>CM077582.1:47089160-48339160 GCA_039657365.1 Stephania yunnanensis
TTTTTAAAGTTAATAAGAAAAAGTTAGTTTGACAGATCAAAATTGATTGCTTGAAAAAAAAAGAAAAAAAAAAAAACAGAGCAACGTGTCACGTCAAAAGAATTTGAAGTTGAACAGTAAACTTTAGTTTAACCACATATTACTCATTTTCTTCCTTGACCAAGTTTTACAGATGGTCAACCTTAAGTTGTCCCGATCTAGAATGAACAGAAGCACACCATTTTTGGTGTTCACCCACCGTCGACCCATTCTGCCGATCAGAGGTTTCCAAGCGCCTGGCTTGCTCCGGCGAGCACCTCGGTAAGTGCACCGATGGCTGGCAGTCGTTGCCGGATTTTAACGAAAAATCTATAAAATCGCCATTTTGCTCGGTGGTTTTCTTGATTTTTTCGGCTTTCTTACAACCAAAAGCCACCGACTATTGGGTTCATTGAGATTGAATCACAACCATGACAACCCAATGGATAGCCGACTTCGATTGTGATCGTATTCCAGCGACATAGCCGGAATCCATGAAACCCCACTTTTTTTTTATTAAAAACATAATTAAATAATTTTTTTAAAAAAAATGGATCTAAGAAGTATTCAAACCCAACTCGGAGAAAATTCCAAAATCATCTATGCGTGCAAGATATTAATCACCTACTTGCTCTAATACAATGAAGATTTTGATCAAAATAGAAATTAAGAAGTATTCACAAAAGTGTACCTTTGTCCTATTTCGTTTACGGAAAACTTCGGTCTTTTTCACAATCCAAGAGTTTCAAAAACACTTCTAGAGAACTCTCTCCACCATACAAAAATGGTCGAGATATGAGATATTGTTAGTTATCAAAATATTATACATTTTACACATACGTAAAACATGGCCCAACAAACCCAATAAGAAATAATATATATCATCTATACTATTATAATAGCAATCCCCAAACGGTTAACCGTGAAGCCTTTTTGGCTAAAAATTCCAAGTATACCCTTATTACCTTAAATGAAAACAAATCAATATAAGGATATTTTGGTAAGTGAATAATTACATCTACTTTAATCGGCGGTTTCGACAAAAAAACATTTTTACTTTGCGGTTCCACATCCGCGAGTTCTTCAATGGCGCGACCACATCCGCGAAATCTTCAATGCACATCCGCGAGTTCTTCTTCTTCATCTTCGCGTCGCGTCCGCGTCTTTGACCACATTCGCGAAATCTTCAATGCACATCCGCGAGTTCTTCTTCTTCATCTTCGCGTCGCGTCCGCGTCTTCTTCATCACCGCGTCGCGTCCGCCGTCTTCGTCGAAACAACAGGGAGTCCATCAAGATCCGCAAGAAGAGGGAGTCGCGATCGAAGCGCGGAAGAAGGCATCGCAACGGATTGTCGCGATGAAGAAACGATGAAGAAGACTGGCCGCACAAGACTTGAAGAAAACACAGCCATGGCTGGGGGGATGGAGCAAGAAACGATGAAGAAGACTGGCCGCACAAGACTTGAAGAAAATTTAGAGTACTTTTGTGAAAAGCCATTGATCACAACCTTTGTTGTTGTTAATCCACTAATCTGATTCAATTTTTTCCCTTCTTTCTTCCTTTCTTTCTTTGTTTTTGTTTCTTTTCGATGGTCGTAGGTTTTCTGGGGTTAGTGCAGGGCACAACAACAATTTCCTTACAGTAATACACAAATCTACAAGTTTCCTTTTTAACAATCAATAGTCATAGGTTTCTTGAGATATAAAATTGAGATTATATTAAGCCCCCTTCACCGAAAGAAGAGGTCTTGCTCAAATCCAACTACTGCTGGAGTGGTTTACATCAAAGAAAAGAATAGAATTATAATAGCCACAAAATATTACGAGACCTTCCAAAGTTTTTTTTATTTTTATTTTTGCTTAATCTTGAAAGATTAATGGAAATCTGTAAATATTTAACGCGATCCATAAATTTGTTTTCTTTTTGTTGCTTTTGTTTTTCTTTTTTTATTTGGTTATAGAAACCTCTTTTTATTTGATAGAGATGTTCCACACACTAATATTTTCTTTCGTATACTTCTATTAATTTAGTGGCTATGTTTTACACATATATTGATCTCATGCAGACTCGAATAGATTGAGTTTGAGGAGGAGAAGATATGATATGCTTTGGCATACGGAATTCAATCCAAGGTTGTTGCGGGCTAAGTTATCACTCGAAGATCAAATAATTTGAGCTAACTCTTCACATCTCCCTCTACAAGCAAATTGATATTGTAAGTGAGCATAAGTGTGGAGACGCAGAGAAGTCATCAAATCTCATGTTGTAGATCATCTCATTTCATAGAAGTAATTGTTATTTATCTTTTTTGGGAATCATGCTATAGATGTAACTAAATTTTTAACAATCATTTTAAAGTTCTTATTTGTTAATTAATACTTCAATGTATATCTTTGGATACATCAATTAAAAATTTGTTAAACTTTTATTTATTTTCTTTCTTATTTGCAAATGTTACTATTTTTCGAAACATTAAGGAGATATGTGACTCAACCAAGGAAATATAATGTTAATTTGATGGGTTCAAGAAGCAGCACAATTTGTTAATGGCCGAATCAAACCACTAAATTGGATATTCTAATCCATTACTCAATTAGGAAGACATTATCCAATTGTTAGATATTTTTTTGAAGCCCATTTGTTAGATATTCAACATATCAATATACTTCATGTTCTGATATTCACAAATATTTTTATAAAAAGAGTTCATTGAGATAGTTATTAATTATTCAAATTTATTGATATATATCTATACTATTATAATAGATTCAAACACAGGATTTTTTTTGCTCTGTGATATTATTATTGTTCTACTTAAAAAATCCATGTCGTATAACTGTTGATTAATTTATATTTCTCTCCTATATAATTTAGGTTTGATGATCACATAAGTTTGGTTGAGATATTTGTCATTTACTCCAAACTTCTACACGAAACACCTACACATGCAACAATAAAAAAAATTAAACTTTTAATTTTTTCTATTGTGGTTTTTCTGAAAAAGAAAAGTTTTCAAGTGTTATCAGAACATCTCTATTTGCTTCACGTGCAACGCACGTGCCCGTTGACTAGTATATATAAAAGCACGAATCACAAATTTTTGAGTGGTAATGAAATTTACCTATTTGCCCATACTTTTTTTTTAATCTCTAAATCAACATTTTCTTTTGTATCCGAATCAAACTCTAACTCCTTATCAATCCACTACACGTTTTTTTTTCCTTATCTCCAAATCAATCATGAATTCATTCTCATCAATCCAATACACTTTTATTGAGGAAGTAATGTCCTAGCATGATTAGCTTATTTTTTCATTCACATCTTATCTCAATCATTGTAGAGAATATTCATAAGCTAAAAAATGTACTTGTATTTCTAATTTTTTAATTTAAATTACAATTTTGGATTTTGTTAATAAATTCTTAGAAATTGATTCCCGCGAGCGAAGCGAGCGGTGGAATCGTGCGTAGCACGTCTTGAAACTAGTATATAAATATAAAAGAATTGTTTCCGTGAAATGTCTCACGACGATTACACGTGGCATGATGATATAATAATTAAGAATTATATAAAAAAAATAAAAACACAAGTCATTTATCTTTCTCACACTTAAGTGAGAAATAAGATGGTAATACATAAAATAAGATTTTGACTATGACGTGGTGATGTCATTAATTAAATTATAATTTTTATTTTCGTTTTGTTGCTATTTTTTAGGTTATTTCTTCGATTGTTATACAAATAAGATTTTTTTGGTTTTTAAGGTTTTTTTTCGTAATTTTTAATTTTCTTTTTTTTTTGCTATATGTTTTTAATTGTTATACAAATATGATTTTTTATTTTAAGATTTTTATTTTTTAATTTTTAATTTTTTGCTATTTTTTAGGTTATGTTTTTAATTGCTATACAAATCGGATTTTTGGTTTTAAAACTTTAATTTTCTTATTTTTTTAGGTTATGTTTTTAATTGTTATACAAATAAGATTTTAACTTTTTAACTTTTTTTTTCAAAATTTTTTATTTATTAGATACTACATGATATATTAGATTATTTAAAAAGAAATTAAACTATACATATTTTTTAGGTTATATGTTTTTAATTGTTATACAAATATAAATTTTATTTTTATTTCTTTTCAGAATTGTTTATGTGAGAAGCTCTCACAATGCGATATATGGTGTGTGAGAAACTCTCACAACGTGTCATGTGACATGATGATATCATAATTGCGAATGGTCATGGGTTCAGAGTTTTTCACAAATAAGTAACAAGCCTTTACTTTTTTTATTCACTAAATAAGGGGGTTACTTTAAAATTATAAAAGTAATATATGTCTCCTTTTGAAAATTAGCCTTTGATGATGAGGTGGCGTAGTGGTTTGATGAGGTGGCGTAGTGGTTTGATGAGGTGGAAGAACTTGTATGAATGACTCCTTTTGAAAATGAGTTATTCATACACTTTTGTATTTTGTATGAATAGCTCATTTTCAAAAGGAGTTATTAGTTCAATTCAAAAATGAGAACCACTAAAAGCGACGTGTGTGTATCATATCGAGGTGGAGAACCCATGCAACTAACGACAAGCACGTGTCTCGAGATGGACAACCCGCATCGCACACGTATCAATAGGTAGACAACCCATGTAAACGACACGTACATATCTCGACGTGGACAACCCATGCAAACGTCACGCATATATCTCGAGATGGAGAACTCATGCAAAAGCCACTCATGTATGTCAAGGTGGGTGACCTATGCAACCTCGTGCAATTCATGCAAACGCCACCCACGTACATCAAGGTGTGTAACTCATGTAACCTCGTGCAATCTACGCAAACATCACGCACGTATCTCTAGGTGGACAACTCCTACAATCTCGTCCAATCCATGCAAGCCATGCAAAGGTCACATATGTATGTCGAGGTGGACAACCCATATAACCTTGTGCAATCTAAGTAAACCATGCAAACGTCACGCACATGTCTCGAGGAGGACAACACATGCAAACGACGCACTTATCTCAAAGTGGACAATCCATGCAAACGCCACGCACGTATCTCGATGGGACAATCCATGCATATCCACTACAAAACCATGCAAGTCATGTAAAACTACGTTATTTATTTGTCTAGAATTTAAAAATTAAAGCTGTTGGGTTTTGGGGTTCATACGCAGCGGAGATTACAAAACAATTTTGACAAAAACCCCAACAGGATTCGAATCTAATTCCATTAAAAATATATGTTTAAACCATGAAAAACTTAATCATACCTCAGTCGCAATATACCTTTCTGAAGGTTGATCGATCGCTGAGGCGCTGCCAACGACGAACGCCCTCTATCAGTAGTCCACACACGAACGGCGGCCGAGATTTGAAGTGCTAGCTTGGAGAGAATACCAAACCTTTTTGTTTCTCTCCAAAACGATCCAGAGCATACCAAAAACCATAAGTCGTTTCTAAAACGAAAATAGAGTTTCGGCCTTTTAATCTTTCGTACCTTTGTTCTAACTTAAAGCGTCTATTTATACAACCCTTGTATATAGACGGTTAAGTAAATTACACATATACCCCTACTTAAAGAAGTATAAGTGTAATACACCACAAGGACGTTTCCGTCATGAATTTTATCATATAAAATTAATTTTTCTGAACCATCTTAAAATCTAGCAAAACCATTCTTAGTGTGCGACCCAATAGGCTCATACAACGTTCGCAGTGTACCAAAACACATTTTGGTATACAAGTCATAAGCGGCCTCTAGCAAGACATTATGACTACCCAAGTTGTACTAATATCAAATCGATACAAATTAATCAATAGTGTATATAACATCCTTTTGTCACACGATATCCTTTTGATCAAACATAAGGCATGGAATTATCATCCAACATGTTCAATTGTACTAGTCTCGATCTCTAGGTAGACTGAAAACATCCAAGTGACATTGATCAATATCAATTCACTTAGACTAGACCTTTTAACAGTCTAACACATCGAGGGATCCACTAGATATCTCTCTTTATATGAGAGGGACAAATTCTATCTCGATTACACAACTTCATCGCATTGCTCACATAGTAACCAATCACAACCTTTATAATCGTCCGGTTAAAGACAACGTTTGATAGTGTCAAATCACTATGTTCCTAATGTTGAAGTCTCTGGCAATCTCAAGTCAGAGGACTGAAAAATATACATATCATAAGAAACAACTATGACTTAATCAATGTGATGTTCTCATAGCGGGTCGGTCCAGTACTTTGTTCCCTAACAAGTACTCGTGATCTTGATTCGTATCCCTATACGTATAATCATCATATGATCATCAATCAAGACTCATACTAGTCTTAATTCATTATAGTTCCCAGTATAATGATCGACTAGGAACATTTAGGATATTTATGTAAATACCCATTGATCTTATTATAATGTAAACATGCAAATTAATTATAATAAACAACAAATGAAATCCTCTATTTATTAACTGAAAAGTATTCATAAAGACAGTTAATGGATTGACATAGGGCACATGTCCCAACAAAAGCAATAAGGAAGTTTTGAAAAATAAGTTAATTATATGAAAAAACTTGTATGCAACTTCATTCACCTAAGATATAAATTGAAAAAAAATCACCACAACATAAAAAACACATCATATAGGCATATCAACAGTTACATTGACGTTGTTGCTCCATGATGCAAACCGGACGTATTCTATTTCGAGTTAGACGTCATGTTCGTACATCCGGTCGAGTTTGTTGAGGTTGCTGATCTTGCATTGAATTTCATTGAGTCGATTGATGTTCATCCTCTAGTTCACTCGACTCACCTCTGGTACTAATGCTTTCAAAAATAAGAGCTTAAACCGTTCCAAAATACTGACTTCTTTATGTGGTTAGCCGAAAGGAACATAAGGTGGCGACAGGCTTAACGTGTTCATGAATGAGTCATCTCCACCGTATGACATTGTAATTATAATATGACGGAGTAAATGGACTCAACATGTACTGAGGCAATGAAGAATATATTAGATGTCTAGACATTCTATGGTCTATATGAAGACGACGACCCATGTGCATAACGATAAAAATGGTAAGGAGGAAGATTCATGATCAGCGGCCTAGGTACAAACATTTGAGATTCTGGTTACCTTGGGGACAATGTAGGAATATACCTATGAGAAGAATGACGTGGTGGGGATGAACTATCGGGGCATGTGCCCTAGGTCAATCCATTAACTGTCTTTATGAATACTTTTAGTTAATAAAATAGAGGATTTTATTTGTTGTTTATTATAATTAATTTACATGTTTACATTATAATAAGATCCTTGGGTATTTGCAGAAATATCATAAATGTCCATAGTCGATCATTATACTAGAACTATAATGAATTAAGACTAGTGTGAGTCTTGATTGATGATCATATGATGATTATACGTATAGGGATATGAATCAAGATCACGAGTACTTGTTAGGGAACAAAGTACTGGAATGACCCGCTATGAGAACATCACATGGATTAAGTCATAGTTATTTCTCATTATATGTATATTTTTCAGTCCTCTGACTTGAGATTACCATAGACTTCAACATTAGGAACACAGTGATTTGACACAATCAAACGTTGTCTTTAACCAGACGATTATAAAGGTTGTGATTGGTTATTGTGTGAGCAATGTGATGAAGTTGTGTAATCGAGATAGAATTTGTCCCTCTCATATGAAGAGAAATATCTAGTGGATCCCTCGATGCGTTAGACTGTTAAAAGGCCTATACTAAGTGAATTGATATTGATCAATGTCACTTGGATGTTTTCAGTCTACCTAGAGATCGAGACTAGTACGATCGAACATGTTGGATGACAATTCCATGCCTTTTGTTTGATCAAAAGGATATCGTGTGACAAAAGGATGTTGTATACATTATTGATTAGGTTGTATCGATTTGATATTCATACAACTTGGGTAGTCATAATGTCTTGCTAGAGGCCGCTTATGACTTGTATACCAAAATGTGTTTTGGTACACTGCCAACGTTGTATGAGCCTATTGGGTCGCACACTAAGAATGGTTTTGCGAGATTTTAAGATGGTTCAGAAAAATAAATTTTATATGATAAAATTTATGACAGAAACATCATTGTCGTGTATTACACTTATACTTCTTTAAGTAGGGGTATATGTGTATTTTACTTAGCTGTCTATATACAAGGGTTATATAAATAGGCACTTTAAGTTATAACACATGGATAAAGTTTTAGGGCTGAAACTCTATTTTCGTTTAGAAACGAATTAGGGTTTTCTGGTACGCTCTGGATCGTTTTGGAAAGAAACAAAAAGGTTTGGTATTCTCTTGAAGCTAGCACTTCGAATCTCGGTCGCCGTTCTCGTGTGGACTATTGGTAGAGGGCGTTCGTCGGTGGCAGCGCCTTAGAGATCGATCAACCTTCAGAAAGGTATTTTGCGACCGAGGTATGATTAAGTTTTCTTGGTTTAAACATTTTAATGGAATTAGATTCAGATCCTGTTTGGGTTTTGTCAAAATCGTTTTGTAATCTCCGTTGCGTATGAACCCCAAAACCCAACAGTGGTATCAGAGCCTTCGAGTTCGATTCCATCAAAAATGTTGCATGTTTTCTTCTGATATATACATGATATATGATTGAAAGCATGTTAATAGTTGATGTATATGTGATATACATAAGTTTTATGTGAGATATATTATCATGTTTTGTGTATGTGCTACATATATTCGTGATTTAATTAAAATCAGTTTCGTACATACTAGTAACCATGTTAGGTTAATTCGAATAATTTTAATGAATTGAATTTCGTGTTCTGTGATCCATGACACCATTAGGTATATTCTTTATTTTTCGTGTATTGATGAATGGATTAAATCTCTGTAATTCAGTTTGCATATTTAGGTTACATTGTTTTACGTTTCTTAAATTGTATAAGTCTGAATATTAATTCGAAACTAATATGATTAGGTTTGATTGGGATAGTAGTTCATGATTCAATGACATGTTTGTGATTATTTGGATGAGGACCGAAATCGCAAATAATTAATCTTCGAAATTGTTTCTTTATCTATTTATATCTATTTTGTTATGAAATTTCTATTTGATAAGATATAGATAACAAATTAGATTAATAGATATTAGCAAAATTGGTTTCGTTATCCCTATAGGATAGGAGATAAATATGGAGAATTTTGTTATTGGTGATATGTTAGGATTCAAATATCTTAAGTCCTAATTGGAATAGGATAAGATGATTAGTTAGATGTGGGCTCGAGTTAATTAAAAATGTTTTAATTGACTTAATTTTGGATAAATTATGGGGTAAATTTAGGATAGTAAAATCAGCAAAAAATATGTTTTTCTATAGCAAATTTTAATTTTCGGAATTGAAATTCGTCTTTTAAAAAAAAGAAAAAGGGGGCGCTGCCCCCGTCCGCTGATCGGTTAGCGGGACCGTCGTCTAACTAATCCTAGCGCACGAAATTTTTTTTATTAGCGAACAGTATAAAAATCTCCAAATTGTTTAGTGATTTAACAAATCAATAAAATATATGATATTTCATTGTTTACATAAAATCACTAAAACTGAATAAAATCTCTCTATTAAATCTTAAGTCTAATGCCATCCATTTTAAACACTTGTCAAGGTCTCGATCACACTAATACAGTTTCAGCCATAGCTAGGTGTATTGTGTTATTTTGGTGAGACAAGTTGGATAAGAGTTACCTAAATGTTTAAAATAGTCCGACTTAATAAAGCTATCAAAATAGTTTTGAGCTTTAGACACATGATGAGATAAAAAAACATGATAAGACATAAGATGTCCCGTATCTCATAAAAGTATCTAAAATTACATAAGATGTAATTGGTAACTGTTACCTACCTAAATAATCTAGTTCTGTGTTTCATACATTAACTGTCATAGAATTAGGTGAAATATGGATTTTAGTCCCCTAAATAAACAGTGTGTTTTAGGAGGGTTGTTAATTTAGTGGGAGTCTATTCCTCTATACTAAAATAAACTTTGCATAATCTTTATTTTATATCAAGGGCCTCTTCAAGTAACAATAATCCCCTGTCACTGCAATCCCTCCCTGAGAAGGATAAGATATCTGGGACTAACTTTCTTGACTGGTTCAGAAACTTGAGAATTGTTCTTAAGCATGAACGCAAGTTGTATGTCCTAGATGATCCAATCCCTGAGGACGCACCAACCAATGCTACGAAAGCTGTGAAGGATGCGCATAATAAGCATGTCAACGATTCTACTGATGTTGCATGTATTATGATGGCAACTATGGTTCCCGAACTTTAGAAGGACATGGAACTAATGGAAGCCTACGACATGGCTATAACTCTGAAGGAAATGTTCCAACAGCAAGATAGGCAATAAAGGTTCGAGGTAGTCAAAAACCTACATTCTTGCAAGATGACTGAGGGTGCGTCAGTTAGTCCTCATGTTCTGAATATGAAGGGTTATGTTGACCAGCTTCATAGACTCGGATTTCCCATAAGCCAAGAGTTGGCTACGAATTTGATCCTGAATTCATTACCAAAACGTTACTCACAATTTGTGTTGAACTACAATATGAATAATATGGAGAAATCAGTTTCAGAGTTGCATTTGATGCTCAAAACTGCTGAACAAAATATCAAGAAACCCTATAGTAATGTGTTGATGGTCCAAAAGGGAAAGGGAATGAAAAAAAAGGCAAAGCCAAGGCTAAATATGTCAAGGTTGCTGCTGCACCTGTCGCAAAGCTTGTGGAACAAGTCAAGCCCCAGCCTGTTCCTGCTTCAAAACACCCAAAAGAAAATGAAGGAAATTGTCATTTCTGTCATGCACCTAACATTGGTTCAGAAATTGCAAACTTTATCTGGAAGATTTAAAGAAGAAAAAAGGTAGTGCGGCTACTACTACTACAGGTATTTATGTTATTGAAATTAATTTATCTGCTAGTGATTCCTGGGTATTAGATACCGGATGTGGATCTCACATTCGTATAAATGTGCAGGGACTCACCAGAAATAGAAAGTTGAAGAAATGAGAAGTCATCCTCCGCGTAGGGAATGGAGCAAGAGTTGCCGCCCATCTGTTGGATCATATGACTTAGTCTTACCTAGTGGACTTATTTTAACTTTAAATAATTGTCATTTTGTGCCTGCCTTGAGCAGAAACCTCATTTCTATTTCATGCTTGGATATGGATGGTTTTGATTTTATTATTGCGAATAATAGAGGTTCCATTTCTCGTAAAGGTATATTTTATACAAATGCTGATTTATGTGATGGTCTTTATATTCTAAGCATGAAAATTTCCACTGATACTCCATTTTTAACATAAATACAAAGAGATTCAAGGCAAATTATTTGAATCAAACCTATCTTCAGCATTCTCGTCTCGGGCACATAAACGAGAAACGCATAACGAAGCTCCATAAAGATGGACTTCTAGATTCATTTGATTTAGAAACATATGAAACGTGCGTATCTTGTTTACTTGGCAAGATGACTAAAAGTCCCTTTACTGCACACAGTGAAAAGGCAAGTGATTTATAGGGTCTAATACATACTGATGTATGCGGTCCAATAAACGTAATGGCTAGAGGAGGTTATCAATACTTCATTACATTTACTGATGATTTCGACAGATATGGTTATGTATATCTTATGAAACATAAAGCTGAATCATTTGAGATGTTTCGAACATTTCAAAATGAAGTGCATAATCAACTTGGTAAAACTATCAAAACACTTCGGTCAGATCGAGGTGGTGAATATTTGAGCCAAGAATTTGATGATCATCTTTGAAATTGTGGGATCGTCTCCCAATTGACTCCACCAGCAACTCCACAATGGAATGGAGTTTATGAAAGGAGAAATCGAACCTTATTAGATATGGCTCGATATATGGTGAGTCATGCAGATCTTCTATTATCCTTTTGGGGTTATGCATTACAAACTGCAGTTTTCATTCTAAATCGAGTTCCTTCTAAAGCGGTTGATAAAACACTATATGAGATATGATAGGGGAAGATACCTAGTTTATCATTCCTTAAAATTTGGGGGTGTGAGGCTTACGTAAAGCTACAAGTCTCAGAAAAACTAGCCCCTAAATCTGACAAGTGTTTACTTGTGGGGTATCCTAAGGAAACAAAAGGATATTACTTTTATAATCCCGTTGAGAACAAAATGTTTGTTGCTCGGTATGATGCCTTTACAGAAAAATAATTTATTTCAAAAGACACTAGTGAGAGAGAAATAAGTCTTGAAGAAGTTAAAGAATCACAGATGAACATTAAACTGCTACTGAAAGTTCAACAACGTTCTGAACCAGTTGAGCCTCCACAAGTACCACAAGGTCCACATAAATCTGGTAGGGTAAGACATGAGCCAGATAGATTCGAATTTCTCATTACTAATAGTTGTGATGTGTTGCTTATGGATCAAAATGACCCTACCACTTATCAGGAAGCTATGTCTGGACCAGACTCAGATAAATGGCTAAGTGCCATGAACTCTGAGATGTAATCCATGTTTGATGACCAAGTTTGGAACTTGGTTGATTACCTGAAGGTGGTAAGACCATTGGATGTAAATGGGTTTTCAAGAAACAAACTGACATGAATGGCAAAGTGTATATTTTTAAAGCAAGACTTGTAGCAAAAGATTTCAGGCAGACTCAAGGTGTTGATTATAATGAAACTTTTTCGCCAGTAGCCAATCTTAAATCCATAAGAATTTTAATTACCATTGTTGCATATTATGACTATGAGATATGGCAAATGGATGTAAAAACAACATTTCTTAACGGAAAGCTTCTTGAGGACGTGTATATGATACAACCTGGAGGTTTTGCCATCCTGAGAATTATATGAAGCTATACAAGCTTCGAAGACCCATTTATAGATTAAAGCAAGCTTCTCGGAGTTGGAATCTTTGTTTTGATGAAGCAATCACATATTTTGGTTTTATAAAGAATGAAGATGAGCCTTGTGTATACGAGAAGGTAAGTGGGAGTGTTGTTTTTTTCTGGTATTTTATGTTGATGATATATTACTCATTGAAAATGACATCCCAACATTGCAGAATGTCAAGTCTTGGTTAGGGAAGTGTTTCTCAATGAAAGACTTAGGAGATGCATCCTATATCCTAGGGATAAGGATCTATAGGTATAGATCTAAGAGGCTAATCGATCTAAGTCAGAGTGCTTACATAGATAGACAATGTGCTGAATAGGTTTAGTTTGCAAGGCTCTAAAAGAGGATTGTAGTCAATGTCTCATGGCATAAGTCTCAACAAGATTCAATGTCCTAAGAAAAATGATGAATGAGACCGTATGAATAAGATTTCATATGCATCAGCTATTGGATCTATCATGTATGTCATGTTATGCACTCGACTTGATGTATCATATGTTTTGAGCGCTACAAGCAGATATCAATCAGATCTTGAAGAGAGTCACTGGATAGCAGTAAAGAACATTCTTAAATACTTAAGAAGGACTAAGGAAGTGTTCTTGGTCTATGGAGGTTTTCAAAAGGATCTAGTTGTAAATGGTTACACAGATGCAAGTTTTCAAACTGATATAGATGATTTTAGATCGCAGTCTGGATATGTGTTTACTTTGAATGGGGGTGCAATAAGCTGAAAAAATTCGAAGCAAGAGGCGTGGCAGATTCTACAACGAAGAAGCTGAGTATATTGCAGCGTCCGATGCAGCAAAAGAGGCAGTTTGGATAAGAAAGTTCATTTCTAAACTAGGTGTGGTTCCAAGTATTGTAACCCTATTTGTTTGTATTGTGACAATAACGAGGCAATAAAACAGGCCAAGGAACCTAGATCACACCACAGATCCAAACATATACTCATGCGTTTTCATCTCATCTGAGAAATTATTGAGAGGGGAGACGTAAAGATTTGCAGAGTACCTACTGAAGACAACGTTGCGGATCCATTGACAAAAACTTTTCCATAAGCAAAACATGATGGTCATGTTAGATCATTAGGCATTAGATGCATGTATTATTGGCCCTAGTGCAAGTAGGAGATGTTGGGACATGTGCTCTAGGTCAATCCATTAACTGTCTTTATGAATACTTTTAGTTAATAAATAGATGATTCCATTTGTTGTTTATTATAATTAATTTGCATGTTTACATTATAATAAGATCCATGGGTATTTACGTAAATATCCTAAATGTCCCTAGTCGATCATTATACTGGGAACTATAATGAATAAAGACAAGTATGAGTCTTGATTGATGATCATATGATGATTATACGTATAGGGATACGAATCAAGATTCACGAGTACTTGTTAGGGAACAAAGTACTGTACCGACCCGCTATGAGAACATCACATGGATTAAGTCATAGTTGTTTCTCATGATAGGTATATTTTTCAGTCCTTTGACTTGAGATTGACAGAGACTTCAACATTAGGAACATAGTGATCTACTACTATCAAACGTTGTCTTTAACCGGACGATTATGAAGGTTGTGATTGGTTACTATGTGAGCAATGTGATGAAGTTGTGTAATCGTGATAGAATTTGTCCCTCTCATTTAAAGAGAGATATCTAGTGGATCCCTCGATGTGTTAGACCGTTCAAAGGCCTAGTCTAAGTGAATTGATATTGATCAATGTCACTTGGATGTTTTTAGTCTACTTAGAGATCGAGACTAGTACGATTGAACATGTTGGATGACAATTTCATGCCTTTTGTTTGATCAAAAGTATATCGTGTGACAAAATGATGTTGTATACACTATTAATTAGGTTGTATCGATTTGACATTCGTACAACATGGGCATTCATAATGTCTTGCTAGAGGCCGCTTATGACTTGTATACCAAAATGTGTTTTGGTACACTGGCAACGTTGTATGAGCCTATTGGGTCGCAAAATAAGAATGGTTTTGCGAGATTTTAAGATGGTTCAGAAAAATAAATTTTATATGATAAAATTCATGACAGAAACATCTTGCTCGTATATTACACTTATATTTCTTTAAGTAAGTGTATATGTGTAATTTATTTAACCGTTTATATACAAGGGTTGTATAAATAGACGCTTTAAGTTAGAACGCATGGATAAAATCTTAGGGCCAGAACTCTATTTTCGTTTAGAAACGAAATGGGGTTTTTTGGTACGCTCTGGATCGTTTTGGAGAGAAACAAAAAAGTTTGGTATTCTCTCGAAACTAGCACTTTGAATCTCGGCCTACGTTCGTGTGTGGACTGCTGGTAGAAGGCGTTCGTCGTTGGCAGCGCCTTAGAGATCGATCAGCCTTCAGAAAAGTATTTTGCGACCGAGGTATAATTAAGTTTTCTTGGTTTAAACGTTTTAATGGAGTTAGATTCGGATTCTGTTAGGGTTTTTATCAAAATTGTTTTGTAATCTCTATTGCGTATGAACCCCAAAACCCAACATGAACGTTGGCTACTTTCACCAACAGTCTCTGTTCTTCTTGCTTTTGGACGAGATGAACGTGGTAGAGGAGAACGTCTGCTACTCTCAGCGGCAGTCTTTGTCCAACGAGATGGATGTGGTGGACGAGGACGTATGTTGCTTTCACCCGCAATCTCTGTTTGCGTTGTTGTTTTTCTCACCTCTTTATTTGATTTGCCATGACATTCTTCTTCTTTTTCATCTTCTTCTTAATTCTCCTCATTTATGGCATGTTCGACATCAATTCCATCATTCCATAAAGTAGACCTTTGCCTTTCATCTTCATCTGAAATTTTGATACCTTCATCAAACGCAGCAAGACCTTGCTCGTACCCATCCTCAATGAAAACTCATTGTAGTCGATGCACCAAGTTACACTGATATAAAACAACAGGAGTTTAATAAATACAATTTAAGATGTAACTTGTGAGGAAAACAAAATAATAGTTTCAAGGTTACCGAATAGTCACGTAAAGCCTCATCGTGTTCAATGAATCGTTGTTGAGTCGTTAATTATGCAATATTATATATAGGTTATTTATATATTTTTATTGTCAAGTCTCCAAAATACTAGTCTAATTGCGTTTATTTATTATTTTCAGGGTTATTGGAGTGTGTGGTTGAATTCGAGGCGAAAAACTATGCAAAATCGAGTATTCGTATGCCTGGATCCGTTTTACACCAAAAATCGCGATAGCACGTATCTCGAGACAAATTTGGTGGGCCCACATGAAAGGAGCGTGCCATGATGAGATGATGAAAATCAAGTGGAGCAATAGGGCATTGACGCATTATTTGATTTGTTATATATAAGAATATATATATATAATAGATATAGAAATTAAAGATGAGATATGCATGGACAGATATGCATGGAAGGAAAATAGCAAGATATCTTGAGAATGAAAGATATGCATAAAAAAATAAAGATCGGAAAAAACAAGAAAAAAAGTGAAAAACAGGGAAACGTTCTAGGCGATATATAATTCTCTTCTCGGCCTCTCGAGCGGATCTCCTTTTCTCCCCCATTCTATTTTTTATTTTTCTTTGTTCTTTGTGTTCTTCAACTAGCCTAGTCAAGACTGCGAGGGATGTTTGACTGTGCGTATCAATGGATTTGTGAGATTTATATATTTTAATTTTAATCTTTTCATTAATATTTTATTTTCTTTGGTATTGTTTCAATAATCAAGGTTAAATTCATGTTTAAACATTGATTTATTTGTTAGTGAGTCGTAAGCATCTGTACTTATGTAATAGACCACACTAGTGGTAACTGACCTTACCAATTGATTAGTCTCTTTTGGGACCGGTTGAATACCTTAGAAATCTAGGCTAAATTGGACACACGAGTGATTCGGTTGTCTAGGTGTAGTGCCTTCACGAAGTTCATTGCGGTCAACGTGTTAAACCTAATGCGCTTGAGTATAGGGTTATACGTTTGACTAGAGAAATAGTCACCGTCGTACCTTGGCTATCGAGATTAGGAAATGCGAGGAACTGCGTACGTTACTGGTTCTATAGCTACACTATGATATTTTGATTTGCATATTTTACATAAATCGAAGATCAAATCCAATCTTTTCTCGAACTGAACTTGTATGTCTTGACCTAGGTATTTTTAATTGATTGTTTTCAAATTATTTTCATTGTTTTGTTTATTTATTTTAAACATTAGTTAATTTATCCATTCTCTAAAACCCTCGATTTCCCTTTTGTTATTTTTTACCTTAGAAAGATTACCAATCCCCGTGGGATCGACCATTTGCCACTATTCTATAAAATAGTTGGTTTAGGTATTTTTAATTTTATTGACACGTTCAGCGCGCATCAATCGTCTAGTGACTAATTGATACCACGTCATGTAGTCTTGTTGATCGTGTCATTATTCTTGTTCCGCTGTTACTATGTTGTCAGCATGATTTTCCCACATTTGTATAAATTTTGCGTGAAAAGCCACCCAATCTTCTTGAGTGCGTCCTTGCAATTTGATGCGGTGCGGTCGGGTGTCGTAATCACAGTTTGGTGGCACGAATTGTATCATTCCGAATTGTCTCATAACCCTTTCTGGTCGATGCCACTCGACTATATGGAAACAGATTAGAGAACACGTCGATAGCCAACTACCGGGACTATCTGTATAGTATTCGAGAAGAGACCCGATGATTTCATCATAAAGTTGTCACACCACTTCATCCTCATTATGCGAGTCGACTCCATCACGGTAAGCTGATAAAACATGTGTCGCACTCTGTGTAGTCGAAAATGCATCGATTCATATGTGTAGAAAACAATAAATTAGTAAAACAAAAGTGGAGTTAATTTTATAGAACTTGCGAAATAACATTTATATTACATGTGTCCTAATGGAACGTCAATAAGCATGAGTTTTCCATCCGCTATTCGAGGTTGAACTCTAGGAACACCCAGACGCCTTGGTGCTATAAATGAAGATATATCCCATGCCCACAGTTGTACAAAAATTGACGAGCCTGCAACCTCAAGTGCACCCGCGCGAGATCCGCGACACAACTCCTTGTACAAATAAGCCAAACAGGCACTCCCCCAACTATACTATCCAACTGTTTGAAAATTCTCGAGAAATGGTAGAAACATCAAATGTACGTATTGATTTGACTTATCGGCGAATAGAGAACCACTGATAAGTTGCAGTATGTACGATCAAACGTAACGTCGCACCGATTCCTTATCATTGTTGTCATATAAAGCTAGTATGTTACGTTCAAGCCATTCGACTTTAAATTTATTTCATGAAGGTCATCTCCAATAGCAATTCCACCAAGCAGCCTCTCATATACCTCAACATAGTCTGTATCGGTGGTTCCTATCATAGACATACTTTCGATAGGTAAGTCGAACTGTACCTGCACGTCTGGAGTTTAATAGTGCACTCGCCACATTGCATGTGAAATGTATGTGTCTATGTGTGCCATCTCAACGAATGCAGTAATCAAAGCCCAATCAAGGCTGGAAAATGATGAGCGTGAAATCCCATCGAACCCATTATAATGTAGATATGTGATCATTTGAGAATGATACTTCACTGTTCGATCAATGTCACCACGTTTGTGACACACGCACAATGTTTCGTACACCTTATAATTGAAAATATTTTAGTCGATATATATGTATATTATAAGTTTACGCATGAACATTGGGCGTATCCATCTTAAAAATTTTACCCGACCCATCTAAGCTCACGAGGATCTGTGTGTAGATTGGAGATGTAATAGTGAATGACTTGATAGACCTGGATCCATTGGTGTACAAACTATAATTTGAGGATCTCAAGAAATTAGTCGTGTTGTTCGAAAAGTCACCACAATTCATTATTATAGGTTCAAACAATAACGAATACCTAAACATTTCATGATGGAAAATTTCAGAATACTTAAAAAAAAGGTCAATAATCAAATTACCAACTTAAGCCAATTACAAACAATATACAAAATGGACTATTGGTTTTGATTGGAAGTTGGAGCTCTGGCTGGACAATTTTTTTGTTATGTCCATCTGGACGACAAATGATGCATCAATTCTTCCTAGTAGGGACTTGATCACGGTCTTTATTAGGACATTGTTCTTCTATGTCATTTTCGATAACATATGTCACATTACAAGGCTCTATAAATAATAGGAAGATCCATCTCATTTTTCCTTCGCACTCCCTTTGGTCCCCCTCGGCCATGTCTGCACCTTGGGTCTAGTATGATCTTCATTGCAAAAGTCAGCCAATATTTTTCATCTGGAATGGATTTGAAGTTTGTAGAGTAACATTGTGCGTACATATCTATCCTGTAGTATGACTCAATAAATTACGAGTAACTAACTCGAATAAAGGCACATGCAGCTAAGACGTATAAGCAAGAGAAACCAAACGATTGCCATTTATTGCAACTACACCTGGTCCTTTATGATAATGACTTGGGTATTGTTGCCTTTAATGCATGCAATCTTCATGTTGTCCAGTTAGCCCTTCAAACTCAAATATGTCATGATTTATCAACTTAACTTGATGCTTCCTTTCAGATTTTTCATAATGTATTAGTTTATCCGTGACATATTTGGTGTATGATAGGCCGTTTGAGATTGCTTCATTGATCTCCTTTTTACGTCGATCGTGGTATGTCATCAATCTGTAAGTCATCATTATTATTGGCAAGAATCGATCCTTTCAATACAACGTTAAAACACTCTACAATTGAAAAATAAATTCGTGTAAGTAATATTACTTCAGTGGTAACTAAATCATTGAATGCAAAACATAACTTGCATTTAGTACATACCAACACAATTATAAGTCATTCATCCGTACCACATGCCTCTGTCATGCGATTGAGTCCATAATTTTTTGGGGATGACATTGACATATTGCACACATTGAGGGGTTCGTGATGATAAGTATGCAAAACGCTCCATGCACGCATTAAATTTTCGTTCTTGATGTTAAGCAGCTGCTTAAGAAATGAGTTTTTTCAAGGGTTCATTTTCGAATTGAGTGTTGAAATTATTGATCAAGTGTCGCATGAAATAACGGTGTATCCTTTTGATGGATAAAAATCATTGGTCGGTGTGTTGACCACCTAAAAAATGCCAAGGTAACAATAAGAAATAAAGCAAATACCATATCTATTCGTCACGTGTTTGCGCAATTTCCTCAAAAACTATCCCCACGAATCCGTAGATTTAGTTTTTGTAACAGCAAATGCAACCGGTAGTATGCGTCCATTACCATCAACTAAGATGGCAATCATTAGCTTACCACTATATTTGTCATATAATAAAGTCGCGTCACTCTGAAGAAGATGTCTGCAAAACCTGAAAGCTTGTATTAATGCTTCGAATGCGAAAAACACATGACAAAATTGAGGATATTCAGTCCTTATATCATCAGCAGCCTATTGTCTATGTGACCACTCGATTATTGTACCTGGACTCTTTAACTACACAATCGCCAACCATCTTGGCAATCTAGTGTATGACTCATCCAAATCTCCAAATGCATTTGCAACTGCTTTCCTTTTGGCATCCCACATTTACTTGTTGTTTACTTCATGTTCGTATTTTCCCTTAATTATTTGTATTAATGCATTGATAGTTATTGCTTGATATATCTGGATAATGTTTTGGATCTCTCACGCAAGCATGTTGGCGTCGAGTTAGGCATGGCCGCGTTCTACATCGGGATTTATACAGTTGTGCGGCAAGTCTAATTGTGTGATCTCCCATAATTGCGTTTTCATTCCTAAACTAGCACGAAGATGCCACACGTACTTGTCTTGCGCACTTCTGCACTTGATCGCCCACAGAGTTGTTGTCGATTCCATCACATGATATTGAAAATGTCTGTTAACATGCCACACTTTGACGGCATGTTGTAAGTCTTTTTTATTATCAAAGCACGTCCCTATTTTCAACTCCAAATTAGCCATGTCTCACTCAGTCTGTTGATGAAAATGTTGGGTCACAGTGGAGTTAGCCACCTCCTAATCGATTTCATTATACACCGGCAATGGTTGGTGAATTTCATCATCACTTACTTCCTCTATGAAATTCTCTTCACCGATAGCAAACTGTTCATCATCTTGCACATTTTCCGCCCTTGGAGGTTTATACCTTGGGTCGTCCGTAACAACATTTACGTTTTTCTAATTGACAGATGGTGCAGCATCCTCTGGGAGACGCACTTCCTCGTAAGTGTCATTAATGTCACAACGTTTGGTTCATCATCACCTTGTGGTGATTTCATATGCAATCTTTCCATCATCGATCTAGTATCCGACATGCTGACATCTTCATCTACTAATTGTGTATGAACTGCATGATTTTGAAAAGAGTTGATTGGCTCAAATGTCAAATAAATATCTACCCTTGTAGTTAAAGGTAGATTGGCTAATGTCGCCCACATCAAGTCGAAGTGCGTCGCGTCTTCCAACATTACGGGGACAAAATACCGTGAACCCTCGAGGAGAATTATCACATGAAGATAAGTAATCCTTACTATAGTTTTCATAGATGAGATATTGAATGCGTTACACACGTGATCCATCAATTATTGTCTACTCGTCCCAAACTTAAGCATCAACACTATTGATGGGGTATGTTGTACCCAATGTCATTCTTACCATTTACAATTTTACCGTTCGCATAAAAGAGAAATGAGATAATCCTATGTTTCATGACTTACATAATTTATTGAACAATTATGATGTAAAAAGATTGCATATATATCAAACGCCAAAGTTGATCAAATTGAGGATTTAAAGCGCAATCAAACTTTATGATGTAGAAGATCGCCTTAATAGCGCAACAATATAGCATACTCGTTCGTCTGCATGAAGTGCCAATTAATAACTTATATTTGCGTCTTAAATGAGGTTCATCGATGTTTTACATATTCGTATTGTATGTCTCATATTTAGCTCCATATATATACAAATCAAAGACAAATCTATCACTAAGTGAGGTTCATCGAGCAAGTAGTAAGCTCTTAACTTTCTACATTGTCAAGTTTTTTTTAATTAAGGCATATGTTAAAATTATTGTACTTACTAATTCCCCTACAGTAAAATACCAAGTCAAACATAATAAAACTTAAATAAATAAATTTTTGTACTTACGAGTTTTTCTAGATCTTCAATTGATATTCCCTGAAAAAAAAGTTAGCTTTTATTTAAATAAATATTTCTAACTACAATGCTATTCTTTAAAAATAAAATAAAAAAATCCGAACATTTTAAGTTTATCAACCTCTTCAACCACAAAAAATTAAACAAAAAATTCCAAAATATCCAACTCCCTCACAACTCAACCGACCCAACTCACCAAACTCTATCACTACCCAACCCCCAACTCTCCCAACTATATCACTACCCAACCCCCACTCTCTCAACTCTATCACTACCTAACCCACAAGTCACCCAACTCTATCACTACCCAATCCAATTAAATTTATCGTATTTGCTAAAAATAAATAAAAAACCGACCCAACCCATAACCCAACCCAACCCTTTTCTCTATCTCTCTCACACACACACACGGTGTACTCCCTTCCACCCCTCTCTCACGGTCTCCCTTCCCCCTTCTCGGTCTCTCTCTCTCTCTCTCTCACGGTCTCCCTTCCCCCTCTCGATCTCTTTCTTTCTTTCTTTCTCTTTCTCTCTCCCTCTCTCTATTTCTCTCTCTTTCTCTCTTTCTCTCTCTCTATCTCTCTCTCTCTCTCGCTCTCTTAGTCTCCCTCATTTCTCTCTTTCTCGATTTCCCTCCCTTCTCTTTTGGTCTCCCTTCCTTCCCCACTCTCTTTCACGGTCTCCCTTCCCCTATTCTCTTTCTCTCCCTCTCGGTCTCTCTCGAGACTCTTTCGAGACTCTCTCTCTCTCTCTCTCTCTCTCTCTCTCTCTCTCTCTCTCTCTCTCCATTATCTCTCTCGTTCTCCCTCCTTTCCCTCACTCTCTCACGGTCTCCCTTCCTTTCCTCTATCTCTCTCCCTCTCGGTCTCTCTCGAGAGCCTTTCTCTCTCACGATTTCCCTTCCTCGTCTCTGCTACTCTACTCTCTCTCTTTTACCTCGTCTCTGCTGCTCTGCTCTCTCCACGTTCGCGAATGCACAACCTCCCTATCTTTGGTTCAAAATACCCACCAACACCCTACCAAAAACCACCCCATTCAATCCCTTTGACCCCTACCTACAACGCTGAACCTTAGCCTGTCATCTCGAGAACACAGGGAATATTCCCTGCATTCTTGAGGAAGATGACGGTCCATGACAACCCATTATCACATACCAGAATACATGAATGTATTCGAATAATCCACGTAGACGCCAAGTGGGTTATTCTCAATACATGAATGGTGCATTTGGAGAATGCGCCATTCATGCCATTGAACAATCCACATGGGCGCCACGTAGGATTAAACAGAATAAAAAACAAATAGTGTTTTGCTCCTACTAAAAACACATTTTTAAAAGGCGTTTTACCTTAGTTATGGAATAAAAAAAATCTAACTTATTTTACTCATCTAAACTAATTTTGTTGTGCATCTGTAATTTTTTCCATGGGTTCGAACCATACTATTTTTATGTAATATTATAAATATTTAATGTTTTGTGTAGATTTAAAAATATGCATATAGTGTTTGCAAGTATTTGTTTATTAATTGTTGAAGGACCTAAAATGAGCGACTTTGAATTCATATAAGAGATTACATAATAATTATTTTTACATTTTTTTCAACATTTGTTTTATCAAATTTTCATACTTAGTCTTGCCCGCGTGCGAAGATCAGGATGCCAATTGGCATGTGCACTTAATGTCTTTAAATTAACAACGCATGTGCACTTTGTGTCTCTAAGTTGACAACAGATATACACTAGTGTCTCTAAGTTGACAACGCATTCATATTTAGTGTCGTCATGTATATATATATATATCAAAAAAATAATTAATATTAATATAATTGGAAAGAAGATTTTATATATAAATTAAAGATGTTTCTAGTTCTATTTACAAGAATAATATTTATCAATAAAAATGAAATTTTTATTTATTTTATTTGAACAAAAATCAAATTAACAAATGTACAAATTTAAGGTGAAAAAATAAACAATATATAGTAGAATTTCCTTCTTAAACAATATACAGTTGAATTTCCTAGTTAAATGAAATCTTTAAACTATAACGATTACACAACGATTACACAAGGTCTCCTAACAATTCCTTAAGAGACCAACAAATATGTGAAAATACGTTTCTTCGATATCTTCGAGACTGAGAATGTGATATAGTGGCAGCCCAAGCACTCCGTAGGTACAAGCCCTGTTGAGATAACTTAAGATGCACTAATTAGAAAGGATTTAAAAGGTCCAAAAAGCACAACATTAAGTAAATTAAATCAAGAGCAATGAAAAGAAAAATAAAAACCCTACTTGTATCAATAGAGGCTTTGTTTTTTATTGATATCGTTCTAACTGCCTTGTTTAGCAGGAATTCATCTGGCATTTTCCATTGCAAATGTTGGGTTTTGGGGTTCATACGCAGCGGAAATTACAAAACAATTTTGACAAAAACCCCAACAGGATCCGAATCTAATTCCATTAAAACGTTTAAACCATGAAAAACTTAATCATACCTCAGTCGCAATATACCTTTTTGAAGGTTGATCGATCTCTAAGGCGCTGCCAACGACGAACGCCCTCTACCAGTAGTCCACACACGAACGACGGCCGAGATTCAAAGTGCTAGCTTCGAGAGAATACCAAATCCTTTTGTTTCTCTCCAAAATGATCTAGAGCATACCAAAAACCCTAAGTCATTTCTGAAACGAAAATAGAGTTTCGGCCTATTAATCTTTCGTGCGTGTGTTCTAACTTAAAGCGTCTATTTATACAACCCTTGTATATAGACGGTTAAGTAAATTACACATATACCCTTACTTAAAGAAGTATAAGTGTAATACACCACAAAGACGTTTCTATCATAAATTTTATCACATAAAATTTGTTTTTCTGAATCATCTTAAAATCTCGGAAAACCATTTTTAGTGTGCGACCCAATAGGCTCATACAACGTTGGCAGTGTACCAAAACACATTTTGGTACACAAGTCATAAGCAGTCTCTAGCAAGACATTATGACTACCCAAGTTGTACGAATATCAAATCGATACAACCTAATCAATAGTGTATATAACATCCTTTTGTCACACGATATCCTTTTGATCCAACATAAGGCATGAAATTGTCATCCAACATGTTCAATCGTACTAGTCTCGATCTCTAGGTAGACTGAAAACATCCAAGTGACATTGATCAATATCAATTCACTTAGACTAGGCCTTTTAACAGATCTAACACATCGAGGGATCCTTTGGATATCTCTCTTTATATGAGAGGACAAATTCTATCTTGATTACACAACTTCATCACATTGCTCACACAAGTAACCAATCACAACCTTTATAATCGTCCTAGGTTAAAAACAACGTTTGATTGTGTCAAATCACTGTGTTCCTAATGTTGAAGTCTCTGGTAATCTCAAGTCAGAGGACTGGAATATATACCTATCATGAGAAACAACAATGACTTAATCCATGTGATGTTCTCATAGCGGGTCGGTCCAGTACTTTGTTCCCTAACAAGTACTCGTGATCTTGATTCGTATCCCTATACGTATAATCATCATATGATCATCAATCAAGACTCACACTAGTCTTAATTCATTATAGTTCCTAGTATAATGATGACTAGGGACATTTAGGATATTTATGTAAATACCCATGGATCTTATTATAATGTAAACATGCAAATTAATTATAATAAACAGCAAATGAAATCATCTATTTTATTTACTAAAAGTATTCATAAAGACAGTTAAATGGATTGACCTAAGGCACATGCCCCATCATCTCCCACTTGCACTAGGGCCAATCATACATGCATCTAATGCCTAATGATCTAACATGACCATCATGTTTTGCTTGTGGAAGAGCTTTCGTCAATGGATCCGCAACGTTGTCTTCAGTGGGTACTCTGCAAATCTTAACGTCTCCCCTCTCAATAATTTCTCTGATGAGATGAAAACGCCTGAGTATATGTTTGGATCTGTGTCGTGATCTAGGTTTCTTGGCCTGTGCTATTGCCCCGTTATTGTCACAATACAAACAAACAGGGTTAGCAATACTTGGAACCACACCTAGTTCGAAACGAACGTTTTGATCCAAAGCGCCTCCTTTCTTTGCATCGGACATTTGCAATATATACTCAAACTTCATTGCGAGAATGCATCTGCCACGATCTCTTGCTTCGAACTTTTCCAACTTACCGCACCCCCATTCAAAGTAAACACATATCAGTATCGCGATCTAAAATCATCTATATCAGTTTGAAAACTTGCATCGTGTAACCATTTACAACTAGATCATTTTCAAAACCTCCATAGACCAAGAACACTTCCTTAGTCCTTCTTAAGTACTTAAGGATGTTCTTTCTGCTATCCAGTGACTCTCACCTGGATCTGACCGATATCTCGCTTGTAGTGCTCAAAGCATATGATACATCAAAGTCGAGTGCATAACATGACATACATGAAAGATCCAATAGCTGATGCATATGGAATCTTATTCATACGGTCTCGCTCATCATTTGTCTTAGGACATTGAGTCTTGCTGAGACTTATCCTATGAGACATTAGCAACAATCCTCTTTTAGAGTCTTGCGACCGAACCTATTCAAGCACCTTGTCTATGTAAGCACTCTGACTTAGACCGATTAGCCTTTTAGATCTATCCCTATAGATCTTTATCCCTAGGATATAGGCCGCATCTCCTAAGTCTTTCATTGAGAAACACTTCCCTAACCAAGACTTGACATTCTGCAATGTTGGGATGTCATTTCCAATGAGTAATATATCATCAACATACAAGTACGAGAAAAACAACTACACTCCCACCGACCTTCTTGTATACACAAGGCTCATCTTCGTTCTTAATAAAACCAAAATCCTTGATTGCTTCATCAAAACGAAGATTCCAACTCCGAGAAGCTTGCTTTAATCCATAAATGGATCTTTGAAGCTTGCATACCTTCATAGAATTCTCGGGATGTACAAAACCTTTAGGTTGTGTCATATACACGTCCTCAAGTAGCTTTCCATTAAGAAATGTTGTTTTTACATCCATTTGACATATTTCATAATCATAATATGCAACAATGGCAATTAAAATTCTTATGGATTTAAGCATGGCTACTGGCGAAAAAGTTTCATCATAATCAACACCTTGAGTCTGTCTGAAACCTTTTGCTACAAGTCTTGCTTTAAAAGTATGCACTTTGCCATCCATGTCAGTTTTCTTCTTGAAAACCCATTTACATCCAATGGTCTTACAACCTTCAGGTAAATCAACCAAGTTCCAAACTTGGTTATCATACATGGATTGCATCTCAGAGTTCATGGCACTTAGCCATTTATCTGAGTCTAGTCCAGACATAGCCTCCTGATAAGTGGTGGGCTCATTTTGGTCTATAAGCAACACATCACGACTATAAGTAATGAGAAATCCGAATCTCTCTAGCTCATGTCTTACCCTACTAGATTTACGTGGGCCTTGTGTCACTTGTGGAGGTTCAACTGGTTCGGAACGTTGTTGAACTTCCGGTAGCGGTTCGGTGTTTACTTGTGATTCTTGAACTTCTTCAAGATTTATTTCTCTCGCACTAGTGTCTTTTGAAATAAACTGTTTTTCCATAAAGGCACCATATCGAGCAACAAACACTTTGTTCTCAGCGGGATTATAAAAGTAATATCCTTTTGTTTCCTTAGGATACCCCACAAATAAACACTTGTCAGATTTAGGTGCTAGTTTTTCTGAGACTTATCGCTTTAGTAAGCCTCACAACCCCAAATCTTAAGAAAAGACAAACTAGGTCTCTTACCGTACCATATCTCATATGGTGTTTTATCAACCGCTTTAGAAGGAACTCGATTTAGAGTGAAAGCTGCAGTTTGTAATCCCGAAAGGATAATGGAAGATCTGCATGACTCATCATAGATCGAACCATATCTAATAAGGTTCGATTTCTCCTTTCGGAAACTCCATTCCATTGTGGAGTTGCTGGTGGAGTCAATTGGGACAATTTCTAAGATGATCATCAAATTCTTGGCTTAAATACTCACCACCTCGATCTGATCGAAGTGTTTTGATAGTTTTACCAAGTTGATTCTGCACTTCATTTTGAAACGTTTGAAACATCTCAAATGATTCAGCTTTATGTTTCATAAGATATACATAACCATATCTGCCGAAATCATCGTAAATGTAATGAAATGCGATAACCTCCTCTAGCCATTGTGTTTATAGGACCGCATACATCGAATGTATTAGACCCAATAAATCACTTGCCCTTTCACCGTGTCCAGTAAAGGGACTTTTAGTCATCTTGCCCAGTAAACAAGATACACACGCTTCATATGTTTCTAAATCAAATGAATCTAGAAGTCCATCTTTATGGAGCTTCGTTATGCGTTTCTCATTTATGTGCCCGAGACGACAATGCCAAAGATAGGTTTGATTCAAATCATTTGACTTGAATCTCTTTGTATTTATGTTAAAGATTCGGAGTATCAGTGGACCTTTTCATGCTTAGAATATAAAGACCATCATACAAATCAGCATTTGCATAAAATATGCCTTTACGAGAAATGGAACATCTATTATTTGCAATAATAAAATAAAAACCATCCATATCCAAACATGAAACAGAAATGATGTTTCTGCTCAAGGTTATTTAAAGTTAAAATAAGTCCACTAGATAAAACGAAGTCATATGATCCAACAGCTAGGGCAGCAACTCTTGCTCCATTCCCAACGCGGAGGATGACTTCTCCTTTCTTCAACTTTCTACTTCTGGTGAGTCCCTGCACATTTATACAAATGTGAGATCCACATCCGGTATCAAATACCCAGGAATCACTAGTAGATAAATTAATTTCAATAACATAAATACCTGTAGTGGTAGTCGCACTATCCTTTTTCTTCCTTAGATCTTCCAGATAGAGTTTGCAATTTCTGAACCAATGTCCAGGTGCATGACATAAATGACAATTTCCTTCTTTTTCTTTTGGGTGTTTTGAAGCAGAGGAGCAGTGGGGCTTGACTTGTTCCACGGGCTTTGCGACAGTGCAAGACAATGCCTTGGCAACTCTAGCCTTGCCTTTGCCTTTCTTCTTCATTCCCTTTCCCTTTTGGACCATCAACACATTACTAGAGGGTTTCTTGATATTTTGTTCAGCGAGTTTTGAGCATCAAATGCAACCACGAAATTGATTTCTCCATATTATTCATGTTGTAGTTCATCACAAATTGTGAGTAACTCTCGGTAATGAATTCAAGATCAAATCCGTAGCCAACTCTTGGCTTATGGGGAATCCGAGTCTATCAAGTTTGGTCAACATAGCCCTTCATCTTCGAGAACATGAGGACTAAGCGACGCACCTCGGTCATCTTGCAAGAATGTAGGTTTTTGACTGTCTCGAACCTTTCTTGCCTAACTTCTTGTTGGAACATTTCCTTGAGCGTTATAGCCATGTCGTAGGCTTCCATTAGTTCCATGTCCTTCGAAGTTCGGGAACCATAGTTGCCGACATAATACATGCAACATCGTAGAATCGTCGACATGCTTACTATGCGCATCCTTCGCAGACTTTCGTAGCATTGGTGGTGGGTCCTCGGGGATTAGAGCATCCGGGACATACAACTTGCGTTCATGCTTAAGAACAATTCTCAAGTTTCGAACCGATCAAGAAAGTTAGTCCCAAATAGCTTATCCTTCTCAAGGATGGATCGCGATGACGAGGGGATTATTGTTACTTGAAGAGGCCATTGATCTACAATAAAAATTATGCAAAGTTTATTTTAGTATAGAGGAATAGACTCCCACTAAATTAACAACCCTCCTAAAACATATTGTTTATTTAGGGGACTAAAATCCATATTTCACCTAATTCTATGACAGCTATGGCATGAAACACAGAACTAGGTTATTTAGGTAGGTAACAGTTACCAATTACATCTTATGTAATTTTTTAGATCATTTAATGAGATACGGGACATCTTATGTCTTAGCATGTTTTTATCTCATCATTTTCCTAAAGCTCAAAACTATTTTGATGGCTTTATTAAGTCGGACCATTTTAAACGTTTAGGTAACTCTTACCCAACTTGTCTCACCAAGATAACACAATACACCCAGCTATGGCTGAAACTATATTAGTGTGATCAAGGCCTTTGACAAGTTTTTAAAATGGATGACATGAGACTTAAAATTTAATAGAGGGATTTTATTCAGTTTTAGTGATTTTTATGTAAACAATGAAATATCATATATTCTATTGATTTGTTCAATCACTAAACAATTTGGAAATTTCTATACTATTCACCAATAAAAGAATTTCCTTGCGCTAGGATTAGTTAGACGGCGGTCCCGCTGTCCGGTCAGCGGGCGGTGGTTCCGTATTGAGTCCACAATGGAAGGTACAGGGGGTAGCGCCCTTTTTTTTTTTTAGAAGACGAATCTCAATTCCGAAAATTAAAATTCCCTATATAAAATCATATTTTTCGCTGATTTTATTATCCTAAAAATACCCCTTAATTTACCCGGAATTGAGTCAATTAAAACATTTTAATTAATCCGGGCCCACATCTAACTAATCGTCTTATCCTAATCCAATTAAGACTTAAGATATTTGAATCCTAGTATATCACTAATAGCAAGATTCTTGATATTTATCTCCTATCCAATAGGGATAACGATACAGATTTTGATTATATCTCCTAATCTAATTTGTTATCTATCTTTATCAAATAGAAAGTTCATAACAAAATAGATATAACGAGATAAATAAATAATTTTGAAAATTAATTATTTGCAATTTTGGTCCTCATCCAGATAATCACAAATATGTCATTGAATCATGAACTACTATCCCAATCGAACCTAATCATATTAGTTTCGAATTAATATTCAGCCTTATACAATTCAAGAAACGTAAGACAATGTAACCTAAATATGCATACTGAATTACAGAGATTTCATCCATGCATCAATGCACGAAAAATAAAGATTATACCTAATGGTGTCATGGATCACAGAACACGAAATTCAATTCATTGAAATTATTTGAATGAACCTAACATGGTTACTAGCATGTAAGAAACTGATTTTAATTAAATCACGAATATATGTATCATATACACAAAACATGATAATAAATCTCACAGGAAACTTATATATTCCACATATACATCAACTATTAACATGCTTTCAATCATATATCATGTATATATCAGAAGAAAACATGCAATGAATTTAATGGAATCAAACTCGAAGGCTCTGATACCACTGTTGGGTTTTGGGGTTCATACGCAGCGGAAATTACAAAACAATTTTGACAAAAACCCCAACAGGATCCGAATCTAATTCCATTAAAACGTTTAAACCATGAAAAACTTAATCATACCTCAGTCGCAATATACCTTTTTGAAGGTTGATCGATCTCTAAGGCGCCGCAACGACGAACGCCTCTACCGATAGTAGTCCACACACGAACGAGCCGAGATTCAAAGTGCTAGCTTCGAGAGAATACCAAATCCTTTTGTTTCTCTCCAAAATGATCTAGAGCATACCAAAAACCCTAAGTCATTTCTGAAACGAAAATAGAGTTTCGGCCTATTAATCTTTCGTGCGTGTGTTCTAACTTAAAGCGTCTATTTATACAACCCTTGTATATAGACGGTTAAGTAAATTACACATATACCCTTACTTAAAGAAGTATAAGTGTAATACACCACAAGGACGTTTTTGTCATGAATTTTATCACATAAAATTCGTTTTTCTGAATCATCTTAAAATCTCGCAAAACCATTCTTAGTGTGCGACCCAATAGGCTCATACAACGTTGGCAGTGTACTAAAACACATTTTGGTATACAAGTCATAAGCAGTCTCTAGCAAGACATTATGACTACCCAAGTTGTATGAATATCAAATCGATACAACCTAATCAATAGTGTATATAACATCCTTTTGTCACACGATATCCTTTTGATCAAACATAAGACATGAAATTGTCATCCAACATGTTCAATCGTACTAGTCTCGATCTCTAGGTAGACTGAAAACATCCAAGTGACATTGATCAATATCAATTCACATAGACTAGGCCAGTCTAACACATCGAGGGATCCACTGGATATCTCTCTTTATATGAGAGGAACAAATTCTATCTTGATTACACAACTTCATCACATTGCTCACACAGTAACCAATCACAACCTTTATAATCGTCCGGTTAAAGACAACGTTTGATTGTGTCAAATCAACTTGTGTTCCTAATGTTGAAGTCTCTCGGTAATCTCAAGTCGAGGACTGGAATATATACCTATCATGAGAAACAACAATGACTTAATCCATGTGATGTTCTCATAGCGGGTCGGTCCAGTACTTTGTTCCCTAACAAGTACTCGTGATCTTGATTCGTATCCATATACATATAATCATCATATGATCATCAATCAAGACTCACATTAGTCTTAATTCATTATAGTTCCTAGTATAATGATCGACTAGGGACATTTAGGATATTTATGTAAATACACATGAATCTTATTATAATGTAAACATGCAAATTAATTACAATAAACAACAAATGAAATCCTCTATTTTATTTACTAAAAGTATTCATAAAGACAGTTAAATGGATTGACCTAGGGCACATGCCCCATTAGCAAAGACACCAACTTTTGAAATTGAAAGCTTCAGAATCATTTTAGGCAATGCATTGTCAGAGAAACAAAAGTATTACTTGTGCAAATATCAACAAGATAATGAGTTATGGAAGCCCAACTCCCACACATTTAGCTACCTACATATAGAAAACATTTCCCTTAGCTACATTACATGGTGGAATGATAATCAGTAAAATTTACCAAAGAAGTAGCCTTATTCAAATTTCTATTCTTCGTTATGCTTTCATCGATAACAAGCGATTTGTAAGTGCTTACCGATGGTTGCAAGTGCTTACCGATGGTTGCAAGTGCTTACCTATGGGGAAACAAGCTCATAGAGACCAAAACATGCTAAAGCAACTAAATGAATCGCTAAAAGTATGCACGTACACATAGTAAAATTAATGCTACATTAGTAACCATTTTACTAATATAAAACTCATTTCTTATCACATATAAATGAATAAACATGTAGGTATATATATTGATTTAGGCTTTTTTTTCTCATACGAAAGGAACTTCATGACAAAGGAAAGATGGCAGAGAGTCAAAAGTTCAAAACATAAATACACAAGTATCACATAAAGCTGACCGATCCTCAAAATATCAAATAAGAGAATTTCTCTAAAATTAACAAGTGAAAACAGAATAAAAGAACTTCCAGAGCAACATATGGCCTCATGTAAATATGCTTAAGTCGATTGCAATTTATTTGGCAACGTAAAAACTGCCAATGATGTTGTAACGGCAAACCTGGCCACTCTCTAGATTAACAACAATCATCATTCCAGGACCAAGACGCGCTTTCACTGTGACTTTTGATTCATCCATTGGTAGGAAACCAACCTAACAGAAGATATGGAAAAGAAGTAGATTTAATCTTGCAATTCAGACAAATTACAGCAAATATATGATAGCAAGTGCCAATGTACATGACAAAATAGACTCTGGTATCCTTGGAAATCCAAAGTACTGATTTCACAATATGTAATATTGATTCAACTCGAGAATGATTCAAATCCTATGCAAATGGGAATCACACGAGGTGAAGAACCAGCAAATGGTAAGTTCATTCTCTTTCCACGGTTCCAACAATCCAGCGGTCATGGTTTTGACTTAACATTAGAACCCTCTTTTTAATTTTGTTATGACGATACTTGACCCAATGACAAACTCTAAATTCGTATATTTCAGAATAACTTCCTTAAATCTTCCTAATACAAACAAACAAACAACAACATAGCCTCAGTCCCAAATTAATTGATGATGGCTACATGGACCAGGGTAATAAGCAACTTATAATGCGTTGATTCATTTTCATACTCACATTTCCTTTTCTCATATATGGAACAAGCACCATTAGTATTATAACTGTCATGCCAAACATAAGCAAGTAATGCTGGAAACCCCTCCACCCTGCTCAATTTACCACAAAACCTGCTAAGTATATGCATCCTAATGTAGGTAGACTGATAATTTGAAGTTCAGGTTTTGGATAATAAAAAGAGAATTCCGTTATCAGACAGCACAATAATTTTTTTAAGCAATCAAAATTTTCAAACTCTATCCTAACAATCGTCTCAATGTTCTATACAATAGTGCATTAAGAAAATATAACCATGTATACTGATAATAGAAAACCACCAAAAAAAAAACAACAACAATAATGTGTAAGCAGAAACAGATGCATACTAGTGTACTATATTTTCCATAAGTTAATGTTTCTAAGTCAGCCGCTTATGATTAGAGATCCTTACTTCCTCAAGTTTCGTCTTCAGTAATCAGTGTCGACCAATGATAAATGAAGTTATTTTCAATTAAAATACAAAGTAATCATAAAAGATGTATAAGTCACTATATTAAGGTAGTGGCAGAATCGATGATGTTTAGTTAACCATTTTGAACTAAGCTCAATTTTGAACTAAAATACAAAGTAACAGTTCATGCTAGAGATTACTTGGTAGAGTCTCCCAAGTTGGGCTGGGTTCATAAAGTGATGTACAATGTATATTCTACACAATGTGCTTAGATCTAGACTAGTGTTTTAGAGATCTATGGTTGTAGTTACATCACAACATTAGCAAAATAAGTAAATGAAGTAGAAAAAGAGATCTATAAGGAATGATGAGGCATGATTCCTTTTTATTAGAGGGTAAAAAAGAAGATGTAGCTAACGTGGTTCAATGTTTGCTTTGTTAGAAATAAAAACACAACATATGCTAGCAGTAGCTTCCTCATCAAGTAGAAGAATCGATTAGTTTTACTTGATACACTTAGCAAGGATTTTAGGTGAAAAATCATATGTACATAATGCTAACTTGGCCAGCTCGGATGAGAAAATTACACGTGTTTCACTTTCTAAAGTAGCTTTAGCTGAACTCATGTCCCCACCATATCTGCAAGTTGAAAAAAGTAATTTAAGTTCAAGGTAAATGAGTTATCCTTTAAGTTTCAAGAATATTGCATACATGGAATCTTCAAGAATATTGCATACATGGAATCATCAGTACATCTGTGATGTTGGCTTTCCGTGGCACTATATTGTATAATTATTTTTTTTCTTCTGCACAATGCATTGCTCCAATTCATCCAAACACTTTTAGTCAATCCTTGGAACATTTTCAAAACAGTAAAATCATTCTTTCAAAGTATTTTTTCCCTTTTTAATTGCTCATGCCAATGCTTATAAAATAGTTCTCACCTATAAAACATCTCATTCCATTTATAATCTTCAGTGCCTAAGTTTCTCTGTTCATTTATATATATATAATCTTCCTCTCCTCTCATTGCTTTTATATATCTCTCTTTCTGAACTCTCTCAAAAAACAAAATCAGAAACTAAGAAACAATAGCTATATAGCTTAACAAAGATGGTCATTATAGGAGATGAAATATAAAAGAGCCCCACAATGCTAGAGGCACTAAACTTTTGTTCCAAAAAAAAATTACTTTTATTATTACTCATGAAATTCTCTAATAAGTTCTCTCTGACAAGTTTTTTAGTTACTTGTATTTTGTTATACTTGTATTATTACTCATGAAAGTCTATGCATTGCCATTAATCAATAGAAGAATACAATCTTGAACACCTAAAAAGATTACTTAAATATCTACAACAACATAGCCTCAATCCCAAAACAGTTGGAGTCGACTTCAAACGCTAATCTATGCGAAAAAAATATTCCTAAGCATATCAAAACCAAAGAAACACTCAATTCATTATCAAATGCTCCTCTTCCCCAACCCCAAGTATTGACCAAATCGAAACCTTAACTCATAACAAATACATAATCAGTCAAAAACTCTTCCAATCATTGTTTTACACACAAAATTAAATATAAGTATTCACCAATCAGAAATCCAAAATTAGGGAAACTGGCCTTAAAAACTAAGAGCATACAAGCCGTAATTTAAACCCTACAATGAGAACTTATAGGATTCACATATCATTCCTTCTCAAAATGGAGGCTACTATTTGGCTTAATAACTTTATAGAAACTGCAAAGGTTTTCAATTGGTCAGTTCATGCTTGCTAAATGTATGATAAAGAATGTACATATAAAGCTCAACTTAGCTATATAAAGAATACACCACCGCTATCAATTCTACGTATAATAAAGAATTTACTTCACTTACTCTTGATCTATCGAAAACCTAATTAACAACGAAAAATCACCAAAACAAAACCTAATAAGCTCAAGATCACAGTCAAAAATCGGAACGAAACACAAATCTGCACCAAAAATTTCGATGAATACTCAAGAAGATCAACTAGAAAGCTCGATTTAGAAGCAGAGACAGCTGCGGAGATAAGATCTGTACCTTTAACGAGAATCCAAATGTGGAGTTGATTGCGAATCGCTGGGGTTTTTCTCCAATCGGTTCTCGAGTGTGTCATAGAGAGTTCGAATGTCGGTAGGGCTTGGAAATAGTTTCGACGGTAGCCGCTGCAAGCCCAATCAATCCTCCCTACACCAAAACAACAAACTTCACAATCCAATCCACCAATACAATCAATGAAACAAAAACCAAAACCAAAATCACCTTTCGATGATTCGCCTGTGGTAAGCTAGTGAACTCATTGGTCAACAAATTCATCATCGCCGTAATCTTGTCATGATCACCAGCCATGGCGAGCTGCTTAACGATTTCTTCAATCTGCACAACGAAACCCCACGATCCGATTCATGAACAGTTCGAAATCCTCAGACCTATCAAAATTCCTTGAAACCACATCAAAATTCAAAATTTCAAAGCCGGAAATGGAAACAAACTTACTTCTGCGCCGCATTCTTCCGCTTCTCGTACAGCTTGTCGATAGATTCCTCAACACGGCCGTGGAGATCACCGAGAGCGCATCGCCATGAGAATCGCAAAATCTCGAACGCTCCTCGCTTGGTTTCCGAGCATCCCAAGACATGTTAGGGCACCCGGATCGAGTGAGTCTAGAAATTGAAGAATTGGTTGCCCTAATTCGCGATTCCACGAGAGAGATAGAGGAACGATCGAGCGACTGCGCAATTCCGCGAGAGAGATAGAGGAACGATCGAGCGACTGAGAGAGAGAGATCGGAACGAGCGAGCGAGTGAGAGAGAGAAATCGGATTGATCGAGCGAGAGAGAGAGAGAGAGAGAGAGAGAGAGAGAGAGAGAGAGAGAGAGAGAGAGAATGAGAGAGAGACATCTACCTTAATAAGTGATTCACTTCTTCTCTTCTTCAAGTCCACAACCGAGAGGTTGTCCAGAGAGGTGAGAGGTGAGAGGTGAGAGTGGAGAGCCGAGACTAAGGGAGGTAGAGAGTGAGGGCACGACCGTGAGGGAGAGCCGAGACAGAGAGAACGCCGAGAGGAAAGAGAGCAATTTGAGGGATTCGAGAAAGGAGAGTCGAAAGAGAGAGACAGTGAGTACTGTCTAATTAATTTGGACATGTTAATAACAATTAACATCCAACTAAAGATGAAATGGCCCAAACAAATAATAGAGTTTGAAGAGTTTCATTCATATAGCCTAATTAATTTGGGGATTTAGGCTTTGTTGTTGACGTTTGCTAAATCTCCATTAACAACTAGGTTGGCTAAACAACTATAACTTCTTTACAATCAATATAATATTTACATAGGATGAGCAGAGCTGTAAATTTCTTATGTTTCCACAGAAATGGTTGCTGGATTATATTTAGGGATCACATATGGACTAATAGTTTTTTTTTAAGAAGTTAATCTAATTGTTTTAGTTATACATTTAACATTTAATTAAATTTTTTTTTTTTTTGTTTTCGTGGTGTCCCGCACCAACTGCATCGACTAATCCACGCTTAGGCGATGTCGAGTTATGTACGGGAGGCACCCTCTCAATTTTATTTTTTTCATTCACGAAACTTAAACTCGAGTTATGTTTAACCTAACTTTAATAACAAATCTTGATTTAGAATTTACCAACACTTGTAAATTATGTGTCTCTAGATTTAGAGTCTAACAACACTTGTAAATTATGTGTCTTTAGATTTAAAATCTAATAACACTTGTAAATTATGTATCCTTAAATTTGAAATCAAACAACATTTATAAATTATGTGTCTATATATTTAAAATCTAACAACACTTGTAAATTATGTCCTTAAATTTGAAATATAACGACACTTGTAAATTATGTGTCTTTATATTTGAAATTTAACAACACTTTGTAACTTATGTGTCTTGAGATTTAAAATTTAACAACACTTGTAAAGTATGTGTCTTTAGATTTAAAATCTAACAACACTTGTAAGTTATGTGTCTTTAGATTTAAAGTCTAACAACACTTGTAAATTATGTGTCTTTAATTTTTTTTATCTAACAACACTTGTAAATTATGTGTCTTTAGATTTAAAATCTACCAACACTTGTAAATTATGTGTCTTTAGATTTAAAATTTAACAATAGATTTAAAGTCTAACAACACTTGTAAATTATGTGTCCTTAAATTTGAGATGTAACAACACTTGTAAATTATGTGTCTTTAAATTTAAAACTTAACAACACTTGTAAATTATGTGTCTTTAAATTTAAAACTTAACAACACTAGTAAATTATGTGTCTTTATATTTAAAGTCTAACAACACTTGTAAATTATGTGTCCTTAGATTTGAAATTTAACAACACTTGTAAATTATGTGTCCTTAGATTTGAAATTTAACAACACTTGTAAATTACGTGTCTTTAAATTTAAAACTTAACAACACATGTAAATTATGTGTCCTTAAATTTGAAATTTAACAACACTTGTAAATTATGTGTCTTTAAATTTAAAACTTAACAACACCAGTAAATTATGTCCTTAAATTTAAAGTCTAACAACACTTCTAAATTATGTGTCTTTATATTTAAAGTCTAACAACACTTGTAAATTATGTGTCCTTAGATTTGAAATTTAACAACACTTGTAAATTATGTGTCTTTAAATTTAAAACTTAACAACACATGTAAATTAGGGTCCCCGAATTTCAAATTTGGTGTCACTAATTTACCAAGTGTCTCTAATATAGGAGACACTTATAAATTATGTGTCTTTAAATATTGAAATTGACAACACTTATTGTTTGTGTCCTCATTTTTAATTTTAACAACACTTATAAACTACGTGTCTTTAAAATTAAAACTTGACAACACTTTTAAATTAGTGTCTCCAAATTTTAAATTTGGCAACACTTTTTTAACAAGTGTCCTTAATTTTGAGACACTTGTACATTATACGTCTCGAGATTTTGAATTTGACGACGTTTTAATATCAAGTGTCCTTAATTTGGAGACACTTGTATGTTAAGCGTCTCAAAATTTTAAACTTGACAACGTTTATATATCATGTGTCTCTAAAATTAAAATTTGAAGACATTTTTTATTAGTGTTGGCAAAAAAATGTTGCTATAAACCCACTTTGTTGTAGTGCAACTAGTTCATACAAATTGAATGACATTATTCAATGTATGTATATAAAGTATGTAAAGTATGTAACAAATAGCATTGTCTCGTGAAAAAAAAAACAAATAGAATTGTCCTGAAATATAAATCGGCTTGGCCGGATTCATACGCTTTGGTCTAAGCCTCTACGAGGGGTTACCGTCACGTCACATAAAGGAAACTTCGAAGCACCATCCCTTGTTGCATAAAATGCGCCAAATTTATTTTCACTCCATAAAGACACCACAAGGTCCACAACAAACCTGCCAAGACCATATTACTGTTGAACTATAAAAAATTGCTCTCGCACTTCCGAGAAGCTTCACTTCGCTTTATTAGCGTAAATGGACCATCACAAAGCAACCGTGACCAAGCCCTTTTTTTAACTTATGTACCTTTCCTTAGTTCTCGAACATCAGAAGAATCAGAACTGCCATTTGAGATTTTTCTAAGCTTTTGCTTATCATCATAGTATTCCTTTAATAACCTTGCTTGTCATATTTTTAAGGCAAAATGCATAATTTGGCTCCCACACTTTTTGAGTTTTTTCATTTGGTCCTTAGACTTTGATTTGTAAACATTTGATCATTAGACACTTATTTGTTTTCATATTTAGTATTTTTAATCTATTTTGATATGAAGTATTTTTTATTTATTTTTATTCTATAGTTCCTTGAGGCCATCCTAATTGGCAAATGACCACCACCACCACTACAACAACAAAGCTTCAATCTTAAATTAATCCGCTACATAAATCAAACTCTTTTATTGCATTTAATTCAGTGGGTAAGTTTGATCCATTTTATAAAAAGTGATTACAATTTTACATTGCTCCAATGGTAACATGGATTTAGACTATAGATTGGTGTCACATAATGGATATAGAGAAGATGTCTATTCTATGTGACACTAGATAGACATTCACTTCTTAAAATGATCTCCAATAGTAATGTGAATTTAGATAATGGATTGACGAGTTGAGACTTTTATTTTTAATTTTCATAATATTAATAAAGACTTGAAAAAAATAAATATTTTTTAAAAATTAATAATTGAAGTGGCGGTCTACCGCAATGTCTAGAAGTAGACATTGTGGTATACACCCTCCACTTTGGCATGGAATAAAAGTGGAGAGTGTCTACTTCTATAAATAGTGGTAGACGGTCATGTCATCAATTCATGTTACATTACCATTAGAAATTATTTTAGGAGGTGAATCTCTATTTAATCTCATATAATATAAACATCTTCTCTATATTCATGATGTGACACCAATTTATTGTTGAACTTATCCCTTTAGGCCTAAATTCGTACTTTTCAACTCACCTCAATTTCGTGGCGACTTCGTGTTCGTGACAAACAGAAAAGAAGGAATGGTGCGTCGTTGGTTGTGCGTGATTGCGACACACCTCTATAACTCCGATTGCTCTCTCATCTCAGATTTCTAACATTTGGTGAGCCATGGCTGGTATGTTACCAGGCGTAGAGCTGGCACGGCGGAGACGAGTTAACCACCACCAACAACACCACCAATTTCCCAAAAACTCTTCTTCTTCTGTCAAGCCCTCCTGTCGGGATCCCACGTTGGCTCTTCTAATCTCGCCGCCATCCTCCGACATGGACGAGGCTGCGTTTAAAGCTCGAATAAGGCTCGAGGAGAAGCTCCGCCGACCAACCGCCGCTTCAACTTTCCCCACCGCTGCCGGAGACGGTGGTTACAGGTTGGGTTTCAGCTCTTTTTCTAAATTTTTTTTATTAATTTCTTATGCTTTCTTGGTTTATGTTTTGGGGATTTTGAGAGGTTGTGTTTTAGATGGTGATCATCTGAGTTTTTCTTGTTTGGATTTCCCAATCGTTTATCGCCGCAAATAGCCTGGACTCTCTCGGATGCATATAGGAACGTGAGGGGAAAAATGGTTACAACATATGATGGAACGGATACTGGAATAAAAAAAGGGATTGGCTATTAGCAACTTACTACCCTAATATAACCTACCATTTATTTTTAGCCCCATTAAGTTAGTATAACATTTTAATTGTTCCATCACTTTTTATAAAACTTGCCAATGATACCCCGATGATAAGTTTGCCTGCCCCCTACACCGAAAATAAAAACTACCGCCCGCCCTAAATCCACATCATCATCAATCTCCTCCATTCAATAACTCACTTCATCTCCTCCCAAACCCCTCACTCCCTAAGTCGATCTCTCCCCCTCCTACATGATTTTCCTCTGGCTCAACCCCCACCCGCACACTTACCCACTACTGCTTCTTGTCCTCCCCACAAACTTTTCAATATTTTTGTGTCGCTCCTCTGTTTGGTAGCAGCACAAATAGTGAGCGGCTCTCACCTCCGACCAAGACACGAGGTGACCAAGACACAAGAGGTGATCCGCTGAAAGATTTGATAACGGCACAAGAAGTGAGCCGTTAGTGTCAACGGATCTAAGCTAATCCTTTGTCAAAGCCGGCATTGGATCTAAGTTAATCCGCTGCCTAATTTGACATCGGCCTTACTATTTCGCCGCTGCCCAGCATGAAAAAAGTAATTATTTTGGGGCGGATGAAAAGATAGGATTATGGTGGAACTTATGCGTGTGAGTGATGTTGTAGAAGATGATAACAGAGACAGAGGTGATGGGTGGGGTGAGATGCTAGGGCGTGAAAAGTGTGATTGGTTGTAGAGAATGATGATAAGGTTTTGAGGGAATGGACTATGATGGGGTTGGAAACGAAGTAGATGGAGAAGTGAACGATGGTGATTAGGAATAGTGTTGTCAGATAACAAAGATGGGATGGCGAGAGAGATAGTATGAGGGGCAATATTAGGAGTAGATTAGGGAGTTCACCATGAGTTTTTTAGAATTTGTATTGAGGGGCTGATAGAAGGGCAAAGGGGCCTAATAGTTACTTCCTAATTTTTTTTTTTTTCGTGTCAATGTCTGTCAACGTGTGAGATGATATTGGCAATAATAATGTCCATATTTTAAATGTCAGTTTTTGACATTATAGGTAGAAGATGTGTAGAAGTAATATTGTGGATACAAGTAGGGGTGACAATAAAACGGGTTCAAATGGGTACGAGTCCGGACGCCCCCTTACTAACGACTAAAAATAGTTTCTTGACACGTACCCGTTTTTGAAACGGACACTGTTTATAAAATATACAAGACTCATTTTTTGTTCGGACTCGTTTTTCAATATAATAAAATAATTTCTTTTCATCTAATTATTCATAAAATACATGATTTTCATGTCACCATGTATTCCATTACTACAAAAAAAAAAAACATTATTTGTATACATACCCTATATCAGCCCTCCATTTAATTTATTATATTTTTAAACTAAAATGTATTTAGGCAAAATTACATAAATAATCTCACTCTGAATCATGAACCAATTTCATTTCTTTTTCCTTTTTTACTTTCCACTCTACACACCCCTCCTCAACTTTACTTTTAACTCTCTACGCCTCTCCCTAAATGAAACCTTAAACACATCCTCAACTCCTTTCTCAACCACTACACTCACCTTCTCCTCTTCTACTTAATTTTTACTTTCTATATCCCACCCCTAATTAAATTATAGACTCGTCTTATTTTCTCCTCAACTTTATAATCTCTACACCTCTTCTCATCTCTTTCTCCATATACTAACAATTCATTATCAAATACAACATCTTGATTATAGTATTTGATTGAGATTTGATTCATATTCTTGAATTATTAGAACCTTTATTTGTGTTGAGTCTTAGCTTTTAAGGATTTAAGAGTCAATCTCGGAATGCATATAGAGCTAGTTGAGTAAAGAGGGAGAAAAATATGATTTGCAACTAGGGGTGGCAAAATGTGCCTGGACCCGTTTGTCCGCATTTGTCCGGATTTGTCCGGGCCCGCTTTAAACAGGTCCGGACATAACTTTTTCAAAATTAATACGGGTCTAGACATGTTTTCTTGTCCGTTTTTTAAACCGAGTTCGGTTCGGACAATTTTTTTTTAAAAACAGATACCCGTTTAACAATTAATTTAAATAATATTTATTTATTTATAGGAGTGTTTTGAAACTTTCATAATGTTTGAATTATAATTTCACTAATGATGATGTTATTTTTATATGGAAACTTGTAAGACTTGAAGTTTGAATTTATAACATTTCTTTTTTGTAGTGATGAAATTCATAACATAAAAATCATGTATTTTTGTTAATAATTAAGTGAAAAAATTTATTTATTTTATTAAAGAACGGGCACAGACAAAAAATGGGTCTTGTATGTTTTAAAAACATATGGGTCTGCACAAAAAAAAAGTGTCCGTTTCAAATACGGGTACGGGTACGGGTCCGGACACTATTTTTAGTCGTTAGTAAGGGGGGTGTCCGGACCTGTACCCGTTCGTACCCGTTTTTTTGCCACCCCTATTTGCAACAAGGGGTTGGAGATTAGAGATCACAAAGATGAAAAAATGGCTTTCTTTGGTGAGAGGGGGGAAAATATAAACTTAGGGTACATTAGGGAGTTTATTAACAAAAACATGAAATAGATCTAGCACTTGTTTTCGTCAAGTCCATGTGGGAAGTAAAAAAATCCCCTCGTACAAGAAGGAAAGGAGGCATTGGTAGGTTGTTGTTGATTTGCAAGTGCATAAAAGTAAAACTTCACCAATTTCCAAATAACAAGACCTCAACGGCTGATCCAAATTAAACATATGGTAGAGTAATTATAAACAAGTGCAGAAGGCTTGATTCAAAAAATAGGCATCTTAGAATATGTCTCAACTAGTATAGCAACATAAGAATCTATCTTTAACTCCATGAATAAGTAGTCTTTACCTTTTCATCCAATCCCCCCCCGTGTTAGCCGACCTAGATGAACTATATGTACTCTACATCAACAACCCCTACATTCTTTGTTCGATCACCCTATCAAATTTATAATTTACACATCAACTCCGGTGGCAAGCCAACGATTAACAAGATAAAGGTCTAAGGCTTTGAGATTTACCTGTGCACAGTAGCCCCAGCTGCATATCCATACTCCAGGCATGAATTAAGTCATTCTGTTAAAAACAAAGAGAAACCATTATCAAAATCAGTATAAATATAGGCCATCAACGATTCAACATGAAGTTAACTCTTATCATCAACAAATGGAGGTACATATTCATCTTCTTCTCCCAATCCTGGAACTTCATCTTCATCATCTTGAACCTTCAGGAAATCATGGAGCGTAATCAACGAATACTTGAAACAATGCAAGCATTCAAAAAGTACAGTAAAGTTATGAAAAAGGCAGGCTACATATTTTTTAAACAAATTTAAAAATACAAAATAGTTTGCAGTACAAAAAATAAGAGACATACCAATGAGGCTTGAGCTTTCAAATCCTCAACTTCAAAATTCCTCGCGCTAACACCTCGTTTGTACTCGCTCTAAAAGTGAAAGTGCGAAGGGAGAAATGGTATGAGAAAAGAAAGATAATAGTAAGCAATAAGCATTCCATCTGTTGTTATAGAAAGGCTCGTCCTATTATTCTTCAATATTTATGCTTACTGTAGAAGTGCAATAAGAATTTTTCAACTTGTGAGATAAAAGCTCAACACCTGTGGATTATAAGGTGGATTAAATGTTGAAAAGTATAGCCCTAATTTTGTAAACATTCGGTGACCAATTGTGCCAAAACAATTACATAAGAGGAACTTTTCTGGCAAATAAGTCCTCACACTAGTTCCAAATCATTTAGATTTTTGATCGTTAGCAAGCAGTATTTCTAACCTGTGACAATGCTTCTTCTTCAACAAAAGGCATTTTCTTCAGAGCTAGTTGCGCAGCATCCTTAAGCTGCAGCAAGACAACAAATTATTTAGAAGACTAACTAGCATGATATAAAGCCGAGAAAAAGTAGCACATGAGATAAGTAGATAATTTGGAGTGCTTTTACCAATAGTGCAACACATAAAAGCTTCGAGCACATAATAGCATAAAGGGGAGATATAAACTAATAGTGCGTGCCTGGTGCCGCTTGCATGGAGAAGTAGAAACCCATTGGTTTAAACATCAAATAATTGTTGGTCTTTTCCCTATCTAGAAAAGACTTTTATTCTCTTTCTATCTAAAACTCTCTTAATTTATCATATTGATACAAACTAATCCAGTTACTAATTAAATCAAGCAATCAATTTATCATGTACAAAAGGATTTCCACAGCTAGACTGGTTTTTAACAGTTTTAGGCAAATTAGTCATGTCCAGCAGCAAGGACAGATCACTTGGGATTTGTTAAGCTTGGAAATATTGTGATTAAATTAATCCAAGGCAAGGCCTTTTTTTTTTTTGAATTTAGGTAAGGCCATTTAAGACTACATATATAGGCATTTGCATTTTAATGAAGTCATTAAGTATGAGATCCAATTATAGCTCACTAATCTCAAGTCAAATGACCCACTACATTTTATTCGAGCATAGTGAGCTCTATTAACTTTTATTAGTTCTACAATGCTTCCAACTAATCTCATTCGAGGAAACCAAAATTAGGAGACATATCAGAGATTAGAAAAACAAGCAATGTGATTATTTGACTTAAACATTAAAATATAGTGAAAAATAGGTCTAGACATCTTGATTTGGATAGTTCCACAATGTTCAAAGCACCTTAAAAGTACAAGCAAAGCTTTTTATAACTTACCTCCCAAAAATATATTTTTAGAAGTAATTCGAACGAATATGAATCGTCTATAATATGAATCTTCCTTTGATTATTCATTACGAAAAAAATTTGCATTGCTTATCAAGAACAAAACAACAAAATATGTTAACATAAATTACTTTTTTATATAAAAAAATGGGAAAAGAAGATAATATTGTCGAGTACAATTGCAGAACCCTCCGGTTTCTTCTCGCCATTTAATTAAAGATACAAGCCACTGTGGTTGAGGCCATCCATATTCCTCTTTCACTGGATGTACGTCGTCAATAGATTCTTCTTAATTCGTAGTTATTGGCACTGAAAGGCATAAGTAGTTAGCACAAGCAACAACAACAACAAAACCATAAAATGAGTAGATTGATAGAGTACCAATGAAAGTATGCTGCATAAGTATCTCTTATAAGAGACTACCACCAAAATTGAGGGTTTACTTTTTTTCCCTTTTCTTGTATGTGCTCGAGGAGCACAGTGGAAGAGTTTGATCTATGTAGTCGACCCCAATTAATTTGAAACTGAGGCTATGTCGTTATTTGTTTGTTTGTTGTTTTCTTGTGCGTGCATGTGTGTGAAAGGACGACCTAAATCAAGCTAGTATCACCAATTCACCATAACGAGTGAAAAAAGCCCATCTAAATATGGAACAATCTAATTGTTGATCTTAGCACACCCAATGAGTTTTATACATATATACGAATTAATGCACAAACATGCCCAACAAGAGAGGAAAAATCCTATAACGTCCCTTAAAATAAACTAGAAATGTTGTAGAAAGTGAAACTATTAAATTGATCAAAAATTATTTGTTCTCACCTAGATCCCACATTGCGTGACCCTAGAAACCTTAGAAGAACACTTTTTCTAATAACAAATATTCCTGCAACAATCGAACACAAAAACATGAGATTTGGTACTCTCATGAACCCTAATTGCATGGAAAAAAAAGAACAAAATCACCAACTATGCCCCCAAAGGGGTGGCAAGTCCATCAAAAGGTTCTTCATAGAGAACACTAGAGCCTTCGCATTTTTGAAAAAGGAGTGTTTCACAGTTCATGAATTGTAAATCGGTGAAAATCACCTACCATACCCCAAACAATACAAATCACTGCACAAGCGAAGGACTTTGAACACATTTGTTGCAATCCATATAACAACAACACAAGCCTCAATATCACAAAACAAGACAAAATACTATAACAACAAAACAATTCCCAAACCTTTTGTTTCTCGGATTCAATGCGAAGCCTCACACTTGGAATCAACCTGCTAGGTTTCAAAATCACACAAAATCAACAAAATCAGTGTTACTGTTTAAAATTTTGCACAACTAACTGAATTTGATCAACTCACTTGATGAGGCTCATAAAAAACCCTAGCACAAACGATTTAAGTCCTCGTTCGTGGACGTAATTGAGGAACCACTGAACAATAGATGTGATTAGAGAGCGAGTAGAGGAACGAAGACCAAAGTGAGAGGTTCGAATTAAGAGAGAAGTGAATTCATAGAAGCTCTGATTGGAGCAAGAATCGAAGAAAATGAATAGGCGTCCATTGCAGATGATGAGCAAGAGGTTGGAATTAAGAGAGTAGGATTCGTACCTAGACGAGAGAGATCAGTGAGCAAGAGTAGACAATCATCATCATCTTCTTCTTATTCTTCTTCGAAATCCATTTTGTGGAGGAAATTGGGCAGTGCCGCTGGAAATGTTGTTGGTCAAAGAGGGATTCGAGCGATTAGGGTTTTGAGTGTGCGTGGTGAAAGGGTGTTATGTGGAGGAGAGATGAGGTTTGAGTGATTAGGGTTTTGAGGTTCGTCAAAGTGGGATTTGAGCGATTAGGGTTCTTCAGTTGAGGTGAGTATACGACGAGGAAATGTGTATTGTTGAGTGGGGCATTTAACTTAGCGGGTCTATGGGTTTTGGGTTTTAATCGCCTAATACATAGGGGTTACTAAAAACCCCTATGAATTAGGTACTATAAAAAGCCAAAATTCTTCTAGTGAATGTAATAGCTCTTGAAGATTTCATTTGGGGAAAATAAAAATAAAAATGTGTGCTAACGTTTCGAAGTCATTATCCAAGAGGTTGTCATAGGATGGCACGCATGTTCCTCCCTTCATCAGATATCTCATTTTTAGTCTTCGGAAGAAAAAGCTCTAAAACTTTTGGCTAGAAGCACCATTCTTGTGGTAGCATATTTCTTGATTCGGAGATTAATTGGGGCTTTGCTTCAATATGATCTTCACAATAATATAAAGAAAAAAATAATTGCCTATACATGTTTTAGAGTCATGATTAGTGAACTTCAAATCTCTACATAATGTTCTTTAAGTTCTTATGATTCATGACTTTGTTACATAAAACTTATATACAATGTTTATTTCATGAATGACAGGAGGAGGATTAACAATGGTCACGACGATCAAAGTCATTGCAGAAAAACGACTAACAATGAAACTCACGGGACTAACTACATGAAGTTCGTGAGACTGCAGAGGTGGTCGAGTGGATTTCAACGTCAAAAATCACAAAAAGAAGTGTGTGCCATATGCTTGGACGAGTTCCAGATGGAGCAACCAGTCGTTAATCTTCCATGCTTTCACAGATACCATTCCAAGTGTGTACTCCCATGGCTTACTTCCCAGTTTCAATGCCCTTACTGCAGAACTCATTTTCAGGAATCCTAATGGAAAGGTATCTTAAATTAGTACTGTTTGGTTTTGGTATTCCTCCGTTTTGGCTGGTCACGATTAATGAAAAGACCATCAAGAAACTAAGTTTTGAGAATTTTAGGTATGTTTGTAATTAATATCAACAATCCCTTTCGAAATTTTCAAGATAGTTCTGTACGTGTATGCTTTTTAAGAATAATGCTTTTTAAGAATACGAATTACTTGGATATCAGGGGTTTGCAAGAGCGAGTTTTTGTAGCTAATAATTCAGTCTATGGATGTGTATACAATTGCAAGCTGCTCCTTTCGTTGGTATATATTTAGCTCAAACTCTACATTCTAATATAATTAAGATTTTAATATTTTAGTTTGTGTCTAATTAAAGAGTTTTAGTTTCATTGAAATTTGATTGTTTTGAGATAAGATAGTATATTATTGTGGGTTTGTTGAGTTTGATATGGACATTGGGTCTACGTAAAGAGTTTGTTAGATTAGTTAGATTTAAGTGTGTTTCAACTATATGCATATACGGTGTTTTGTGCATCATGTTGAGCAAAATTGGATGTAAATAATTTTGAATCACGTTGTATAGACGCCCTACATATTCAGGGGGGGCAAGTCAATTTTGAAGGCATCACAAATACAAAATAAAATGTCTGAAGGCTCAATTTTTTCACCTAACTCCCTAAAATATCTCTTCCTTCCAACCGACGGACTCCACCTTCGAAATCATCATCGAACTCTCTCCAATCGCGTTTGTCCTTTTTTTTCGGTGTTTTAGATCAATTTAGTTCTATATACTAACATTTTTGGATTTTGTTGAAGCCATTTCTTGGTATTTCCTTATCATTTTCACGCGTCATCCAAGCCGTGAAGTGATGTTTGCACGATTTGGCCAAATTTGATATTATTTATCGGGTATAATGCAATTCGATTATTTGGATTGACTCTCCAACTACAAATTTGATGAGCTTTTGCTGCCACTTTAGCTAAAGGTTTAGTGGGACGAACCATTCAAAAAATGATGCTTCTTACTCTGATTTTGAGAAATGCTAAAGAACCACAAAAATACCGAAAAAAAAAATATATCTCCTGCTAAATCCTCTTCCATTGGTCGTTCCTATGTCATTTCATCATAAAAAAAAAAACCACAAAAATGTGATTAAATCATCATATGCCCTATAAAATCACAAAACAAGTTATTTAAACCACCATTTTCACCTAAGAAGATAAGAAAACTCTCAATTTCAAGCCTAAAAAATGAGGTCAATGGACTTGCATAAATGTTGTGGAAACTTGATTTCATAAAAACAAACGAAATTTTAGCATTCAATGTTATGGCAATTTTTATCTTGTAAAGGAGGACGTGGGTGGGGTGCGCGAATGGGAGGGAGTGTAGAGGGAGTGTAGAGGGTAAGTGTGGAACTTGTGTGTTTCTTTGGGGCATACGTGACAACCCCTTATTAAATTCAGGGCATCACTGACCACTTAGGAGCTACTAATCCCTAGAACACCGTAACAAGGCTAATAATGTGAAATCCCGAATTTCATAAACATGTGTTAATGCCTATTTACGGGACTAATTAGTCTTAATTACATTGTAGGCTGTGGATTGAGGTGATCAATGAAAAGCTGGTTTATTTATAATTTCAAAAAATCTATTTGGACTCTTTGAGTCGGACTCAAAGATTTTTTTGTTAACAATTTAAGATATCTACTTAAGTAAAAGACATAATTACCCTACTACCCCAAACACTAATAATGAATTTTAATTAAGGGTCTTTATGTCTTTTTGATTGTTTGAGTCCGAACTTTTTGAGTCCATTTAGCATTACCCTTATAATTTTATGTTTATGATGATTTTCCGAGTGTGTTGTATTTAGGGCTGGCAATTTGGGTCATGAAGCCATTAACACGACACGACACGTAATAAGCATGTTGTGGGTTTGGCTTAAGTGGGTCTGGGTCATAAACATGTTAACACGTTTATACACGGTTAGTAAACTAGTCATTAACATGTCAACATGCTTAACTCGTTTATGACTCGCTTAACACGATTAAAAAATAATGTATAAATAATAAATATAGTATAATAAATAGATTGATACAAAATTCATCCGTTTGAATGCATGTTAATAGCATGATTTATTTATTTTATTTATATACATCTTTTATCGTATTTTATTTTATATTTGAGGGGAAATATTCATTTTACTTTTAATATATTATTTATGTTTTAGATTTTATTAATAATTATTTATTAAGAAAAATAAAACTTTTCACCAAAGTAAAATTTAGATATTTTTTAGATGATTCTTATAATTTTGTTTATGTTATTATTACGAGTCATTTTTGCTTTATTATTAAGAGTAATAAAGACTTGAATGAAAAAGTAAAGTAAAATTAACGACTGTATACAACCACATTCTATTTAATTGGCTATATTAGTATGTTTGTTCGAATTTAGTCATTTAGATATATTTTAAAAAGTAATAATCGAATTATAAAATTTTAAATAAAACGAAATTTTTAAATACAATATTTAATAAATGGGTGACACGAATACACGACATGTTTAACACGACCTACCTAGACACGAAAACGATTAGCACGATTAATAAACATGTCATGTAATGTATTTGCATTATATGGGTCATGACCTGTTTATGACACGACACGTTTACGACTCACATACACGAATTGCCACCTCTAATTGTATTATATGTATATTATGTGGAAATTAAAAAAAATAGTTTGCCCGGAATCAAGTTTCATTAGTGTTAAAAAGTTGACGTAAGGCTTTGCCCCGATTTACATGCGAGTCAGATATTTATGATAGTAAAAAAGGAAAACAACACCGAATGTTGGTAAAAAATTGAATAAAAAAGAGCATTGGAAATCGAAAGGAGTCAAAATAGAGATTTCAAAAAATTAATAAATAAAAAAATGAAGCTAGCGGGTCAAGCTAGTAGCTCAATCTTTAAAATCGAAACTTACTGAACGATCAGTTTCATTTAGATTTCTTCATTCTCTATTTTCTTGACACTCCTATTCTCTATCCCGATCTACAATCATTAATTTTTCTCTCAATTTCTCTTCGTAAATCAGTAGAGCGTTACGAGAGGAGCGCACATTTTGAATGAAGTTTCACCAACAGATATGAGGGATTCGGCTCTGAAGGTGGTAAATTCTAAATACTTGATATTCTCCTCAATTTTATTTTTAATTCTCACGATTATTGTGAATTTGTTATTAGGTTTATTTGCACTGATTTTTTAACGACCCGATACCTTAAGTAAGTGATTATAGTTAACTTGGATCCTTATAATTAACCCAAGTTAGGTTTTTGGCTATATTTGGCGTACCTCGATTAGTGTGTAAATGTGTTGGAATGACTGTATAGTGTTTGGATGATGTGATAATGGATTAAATATACTATATGCTATTGATATATAAATTAATATAAGCATATAGTTGGGAAATAAATAAATAATTAATAAATTGTTGGTACATCTAGTGCAACGAGGGGGTCGTGGAATGGATACGCATGCTCGATTGTACTTGTTGGCGCGTCCGATGAATTTATAGGCATTAAAGTACATAGGTATATATATATATAAACCTATAGTTTGATTTAATTAACTTGAACAATTGGATTGCTTCGAGATAAACATCAGTGAAAGATGTGTCAAGATCGGTGTCCCTTTAGGATTGGTGTCACTTTAAGATAATCTCCATTGGATCAGCCTCGAGATCACACATTGTGTATCTCGAGAAAATAAAAAATATCAAAACAAAACCAATTTCAAACTTATCTCACTGTTTGATCGTGAGAATGAAAGATTGATCGAGTGAGTATTTGATTTTTGGAGTCATTGAGAGATTGTTAGAGTGATCAAGAATAAATTAACTACAGTTAAATTGAGTCTTGGTAAGTGTTTCATCAAGTTCTTTACTTTCAGTTTTGAAGTTTTGGTGAAATTCGTGTTCTTTACTTTCAGTTTTGAAGTTTTGGTGAAATTCGTGTATTGGTGATGAATTCTCATTAATTATGGTTTTTGGTGATGTACACAGTGTAAGACCTTATTAAAAGCCCTCATCAAGCCTCCCCGACCTCTCGAGGAAATTGGATAATGATTTGGTGATCGAACAAGAGTTGCTGCTCGGTTCTTTATTTGGTCACTCGATGGTTGAACGCGTTCCCTATAGCAGGGAGGTGCGTTCCTTTCATGAAAATTGATGAATCAGATGATGGAGCACGCTCCACCTAAGAAGGCAGCGCTCCCACCCTAGAAAACATAAATAGTGTTGATTTATTCATGAGAATTTCTAAGGGTTTACAGACTGGTCTTGGGGTTCTAAACCTTAATTATTAGACATATATCGACATCAAATGGTTTGCGTTAGGTGCTTAAACACTAGAAGAGGTTCAAGTACCCCAAGAGTTAATGAATTTGAAAAGAAACTTAAGGAGATTCGACAAAGGTAAGTGAAACTTAATTATATTTTCAATTGTGCTATGTAAAGTAGTATATTTAGTTCATATAGTGTATGTAATAGGAAAAAAGGGAGCAATATATTGTGACATGCATAAAACTTTATATATAACTCGGAGGTGAGTTAGATTAAGTTAACCGAATATGAAGTGGTTATGAGATCGCAAAGGATTAGCCTTACCCTCCCACTTTTATAGTCTGTGGATTAATATTATCGCTCATTATCCAAAGAGGACGAAGACTCTGCTTGTTTCGAATACACTGATGAAATCACATATCAAACAAATGTGTGGATCTCATTAGTGGTATTCTAGAGTAACTGAGAAATGACTCTTATAACTAAAATGAAAAGTTATGTTACAAGTACAGTTGCTATTGAACTGTTGATTTGCATATGTTACTTATTGTTATACTATTCTGATGCACTGATTAAATATTTATTGGAATCATATTGTTATTCATTATTTTTGTTTATAAAATAAAATTTTGATATATAGTTGCGAGTCACTTATTGAGCATGTTGGAGCGCTCACCCCTGGAAATATTTCAGGTTCGTAGCCCAATGTTTCGGTAAAAAGGGAAAGAGAAGACGTAAAAGTCTTTCAGTATTCTCTATGATGTAATGAACCTTCTTTGTATATATATAGTGTTTGAATAACATTGTTGTAATATAATAGGGGTTGGGAAATAATCTAATCGAGGGTTGTTTTTATAAACTCTGGAATTTTGTGTCTTATTTACATTTTCGAAAAGCGCTAAATTTTTTGTCGCGTTTACTTAGATTTTTATCTCGATATAGATATACAGATTGAGTTTATCAGGTACAAGAAGGAGAGGGTACTAGCTCTTGACAAGTTAATAATTAGAAATGCTTTATAGTACATTTTAGGACGATTTTAGATGTAAAAGACTGTATTACACGAGATTTTCTCTTATTTTTGTTATTTTAGGTAATAAGTAGAATATATGAAGAAATGGAGTAAAAAAGGAAGATTATAAAGGAATTAATCAAGTGGAAAGAATATGCAAAAGAATCATCAACAAGTGAAGGACAAAAACATGATTTCAAGACTAGTGATTCCTGACTGATTCTTATGTACCCAGAATCGCCACTCAGATTAATGAAAATAGAGACAACAATTTCAAGGATTCTTTCAGTGATTCCACTTAAACTTGAATCACTAAGGAATCGCTGGATCATATTTCGAGGATTTTAGATAACAACGATTAGTTTAAGTTAGTTTAGAATGTTTACTACGTAGAATAATATAAATACAACTTTAGAGCTACAAAATTAGTTACCCTTGAGTACTTAGATCAATATTTCATTGCTTTAGGAGTCATTCCTTATTGTTTTAGTTTATTGCTTTATTGTTCATTACTTTTGGAGAAGATGTGAAGATTTAAAGTAGTTATTCTAGAGGTATTTATTTATATCTTCTATTTACATTATTGTGATGTTTTGTTTTTATGATTATAAGTGAGTAGTTTATCGATCTAAACAAAGTTCGAACACGAGCTAGATCCGTTTTTCTATGTAGTTATGATGAGATGAATATGCGCTTAATGTATTAAACCAATCATATTCATTGATACAGTGATTTAATAGATTATTATGTATTGATTTTAATTATGGTATTTGTGTTGCATTCATAAATCAGAATGTGTATTGTATTATTTAGATTCATCATCTAATTGAAGTAGTAACTAGGATTGTTTGAAAGGAATGAAAATTTAGATGTCCTAGGTGAATTTGAGATGTAAATCTAATGTTGAAGTGGCTTTCCGAAGAAGTTAGATTTAGTAGTTCGAAGTTTTCACAAAGTGTAATGCGATTTTATTGCGTGAAGTTAATGTCTTTGTGTATTCAAAGGGGGTACCTCAATAAAATTAAAACATAGATTTTTCACCTGTATAAGGAGGCTGGCTAAAGTTGTTTACTTACTTATGATTAGAGTTTAATGATTTATGATACTTTATAAAGTATGCTCATACCTATATGATTGAAGTAACATGCTTGGATGCAAAATAGATTGATGTTTCATTGTTCTGGATGTTTGTTTAGATATTTATTTTTCTTGAATTAAATTTACTTGATTGATAGTGAATTTGGATTGTGTTAGTTAAATTAGTATAATTAGTTTAGTTAGTTATTATTATATTATAGATTGAATTCGTGTATTTAATTACTATTTTAATTAAATTACAGTAAAAATAATAAAAACTATTAAAAGTCCTTTTTCCTAGAGAAGTTTGATAAATCCTTATAGAGACGATTTTCACTTACCCCTACTACAAAATATTAAGAGCATAATAAAGGAGGAAAACCTACTTTACATGATCGGCACGAGTCAATTTTTTATGATGTTGTCGGGGATTCAAACATTACTTCTTAGGAGTTTTAGACATTGTTTGGTCTATCAATTTTATCGTTCTAATTCCACAAGACCCTTACATTCATTTAATCTCGAGGTAGATATAACATTTAGTCGTAACTTAAGACAACAATATATAGAAAACCAACCTACTACAATGGAAGCTAATAATGACTTTAATGTTAATAAAAATAATGATAATAGAGAGCTTACTTTTAGGCAAACTAATCAAAATATCACTGCTTATGAATCAATGTGTATTGCAAATTCTGAGAGATTTCCTTAATTTGAACTTAGATATGAATTCATTAGTGCTCTATTTAATTTCTAAGGTAAAGACAATGAAAGCCCACAAAAATTTATAAGGGAGTATCAACATAAAGTCAATAGGATGAAACTTAAAGACTGCACATTAAAATAAGTCAAACTTAAAGCTTTTCCTTTTGTATTGAAAGATCAAACACAAGATTGGTTATTTTTTTTTCCTTAAGATTCGATAACCACATGTTCTAAAATGCTAGAAGCTTTCCTAGATCAATATATGCCTGCAAGAAAAATTACTACTTATAGAAGACAAATCACAGTCGTGAAAATGAAAGATGATGCAACTTTTAATGAATTTTAGGATAGATTTCAAAGATTGATTTCAACTTTTCCATAACACGGACACACTCAAATAACTTTATTAGAATACTTCTACGAATGACTAAATCATTTTGAACAAAGAATCTTAGATACCGTACGTGGTGGATCATTATTTGGTGTTACACCAACTTTAGCAAAAAAAGCTATTAATAAGATGGCCAAACAATCTAAACAATATAGTGAAAAGACCGACACATCAAGAAAGAAAGTTTATGAGGTTAATATTAAAACGATTAATAAGTTCGATGAAAAAGTTGATGAATTATCTAACATGGTTAGACTACCACTAAAAGATAGATCAAATCAAGTTAAACTATATGGATTTTGTAATGAAGTTACACATCCTACAGATGCGTATCCTACTTTACAAGAAAATAATAATAAAGAAGTCAATGCGATTATGAATCAATATTCTAGCCTTCTAGAAACCAATATAATAACAACAATTACTATACTGAAAAATCAAATTCAAATCTTAGTCGCGGTTCACAAAATCAAAATTATACCACTTATAGATCGAGAGCACCAACACAACCTACACCAATGCAACAACCTTAATAAACTATTTAACCCATGCAACCAAATTTAGAATAAATATTACATAACTTATGAACCAAAGTCATCAAAACTATATGCAAATTTCTCAAAATCAAATTAAAACCGATACGCCTATTAAAGAGTTGAAAAAGTAATTATGTCAAATGACTTTACAAATTAACAAGTTAAGAAATCAAACTAAAATATCTACTAAAACTACAAACACTACTAATCAAGCACAAGTTGACTCTTTAGTTTGGGAAAATGAAAAAAGAAACAAATACTCAAGAAAAAACACCAAAAAAAGGTAAAAAAAAATTAAAATACCTAAGACAATAGAACAACAAGAAGAAGAGATGATGACAAATATCATTCCCCCTAGGAAATGGATGGCTGAACAACTAAAACACATACCTTTCCCGAAAGGCTATACTCATGATATTTAGCCAAAAATGAAGCTTATGAAAAATCTCCACAAAATTTTGAATTGGTTAACCAAGATAAATTAAGCATTATTTGTGAATCGAGTGAAGATATGCATTATAACTTTATCGTTCCACAACAATTAGCAAATGCTAGGGAGGAAGAAATTAATGAAGACATGTCAAAGTCATTTAGGAAATAAGAGATTAATGAAATTTTAATGGAGTCAACTAAATACTTCTTTGACTATAATGACAAATTCTTAGAAAAATCTAATGAAAATTTAGGACAAGATTTCATCCTTAAAGAATAGAATGTCTGAGAAATGTGTTAGCCCATGAATGTTTATTATATTGATCACGATAGAAAATTCGTCTATTGAATTCGCTATGTGTGATCTTCGAGCTTCAATTAATGTTATGTCACTTAAAATTTATGAATAATTGAAAATATGATCGTTAACTAATACGCCTATTAATCTAACCTTACCAAAGAATATAATTATTAATCCATATCGAGTATTAGAAAACATCTTGTACAAGTACATGTCTTAGTATTTCAGATTGATTTTTATGTCATGAAAATGAGAGATTCAATATCACCCAATCATTTGCTTGTACTATTACATAGGATTTTCTAAAGACAGTTAGAACTAAGTTAGATATTTCTAAAGAAATAATATCCGTGGAGTTTGAAGATAAGATTGTTAAATTCATGATTAATACTGAACACAACTATGATACGTATGAAGAACATGATGAATTATTTGATAATGAAATATATGATGATGACTTTGTAGACTTAAACTATTATGATAAGTTTAATGCTGAAATTTATGCTATTAATGCAGTAACAATGGAAATTGATAAGGAGGTTCCAAAGAAAGAACAAGTTAAATACATTTCTAAAGAAAAAAAAAGTAATTTAAGAATTAAGAGTTAAGCAACCGGAGAATGGTAAAAGCATTAACAAGATGGAAGTTTCTAACTCCAAGTACAATAAGAAGAAGAAAAAGCTGGATTTAAGCCCAGAAAAGCTTAATGATCTTGGAGTTATACACTTGCACATTGAAATCAAAGGGGCTTGGTACTTTAAAGCTCAATGTGATATGAACTCTAATATAAATCTTATGCCCATGTTTTTTTTTTCTATACACTCAATTGGAGCTAAATTCACTTGCTTATGAACGTTTTTCTTTACCGCAGTTCAAGTCAATAACTACATCTTACCTATGAACTTTCTAGTAATGCCACATTTTATCAATAAAGATCCTCCTTTAATTTTAGGACAACCTTTCTTAGCTACTACTCAAGGTGTTATGGATATTCTCAACAAAACAATCACTTAGATGATTAACGGCCGAGCACTCACTTTCTGGAATGGCACTAGAGTGCATAATCCTCAATTCGAGTTTAGAGATCCAATCTAATTCTGGAAGGCTTAAGTTGAACCAACAACGATAAATAAAAGTGCTCTATAGGAGGCAACCCATATTCTATGTTTATTTTATGTTTATTTAATTTTTTGAAAATTTAGTTTAGTTTAGTTTGGTATGTTTTTATTCTCAATTTTTGACTCTTGTATTGAAAATGTTTTCGAAATTTAAACTCTGAGGTAATTCAATTAAGGGGGAGTGATCGAGTTGTTTTTACTTATATGGCCTTCAAACAAGTTGCATTATTTACTTGCTTATTTAAAAGTTCATTTATTTAATTAATAAATGTATTTAGTTAGTTACATGTCCCGCTCAAACTTTCAAGATTTTAGACAATTTTAGCTTAATGTAAGTTTTAATGAATGATTTATAAATTAATTATAGACCAAATTGCAAATACAGTAAATTAGGCCTAGCAATTCCCTAACGATTTGGAATAACATTGCAAATTGCCGGCAAAATCGATCGCGAGAATATATGAAATTTAGTGCAAATTTAGAGTCTGGCGAACCCTCAACGATTCACTTTACAAAGTAATTGTTGCTCGGATTGCTAGGTCATTGAACCTCACTTACTACCGACTCACCTAATGATTCCTAGCGATTCTACAAACATAAGAATCGCTGGGCATGATTTTCAGTTTTTAAAACCAAAACCTTAAATCGCTACAAATACATACCCATTTACATTAACAAACAGTTGCATCCCTTCACAAAAACTTCAATTTCTTTCCTAGATTCAACCATCCTAAGCTTAATCTCATAGTATTTAAGTGATTCTCACCTAAACCTAATCCCATTCAAACCAAAATTCTCGATTTTGAGAGAGTTCAACAAAACTAGGGCTTTAGAAAATTTGGCTTTGAGCTTGGAAGGACGTTCTACAGGAGTTCAAGAACTTAAATCTTGAGATATTTATTCTAAAAAAGGTAATTACATCAGCTCTAACTCTTTACTTTAACAAGTTTTTGATTCAAGGGATTTTGGCAAAATTTTCAATGCTTTTCGAAATTATTTTGTTGAGATTTACTCAATTATCTTGTACAAATAGTTTCATTGATTCCGAATAGACTAGGAATTGCGATTACATCGATCGTTGATTTACATATTCAACGATTTCAAAATTTTGTCATATTTACACACATTTGCAAATGGTTTGAAAAAGGAGTTTAAAATCAGTTTGAGGGTTTTGTTATGGTTTTATTTTAATTTAATTTGCATTATTTTTGAAAGACTACGATTTATCACCTAGTTGCTTTACGATATTTAGAAAACTGATTTTAAAGTCTATATTTAAGTTAACACTCTGATGTCAATTTTATTCTAAGGTTATGATGAATTTCAAGCTAGCTTTTTAAATGGACTTCTCCTTTTAAAATAAAGTCTTGAACTTTACCGAATTATTTCTGACAAACGTTATTTTTATAATCTACAGATTTATTTAGTTTTTGGACTTGTGAATTTTTTAATTTGAGACAATTGCCAAATGAGGTCGAGGTAAAAGTTCATGGGAGGAGAAGGGAAAGGCACCATCAGTAGAGAAACCCAATCCAAACTCCAAAGCTCTACCCACACCAATTAGGCCAACGAGGATTTTGATAAATAACCCTTGAACTAGAGTAACAATTGAACTTTCTCCACCTTTAAATTTTACTAGCGAGTAGGAGGGAGTGGAAGAGATTGATGAGACACCTTGTGGCGATCTTGGGCCTAGAGGCCATCGGTGGAGCTACTATGTGGGTCCAACAGGCCTGCCAATGTCATCACCACATCAGCACTTCTCGATAGCCATGCTAACTCATTAATCAATGATTATATAAATAAATTATTCCATTATTTAGTTAGTCTTTCATTTGTCGTTTACAGAGTTGCAAGTTGATAATCATTAATTTACGGAGAAAGTCTTATTATAGTATAACCATTGTTTTTAATAACTTTCAAGTCATATAGAGTATAGAGTATCAGTCCTACTTTGGAAAACCCAGAATATAGTACACTATATATCAAGTGACAACATATTGTGAAAAGTAAAATATATATATATACATGTAGAGTGTCTATCAAGTCTCCTATAACCCCAAAAGTAAAACGAAATATCAAAATGAACGCATACTAGTATGTCCTGGACTATAGGCAATTAGAGATAGTCATCTAGGTTCTCTTTGCCCTTATTGGTACCAGGATCTGCACATAGTCATTACAACAAAATAGTTAATGAGTCTAGTAACTAAGATCCCAAAAGAAAATCACTGAGCATTCAATAATAAAGAAGCTAAGAATAATGCTAAATAAACATGCGAAAATAAACAACCAATTGTAAGATAATCACATACATAACTAACACTTAATAAAAACCAAATAATTATGTCATGCATAGCAAACTAGACCATATTTCTTCTATCCGGATGATCTCGGCAGCCTGTACCAAAGTGGCTCACATTCAGACTACTAGCAGAGGATTGGTCTATATCATAACCTGCCGAACACGTGCACCAATGATGCCAACAGCTTGGGTTGCCATTCACCAAGGGTGAAAGTGACATGTGTTATAGTCTGGCGTACTAGAGCCCATACAACAAAACATCCAAATAAACCCGGGCAGTGAACAAAACTACCGACATTTATACCAAATCAAAGCAATGGTAGAACATGGATAATGAAAAAGAAAGAATATAAGATAGCAAAATTGAAATAACTAAATGTTCAAGAGGTGTTTCTTAAGGGATTTACACACCTCAAATTGCACTTTGAAACCCTCAAAACACCCCGGTCTGACCCCACTATGCTCCCGACTACCGTATTATAGCCCCCGAGTCCCTAAGATTAATTCTCCATATTTTAGAGTGACTTAAAGTGTTTAAATTGAGTTTAAAGTTCTATTTCCCAAAATAGCCCCTTAAAAACTAAATAAAGTTTCTACTTTCAATTTGGTATCATATATTGCAGCGCAATCTTTCTAAATTCCAAATCATCGAAGACCAAAAAGTTTTTGTTCTATGTCTAAGCTTTTCGAAAAGGTATGGTTTGCAAGACTTTGATTTAAAACGAAAGAGATACCGAACTTCTACTAAAATAGCTCAAATTGAAATCAAATCCGACCAATAATCTTGTAAAAATTATTTCTCCTAATTTATAACTCAAAAAATTGTAATCTTTAGTCACAAGGTAGCTTACTATCCTAAAATAACATACTAAAAGATGAGCTCAATCCGATAAGAATTGAGAGAGTAATGCCTTGTCAAAGTTCATTTATAAAAATTCCGTAATAGCATTTCAACTGCCTGATTGCAGAGCATTTTTGAGTTAGAAAGAGTTTGAATTTCAAAAATATGCTGGGGATAAATGTTGCTTGTCTTTGAGTTAGCGTTCCAACGGTGTATGATCCACCTGGTTTGGACTTCATATTTGGCAGTTATGCTTAATTTACAGAGGTTAGGTCAAGAAATTTGCTAAGAACTAACATGCATGCATCAAGAACTCATGAAACCCCAATTACTTGCCAAAACCAGTGTGAAACCATTATTAATAATCAAAATTAGTTTAAAACACTAACTTAGACAAGAAAAATAGTAGCTTAATATTTGAAATTCATTTTTGCACAAAATCTCTAAAACATGAGTTTCCATGTACACATTTTTTTTGATAAATTTAAACAAGCAAAGAATGGGTTTTTGTACATAGATGATGAACTCTTGGATTTGATCTTCTTAGCTTGATTACTTTAGTAGATGGCCTCCATTTCTCCTAGTTCTTGCTAAATCTTCCAGCACTCCAACCGAAGAACAAACTTTATTATTGTTGTATGAAGAGATTTCCCATTAACTTAGCTATAAATTGGTTATGTTAGAATCAATTATGTTCATGTATCTCGAGGTCAATTTAATGGTCCTTGTTAACTCCTATTCCACTAACTTCCATCTTGTTAACACCAATTCCCAATTCAAATATCTTAGGGTTTCATTTTAATGTGAATCTCGAGGCAAATCTATGACATTAATTTTTTCATCCAACTATAGACATTTTGTAATTAATTGATTCAATTAATTTAACTTATGCACCTTTATACATATGTAGGCTATTTAGGTCTTAAATCTCCTCTAGCACCCGATTACGTGGCAGCCAGTGCCCTGCGTCTCGGCTCGTATCTTGAGGCGCGCCAATCCTTGATGTACCTAATTATTATGCCTTAGGCCAAAGTTTGATTATTTATTTAATGCCACATTCACCTTTGTTTTAATAATTTTATTTAAGTTAGAATTATAAGAATTATGTACCCATACTACGCCTACCCGGTATCCGCATTGACATGCTTTACGAGGCATTTACCCGTCACAAATCCTTACACAATATTTCAAAGTAACTCAAACATGCGATGTAATATGAGAATTGCTTGAGTTAAACACCGCAATATATTCAACCAACAGATAAAAAATAACCATTTATGCCCATTCGCCGTGTCCTAGCCTATCCGAGACCTCCACGTGGTCCTGAGGTGGTGCCGTGTCTGAAAATTACTCGAATAACGATGCCAATAAAATTAGTCCATTACAATTCTTTCTAACTAGGAGAAATTTCATCTTAAAATATGAGGTAAACAATATCTTCGAATTACGACACTATTAGGATAATCTAACAACCCTAATGAACTTGATACTTGATTCCCTTTTTTCTGGAATCTCAAATGGAACTATCTCATTTGGCTTACAACTCAAGTGTGGCAAAACACCTGATGACGTCCCTGTTAGTCTTTTAAAAGGAAGGAGTAGTGGTGGAACAACCGACGACACCGCTACTCGTCTTTTCACAAAAAAATAAGTCGTGGTGAAACTATAGATGACACCACTACCACTTATCATTTCATGGAAAGGAAGATGTGACAGAACTACAGACGATGCCACACTTGTTTCTTCATGGAAAGAAAGATGTGACTGAACAATATATGACGTCACTCTTGTCTCTTCATAGGGAAAAAGATGTGATGAAATAACAGACGACGTCACTCTTTTTTTTATCTTTAGTTTTTCTTTTCGTATGGAAGGTGAATTTGTGGTGGGACAATTGACAACGCCACTTATTCACGATTTTTTGTTTGTTATCTTGATGGGGATAGTGATGTGGTGAACCAACTAACGACGCCAAATCTCACTACCGAACAAACTAGACTATAACACTCGATGCCAAAACTTCAATTCAATATCAACACTTTTGAGAATGGAATTCCTTACTACCCATCTCTTAGCACTCAACCTTGCTTGAATGTGAGTTACATCCCTGAACATACTTGGCTATGTTCATGTTTATTACTAGAACTCCAACATTGACTGTTCCAGTCGTGCTTTCACTAATTCTACCTGAACCCATAACATAACACAACGACGATATTTATGTAGTGCTTTACAGAGCACTCGCTTTTAATTAGGAAGTATAATATGATTCGATGCCACTATGACTATGGCCATCATGAGTAATTCTAGCCTGTGTGGTACGGGGTGTTGAGATCATCCAGATTGACGAAGTATGGTCCAGGACTTGTACATGTTCATTTTGATATTTTGTTTACTTTTAAGGTTATAAAAAACTTTGGTTATGCTATGATAAGACTTTCGTTGTAAATTACTGATTATCAACTTACAACTCTGTAAATGACAAATGAAAGACTAGTTAAATAATGGAATAATTGATTTATATAATCATTTATTAACGAGTTAGAATGACTATCGAGGAGCACTGATGTGGCGATGATGTCGGCAGGGTTGTGGGACCTGCATAGCAGCTCACCCAGTGACCTCAGGGCGTGAGGTCGCTACATACCTAGAACTCAATTCTCACCCCAACATCTCATCTATGCCAAAGCTCTTGAAAGGATGAAAACGATATTAGTAAGAAAAGAAAAATTATACCTGGTAGGGGTTTCAATGCAAAAAATGAAGCTAAGTATGGGCTTAAGATCCTAAACATAATAAAGGAGAGAAATTGAAGATTGTTGACTAAGGACAATTACGTTGATAATGATGCAGTGTCCTTCGTTGAAACGGGTTGTGAAATGTTGGTGAGAGGGTTTTACGCAAACTGGCATGAAGATAATGATAAAACAATAGCCATAGTCCGAGGAAGACCAGTGGACTACTTACTTGGAAAAACAAATCGATATTATAGTTTACTAGAATCCCATAATGAGACTGAATAATGAGTACCAAAAACTTGAATATGGGTATAGACATAGATTTCCCCATGAAACAATCTGCAATGGTTTAGAAGTAATTCAGTGGGACATATTCCTTTTTGAGAAAGACGAGTACCCAAAACACATCAAGCCAAATACTTTAGGAAAACTACCAAAGCTTGAAGCTTTTTCTTAAACGCGAGCCTACAACTAGTTTGCAACACCATGATATAGTAAACTATAAGGAGGCTCTTTAATACCACATAGTTCAAGAGATCGACTATATTGATGTTAGCAAAATAATCTATGATTCGATTAGGAATTTCATTACCACTAAAAAAATGAAGGATTATCTTTTCCCTTAATTATTACAGAGTTTTGCAAGCAAGTGCCAATGAGAGGTGTAGGGTTAGATGTTTACCCAGATAGGATCGTCACCGAAAAAGTCATTGAAAGCACTACGGAGGTGCCAAGATATGTTTATTAGGGGAGGAATGAGAGAGGAATGATACAAACAAGAGAGAGAACATAGAAAGAAGAAGAATACGGGTAGAACATTGAAGAAATTCAGAATAAATGCAGAATGTCGCGTATAATGAGAAAACGAACTAGAGCCCAGAGTCACCTGGAAGAGAATTCCCTGACATGTATGCGGATTTGATGTAGATGACCATGATTGAGTCGATCTTGTAAAATTAGAAGAGAACTCTGAGATATCAAGAGTTCATATTCCAGAATTAATGTGATATTACCAAGAGCATCTATGGGTCTGAGTGATGCACGACCAAGAGGATGCAAGGAGTGGGAGCTAACATTCATATTCCATCGATTCAATTGAGAATGTTTAACTAGGGAGTCTTTTATGAAGATAACCTAGTGGAGGGAGTGGATTACAGGTTATATGATCCTGCAAAGAGCTTTCAATCTCAACAAGCAGATCAAGGGGATGGTGGTGACGATGCGACATCTAGATGGTAGTTTTGATATTTTATTTTCTCTATGTTATCTTTTTATTTGAGTGTTATTGTGAGAGGCCTATGTTTGTAATCCTATGAAATGATTGGTGTGGTTTTTTATAATGGCACATTTTCTTTGATGTGTTCATATTTTTTTCAATGGTTTGATGTGCTCAATTTAAATCCTATGATGCATAGAAATGTTTACATTTATCAAAGTTTCAATTACTTCTTATGTTAGTTATTTATTTATTCATTTATGATTCACGAGGTATTTTATTTTGTGGGAAACTCGACTTTATTTTTAAAACTTGAGGATAAGGTTTGGAATAAATTTGGGGGTATTAGGTGAAGTCAACTATGAAGATGCGAAGTATGGAAGAAATGAAAGGTAGAATCTATTTAAATGTTGAATATTATGAATTTTCCGAAATGTTCTATAATACAAGTAATATTTTTCCATTTCATTTCATTATATTTAGTTATGAATATGAGATTTGAATATAATTTGGATTTAAATGAAAGTGATATAATGTTATTACCCATGAAAATAGAAATTTCATGATGTAAAGGAATTGTTATACCCTATTTGACTTAACCTAAATTGTGTATACACTAGAAGAATTTAGAAGGGATTAATTGCTTTGTGTTAGACATTATAATTGGTAGAAGATCCAAACAACAGTGCAAGATAAATAAGATATATTTTTAAGAATCTTGTTATATAAAGGTTATTGATTAAATATTATATACATGCCACAATTGAAGAGAAAAATGAGAATTAGCCAATAAAATTTACTTAGTTAGAAAGAATACTTTTTTGACTATAATGAAAGTGAGAATAACTAACAAGAGTTTTTAAAGAAAAAATAGAGAGACCCACATATTCTAAAGGAAATGGAGTTGCGAATCTAGTGGTGAAAAAAATTAGAGGAATAATTCCTATAAAAATGAATAACATATTCCAAAGGAAATGGAGCAGGGAACCGTAGGAATACAGTATAAAGAAAAAAAATGAATATATAATTGAAGAATGAAGAAAGAGGGATATATAGAAAATGGAAAGAAGTTTATAAAAAAACTCTGCAAATAAAATATTTAGCTCGAGTGCTTATAGCTAAGTTAAGTGAAGTGTATCTTTTTATTCCAACAAATAAATATGAAATGATGATTATTAGTGAATAAAAGTTCCTTTCGATTTTGATTGTGGTGATATTTTAAATATTTTTTGAAAATGAGATTGATTTATTGGTTTTTGTATCTTAAGATACTATATTAGTTGTCGCAAGCTTAATGCTTTTTAGTAGAGATCGAGAAAACCTATATAGTGACTTGACCCTGGTGATTGGTTAAACTTTGAATTTTGAGGTGTATTGCACAATTAGAGGTTGAATTGTTAAATAAAGGGTTGTTCTTTAAATCTTTCTATTTTATCATGATTCTTATTTTTATGAGGGTAATATGTTTCAATTTAAAGATAATTCCTGTTTAAGAATAAGAGTATATAATTATGAAATCAAAACGAGGGAAGAAAAGATAATATGATTGAGAGTATTATTTTTCTCAAGATGCGAGTGCTGAGCTTGGGGTTATTGGTAAAGTCAATAATTAGACATATTTTATAGTACATTTTAGGACGATTTTAAATGTAAAAGACTATAAAACATGTGGTTTTTTCTTATTTTTATTATTTCACGTAATAAATGAAATATATGAAGAAATGGAGTAAAAAGGGAAGATTTTGAAGACATTAATCAAGTGGAAAATGTGTGCAATAGAATTATCAACAAGTGAAGAAAAAATTGGATTTCAATAGCGATTCCTAACCAATTCTTATGTACTCATAATCGCTACACAGATCGGTGGAAACAAAGACATAAATCCTAAGGATTCTTCCAATGATTCCACTTAAACCTGAATCGTTGAGGAATTGTTGGACCAGATTTCGAGGATTTTAGATAACAACGATTAATTTGAGTTAGTTTGGGATGCTTACTACCTAGAATACTACAAATATGACCTTAAGTCTACAAAATCAGTTGCCTTTTTGTATTTGGATCAATGTTTCATTGCTATAGGAGCCATTTTTTATTGTTCATTGTTTTTGGATAAGATTTGAATATTTAAAGCATTTACTCCATAGGTATTTATCTGTCTTTTATTTTCATTATTGCGAATTATTTCAAATATGAAGAAAGAACATTTGATAGGAATGAAGGTACATACCACCATTCTTTCCGACCAGACATAAAATAAACTTCCATTGCAACATAATGATGAGTAGCTTTATTCGCTAATATACGAACAAAATAGGTAGAATATGACCTTATTTCCTTTAACAAATCACTACAATCCCCAATCACTACTCCAAAATATGAGTTATAAATTAAGCTCTTCTAAACATCTTGGACTACTACATGCGTATCCAACTCCAACACCACACGTTGATTGACTATCGCCTTCAACTAGCTCAATAATTCTCTAAGTCTTATCACTTCTGCAACCCTGGGTTCATGGAAATCCACATATGATCCACCAAATGGAACTACAAAATGTCCATCGCCATCCCTCAAGATCTCCCCTAATTAGGTCATGCCATTATTCGCTTTGGTAGATGCATCCACATTACACTTTGCATATCCCTACACGATCTCTGCCATTGAAGGAACTCTGCAATAGTCGCTCCCCTATCTATTGTAAACCTCCCACGATGAGCATTCTTCCATGCCAACAAAAACAATTTCGCAGACTCCACTATTTCAATGGTCGTCTGACGTCGATTCTTCCATACCCTGGTATTCTATTATTCCAAACATTCCACATCAGCACTACTATTACCTCCAAAACTTCACCAGTATATGATTGAAATAAATCCCTCGCTTACTGTTTAAATGAAGGATCGTCTGACTGAGAGCTATTTATGTGCAATGTACGCCAACATTGAGATGTTGTGTCACACAAAACTAGTGCATGATGTACATTTTCTTCCCTTCCCAGATACAAATAACACATTAAATCAATGGAGACTCGTTTATTATATAAGTTTCTGGCAATTGGTAGGGTATTTTGTATTGTCTTCTACATAAAACTTTTTACCTTAGGTGGAACTCCCAAATGCCATAATTTATTCCACTTCTCAAAATCATTTGAGTTATGCTTTATCGCTCCTATTAAGTCGTTATAGCCTCCCTTTAGTATATAAGCACCATTCGAGTCTGCACCCCACATCCATTCATATAGGACATTTCTATTACTTATGGGAATAAATAGAATCAGATTTATATCTCATTCTTTAAAGATATCTTTGGGTAGATCCCCATCCCAACTCTACTCTCCATGTTAAATAAGTGATCAATAGTAGCCTTCTCCAAATCGACAAAGGGATTAGATTGTATTCTTTGATTTGAAGAATCTAGGAGTCGGGGTCTTTGAAAATATGAATGGAAACACCATCACCCACTTTCCATATACAATTTTGCACTAATTTGCCATGGATATCCCCTAAGCACTAATTTGCTAAGAGGGCATTATTGCGATGTTATTTATGATTATGAGTTGGAAGTTTATCAATGTAAACAAAGTCCGAACATGGACTAGATCTGTTTTCCTATGTAGTTATGATGAGATGGATATGTGCTTAATGCTTTAAACCAATCGTATTTTTTGATTCATTGATTTAATAAGTTATTATCTATAGATTTTAAGTGTGATCTTTGTATTGCATGTATAGTTTAGAATGTGTATTATGATATTTGGATTCATTATCTAATTAAAGTAGTAACTAGGATTGTTTGAAAGGTATAACCATTTAGATGTCCTAGGTGAATTTGAGATCTAAATCTAATGTTGGTGTTAGATTTAGTAGTTCAAAGTTTTCACAAAGTGTAATGTGGTTTTATTGCGTGAAGTTAATATCTTTGTGTATTCAAATGTGTTAGCTCAATAAAACTGAAACGTGTCTTTTCCAACGGCATAAGGAGAACTAATGGTTTGATAAGGGTCATTAACTTACTTATGATTAGAGTTTGATGATCTATGGTACTTTATAAAGTATGCTCATGACTATATGATTGAAATAATACGTTTGGATGCAAAACAGATTGATGTTTCATTGTTTTGGATGTTTGTTTAGATATTTATTAATCATTGAAATGAATTTATTTGATTGGTAGTGAATTTGGATTGTGTTAGTTAATTTAGTATAATTAGTTTAGTTAGTTAGTTATTATACTATAGATTGACCTAGTAAGTTTTATTACTATTTTAATTAAATTAAAGTAAAAATAATAAAAAACATAAAAAATACTTTTTCCTAGAGAAGTTTGAAAAATCCATGTGGAGAAGATTCCCATTTACCACCACTAAAAATATTAAAAATATAATAAAGAAGGAAGATTTATTGTACACGCTCAACACGTTTCAGCCCTATTTAAGTCTCTGGTGTACTAAGGCTTAATTAGGGTTTCAGGCCGAGTATCCCTTAATTGGAATAAGGGATGCTATATATTTGGAGTAAATATTTAGTGATATAGGTTAAATTTCTTAGTTATGAAATTAATTGAAATCAGTCAAAACTTCAACTACTTTGAAGCTATTTTCAGTAACTGAATTTGATTTGAATTGTTATTTTGGAAGAACTAATCATTATTTTTGGTCCTAGTGGATGATACAGATTTGTGAAAAATGTTTTGAAATAGGTATTGAATGATATCTTGGTATTTGTATAAAGTCTTGGGAAATACATTGCAAAAACATCGATTTGGAGAAATTTTGTTAATTCGAAATTATCAAGAATATAGCATGGTGAACATGTCATATAAGAAAATTAATAACTTCTTCATTTGTGATTCGATTTGGGTATTTTTGAAGTCTATGGAAAAGAAGTGAAGTCTATATTTTTCTTTTGATTAGAATGATGAATCTTGAGGGTTTCAAGGCTAAGTAGTTACCCCAAGTTAACTAGTATAAACTATTATAAGTTATTATTTTTGGAAATGGTTTTCGATGGTACTTTAACTCCAATTTTCATCGGGGTTTTATGATTGGATTTCACTATGGCCTTGATTTGTAATATAATTATTTATGTAGATTAAACTCACTATCAAGGTGATTTGACACTCTGAGAACCCTGACAATTTCCCTTAAATTTAGTTGGTTGTAAGTAAAATATATTCTTGCGTTTTACATTTGCATGGATTATATTTGCACGAGAGTGAAATTGTTGAATGATGAGTGTTTATTTATGCACTTCTTTCATATGTGTTTTGCTGTATAAATCAAGTCCGAAGTTGGGTTTTATCGCTCTATATGTTTACATTGGAGATTTACAGGGTACTTAAGCATTTGTGCATGATTTGGAAAAAATAAGGAAAGAAGTTAAACATCGATCAAAGCTCAGCAGGCTTCACGTTGCCAAAGTGGATAGATGATGCGGTGAAGACCCATAACACTAAGGAAGGCGTCACAACAAGATAACACACGACACCGAACTAGAACGGACTGCGCCACCCATGGCGCCAGGTTCAGAAATAGAATTTTCAAACCGACTTGCTACCTGAGACTTTCTATATGTGTTCACATCACCACCTAGTGCCATACCCACATAACCACGACGTCATGGACAGCGCCAACATCACAAAATAGAAGTTTTGGGACTTTTTAGAAGGTTCTATTCCTGAAAGTTGCTATTCTTGTACCCAAGCACATATATATAAATAGGAGGCACTTGTATGAATGAATATATATATATATATATATGGTATTCGGAGTGATTTAGGAGCAAAGCAAGGACTAGGTTCTTTAATACCTAGGTCGAGGATGAAGCTCTCTAGCTAGTAGTACGTTGTTTTCTACATCATGTTGGGACTTTCTATAATAATAGTGCTTCATTTCAGTTCTTTATCTTTGTGTTGTTGTTTTAACGTTGTCTCAATGGTGGTGTAGAGTTTGTATATTCATTGCAAATCTCTACTCGTAAAACTCATTGACCTACTATCAATAAGGTTGAGTCCGTGATACTAACTGGGTTGAGAAGTGGCAATCACCTAGAGCAAGAAACCCAACCCACTTGTTGCTCTAGGTGAGTAACATCATGAACTAGGCTAAATCTTGAGAGAAGTTGCCCAAGGTTATCTAGGGGTAGGTGTTCCCACAAAGCTGTTAATCTTACTCATGTGTTAAATCTTGAGAGCGATTGCCCAAGATTGTACAGTGGAGTAAGAAAAGTATTAGAGATCAGTTGCCCTATTTATCGAGAATAGGGGGACTAGGGTGTTGGTGACCCAAACACCTATAGCCCATCTAAAGAAAACTATTGTTAAACCCATCTTTTAAAGTTAATGATACAAGACGTGGAAACTAAACGGGGATAGATTATGGATTCCTAGAATTAGGTATGTCTTTATTCTCTGTTTTACACATATTTTACTTTCTTGTTTACTAGGCTTTTAGATAAAACTCTTTCAAAAACCCCCCAGATTTACTTTTATGTTTGTTGAATGCAGTTTGACTGAATCATGTGGATTCTACCTCGTTCTTACCTCTACTACATTCCAGTAGGACTTGGTAAGCTATTACGGGTTATACTTGACATGCACAGCATGTGATCATTGAACATGCATCCATATCATACAGATTATGGCATGGTAATACTTCAGCTAAGGAGATGGAAGGGTTTTTCCACTATAGACTAGGCACATTGGCCAGATATACTGTGGCAAGTAGACCATAGATGAACAAGTTTTCTAGGTTGCATCATGGTCTCTTACTAGTGTCTTAAGCTCACTTTTGAATGGCACGACTTATTAGTGAACCTATAACAAAAACGGATCATGGAAATCATCTTATATACTTGTATTTCTTGTTTAGTTTCTATTATTGCACAAATTTTCATATTATCTCTTGTTATTACTAAATGTATGAATTAAGGTAGAAGTTTATTTATCAGGCATTATGAAGTTCTTTTTGATGATGTGAGCTTCCATAAATGGAATTAAGAGAAAAGAGCAAGCTCGAGAACTTCTAGTTATTTTTAAGTTCTTTCTCTATGTATTTATATTTCAAATTTCTTTTTTATCATAAATGGGACTTGAGAAGTGGTAAGATGGATTCACTATGTGTTAAGTGAAATTGTAATGACCCAAAATGGTAATAATGGATTAGTCTGTAATTAAAGGTCTCTGACCCGTAACGTAGCCGGAGAGCGAGTACACGGTCCTAAGACTCGACACAAAGACTGAGTAACATATTATTTTTGTTATGATGGATGCTTCGTGCTTGACAATTCAATATTTAAACATGTTTTACAGTGTGATTTAGATTGATTTTAGATGTAAATGATTATATCAAACTAGGCATTCTCTTGTTTTTGTGGTTTCAGGATTTAAATAGGAAAATGAAGAAATGAACGAAAAAGATGAAGAAGAGAAAATAATCAATAAGAAAAGAAGTCTAGCGATTAGCTAGCGATTTGCATTAGGAATTGCCACCTAAGTCAGTAGCAGAGAAGTTCCAATGAATCTACAACGAATTGGGAAACATACTAGAAATCGCCAGCTAAATTGGTGGAGCAAAGAGAGCCAATTCTGGTGATTGACCCATCAACTTGTGTACAACTTAGGAATCACTGACAAATAGCTGAGGCCTGTTACAGGTCTTTTAGATTAATATGAAAAATTTGAGTTTATCTAGGATGTGTATACTTAAGGAGACTATAAATAACACCATAAAATTTTAAAATAACTCTCTCATTTGCTCTCTCTCTCTCTCTCATTATATCAAAACCTATTTTACATGTTTAATAAGTTTTTTATTAGTTTTAGTTTATGTTTGAAGTTACCTTAGAGTTTGATTTATTTTAAGAGGTATTTATATATTTATTCATGATGTCTTTTAATTATATTATTGCATCGTTTATTTCCAATATAAGTGAGTAGTTTATCAATTTAAACATACCCTAGACATGTCTATATTTTGGATTGCTAGATAGTTATAATTATGGAATCACGTACTTGATGCTTTAAATCTATTCGTAGATGTCAATCACAAATTTAACAAGTTGTTTTCGCGTATTACAACTAATGAAGATGAATATTGCATGCATAGTTGCTAATGTGTATTGTGGTATTTTGATTTTAAATCTATTCTATAATTATTGACAACAATTATAGAATTAGTAACTAAGATTAATCTACAAGGCTTTTTCCAAGTAGATGTTTTAGGTGTTGTGTTCTATGTTGTTTATTAATTAACATATTCTGATTTTTATTGGCTTAACTAGGCATGATTTTCATTGAGTGTTAATGCTATCGTATTTCTATGGTGTTGCATTTTATCCAATAGGTAGATTTACAATGATAAGAATGTGGTTTTAACATCGAATTTAAGAAAATCGATGACTGGCTAAAGGCTATAAACCTATTGCAAAATATGATTTAATGATTCCAAGATTCCATATATTATGATTATACCTATATTATGAAGTAATATTATGTTCTAGTGTTTGAAAGCAATCCAAGTATATTACATTATTTAATGGGGGTTTGTTTAGATGTTTGTTAAGATATTTATATTTATATTGAATTTGAGTATGGTTTAATTCAGTTTGCATTGAATCGTTTTTAAGTTAGTTAATTTGGTTAATTAAGTTAGTATTTATAGATTTTAGTTATTTAATATTATAATTCTCATTTAATTAGATTAATTAAATTAAGAAAAACAAGAAAAACACTTTCTTTAGAAGTTTGCAAAATCCATGTGGAGACGATATCACATTTACCACTACTACAAATAATAGTAAAATATGAAAAACTATTATGCACGCTCGACACTTGTCAATGCATGGTATATGTATAGACTTATTAAGTCACTTCTACTTATACAAAAATGTCGATACACGAACGAGGATACGCCTTGAGATGTGTGTCAATGTGGATTAGGGTTGAAAGTGATGTGGTATGTCCTAATTTATTTAAATATGATTAGAATAACTAATATAATGTAGTTATAGTTGAATTTACATACATGTGACTTGTCGAAAAAATAAAACAAAAGGCATTGATATACCTCGGGATGCGTATTGTCACCATCACTATGTAACTTGGTGTCAATATGGGTATTAACCTATCAAATTTAGTGGATTGTAGGACCAAGTTGTAAGCATTAGATGTTCTTAGAGATAAGTGTTTCATACAAGATCAAGGGTCACAAATTAGTCATCCCATTATATATATGGGAGTTAATGGAAACAAACCAAATCATCTCATTTTACACATGCAAATGAAGGAGATCTAGGGGAGATGATGCAACATTATGCAATGAAAATTCAGAGATTTAGGAGGTGATGATCAAATTAAAAAGGCTCCACATCTAGGTAAACCAATCTACATCACCACTTTGTGAAATTCAAACAAAAATTATAAGTTTTGGTTCAATTCTTGTTCTTCGGCAATTTTAGTAGGCAAAGGACTTTATTTTTTTTTTCAAAATCTAATTCCATATTTGGACTTCTTGTGAATTTCTCTAACTCTACACTAAAGAATTTCTAGATTTGGATTAGTTTTTTTCATTAAGTTATGAATTTTTGAAGTTCATGAAGTTGTAAAAAAAATTAAAAATTATGCATCTTGTTGTTATGAACCAACCACTATATTTTAGTCATAACTTCCTCATTTTAAGTCAAAAGAGCTCATGTTGGTGGCATTCGAAAACTAAATTAAAGGGGAAAAGATTTTGGAATTCGAGTTTTTTCGTGTCTAAAAACCCTATACAATTTTGGTGATGAAAATGCAATTTCTGGGTTCGCATTTTTGCTAATGACTTGCTATTTTGAGCATAACTCCCTAATTTCTTCTTGGATTGAGCTCATTTTTAAGTATGATATTCTCAGATGTGTTTTTAGGTCCCAGTAAAAAAAAATCATGAGTCTTGAAGCTTTAGTTTAGTATAAAAGAAATTTACAAAGTTGTTGGTCGGAATCTAAAACCATTTGAGTCATTATGGTAAGACTTTCATATCTCTTTTGATTTTAATCAAAATTGCATAAACCTCATAGTTCCAGAAAGCTAAGATAAAGACCAACAACTTTTACCAATGGGAAGGTTTTAAGATTTAAATGTTTTCATGCGAAAAAATGTGCTGCAACAAAAGACCGAAGTCGAAACTTTATTTAGTAATTAGGGGATGATTTAGGAAGATCAACTTAAAACCTATTCAACCAATCTGATTACATAATAAACACACTTGGTTGAATTAAGGGGACAAAGGGAACGTAACTCAGGTACCGGGAGCGAGTTAGGGTTAGATTTAGAAATTCGGGTACGAGTTTGGAGTGGTCAAGAGCCAGTTTACTGTAGGAATTACTTGAACTGTAAATAAATTGATTAAGATGTTTCTCTCTATTTCATTTCGCTTTAATTGTTTGTTTGTATTTTGAATGCCATGCCTTCAATTTGGTATATGTGAAGAATTGTGATTGCTATCAAATGAGAACATGTATTTTAGTTTCTTGACTTTATTTGGGGTGTATGCGACACAGGGGTTATGGGACCTGGGGATGTCAGTACTCTGACTAGTTAGTGACACAAAACTACTGTATAAAGTTGTTGAAATGAACAAGCGGTGACTAATTAGGGTAATAGCGAAGTGTTATCTATGCTAACCTATTACACGAGGTCGATATGATGTGTTTCTTAACTAATAAGGAAAATATCTACATACATTGCTAAATATGTTATTACCTGAGATCTATGTGATAAAATATTAACGTCTAAGCCAATGTATTGGAAACATGGCTGACTGGATTTGGTTAATCATTAACATTCATATCAGTTCCATTTTGTTTAACTGTGGTATTCTCTAGCATGTTTATATTTTGGTATTTATTTTTTTATGAATCTATACTTTTAGATATCTTCCCGTTGTGTTTGGAAATGTAGATAAATGTTTCTCGATGTGACTTTCTACCTTACTATACTCAATATTCTTTTTATGATGGTTAGTCCAGATCTATTGAATAACATACTGGGCAACGAGAAAATCGGCGGCTACCTCTAAGTCCTAGACAAGTGCAAGTGACCACTTTGTCTATTAATTATTTATGTCTCTTTGATTGATTTTGGATTGTATATTGGGTTAAGAGACTAGACTCCCCCAATTGATGCATGTTCTATACTATTTGATTTAAATGTGATCGTCTTTTTACCTTGTTTCTACAGTAGGTATTTTGTTTTATAAATGCTTTTGTAGGTTTTATAATGTTCCCTCAAATTTTGTTAAGTGTTTCACTGATAACATTAAAATGATCAAAGGCTTTAAATTAACCATGAAATTAACAATGATAAGAATTGTATAATGCTTATTCTGAACACGAACAATGGGGAGAATATGAAAAAAGGCAGACTAGTACGTTATTCAATCCTACATGGGTGAGTTAAGGATTTAAGAATAAGATTAGGCCAGATGGTGCCCTAGATTAAGGAAGGGGTTGTTACTGTTAGTATAAAAGGCAATGTTCTCAATAAACAACACATAAATTTGAATAAAAGATAAATCTTAGATGTTAAAACCATATGATCTTTGATATGGGGATTGTATATGTACATGTTATGTTGTATATGTATATATATATGATATACACGTAGAAAATGATTCTCAAAAGCGATTGAATTGTGGAGCGCGATGAAAGATCGACCAGGGGTGAAGAAAGCTACACCAGTCCTGACATAGAATAATATAATAAATAAGGAGCCGAGAGAGAAACGATGATGAGTTATTGGGATTTCTATAGACACTTACAATAGTTTGCTAAAGATATTATCGAGGTTGAGCCAACTTAGCTTGTGTTACATGAATTGGAATTTTTAATTTGCGGGAGAGTTGATGCTTGGATTATTGAGGGTGATCCAACTTAGTCTGTAATATACCAGTTAAAAATATGATAAATAGGAGAAGTGTTACGTGAATAAGAAGTAACTAAAAAAACTACTTAGAAAGTTACACTTAGTAAAATTTCTTTTAAGTACTATGAACAAAGTCCCGTATAAAGTGATGATATGTAGGAGTTTACTGAGTGTGGACTTGTCTACTGAGATATGTGAACCCAGGTTGAAGAGGTAAGTGGATCCATTTGTGGTAGTTGAGAAAAGTGGGCTTTGCGGCCAAGGTAATTACAATGAGAATTAAAAGACAATTAAAAATGAGAATTGGGATAAAGTAAATCTTGAAGAAGAGATTTCTATTAATTGGGAAGATTGTAATGACTCAAAATGCTAATAGTGGATTAGTCTGTAATTAAAGGTCGCTGACCTATGACATGGCCCGAGAGCAGGTACACAGTCCCAACACTTGTCATGAATACCGAGTAATATATTATTTTAGTATGATGGATGCTTAGTGCATTGTATATGTGTATCATTGTTAAATCACTTCTACTTGTATACATGCTTTTAGACATGTACGAGGATATGCCTCGAGATACGTATCAGTGTGGGACCGGGGTAAAGAGTGATATGGTATGTCATAATTTAGTTAAATATGATGAATAACTAATCTAAAGTGGCTATAGTTGAATTTACATCAATGTGACCTAAGTTGGAAAAATAAGACAAAAGGCATTGATATGCCTCGGGATGTGTATTGTCACCATCACTATGTAACTTGGCGTCAATATGGCTGTTAACTTGATGGATTTGGTGGATTGAAGGACCAAGTTATAAGCATCAGATATTCCTAGGGAAGGGCGTTTCATATAAGATCAAAGGGCACAAATTAGTCATCCCATTATATATATTGGAGTTAACGGAAACAAACCAAATCATCTCATTTTATATGTTCAAATGGACAAGAAGATCTAGGGGAGATGATGAAACATTATGCCGTGAAAATTCAGAGATTTAGGAGGTGATGATCAAGTTAAGGAAGCTTCACATCTAGGTAAAACTAGTCTACATCACCACTTTGTGTAATTCAAACAAAAATTGCAAGTTTTGGTTCAGTTCTGGGTTTTCACCAATTTTAGTAGGCAAATGACTTTATTTTCAAAATCTAATTCTATATTTAGACTCCTTATGAATTTTGCTAACTCTATAATAAAGAATTTCTGGATTTGGATTTGTTTTCATTATGTTATGAATTTTTGAAATTCATGAAGTTGTAAAAAAATAAAAACTAGAAATTTTGCATATTGTTATGAACCATCCTTTATATTTTAGTCATAACTTCCTTATTTTAAATCGAAAAGGACTCATTCTGGTGGCATTAAAAAGCTAACTCCAAGGGAACAATATTTGCCCATGAAAGATTTTGAAATTCAAATATTTTATGCTAAAAACCCTGTGCAACTTTGGTGATAAATCTGGAATTTTTAGGTTTACTATTTTGCTAATGTCCTTCAATTTTGAGCATAACTATCTCATTTCTTATTGGATTAAGCTTATCTTTTAGTATGATGTTTTTAGATATGCCATTAGGCTTTAGTAAAAAAATTATGAGTTTTGAAGCCATGGTTTAGGAGAAATAAAACTTATAAAGTTGTTGATCGGAATCTAAAACTCTTTTTAGTCACAGTAGTAAAACTTCCATATCTCATTCAATTCTTATCGAAATCACACAAACCTCATAATTCTTCAAATCTGATATAGAAATCAACAACTTCGACTAATGGGAAGGTTTTAAGATTCGAATATTTTCATTCTAAAAAATGCGCTGCAATACATGACCAAAATTTAAACTTTTTATGTTAATTAAGGGCTAATTTGAGAAAATCAACTTAAAACCTATTAAACTAATCAAAATACACAATAAATATGTTTAGTTGACTTCACGGGACTCAGGAAACGTAGCTCGGGTGCCAGGAGCGAATCGAGGTCGGATTTAAAAGTCCGGATATGAGTTTGGAGTAGTCGAGAGCCAGTTTAAGCAAGAAATTGTGTGAATTGTAAGTAAATTGATTGAGATATTTCTCTCCATTTCTTTTCATTTTAATTTTTTGTTTGTATTTTGAATTTCATGCATTGAATTTAGTGTTCGCGAAAAATAATGATTATTTTTAAATTAGAATATGCGTTTAGGCTTCTTAACTTGATTTGGGGTGTACACGACACAAGAAGTATAGGACCTTGGGATGTCAGAATTCTGACTAGTTAGTGACACATACCTACTATATGAGGTTGATGAAATGAACAAGCACTGACCAATTACGGTAATAATGAAGTTCTATGTGTGCTAACCTATTAGATGAGGTCGATATGTCGTGTTTCATAACAAATAATGATAGTATCTAGATGCTAAATAAGGTATTACTCAAGATCTCTGATAAAAGGCTAATATTTAGGCCAACATGACATGGTTAATCTTTAACGTTCGTGTCAGTCCCATTTTGTTTAACTGTGGCATTCTCTAACATCTTTCCATTTCAATACTTTTTATGAATATATACTTTTGTATGTCTTCCTATTTTGTTTGAAAATCTGGATAAATATTTCTTAGTTTTACTTTCTACATTATTGTACTCACCGTCTTTTTTATGATGGTGGGTGCATATCTATTGAGTAGCAGGCTGGGCAAGAACAAGATCGACGACTAACTTTGAGCCCTAGAAAATAATAGGTGAGCCATTTGTCTATTAATTATTTACACCTCTTTGAATGGTTTTAGGCTTTTATTGGGTTGATAGACTGGACTCCTTGACTCATGCATGTACTATACTGTTTGATTTACATGTGATCGTCTTTTTACCTGATTTCTACAGTAGGTGTTTTTTTAAATGCTTCTGTGAGTTTTATAATGCTTCCACAGATTTTGTTAAGTGTTCCACTGATAACATTAAAATGGTAAAAGATTTTAAATTAACCATGAAATTAATAATAACGATAATTGTATAATGTTTGTTCTAAATACGAACAACGGGAGAAAAATATGAAAAAATGCTAACTAATACATTATTCGATCCTATGTGGCTAAGTCGAAGACTCAATAACTAGATTAGGTTGAGCAGTGCCCTAAATTAAGGAAGGGGCCGTTACAGAAACCCAACCTCGCTTTCAACATTTGATTGATCTACCACTACTCTGTAAGAATGTTTATAAGTTTGAATACAGATGTGGATTAGAAATTGATAAAAATTTATAGGAAGTTAATGGAAGTTGAAATGGCCCTTTCTATTCACCTTAATGATATGGATGGCCTTAAAATAACTTTAAGGGGTAATATGACCCTTGTTGTGTAGTTTAGGAGCTTAAATGACCCATTTTTTCCTTATATTAAGTAAAGGATGAGACATTTTTTTATGTATAGTCTTGATCAGAATTACTCCACCATTTTTATTGACGAAGGATTCCACCATGTTTTTTTATTTAAATAAGAGTCGGATTCACAACCTCCTCAAATCTTGCCTTTTGGCAAGTGATTCCACTATGTTTATTTTTTTTTATAAACGTGATTCCACCATGTTGAGTCTTTAATCAAAGAAAGTCTCTCCATTTCAACCATTTAAATGAAATTTAAGTAGTGTTCAATTCAATTAATTTAAACATGAAAGAAAATTTATTAACTTCTATATAATTAATGCACGATTAAATAACTATAGAATGTTAAACTTAATTTCTGAATTATTTCGATTAATTTGTTGCATAAGTAAGTGTGATTAGATCTGATTGTTTTAGACTTTGGATTATTATGTCTATCAATTTAGCTGTTTGTGGTCCCAGTTCAGCTGGTAATTAATAGATTTCTTTCATTTATGAGATTTTTTTTAAACCAAAGTCTAATTTGGTTTGTATATGCGTATCATTGCATCAAACTCAATTTTAGATGAAAATCAAATCGCTGCGGCAATCATTACGCCATCTTTCGTCGTGGCACCGTGGAAATAGAGGGAGCATTATAATTTGATCTTTGCGTTGATTGATGTAGCTAGAGATATGTATGTGCGTAGATTGAGTTTGTGATATTATGGACTAATTGGTACTTTGATGAAAGGCAGTGTTCATTATTTTGTTCATTTATATATAAAAGTTCATGTCTCTGTGTTTAAAGACCCCTTAGCTTATATATGGAGTTTTTCTCTACAAAACTTCATCATGTTTAACACGGGTTCAAAATTCACATGATGGACTTACCTTTTCTATTAGACCTTCGTTATGTGGGCTTAAATGTGGTCCATAGAAGCTCAAGCCAAAGCGAACTCAAACTATATAGCTATTTAACTAAAGTTTTTTGATAAGAGAGAAGCTACAACTTCCCACAAAGAGGCATCAATTCCCAACTTCTTATGCAGCTAACCTCTACTTTTTCTATTGGATTTGGACTCCATTATGTAGGCCTATATAAGTTCAAGATAAAGCAAACTTAAACTATAGAGCTACTTAACTTTTTTTCTTTTTCGATAAGATAGAAACTACAACTTCCCACTACGAGGCTTGAACTCCCAACTTCTTTCCCAATTAACCTCTACTTGTTCTACTAGATTTGGACCTCCATTGTGCGAGCCTAGATTTTGCCTATAGAAGTTCAAGCCAAAGCGAACTCAAGCTATAATACTACTTATAACTAAACTCTTTTCTCATTTATGATATGAGAGAAACTACAACTTCCCACTATGAGGCTGAAGTAATCTAATCCTAGTTGTACGCTTTGGAAGATCATGACCTGACAGCCAATCTTACGTGGCGCGCTCGGTCAACACTCGAGCGTCGACATCAAATAAATAACTAAAATTATCTTATTTGCATTTCACACCATGTAGTACATTATCATATATATATTTATAGTGTACACAATTTTTATGGTTTTGACATTCGACGTCAATGAACGAGAGTTTGGTTTGAATTGTGTACACGTGAAGGCATTGGGTAGGATCGTTGTAAATTTCAATATATGGCTAGTTGTTACTTAGGACCTAAATGAAATCAAATGGTAATCTAGGTTATTCTAATAAAATCTATCCAGCTAGTCTAAGTTTGAAGAAAAAGAAATACTTAAGTTTTATTATGGATCCAAACTAATAGGATTAATGAGACTAGGTTAAAATGGCGTATAAACCAAAGTTTGATCATAATCAAATTAACTTAAGTAAAAGAAAATGCTAAATTTAGCCTGAGGTTGAGAAAAATACTCACATGGTTATCTATGAGCCCAACCAAATTTTGATCTCACGTTTATTGAAGGGAACTAAAACCACTCTCACCTTCATTGGCTCATCCTTAGCCATAAACTTCGCATTGGTGTATAACTTAAAAACAACCCTACTCACTCCTTTTACTTTATTCTCCTTATAGGCTTGAGTGACTTGCTCCAAATTTGGTGCCTAATGAAATTGTTCACTATTTTATCGTATTTGGCCGAAAAATTAGTTCCTATTTTATAAATGAATTACCAATGTAAGATTTTCTCATATCGGTCCTTAGCCTCTTTACAAATGAAAAATTTGGATTTAAAAGTTCAAGGATTTTCCTCATTGGGATTTCTAGAGGTAGGTGCCTCAAAATCATTTTCTCTATTTTAGCTAACTTGTTTTCTCGTTCTTGCTATTTTCTTCAATTTCAAGCAACTAATAACAATGCAACGCAACTCTATCTTCAAACCACCTAAAATCAAAATTCATATAACATGGATCATGCATACGCCAAATAATGCAAAATATCAACTAAGTCTCCATGGGTGATATTAATGCTCACATTCACACAATCTTGCAAAACCTATTCTTTAACTTCAAATCCACAATTTCATACAATATCATCAAAATTCTCAAAATTCAAAGCATAACTAGGTGAAATTGTAAATGTACCTCAATGTTAGATTAGTTTTTGATATAGATCACTCCTCCAAGTCTTGTTCAATCTAAGCCCTCAAATGTTTCTAACAAATTAGAACCTTAGCTCTATTTGGAATCAAATTCCAAAAATCCTAGCCCTAGTCCTTCAACTTGTGCTAATTCAAAATGTGTTTTTTCTTCACTCTAAATCACTAGGAACTCACTAATCTCACTTGAAAATGATCAAAACCTGGCTCTTGGGGGGTGTGTGCTTGGGGTTTTTGGTAGGGTTTAAGTGCAAGTATGGAGAATGGTGTGAAAACTTGGTTTAAAACCCTCACTTTGACCTCGGCGCCGTGTCTAATAAGTACGGCGCCATGACAGGAAATTTTTATTTTTTTAGCCCACTGCCACCTCGGCATTGTGGCTTGTACCTACAATGTCATGGGTAATACCTACGGCGTCGATTCATCTGCCCACATCTTTGCGTATGATTTTTTGCTAATTCTCCTTTTATGCTTCTCCGAATTTGTGTACAACTCACAAAAGGTGTCGTGATCGTAAATCTATGAAAATGTGAAAAATTATAAAATCTTACCTTTCAATTTGCCCATGCACCTTACTTTAACCGTTTTGAACTCTTTGCTCTTTTTCGCTCATCAACGAGTTCTCGAGATATCTTCGTTTTGAGGAATCATCACTCTGCAAATGGTCTTTCCTACGCATTTGACACAATTTTTTGAAAACTAGAACTAAGACTTGTTAATTGTAATTATTAAGCTAAATAATTAATTACTAACTGAAATTCAAAAACTCAGAATTTAACTCCTTGGGCTAACTTCCATTAGCGCTTAATTTAATGTCATTAGCCTAATGTCTTTTCGCTTATTTAGTTCGAGTCTAAATCGAGAAGCTTCATCTGCAAATTGAAGATTATGATGTCATTCCCTTTCAGATGTTTTTTTAACTTTAACAAAGTCAATTTTCTTAGCATCATTGTCCTCATCTATACTTATCGTAATTTTTTTTCTCTTATGTCGAAATTTACTTTAGCCATGTTCAAGAATAGCTGCCCAAGTATTATAGATGCATCAACATCCATGTTGTGCTTCATGACCTTGAAATTCGCAATGAATGTGAATCTACCTACTTTCACATGCACATTCAAAACTTTTCCTATGGTAGGTATCAAATTGTTATCTACTACTTGAGATTGTGGTGTCCAAACAATTGATCTTCAAGTCTGCACAAATCATGTCCATTAGTTGCATGACATTGACTAAGGCTCCCGTATCACATAAGACATTTCAAAATCGATGGGTTATCTCTTCTGGATCTCTCCTTTTGATAGGTTGATATCGTGGGACAAACTTGAACTTTGGTTCCACCAACTTGATGTCATTGCCTTATGGGTCTTTTTCAGGAGGACTTTCATTTTTTTTCTTGGCCTTTCATTATTGTTTCCCCTTCTTTTTCTTCAAGTCATTGATTATTTTCTTCTTCAAACGATCAAGCTCATCTTGCCTCAGTTCCATGTTGTGTTCATGCATCACTTCATGCTTATACATTACTTGGTCTTGTCTTGGCTTCTTTGTTGCCATAGTGCTCATTATGCGAATGACACTGACGTTCTTCTTGAGATTGATGATGGTGTTGCTAGGAGACTGTCATTCTTTTCTCAAATTCAAGGCAATAGCAAGTTGAGCAATTTAACTCTCTAGGTTCTTAATGGATTGTTATTGCTCATTATCCATCCTTTTCATGGCTTGCTTTATTCTTTCCAACTCTTTCTCATGCTTCTCAAGGCGTTTTTTATCTCTTACCTCCATGGCTTGCAAATACTTCTCATTTGACTTAAAACAAGTCATATTTTCACTCTGCCCCAATTTCCCTTATTGGACTTGTTGTTTAAATCCTTAATGTAATTTTAATGCATTATCTGAATTTCCACATGAAAAGTTCAAGTTGTTGTTGTATCCTTGATAAAACCATTGAGGAGGCACTCCTCTCGGCCTGAAGTTCTTCTGGTAGCCTTGGTTATTCATGAAACCGATGTCTTCATGTTCCATTCCCTACTATACATCTATTTGCTTAACCACCATGCCTTAGTGATTCATGATTTGTTGTGCTACTTGTAGACCTTGGTGTCCTTTCTGAAATTTTAATATATGACTGCTTAGATTTGATAGTTGTGCCATAATTGCCAATTGCAAGTCAATCTCGTAGACGCCTGCTGATTTCCTTACTATGGAATGAGTACCTGCGGTAAATTTTTGAGACATAAAATCAAGGAGATCCAATGCTCCATCCTCATCCTTAGTAAGTAAAGAGCCACCTGATGTGATATCTACTAGCGTTCTTGTGCTGTGATTTATCCCATAGTAAAAAATCTAGAGTTGTGCCCATTTCACGTATCTGTGTCCTGGACGTCTCCTCAGCATCTTTTTGAGTCTTTCCCAAGCCTTACCAAAAGACTCTGTATTTTCTTGCTTGGACCGATTAATCTCTAATTTCTTTTCACTGGCCTTTACTGTGGGAATGAACTTATCTAGAAATCTCTCATTAATTTCCACCCATAAGCTCATACGCCCTGCATTGAGCCCTCGGAACCACGATTTGGCTTTTCCACCCAATAAGAATGGGAAAAGGCGCATCCTGATCACCTCTTTAGTAACTCCGGTAATGTGCACGGTGTCGCACTTCTCCAAGAAATTCTCAACATGGGCAATTGGATCTTTGTTTATAAGAGACAATCTCAGCTCAAGTTCGGTGGTGTTGGTTGGAAGCCTCATCACTCTACTGTATGTCTCCTGAACTTCTAGCTCGAAGTAGTCACAAAGGCATCTCTATCCTCGCACTCTCTCCCGCACTACCAGATCACCGGCGGGTTGGTTATTCCCGCAACCCTGCTATTGGTTTCTAGCTTGCTCTTCGGCCATCTTGACTCTTTTCTTTTTCTTTCCCTTGCTTGTTCTCTTAATCTCCGAATCATAAGGCACTAAGTCCTTCTCTCCCTTGCTACGCATACACTAAGTCTTTTTGAAAAGAAACAAAAAGATCGAATGTAGAAAGTCAAATCGAAACATAAGCCTATTTTTATTTTTCTTTTTATGAACATAAAAATAAAGTATAGAAAAGAAAACTTAGCAACTACTCGAACTAAATAAGTAAATCAAATGGCTACCTATCCCCAACAATGGCGCCAAAAACTTGATGTGGGTACCACTAGTATAACATCTCACTCATAGTAATAATGTCACCAACTTACTTTGATCACGGATATTATTCTCAATGAAAGGTTTTTGCACTAGTTGTTAAATACCTATTTAAATTGAACTATTGCTAAAGGGATTCACTTTTAATTGGTTTTATACTAAACTAAACTACTATAAAAACTCAATTTAAATTTTACTTGGACTTTTATATTAAGGATATTTTAGTTTACAACTTCACCTAGGCAATTTAATAATATGCTTTTGTATTCGTGTTTACATCTCACTATGTTTTGTGCAATGCCTAATTAGAATAGGCAGATTTCCTTCACATCCAGTTCAACCCGCTATTGTAATGGAGAAAATTTTAATGTACAAGTATAAACTAGAACTCTACCAATTGGTATGAATAACGTAAGCTCCACATTGCTTTAAGTCTCAAATCATTGGATTCATAACAATTAAGTTTATTATCCCCGCCTCCCTAATTAACAACTATCTATTGATGTTGTGTATTTTACGGTTGTATAGTTCATATCACGATTAGAAGCTTCAATGACCATGATAACTCCAAAACTCTAAGTTAATTAGACATGTGATCAAGTTTTTAAAGCATTATGCTCAGAATTAATACAAATTCTAACCATTGCATTTTTATTATCACTTTTTGTTCCAATTCAAACTCAAATTTAACTTACTCTAATAGAGGCTAATCTCCTTTTATGTAGGGTGTCCTCTTGGTTTTCCACGTCCTAATACTTATTTATGCTCCTTAATAATAATTAGAAACTCTAAATTATAATTTAGCTCGAATTAAAGCTTCACTTTCTATTTCCTACAAAGTTGGTGTTATCACTTACTGCCCCAACACTGTGTGTGTTAAGCCATGATGTCGCCACTATACCACTACTTTATTGTGTGTTTTTTAAGCTCTTAGAGTCTCGAAGAGATCCCTTGGGTGTCCCAACGTTGTCCCTTGTGTGCTACTATGGTGCCACTGCGTTTGACCTCCAGAGTTGATTTTCTTCATTTTTCTTCTTTCCCACACCATGCCTTTCTTCCCCAAACCTTGCCTTATATTCCTACTGCGTCAACTCATGCTCCCATGATGCCAACTCTGATTTTATAGGTTTTTTTATTAGTTTCTTCTTGTTTTTTCTTAATTCCTCTTATAACACCTTAATTCCTTGAAAATGCAATAATACAATGTTTTAGCACTCATTTGAGGAGACTTATACTAAATATATGACTAAACTAACCATATATATAAGTATAAATAATCCCTTAACAGTGACACACGGGGTTAGAGTCTCTGTGGATGTCGACTGACCAAACCTAGATTTGCATAATCATTATGTCTATCATTCCTTGTAGAAGCTTGGCAACTATTTGTATACTTTTTTTTAGCTTTTCATTATTCATAGCTAGTATGCTTTCAGCTACCGTTCCTTGTGTTTCTTGGAAATGTGGATGAATAGCCTTCAAGTTCTACTTTATACTTTATCGTACTTGCCATCCTTTTTATGATGGTAGGTACAGATCTATCGAGTAACAAATCCGGGAAGGAGAAGACCGACAACTACTTATGAGCCCTTGGTGAGTGATTTTTGCTACTTTTGTAGATGATCATTTTGTGTATTTATTATTTAAATGTTTATATACTTTTTTGGTTGTATATTGTGTTGAGAGACTAGACTTCCACACTGATGCATATATTTCTCTTTTTGGTTTCATGTGATCATTTATTTACATGGTTTCCACTGTAAGTATTTTTATAACGCTTCCACAATTTTTATCAAGTCTTCTGTTGATAATATTAAAATGATTAAAAAGTTTTAGTTAACTCTGAAAATAACAATTAGTGAGTAATAAATAATACTTATCCTAAACACATATAACGAGGTAAATGGGATAAAAAAGATGAATAATATGTTTTTAAGTCTTACGTAGCTAGGATTATGGCTTAATGATGGGATTTGGCCGAGCAGTAGCCCGTTTGGAGAAATGGGCCATCATAAGACATTTCCTAATCCTTAGTAGAAGTGGGAACACATCATTATGGATTTTGTCAGTGAACATGGATAGATTGACCAAGTCTGCATACTTCTCACCAGTCTCCACCAAGTATAAGTTTGAGCAGCTAAGTAGTCTTTATGAGAGATAGTCAAATTACATGGAGTTCCGATCTCCATTATGTTATATATAGGGTCTCAATTTACACTGAAGTTGTAGGGGAGTATGCAAGAACAATTTGGCATGCTAACATTGGAATGACACCATTTGAGGCACTATACGACATGCCTTGTAGTTCTCCATCATGTTGGGCTGAGTTTGATGATATTGCGTAAGTTGGGCCAGATATAGTAGTAGATCACATAGAGAAAATCAGGCAGATACGTCAGTGATTTCGAGGTGCTCAAGAGAGACAAAAGAAGTATGATGACAAGTACCCAGATGGATTGGAATATAAGGAGGGAGACTATGTCTTTCTGAAGGTCTCGCCTTTAAATGGTCATAAACGATTCAAAATCAAAAGAAAATTCATGTCAAGATTCATAGGTACATTTAGGGTTACAAAGAGAGTCATAAGTATTTCTTACAAGATCGAATAACCACCACAATTAGCAGAAGTCCACCCAATTTTTCATATCTTGATGTTACGGTTAGATAGATAGAGAGACGGTGACAGACCAATGGTAGATGAGTCAGATCGACTTAGCAGAGGATATCACTTATGAGGAGCAACCCATACATATCTTGTATTCAAAAGTTTAGAGTTTAAGGAATAAGGACATTCCATTAGTCCTCGTTAAATGGCAACTCCATGGTGCTGAAGAGTTGACGTGGGAATGACAAGTTAATAATTACACATGTTTTTACAATACACTTAAGATGATTTTAAATGTAAAAGACTATATTACATTGTGTTTTATCTCGTTTAGTTATTTAAGGTGATAGCATGAATATATAGAGAAATGAAGAAAAAAGGAAAGATTATGAAGAAATTAATCAAGTGGTAATAATATGCAAAGAATCGTCACCAAGGAATAAAGAAAGAACTAGTTCACAAGTTTGGCAATTCCCTATGATTCCTAGAGACCAAGAACTGCCAGTTAGATAGGTGGAAACAGGGACTTTAGTTTTATAGATTTACCCAGCAAGTCCACTTACATATGAATCGCTGAGGAATTACTGGAGAAGATTTCGAGAATTTAAGATAACTACGAGTTGTTTGAGTTGGTTTGAGATGTTTACTATCTAGAATACTATAAATACAACCCTAGGGTTACGAACTTAGCTGCCATTGAGTACTTAGATCAATATTTCATTACTTTAGGAGCCATTCTTTATTGTTTTAGTTTATTATTCTATTGTTCATTGCTTTTGGAGAAGATTTGAAGATTTAAAGTATTTATTCTAGAGGTATTTATCTATTTCTTTTATTTATATTATTTCAATGTCATTCATGATTATGAGTGAGTAGTTAGTTAATCTAAACAAAGTTCAAATGCGAACTAGATCCGTTTCGCTATGTATTTATGATGAGAAGATTATGTGCTTAAAGCTTTAAACCAATCGTAGTCTTTGATTCATTGATTTAATAGGTTATTATCTATTGGTTTTAATCGTGATCTTTGTGTTGCATACAGAGTTTAGAATATGTATTATGATATTTGGATTCATTATATATTTGAAGTAGTAACTAGGATTGTTTGAAAGGTATGACTGTTTAGATGTCCTAGGTGAATTTGAGATCTAAATCTAATGTTAAAGTGGCTTTCCAAAAGTGTTAGACGTAGTAGTTCAAAGTTTTCATAAAGTGTAATGCGGTTTTGTTGCATGAAGTTAATGCCTTTGTCCATGCAAATGGGGTTAGCTCAATAAAATTAAAATATGGGTTTTTCACCGGTATAAAGAAAAAAAATGGCATACTAAAGGCTATTTACTTACTTATGATTAGAGTTTAATGATCTATGATACTTTATAAAGTATGCTTATAGCTATATTGATTCAAGTAACATGTTTAGAATGCAAAATGGGTTTATGTTTCATTGTTCTAGATGTTCATTTAGATATTTATTTATTATTGAATTGAATCTATTTTATTGATATTGAGTTTGAATTGCGTTAGTTAGGTTAATATAGTTAGTTAATTATTATTATATTATAGTTAATTATTGGTTAGTTTAATTACTATTTTAATTAATTAAATTAATGTAAAAATAATAAAAACCTTTAAAAATACATTTTCCTAGAGAAGTTTGATAAATCCTTCTGGAGATTATTCCATCTACAAAAATTTAAAAGTATAATATAGACGGAAAATTTATTGTACACGCTTAACACATGTCAATTTTTGGCGCCGTTGTTGGGGATTTAAACATAATTTCTTGAAAGTTTTAGACGTCGTATAGTTTATCCACTTCGTCATTCTAATTCCACGATCCTTACATCCATTTGATCCTGAGGTAGATAGATCATTTAATCGTAACTTAAGATAACAACAATGTACAGACACTAACCTACCATAATGGAAGCCAGTGATAAAGTTAATATTAATAACAATAATGATAATAGAGTACTCACTTTTAGGAAAGCTAATCAAAATATCAATACTTAGGAACCAATGTGTATTGTCTATCTTTAGTGATTTCTTGAGTTTTATCTTATATCTGGATTCATTAGTGCTCTACCTAACTTTTGTATTAATGACAATGAAGACCTAAAAACATTTATAAGGGAATATCAACACAAAGTCAATGGGATGAAGCCTAAAGACTGAAAGTTAGAACAAGTAAAATTTAAGGCTTTTCCTTTTGTATTGAAAGATCAAGCACTTAAGATTTAGATTGGTAGTTTTATCTTCCTCAAGATTCGATGACCACATAAACTCAGATGTCAGAAGCTTTCTAGATCAATATATGCCTTCAAGAAAAATTACTACTTATAGAAGACAAGTCACAGTTGAGAGAATAATGTATGGAGAATATTTTAATGAGTTTTTGGATAGATTTCAAAGATTGACTTCATCTTTTCCACAACATGGATACACTCAAAGAGCTTTATTATAATACTTCCATGAAGGACTAAATCATTTTGAACAAAGAATATCAGATTCCGTATGTGGTGGATCATTATTTGATGTTACACTAACTCTAGCAAAAGAAGTTATTAATAAGAAGACTAAACAATCTAAACAATATGGTAAAAAGACCGACACATAAAGAAAGAAAGTTTATGAGGTATAAAACAAGTAATAAATTTGATGAAAAAATTAAAGAGCTAACTAACATGGTTAAGCTATTACTAAAAGACAAATCAAATCAAGTTAAACCAAGTGGATTTTATAATGAAGTTACTTATCCTTCATATGTGTGTCCTACTTTACAAGAAGAACAATGAAGAAGTCAACGCGGTTATGAACCAATATTCTGGTCTTTCTAGAAACCCATATTATAGCAACAATTATTACAATGGAAAACCAAACTCAAACCCTAGCTATGGTCCACAAAATTAAAATCATCCCACTTATAGACCGAGAATACCTGCATAATCTACACCAATGGAACAACCTCAACAAACTATTCAACCTATGTAACCAAATTTAGAACAAATGTTACATAAATTTATTATCCAAAATCACCAATACTTTACACAAATTTCTCAAAATCAAATTAAAACCGATACATTTATTAATGAGCTGAGAAATCAATTAAGTTAAAGGAATTTACAAATCAACAAGTTAAGTAATCCAACTAAAGTAACTTCTCAACCCACGAACATTAATAATCAAGCACAAGTTAACGCTTTATTTTTTGAAAATGAAAAAGAAACGAATACGCATGAAAAGACACCAAAACAATGTAAAAAGAAAATCAAAATACCTAAGACAATAGAACAAGAAGAAGAAGAGATGATGACAAATGTCATTCCCACTATGGAATGGATGGCCACGCAACTAAAATATAAACCTTTTCTTCAAAGGATATACTCATGGTATTTAGCCAAAGTTAAGCCTACAAAAAATCTCTATAAAATTCTAAATTAGTTAATCAAGACAAAGTAAACAATATTCAGAGAACAAATGAATATATTCATTCTAATTCTACCGTTCCACAATGATTAGTAAATGCTAGGGAGGAATAAACTAAAAAAGACATATCTGAACCATTTAAGAAATTAGAGATTAATGAAATTTTAACATAATCAACTCATGGTAAAGTTGCTAAAGAATTATCTGAGTTTAAAAAGAGGACGCTTAAGAAATGTTTCGACCCAGTAATGTTTGTCATACCTATCGCCATAGGTAATTCATCTATTTAATTTGCTATGTGTGATCTCAGAGCATCAATTAATGTTATATCACTTTAACTTTATGAATCATTGAAAATAGGATCATTAAATAATATAACTATTAATCTTACTTTAGCAAATAATATAATTATGAAACCGTATGGATTATTAGAAGACATTTTCGTACAAGTACATGATTAAGTATTTCCAGCTAACTTCTATGTCATGAAAATGGAAGATTTAACATCACCTAATTTTTTCCCATATTGTTACATAGACCTTTTCTAAAGATGGCTAGAACTAAGTTAGATATTTCTGGAAGAACAATGTCTATGGAGTTTGAAGATAAGATTGTCAAATTCAACATGAATAACGAACATAACTATGAAACTTATGAACAATATGATTAATTATTTGATAATGAAATAAATGATAATGACTTTTTAGACTTAAACTATTGTGATAACTTTGAAGCTGAAATTTATGCAATTAATACAGTAATAATGGAAACTGATAAAGGGATTCAAAATAAAGAACAAATTAAAGACACTTCAAAAGAAAAGAAAGTAACTCAAGAATGTAGAGTTAAGCAACTGGAGAATGGTAAAAACATTAGCAAGACGTGAGTCTCTAGATCCAAGCAAAATAAGAAAAAGAAAAAGCCGGCCTTGAGTTTTATAAAACTTAATGATCTTGGAGGCACACATTTGCATATTAAAATCAAATGAGCTTGGTACTTCAGAGCTCAGTGTGATATAAACTCTAATGCAAATATCATGCCCATACATTTCTTTCTACATACTCTATTGAAGTTGAACTCACTTTCTTTCAGAACTATTCTTTTTGCTTGATGGAACTTCAATTTAACAAATAGAAGTGGTCACGGATATGCTGGTTCAAGTGGACAACAACACCGTACCTACATACTTCTTAGTAATGTCGTACTTTATCAATGAAGATCCTCCTTTAATTTTAGGATGACCTTTCTTAGCCACTACTCAAGTTGTTATACATATTCTGAATAAATCAATTACTCTGATAATTAATGGCCGAGCATTCACTCTTTGAAATGGCACTAGAGTAAAAAAATCCTAAATTCAAGTTTAAAGATCCAAGCTAATTTTAGAGGGGTTAAGTCGAAACAACGAACATAAAAAAATGCTTTATGGGAGGCAACCCATATTCAATGTCTATTTTATGTTTATTTAGTTTTATTATGAATTTAGATTTATTTAGTATGTTTTTATTCTCTCATTTTTTGACTCTTGTATTGGAAATATTTTTGAAATTCAAACTTTGAGGTGATTTCAATTAAGGGGGAGTGATCGAGTTGTTTTTACTTATATGGCATTTATGCAAGTTGCATTATTTACTTGCTTATATATTTATTTAATAAAAGTATTTAGTTAGTTGCATGTCCTACTTAAACTTTCGAGTTTTTAGTTAATTCTATCCCTATAGGAGTTTTATGAATGATGTATAAGTTAATTATTAGATAAATTGCAAAAACGACAAATTTTAGGCCTAGAAATTCCCCCAGCGATTTAGATTAACAGAGGGAATCGTTGGAAAAATCGATAGCCGAACAGAGGAAAACTTAGTGCAAATTTGGAGTCTAGCGATTCCCAAAGATTTGTCATACATGAGAATCAATGCTTAAATCTATAGAAATAGCAACTCACTTAATACTGATTCATATAGTGATTCCTTGTGATCCCACTTACACATGAGTCGCTGGGCACGATTAATGGTTTTTAAAACCAATACCCAAATCGTCATACACACCAAACTATTCACACTAGCAAACCATTGTACCCTTTTACAAAAATTCCAATTTTTTACCTATATTCACCCATTTTGTTAAAGTTTTGGAAATCATAGGAACTAAATAGATTAACGAATCAGTGATGAACTAATAAACACATATCAAAACTATAAATAGAATTGATATTGCAATAAGACCTGAATGTCTTCCTCTACATAGGCTCAGCGTAAATAATCAATTAATCAAATTGATAATGTGTACAACCACTATAATGATCTCTTCTTCTCTCAAACTCAAGTAAAAAGTGATGTTCCATACAATGGCGATTTAGAGTATTTATACACTCAGTCTATCTACTCTATCTAGAAATTCAGTCCCAAACACAATACAACTCAAAAAACCTCTTTGGTCTCCAATTGTAGTTTCTATTAGAATCATCCAATGTTCAACAACTAAGTCTTTTATTTCTTCAAGAATCTTGACTCATTGTTTCCATAAAGTCCTTTAGTCCTTTATGCACCTTTCTCTTGAATTTTGTATTTGTAATCCATCTCGAAGTTCTTTGCTTGCAGTATCAAACTTCTTTACTGTTGTAGACTAATACTAACAGTTGCTTTATTTCAATATCCAACTCGTATTCAGTTCCTATTTCTATTCCAGATCTATCTTTGTTTTTTACTCTGATTTCGATACTATAACCTTCACTGGAATTTGCATTGTAGTCTTACACTAAGTTGAATATACTCTCAAACATCTTGCTTAGTCAGGTTTTCCATCTTGATTGCATAATCTATCTAACTAATTTAACTCTTATTTTGACAATATACTACTAATAATGATATATCAACCCAAACGTAGTAAGTTAAGGTTTAACAATCTCCCACTTTGGCCTAAATTGTAAAAAATGGTAACTTAGCAAGATAACCAAATGTTTTAGGAACTTCTTAAAATGTATTGTTACCGATGTATTAAAGTAACAACACATATAATGTTTAGCCCCAAAAATATTATAGTCACCAGCCAATAAGTACAACCATAAAATTCACTTAAAACTTCAAGTTTATGTACTTACAAAATCAAAAAACAACTTAACCTTACAGTCTCTCTCTTGCTCGCTCCCCCTTTTGACTAAACAACGTCAAATAGATTACAACTGTGTTCTAACCAACCACCTTAATCAGTGAATTTTGACATTAGCAGTGTCCAGTTCTTCTTGCATTGGTTGCATTTGTGCAACTACATCTTCCTTGTAGATAGTGAGATCGGCAATGCTATTTAAGAAATAGTCGAACTACGAGATGTTTGGTCTCATCAACACCAGAGAACTTGGTTCTTACAGAGGTTCATCTTGAGTTGGAGAAGAGCTATCTTTAGCAGCCTCCGTTTATGTCATGGCACCAGTAATAGGAGTAGAAGTTACAGGTGCAATAGTAACATCAACAATAGTTGTTGGCTTAGTTGAAGTGGTAGGAATGGATTGATTGACTTCATTATCCTCATAATCAAGGTGAGTAAGGAGATGGACTAACATACTTGGCATTTAGTTGTAAATCTTCGTTCACTGGAGCTTCAACAATATGTTCCAATATTATAGTAATCGAAGGGAGCTAAATGCCCTCAAGGTTAACAACAGCCGAGTCATCAACATGAGTGCATCTGATTTTGCTAGAGATTCTTTCTGTGCAATTAAAGTCACATTAGGAACCTCATTTGGTGTTACAACATCTTCACCGTCAGTTCCATAATTCATCATGCGGGACTTAATTGTACTCATCCCTATAGTAACAAGACTTATAACACTCAAATCAAAGTATAACTCAATAAAGTTACCTTGATTATCTCCAATATCACGAAACTCGACAGGCAAGGTAACTTCCTTTTTTTGATTAGGAAGTAGAGCAGATGAACTCATATCAAGTTGCGGTTTCGGTTAATCCTATAGCAGCAAGAAGAAAATCTTCTCCTCTTGCAATTTCTTCTTCTAAAGATTGCACTTCGATAGGAATGGTATCCTCGTTTTTAGTAACTTTAGACGTATTTTATTTCAAGATCTTTTTTTACTTCCATATAGGTTTTTTGAAAAAGGTTTGAACAATGGCATCAATAGTTGGCTTGATAATAGCAGGAGTTGAACAACTGATAACTTCTTCTCTAGGCATAAGAAGTCAATATCAACAATTCTATTGTTAGACTTCATTTTACGAGCCAGTCTAACCTCTTCCACCACCTTTTCCAACTTGTCATTATTTTGTTCAATGACAGAGTATTCTCAAAATATTAATGTTAGGAAGCAAGATAGATATAGTTTTAGTTGTTTCTTCATTGAGTGCATAACGAAGTCATAGATCTCCTTCCCAATATTATACTTATTCCCAAGGAAAGAGCATATAGTAGTAGTCGGTCTCGCTATACAGTTCATCCTGGTCGGACCAAGATGTACCATGATTTGAGACGATTATTCAGGTGGCTAGGGATGAAGGCTGACGTAGTCCTATGCGTCAGGAGTTGTCACATTTGCCAGCAGGTGAAGGCTGAGCACAGGAGACCCAGTGAATTATTACAGCCATTGCTCATTCCATAGTGGAAATGGGAGCACATCACCATGAATTTTATTAGTGGACTACGACAGACATCGAGGCGTCACGATGCAGTTTCAGTAGTGATTGATAAAATGACGAAATCGGCTCATTTCATTCTGATTTCCATGAGATGCACGTTTCCTTAGCTAAACATATTGTTTAAGGAGGAGATTATTAGATTGCATGGAGCGCCAATTTCCATCGTATCATATAGAGATCACAGGTTGACATCGAAGCTTTGGGAAGCTATACAGGAGCAGTTTGGCACCAGGTTGTAGTTTAGTAAGGCTTATCATCCTCAGACCGATAGACAGTCAGAGTGACTGATACAGATCTTGGAGGATATGCTTAGGGCTTGTATATTGCAGTTTGGGGGTTCGTGGGAGGATTATCTGCCTTTGTGTGAGTTGCATATAATAAAAGCTATCCAGCGAGCATTGGCATGCCACTGTTTTAGGCACTATATGGGAGACCTTGCAGATCACCTACCTGTAGAGCGGAACCAGAAGATATAATGATAGTTGGGCTGAGATAATTGTTGATCACATGGAGAAAATCAGACATATTCGATAACGGTTGCGAGCTGCACAAGATAGACAAAAAAAATACGCGGATCGTTATCACGAAGGACTAAGCTATGAGGAGGGCGACATGGTATATTTGAATGTTTCCACTTGGGATGGTCGGCAAAGGTTTGGTATTAAAGGGAAATTGGCGTCGAGGTTCATTAGGCCATACAGGATTGCACAGCAAGTGGACAGTGTTGCGTATCAATTAGAGCTACTTGCTAAGTCAGCTGGAGTTCATCCTACATTTCACATTTCGATATTGAGACTAGCTAGGGCAAGACCAAGACCGATTATTAAGTTTGTACAAATTGAGGTTCAGCCTGACGTGATTTACTAGGAGGGGCCGATAGACATTGTTGACCGCAGAGTACAGATTCTCAGGAACAGGGAACTCTCTAAGGTCTTAGTTCATTGGCAGCATCATACGACAGCGGGACTCACGTGGGAGCTCAAATCGAGGATGAGAGAGCGATACCCTAAACTATTTTCTAGTATGAGATTTAAGTATAGTTAAATTTCAGGACGAAATTTTATTTAGTTGGGAAGAACTATAACGACCCATTTTATTAATGCCGTTAATTATCTCGTAATTGCAAACATGGACGCCAGCTCAGATCCACGTGGACGTCGCGGGTAGGCTAGGACTCATGCCGACCTTGGTACACTGGTTAAATTGTGTGTTGGATGGCTTAATTGCGATGCAATTTATTCAATTATTTGTTAAATACATCGCATGTGTGTATGTTGAATAACGAAAGCTGTGAGGTTGTGTGATGGGTAACTGCCATGCTAACGTGAGTATCGATGGGCGAGATACGGGTACATTAGAGAAAACTAAATAAACTTACATAAACATGTCTAGGTTATCAAATTGACATAATTAATGTAACCATAGATTATCAAATTGACATAATTATTGTAACTATAGGCTAATTAAATAAACTTGAACAATAGGCTATGACGCACCTCAAAATGTGTGTCAAGATGCGGAGCACCGGGTACAAGTAGCCGAGGGTTAGTGTGAGCATGAGTTGGTTTAATTCGATAAATAAAACACTAGCCATATGGTTGGATAAGGCTTAATATAATGTGAGCCTATAGTTTACATTAAATAAAAGGGGCCATGAGGTGGACATCTAAATTAACATAGTGAGTGGTACTAGATGATGAGTGTGCTATTGGAGTCACCAGGAGGTATAGGACAGCATGCTTGAGAACCACAAGATATGCCTCAGGATACGTACGCACAATTGATTCCATAAAACACATATATAGGAGAGTTAGTGGAATGTTTAATCACAACACTCACCCATTTCATTCAAAAACAGAAAATTCAAAGGAAGAAGAAGGACTTCCAGCTAGGAATTCAACAACCTAGGCATCAAACCAAGTGATCTAACCTAAGTAATCATCTTCTCCGCCTTCTATATTTTTGGGTATGTTTAGTGAAATTCGAGTTTGATGATTAAATCTCTGGTTTGTTATGTACATATGATGCATTTCATGTTATTAGATCGTATATAGGGAGAATTTATCGCTGGTTTAGTTAGATTTGATGAAATTGGTTGTTAACGGAGATGTTGGTAAATGCATGATTGTGGAAATATATGTAATTTGAGGTTTCTGGAGTGTTCTAACTTTTGTATTGAAGTTATTTTGATGAAGAGATGGTGTAAAACCAATTAAATTAGTTAATTGAGAGGGCTATGACAGAATTCTCGAATTGAGAATTCTATCCTAGACGGCAATTAATGCGCTCACCGTCCTGAGTGTGCAACTGTTTTTTGAAATGAAGAACAGTAGCACGATAGTTAAGATTCCTAGTGCTCTTATTCCTTTTAGCGCGCTAGGTACACCCCCTTAACACGACAACTCAAAATTAGCGTGCTAGGTAGACCAAATTAGCATGCTAATGATAGATGAACAATGAAGTTATGGGGTGTTTTGGTTATTATAAACTTAATACATGTCTAAACACTTATAAGTAACCTAAACTTATTAAAATTGGACTTTAGGGAATTAGTGGATTGTAGCTCGGTGTTAGGGAGCTTGTCAGGTCGGATCTTAGAGTCCCGACAGGTCGGAGTGTGGTGTGAGGTTTGTAAAACTTAACTGAAAGACTTTGAGTATTTATTCTACTTACATGTTGGTTCTATCATTACTTGATGTTCATTATTATATTCGGTTACTTGGACGTAGGTTAAGGTTACTCCCCCGGATTTCCTTGTTGTGTGTTCACGATGCACTAGACCGTAGCATGTGTGACCAGACCCTCAGGGAATGGCGACCTAGCCTTGCATTGGTGCACTAGTCGGTGACTCAGCGGATTTAGCCAGCGCTGCAAGGGACCAATTGTCGGGCTAGTTGGACGCAACCACCGGTGGGAACTTGGTGACCCAAAGTACAGTCAAGTCTATCTGGAGCGAGTACACATATTTGTTAGCTTGTCTGCTGCTTATTTATGCGATGAGCCATTTACAATTGTCTATTTTATATTCCGCATGTTTACTTGACAACATTCCTTGTATTTCGTTTACTTTATTACATGAATGCTCATAGGAGTTCCTTGGGATTTTACTTACTGTACTCGTTATCTGTCTTTTTGTGATGATTGAGTGCAGATCCTAGTACTAGTAGGGGCAAGGGGTGTTGGGTTTTGGGGTTCATACGCAGCAGAGATTACAAAATAGTTTTGACAAAAACCCCAACAGGATCCGAATCTAATTCCATTAAAAACGTTTAAACCATGAAAAACTTAATCATACCTCAGTCGCAAGATACCTTTCTGAAGGTTGATCGATCTCTAAGGCGCTGCCAACGACGAACGCCCTCTATCAGCAGTCCACACACGAACGGCGATCGAGATTTGAAGTGCTAGCTTCGAGAGAATACCAAACCTTTTTGTTTCTCTCCAAAACGATCCAGAGCATACCAAAAACCCTAAGTCGTTTCTAAAACGAAAAATAGAGTTTCAGCCTTTTTTTCTTTTGTTCCTGTGTTCTAACTTAAAGCGTCTATTTATACAACCCTTGTATATAGAAGGTTAAGTAAATTACACATATACCCCTACTTAAACAAGTATAAGTGTAATACACCACAAGGACGTTTCCGTCATGAATTTTATTATATAAAATTCATTTTTCTGAACCATCTTAAAATCTCGCAAAACCATTCTTAGTGTGCAACCCAATAGGCTCATACAATTTTGGTAGTGTACCATAACACATTTTGGTATACAAGTCATAAGCAGCCCCTAGCAAGACATTATGACTACCCAAGTTGTACGAATATCAAATCGATACAACCTAATCAATAGTGTATATAACATCCTTTTGTCACACGATATCCTTTTGATCAAACATAAGGCATGGAATTGTCATCCAACATGTTCGATCATACTAGTCTCTCTCTCTAGGTAGATTGAAAACATCCAAGTGACATTGATCAATATCAATTCACTTAGACTATGCCTTTTAACAGTCTAACACATCGAGGGATCCACTAGATATCTCTCTTTATATGAGAGGGACAAATTCTATCTCGATTACACGATTTCATCACATTGCTCACATAGTAACCAATCACAACCTTTATAATCGTCCGGTTAAAGACAACGTTTGATAGTGTCAAATCACTATGTTCCTAATGTTGAAGTCTCTGGCAATCTCAAGTCAGATGACTAAAAAATATACCTATCATGAGAAACAACTATGACTTAATCCATGTGGTGTTCTCATAGCGGGTCGGTCCAGTACTTTGTTCCCTAACAAGTACTTGTGATCTTGATTCGTATCCCTATACGTATAATCATCATACGATCATCAATCAAGACTCACACTAGTCTTAATTCATTATAGTTCCCAGCATAATGATCGATTAGGGATATTTTAGGATATTTATGTAAATACCCATGGATCTTATTATAATGCAAACATGCAAATTAATTATAATAAACAACAAATGAAATCCTCTATTTTATTAACTAAAAGTATTCATAAAGACAGTTAATGGATTGACGTAGGGCACATTCCCCAACAAAGGGATCCTAGGCGACTACATCTGATTGCCTGCTGTCGAGGACCTACTTGTACGTTTTTATTTTTGACATTTTATATATTTAGGGTATTGGGAGACTTGAGATAACACCGTACATGTATATATATCTATGGTGGTGATGTCGCTTATATATATAGTACTTTCTAGGGTTTTTCACAGTAGGTTTTTGCCTTTGAACAATGTTTATCATGCTAAATTACCTTGTTTAAATGGTATTAAGTAAGAATTCCGCTGAATTTGTTAACATTTAAAATACAACCCCCATTAGTATGGTTAGGATCTCAATAAATTGCCAACTAGGTAACAGTTGAAACAGTTAGATTCCAACTGAGAATGGACAAAGAATATAAGGATAATTTACTAATTTATCGGATAATACACTTGTGGACACGATTTATGAGACATAAAGAGGACGGGCAGGTACCGGACACGTGTAGTTGGGCCAGCCAATAAGGAGTATACGGAGACACGTCACCTCGGGGTGGCAGAGGCTGCCACATTCATAACCTTTCAAAAGTATTTCAAGACCTACACTTACCCTAAAGCCCCAAACATTACATGTAAAGTGATTAAAACAAGAAAATTAAACTTTTAAACTCCAAACATTCACTGAAGATCTTTGAGCTTTTCCTGTTCTGTTTGGTCTTCATAGAGAACCTGACATCATAAAAAACAACTCGAAGATGTTAGGTATGTAAACTCCTACATTGCTTTTTACTCCTGCAAATGTTAGTTTGAATACATGGAGACATGTAATTGCATTTCCAAATAACAAAAAATGTATATTAATAACGTGGATCCCTCATTTCCCCTTCTAAGCTCATATCAAGTAGGCCTACTCATGATGAACCTAGAACATTCATATGAGTTCAATGCATGCTACCCAGGAGTCGACATTACCCGCCTCAGAAGCCTGCAGTACTTATAGACATAAGCGGAGCACCTCACACTCTTACGACTGAAGCAAAGGCAACTCCATCTGGATGCAATGAATGTATGACCAAGAATGATGCGAAATCCAATGCAGACTAAACACAAATGCAGGTGCAAAGATAAATTTCATAAATAATAAAGACCACTATAGGGTTTACTTAAAACCAACAAACTTCGAGATTAATTTCGGGTTTCCCGGAGCATTTGATCACCTTGAAAATGATTCCAAAAGCTTCCCTGAATACCCAATTATATTAAGGGGAAAGCTTCAAGTGAGATTAAATCGCGAAACCCAATGAAAGCCGCTGCCAAAGTACGCTTGAGAACAATTTCCAAAAATATTAGTTCATATAACTGTTTCAACTGGCTTTCAACTAGCCAATTTGGAGTAACTTTTTAGCCTTGAAAACCTCAATATTTGTCATGATGACATAGAAGGAACATGTAGCACTCATGTCCTACTTTTCATAGACTCTAAGAATACTCAAACTGGATCACTGACGGAGAAGTTATGAATTTTCTAATATGGCCTGTCAATTAGACAAACTTTATTTATTTTGAACTGAAAAACTTATCTCAATATTTTCGTAATTAAATCTTCAAAACTGGACAAAAAATTCCACAAAACCACTCGATATGAACATCAAATTATTTTCACAGCCCGTGGAGTCAAAGTGGGTCAAAACCAACAATTGATTCATCTAAAAGCCCAATGTTAATCAATATCAACTATAAAATATCTCCAACATAGTTATCAACTGAATCACATTAACCCAATTCATCAAAACCCCAACCCACTCCAGTGGAATTTATTCCAAATTTACACAAATCAATCCAATATACTTATTCAAAACAATCTCTACCGATTTCTATCAAAATCTCGCAAAGAATTGGAGAAATCGCTAGAATTCAAATTGAATTGAGGAAAATGCCCTAAATTAAGTATTTACTAATTTGAGAGCTGAATACTTTATTGCTACCATGGTAACTTAGCTCGAATTGACCGTCTCACGATGCTCTATAGTTTTACCGAGAGAGATCGGGTGAAAATCAGACATCGGGAGATTGTGGAGTAAAAACCCGAGTTGAGAGAGTTACGATAGAACATTTCAAAAACGTTATATTGAAATCCAAACAAACATTTTGATATGGATTTTAATTTGATTATTTTTTATATTTATATATAAACCTTTCGCTTAATTTCTTTTTAATTATTAATTCTTGAAATCCCTATTTTGACCTGTTCTAATTTCTAGTACTCGTTTTGGATCCGGTTTTTCACCAAATTGAGCAAGCTTCTCGACTAAGCAGTCCAAGTCCATAAGATGTCCATAACACTGATTTTGGTCATGCTAAAACCCCCAAAATCTTAATTTTGCCTATGACATACCAAAGTCTATTAGACCAATTCTGTAACCATACTTCGCTAAACTTACACGAATCTGGACTCAATCTTAACCACGACCACCACTAACTGATATAAAACACGAGGCAAGGTCTTACAACAACTTCATTCTCATTTTAAACTGCCCCTTATCCCAACTTGCATGTTAACTAATGCAAAATACCTGCGTAATACTTAACACTTGTTACTAATTTTTGAGCAACTGATTATTTATTTGCACTCGTGCTCTTCAGACATGCATTTGCATCCTAAATTGAAGGTAAAGCTCGACACACCCTGACTTCACGAAAAATACCATATAATTCATACACTTGACATTCATCATAAAACAACTAACATTTTACCTTACGATATCTAGTCCGTAATATATGGGTCCCACCATGGCTACCTAATTTTCAGTTAAAATCTGAAAATACTTAATTAATTAGTAGCGTAATCAAGTTTATGAGATTCTCGAATTTAACGATTCTTCCCAATTAATTAAAATTTTCATCCTCGAAATTTAAACTTACAGGTTGCTGAATCAAAATTGATATGAGAATATGATTCTTCATATACAACTCTTTTAATTTGATCTTGTAAAACCCATCTCCAAAGTGAAACCGTCAAGTGGACTCAATCGCCTTCGTCATATACAACAACTTGGTTGTAGAGATCATCAACGCTTTAAATTTTCATTTCCAATTTCTTGGTCTAATGAAAAGTTATTTATGTTACTTTGTCATTCCTAGCAATTTGTGAATTTCTAACGAGTTAAACTACCAACTTTGTGGAATATCGGATAACCTTACTTTACTTCACATTTCATGTGACATGTGTCGAGCGTGCAATAATAATAATACCCACTTATTTGTTATACTTTAAATTTGTAGTAGCGGTAAGTGAGATCGTTTCCACAGGGACTGTCTAACTTTCTTTGGTTTAAAAAGATTTTTTTTCATCATATTTTAATAATTACTAATTAACTATATTATTTTGAATGCAATAAATAATTAAATAAACATGAGGATAATAATTAAGGAATGCAATGCAAATAAACAAAACACATGATTAATAATTCATAAGGAAACTAATGCGAATAATAGAATCTAGATCAAATGTAATTACTAACGAAGTTGTAGTCAATTAATGGTCAATCATGAAAGATGAGTTCAAACAATTCAATAATAGGTTGATAGCCTTTAGCTAGCCACCGATTTTCCTAAATTCAATGGAAATGCCACATTCTAATTTTATTGAATTAACTCCTTGAATACTCGAAGAAATAACTTTAGGCAGTAAAACCGCGTTACAATTTGTGAAAATCATGCCTAATCTAAGCCAATATTACCGAAGCTGCATAATAAACAACTAAGAACACAATTATCCTGAAGATCCACTCAAGAAATGCTCTATAGATTAATTCTAGTTATTACTTCTATATAATTTTTGTCAATAATTATACTAGATGCATAATCAAAATATCACAATACATATTGTGCACTATGCATGCAATACAATCCTTTATTAGTTGTAATACACAAAAATAACTTGTTAAATCTGTAATTAACGTGCATTGAATAATAATGAAAGAACTATTAAAATAAAGATCTCATAAAAAACTTAGAACCATAATGTAGCAATCCCTTGGTCTAGAAAACAAACTAGCTAATAATAACTATAAAAAAATCCATTAATACTAAAAAAGAAATAAAAAGAAGAAAAAAAGGGGGGAGAGAGAGATAGTTAAGTTGAGGCCTTGGTCTTATTTATATTATTTTCTTAATTTGTGGTTCAGCCTCTTGACTGGTTTAGATGGGCTAGAATAGGCTAGATACTCCATAGCGATGGTAATAAACTTTATGTTGATCACTTTTTATTTGATTTAGTTTAATTTTATTTATTTATAAATAAAACCTTCATTTCCCCTTTAAACTTGGACTTCTAGCTAGCTTGGTTGGTTAGGTGCTCTAATGTATGTTGGCGTAGATGAGTCTCGGGTTCAAATAACCACAAGTCACCCTTTTTTATTCTCTTTTATTTTCTCAACAGTTGTGGTCAGTTGTTATGGTTGAGATATATGTAAAAGATTTACAGCCTTATCACAAATGGTCAAGTAGCCCTAGATGGATTAGAGATCAAACGATTTTGGTGGCTAGGGATCAAATCCCTCTTCCTACATTTCCTATTTTTACTCATGATTTTCTACTCTTCATCAACATTATCAGCATGCATCTCGGACGATCATGCGACTTCAAAACCAGCACGTATTGACATAAAATGACTTCAATAGATGGTACGATTAATCTCATTCACTTTATCTTCGTCAACTGTTCATCACGTATCATGAGGTAGATCATATACACTTTTTAAAGGATGTACATTAACTATCTTGCACTCAACCACATTGGAACATAGCCTATGCCACCTTTTGCATGGGCCATGCAAACACATCATAGAATACATCACTCCACCAATAGCTCATTGCCACATCATCATACGCCCAACTCACTACTGCCACATCATCATCACTTCACATTAGCCTTGTAGGCTTCGATTCACTGACTCGTGATCCGCGCAACACGTTTTTTTAGATAAATCCAACGTATGACTATTATATATGCATTTTACACTATTTTTGCTCCGATTTCAATTATACTCCTTAAAAATATGAAATAGACAAATATAAGCTATTAGAACTATATTATGACACTTTACCTTATACAACATACTAAAATGCTCTAAATAATGTGTATAATTTATGACTTATCATCGTGCCTTGAATCTCATTCAAGAATCAATACTTAGCAAGATCTTGCCTATCTTGCTTTTTATAAAACTATTTTCATTCTTATCTAAATATTATTCCATAAATTAATGATAATTCTTTTCCTATCCACCAAACTCTGGTATACACATCCAGTTTACTTCCCGTTGATGATCATCTTTTCCTCGAAATTATCAACCGACCAATTCTTAGACAATCATTAATCTAAATATAAGTCACTAGAACAAATTCGGTATTTATTATATATAGGTTTTTAAACCTCTATTAAAGGGGTGTTATTAAATAACACCTAATTGATAGGAGTTTTAAAAAACCTCTATGTAATACATGTATTAAAAATTAAAACATAACACATTTTCACATGACATTTAATAACACTCTATTTAATAGGGGTTTTAAAACTTCTATTAAATGCCAAAAATGTTTTAGTGAGTGATGCAAAAGATATTTGACCATGACATTAAATATAAAGTAGAGTTGCATGTCTATCTGATCCATCACCATTCCAACATTTCTCAACAGAAACTTGAAATTACATAAGTCATTACATGACTATAGATCTTTAATTACGTATGTCATCCCATGAAAAAAGATATCAAATTTAAATCTAATTAGAAAAAAAACCTGACACTTCGTACAACTCCCACTCATTCTTTAAATGTATACTTACAATATTATTTAAGTTATGGACTAGAAAGCAATTACCAATTCCAGCTCATAACCTAATTGACTTAACCTTTCCTTTTATTGGTTCAAAAGTTAATGACTTTTCTAACTTGTTCAATTCATTTTCTATTCTTAAGTTTATGATGAACCTCATTACTTTCACATAACTACCAATCTCTTTGAGATTGTATTGATTACTACTACTCCGATTTCCACATTTTCGCATTGGTTTCTATCATTTCTCCAACTACCGGGATTTCTATCATCTCGATCTCAATCATTTTCTCTTCACCATGCTTTCAACACTTGGAGTTTGAATTCTAGTAAGATCCTTGTGAAAATATTGTAGGTTTTATCAAACTTATAGTTTGACATCCTAATTGGATCGAGATTCGTTGACCTGAAATTTCTCTTTTCGATGCATATGTGAAAATTTCTTGACCATTCAATTTGCCTATACTTAACCTTCCAATTGAGTTCAATGAAACTTCATAGACTCTTTTATTTTGACAATCATCAATTTATTCAATTATTCAAAGACAGATGTCCTCACATCGGTATTTCACGCTGTGAATGAATTATGATTATGATACTGAGTTACTTAGACTTTTGGTCATTCATAACTACTCTAGTGTCTTACCTTGAATAAAGAAGTCCATTCGTGTCACCCCCAACAATCATAAGTCATCTCAACATCTTATTTTATTTTACACACAGAGTTGATTACGTTCAGGTTTTGTCAATCCTAGCTATTCTCATATTGATCTCACTTTTAGTCCCTTTACAAGCTTATTACACCTCCGTTCAACACTTAGAACACTTACAATTTCTTTACCTTAACTTAGTAAAGCAATTTGTTTCATCTCTTCTTTTTTTGAAATTATAGCTAAGGACGGTGCGAATTCTTATTATCATTTACTGAGTCGAGGTCTTCTTTAGCCAATCTTTGTTCAAAACAGAGAAATTTTACAAACCAAACAGTTCTAATGTTAGTAATTGCCTTAATTTATTTTCATTTGGCTCTGATTTCTTGACTTTTCTTTTTCTCACAAAGAAATTCAATAATTTTCAAGAGACTGTGTAAGATTTCAAAGTATTTTATTGTTCATCAATTCTATTTTTACGAATTCATCTTTCCATTATTGTTCATTTGCTGAGATAGAAGAACTTGAATCTCCAAAATCTTATTAACAATCAAAATCTTAAAAGATGCTATTTCAATCCTTTAAACTCTATAAATAAAAACTTTTCCTGTATAGGAGGTCTTACCGAATTCCTATACAAATCACTTACTGATATTCCATCAATACATATATTTCTTCCTTGGTCACATCACTACAAAAAAACAGCAAATCAGCAACGGAATTAGAAACGGAACTTATTTCCGTTTCTAAATCAGAAACGGAATTAGAAACGGAATAAGTTCCGTTTCTAAATGTGCTTTGATTAGCTTACTTGAACCGACGTGGGAAATATTCAGAGACGGATTTGAGACGGATCAGAGACGGAATTAGAGACGGAATTAGAGACGGAATTAAATTCCGTCTCTGAAAATTGGCGCCACCATTCCCGCCAAATTCTTCATTTCTTATGGCCGTTCATCATTCCTCGAGATTTGTATTTTGTCCGATCCTGGTAGCGTCTTCTCCTTCCCGCACCCCACCCCCCCCCCCCCCCCCCCGCAACAAAACACCAAATCCCCAAATCATTCCCACGAAAAAACCCCAAAAACCTAAATCCGTCTCTCCGTCTCGTCGCGCCGGTCGATCGTCTCGTCCCCAGACGTCCATCCCGTTCGATCGTCTCGTCTCTCCGTCCGTCGTGCGAGCTGGTCGCTCCGGTGCTCTCGCTCCGGACGTCGTTCCGGTGGTGTTCGTTTCGCCGTCTGGTCTCTCGGTGCTCTCCTCGTCTCTGGTCTTGCCGCCTCTCTCGGTCTCTCGTCTCGTCGCGCGGTCTCCGTCATCGCCGAGATCTCTCGCTCTCTCTCGGTCTCCGATTCGGATCGGGTTAGCAAGGAATTTTTTGTTTTGGAGTCTTACTACAATCTTCATTTCTTATTTGTTTTTTAATGTTCATTATAATGCAGCAACACTCATGATCAAGAGCTCTTGAGCTTTCATAGAGATCATTCACCTTTTGTCGGTTTTGAGGAAGCTTACCGAATCGCTTTGGTGTTATATTGCGAAAAATTTTGCGTCTGTCAAAGTTGGCGTTCTAGTCCCCTTGTTTATCTAATTTCGCAAATTTATGGAATAATCCGTCGGGTGACATGAGAATTATTTAAGTTTCCGCTATGGTTCATTTGATGGATGATTTTCTAGTAAACATCGGAGTTGAAGGCAAGAAGCTATTTTATCTTGAAAGACTTTCCAATTTAAATTAACCATGCAGACTTAGATATAATTTCCATCTATCAATACATATTTGGGGTGTTAGGTGTTCCTACGTACATTATATGCGGCATCCAGGAATATTAAAGTCGTAATACTTGTTAGCATTGCAAAGTTGAGGTGGTTTTATCATGATAGGATTTATCATGATAGGATTTCCTATTGCTCCTTCTAAAAAATCAAATTTCTTCTCTTTGTAGATCTTGAATTTTGAAATGTGTTTCTTCTCCCTTATGTTACAACCAAGTTTGTGGTGGTTTTATCATGATAGGATTTCCAATATGGCCGTTTATAGCCGTGTTAGGAATCCAGGAAATCAAAAATTCAAATGTGAAGATTGATTTCCAAAAGTCAAAAATATCGCGAGAGGGTAATTAGCGCGCTAATCTTTGGAATTAGCGCGCTAGCTGCAGGGAACTCAAAAAAGTTTTTTCTCCCTTTGTGTTAGCGACCCTTAAACTCGTCCAGGGCCTAACTAACCCTTATAAAACATGTTATACATGTTTATTATGAGTCATTTACAACAATCCTTTTGATAATGCCCAAGCTTCTTACATAAAGAACATAACTCAATCAATTCCTTCTCTTTAGATTGTGATGACTCATTAATGACTTCCTAACTTTGGCAATTTATTCTCTATTCATGAGTTTAATGTGGGAACCTCGTTCTTTCACTTAGCTATCAATTTGTTCTCTTTAGATGGTGTAGACTCTTATATTCCTTTGAAAGCCTCAAAGGTCTTTGGATTCGACGACTTAACAATGACCCACAAAGATCTCCTATTGGTCCTTCTAAAAAATCAAATTTCTTCTCTTTGTAGATCTTGAATTTAGAAATGTGTTTCTTCTCCCTTATGTTACAACCAAGTTTGTGGTGGTTTTCTCATGGTAGGATTTCCAATATGACCGTTTATAGCCGTGTTAGGAATCCAGGAACTCAAAAATTCAAATGTGAAGATTGATTTCCAAAAGTCAAAAATATCTGGCAGAGTGTAATTAGCGCGCTAATCTTTGGAATTAGCGCGCTAACTGCAGGGGAACTCAAAAAAAGTTTTTTCTCCCTTTGTGTTAGCGACCCTTAAACTCGTCCAGGGCCTAACTAACCCTTATAAAACATGTTATACATGTTTATTATGAGTCATTTACAACAATCCTTTTGATAATGCCCAAGCTTCTTACATAAAGAACATAACTCAATCAATTCCTTCTCTTTAGATTGTGATGACTCATTAATGACTTCCTAACTTTGGCAATTTATTCTCTATTCATGAGTTTAATGTGGGAACCTCGTTCTTTCACTTAGCTATCAATTTGTTCTCTTTAGATGGTGTAGACTCTTATATTCCTTTGAAAGCCTCAAAGGTCTTTGGATTTGAGGACTTAACAACATGCCACAAAGATCTCCTATTGCTCGTTCTAAAAATCAAATTTCTTCTCTTTGTAGATCTTGAATTTTGAAATGTGTTTCTTCTCCCTTATGTTACAACCAAGTTTGTGGTGGTTTTCTCATGATAGGATTTCCAATATGACCGTTTATAGCCGTGTTAGGAATCCAGGATTTCAAAAATTCCAATGTGAAGCTTGATTTCCAAAAGTCAAAAATATCGCGAGAGGGTAATTAGCGCGCTAATCTTTGGAATTAGCGCGCTAGCTGGGGAACTCAAAAAAAGTTTTTTCTCCCTTTGTGTTAGCGACCCTTAAACTCGTCCAGGGCCTAACCAACCCTTATAAAACATGTTATACATGTTTATTATGAGTCATTTACAACAATCCTTTTGATAATGCCCAAGCTTCTTACATAAAGAACATAACTCAATCAATTCCTTCTCTTTAGATTGTGATGACTCATTAATGACTTCCTAACTTTGGCAATTTATTCTCTATTCATGAGTTTAATGTGGGAACCTCGTTCTTTCACTTAGCTATCAATTTGTTCTCTTTAGATGGTGTAGACTCTTATATTCCTTTGAAAGCCTCAAAGGTGCTGGATTCGACGACTTAACAACAGCCACAAAGATCTCCTATTGGTCCTTCTAAAAAATCAAATTTCTTCTCTTTGTAGATCTTGAATTTAGAAATGTGTTTCTTCTCCCTTATGTTACAACCAAGTTTGTGGTGGTTTTCTCATGGTAGGATTTCCAATATGACCGTTTATAGCCGTGTTAGGAATCCAGGAACTCAAAAATTCAAATGTGAAGATTGATTTCCAAAAGTCAAAAATATCTGGCAGAGTGTAATTAGCGCGCTAATACTGGAATTAGCGCGCTAACTCGCAGGGAACTCAAAAAAGTTTTTTCTCCCTTTGTGTTAGCGACCCTTAAACTCGTCCAGGGCCTAACTAACCCTTATAAAACATGTTATACATGTTTATTATGAGTCATTTACAACAATCCTTTTGATAATGCCCAAGCTTCTTACATAAAGAACATAACTCAATCAATTCCTTCTCTTTAGATTGTGATGACTCATTAATGACTTCCTAACTTTGGCAATTTATTCTCTATTCATGAGTTTAATGTGGGAACCTCGTTCTTTCACTTAGCTATCAATTTGTTCTCTTTAGATGGTGTAGACTCTTATATTCCTTTGAAAGCCTCGAAGGTCTTGGATTTGAGGACTTAACAAATGCCCACAAAGATCTCCTATTGCTCGTTCTAAAAAATCAAATTTCTTCTCTTTGTAGATCTTGAATTTTGAAATGTGTTTCTTCTCCCTTATGTTACAACCAAGTTTGTGGTGGTTTTCTCATGATAGGATTTCCAATATGACCGTTTATAGCCGTGTTAGGAATCCAGGATTTCAAAAATTCCAATGTGAAGCTTGATTTCCAAAAGTCAAAAATATCGCAGAGGGTAATTAGCGCGCTAATATCTTTGGAATTAGCGCGCTAAGCTGCAGGGAACTCAAAAAAGTTTTTTCTCCCTTTGTGTTAGCGACCCTTAAACTCGTCCGGGGCCTAACCAACCCTTATAAAACATGTTATACATGTTTATTATGAGTCATTTACAACAATCCTTTTGATAATGCCCAAGCTTCTTACATAAAGAACATAACTCAATCAATTCCTTCTCTTTAGATTGTGATGACTCATTAATGTGCGAACCTCGTTCTTTCATTTAGCTATCAATTTGTTCTCTTTAGATGGTGTAGATCGCATTTCCGATTTACAATATTCTCCATTTTGGAGGCTTTTTATCATCTTAATCATTATTATTTCATTACTTGAATAGACAACCGCTCGACAAGGGTTACGTTCGACTAGGAATGTCGTCTACAAACAGATGGATGTACAACCGGCTCGACAACGGTTATGTTCGAATTGAATTCGCGGCGAAGGTTAAAGAATTTATATCATTTGCAAAACAACATTGTCCTACATACCAAAGTGAACGGAAGATTAGATGTCCGTGCAATTTTAAGAAATGTCGACTTGTTCCGTACGGACGTCGAAACGGTTGAGCACCACCTATGTAGGTATGGATTTGTCCGGGGATATCGCAGTTGGTACGAACATGGTGAGAACGGAGATGAAGGGCCGCAAAATTTTCACGCAATGGATTGCCATATTGATGATGCGATGTTCGAGGCTACGATCCGACACCTTACCGCGAGATGCTAGACAACGTGGCAGGTCCAAGTTTCAATTGGAATGTCGTGGAAGAATCACCAAACCCCAAGCACGCCAACTATATGACATGATTGATGCAAGTAGGGAACAATTGTGGCCTGGTTGCGAAACCATGACAACGTTGTCCGCAATGGCAAGATTACTTGCGATCAAGTCCGAACATCATATATCGAACGAGGGTATAATGAAATCATTAAACTCATGAAGGATTGTTTGCCAAATGACAACTCAATGGTTGAGAATTTTTATGCCACTAAAAGACTAATGCGAGGTCTAGGTCTACTGTTGAGAAAATAGATTGTTGTGAGGACCAATGTATGATTTATTGGGGAGTGGACTCTGAGTTGACGTCATGTAAAATATGTGGGAAATCACGATACGTTGCACATCGACGAGGTCGTGGTCGGAACACAAAAAACCGCCCTTGCAAAAGAATGTACTACTTCCCTTTGGGCCCTCGGTTGCAACGATTGTATGCGTCGTCGAGTCAACCGCAAAACATATGCGATGGCATGGAGATCATTCATCGCTGAAGATGTTATGCAACACTGTTCTGATTCGATTGCTTGGAGACATTTTAATGACGTCAATAAAGACTTTGCCGCCGAGGTTCGGAATGTTCGTTTAGGATTGTGCACTGATGGTTTTCAAGTATTTGGGATTTCCGGGAAATCGTACTCTTCGTGGCCCGTGATTTTGACTCCTTACAACCTTCCACCGTCGATGTGCATGAAATCGAGTTTATGTTCTTAACGGTTATCGTTCCTGGACCGACCAGCCCAAAGCGAGAAAATCGACGTGTTCCTTCACCGCTTGTGAAAGAGTTGCAAGATTTATGGAACATTGGGGTGGTTACATACGACGTTTCCACCAAGACAAATTTTGTCATGCGAGTTGCCCTTTTATGGTGTTAGTGATTTCCCCGCATATAGCATGTTGTCGGTTGGAGCACACACGGTAAGTACGCTTGTCCATATTGTATGGAGGATACAAATGCATTTCAATTGCGAAATGGAGGTAAGACATCGTGGTTTGACTGTCATCGTCGTTTCTTGGAGAAGTCATCACCATTATGGCATGTCCGTAGAAGAAGAATAGCCTACATGTTCTCAACACAGATGACCGGAAAAGGACCCTTTATCGATTTCCCAAATTCATTTGCTATGGCATGAAGATGTTGCTCCCTGTCGATTCTACCACTTTCTTCATCATAGCACTCGAGAGAACCTGCAACGGCATAAGATTTGCACACAACAGCCAGCATGTTTTCTTCTCCCATGGATTAATTATGCTAACATTCGCTACTTATAGTATATTTTACTTAAATGAGGTAAAAAAATTTATTTTGGGGAGGATAATGTATTAAAAATAAAATCCATGATAACTTATGCATCAATCGGGCGTCGAAGCCAACTAAGATATCTGAAAATAAATGGACAATGAATTTACTCGCGGACGATGGTGGTTTGTTGAAGCACGATGGAGTAGAAGGTTACGATGATGAAGTTCCTTTACTTTTATTTTTCCCTGTTTTCGGAAAGGCGGGTTTTAGTTTTTCCTATCGTTCTCGAGGGAATGGGTTCATTGCTTTTGACGATGAGCATGTTGTAGACGATTTGTTTCATTTGCATGTTAAACTCATTCTTTTTTTGGTGGTGGTGATTTTGGTCCTTATAGGACTCCAGTGTCGGAGGTAGGCGTGGTGGGTATAGTGGAGGCAAAGTGAGCTTGGTGGGGGTTATGGAGGCTTTGGGGGCGGTGGCTTAGGTGCTTATCGAGGTGAATCTTCTCTTGGCTATTCTATTTTAATTAGCGATGAATCACTTCCTTTCAATAGTTTGTCGTGTAGACTTTTTAAGTTACTTGAATGAGTTTATTGTTGGTGGTTTACTTTGTTTCAAACACTAGTATATTATTGTTAAAACCAAGTTTTTGGTGATTTTATAGTGATCTCCTATTGCTCCTTCTAAAAATCAAATTTCTTCTTTTTGTAGATCTTGAATTTTGGAATGTGTTTCTTCTTCCTTATGTTAAAACCAAGTTATTGGTGGTTTTATAGTGATAGGAATTCCAATATGACCGGTTATAGCCGTTCTAGGAATCCAGGAAATCAAATATTCAAATTGAAAGCTTGATTTCCAAAAGTCAAAAATCCCCTGTGCAAGTGGCTAATTAGCGCGCTAATACTTGAATTAGCGCGCTAGCTGCAGAGGACCTCAAACTAATTAATTTATCCCTTTGTGTTAGCGACCCTTAAACTCGGCCGGGACGTAACCATCCCTTATAAAACATGTTATACATGTTTTACAACTCAACTTACATGATAGGTCCATCTTATAGAAACATTGTTCGCCATCTCCTATGCGTAGGAAAATAGCAACATTGACACCAACTTCAGTCTGTGACTGCATTTGCTTGATGATCATGTTTATTTTTGAGAGGAATTCTTATTCAACATTGTATGGTTTTTTTATGTTCTTCAATGCTTTTCTTGAATCCCAGCTGGTTGTTTTTATTTTATTTTTTGAGTAGGAACACATGGCTTGTCGCCTTTGGAGCACACAAGAGTTTAGATTGGGTGGGAGGATGAGTTCTAGAATCATACTTACATGATAGGTTTGTGCTTAACTTTCCTCTTTTCCCTTTTAGCATTCTTGCACTTATGCCATTCTTCTCTTTGTAGATCTTGCAGTTTTGAATGTGTGTTGTCTTCCTTATGTTAAAACCAAGTTTGTGGTGGTTATATCATGATAGGAAATTCCCATATGACCGTTTATAGCCGTGTTAGGAAGCCAGGAAATCAAAAATTACAAATTTAAAGCTTGATTTCCAAAAGTGAAAAATATCCGCGAGTGGCTAATTAGCGCGCTAATCTTGGAATTAGCGCGCTAGCTGAGGACCTCAAACTAATTAATCTCTCCTTTGCCTACTTCTTTCAGTGCATACTCACTTTGGTTGTTGCCTCGGATGGAGATTCGAAATGCTTCAAAGCTGCGTTTGACTTATTAAATGAAGTCCTTTTTGTGTATACTTCCAAATTTTGGACCTTTTGTGAGTGTTCTTTTTTTTTGCTTGTTGAACGATAGGTGTGGTTGGTTTTTGTGTATACTTCCAAATTTATGGAGCTTTTGTAATACATTACAACTTTCGGTCGATATATAAATTTTTGGGCTAATTTTGAGTTTCACATTTTTTCCTTCTCTTTTGAATTTTTGTTGATATATATTTTTGATGTATGGATGCGCAATTTGGCTTCTTTGGGGGATGTTAGCACCCTCAAGGAGTTGTTGGAGGGGTGCAAAGCGATGGAGTATGTCATATCGGGTTGTATTTTGATTTTTAGGTTGGAGAATCGATTGGCTTATGTATCCGTGCCATATTTAAACAAAACGAGAAAATTAGAGACGGATTAGCAACGAATTCAAATTTTCCGTTGCTATTCCGTCTCTAATTTTCCGAAATATTTTTATCAATCACAAACGGATCGAGAGACGGAAATATTAATTCGTCTCTCGATTCCGTCTCTAATTAGCAACGGAATCGAGACGGAATCGAAACGGAATAATCCGTCTCTCGATTCCGTTTCTAATTAGAGACGGAATCGAGAGACGGACTCTTTGCATTCCGTCTCGATTCCGTCTCGATTCGTTCTTCGATTAGAAACGGAATCGACACTGAATTCATAAATTTATTAATTCGTCTCGTCTCGATTCCGTTGCTAATCGCAACGGAATCGAGACGAATGCAATTACAAATTTACCATTTCGAAATAAAATCCATTTTCGTTCGTCTCGTTCGTTTCTAATTTCCGTCTCTAAATCGTCTCTAATCGAAACGGATATTTTCCGTCTCTATTCGTCTCTAATCGTAAACGGAATCCATTCGATCGTATCGCGACGACGTTTGAGAGACGAACGCGTTCGTCTCTCGTTCGTTTCGATTTAATTCAGAGATGGAATTTTCGCAAATCAGAAACGGAAAATTCCGTTTCTGATTTGCGATTTTTTTGTAGTGCATTATAAGTCGTAGTGATAGGCATCATAACTAAATTTAGTTAGAAGTGACTATTGGGTATTTCAAATTTCAAGACACAACTCTTTGTGTTTTATTTAATAGCCGATTCTAGCTATTTTAATACCATTTTCCCAAAATCTCAACTTCTAACACGTTGATCTTATTATTACACCTTTTATTTTCAAGTTAAAAATTTCGTTGATTTTTGTTTCATAACAACACCTAATCTGGTGTTAATAAATATTACATAACTTGTACATTTTTATTCATCTCACCATTACTTTGTTTGATTCATAGAAGCATTATACTCAATGTTACTTATAATTAAGCAACTTAAGTAAGAAACAATCCAAAGTTTAATACTTCTATTTATATGTCATTTGATTATTTCAAACCATGATTCTATTTTTTATTCCATATTGTATTTTGTTTTGCAAAGGAGAAAATAATACTTTACTTCAAAATATTTCTATTTTCATAGAAACTGACTTAGACAATTTAACTGATCCTATAACAATCCCATTGCATTTTTTAAAGTCCAAGCTCAATTTTCATATTCAATTTCTATTTTCAAAGCTCTTGTCTCCTTTTTCTTTCATTTAGACTATTTTCGGAAACAACTCTTCAATTGGTTATAAATTCAACCAATACTTTGTACAATAGGTATTCCCTAGTTACCTATTCAACCAGTACTAACCTCATTCTAAAACTTAAGATAATTCATCCTTTTTGCTTCTCAAAAGCCTTAATTTCATTTTACATTTTTTGTGCGATTCTCAATCATTTGAGACTTAATTTAAGTCTATTTTAGCATTTTTCTGAGCATTTAAAAATTGTAATATTTTGATCCTTTTAATTTTAAATGAGTCTACGTTTAGTACTTGCATTCTTGAATTAATTAGACTTCTTGCTCAACCAATTTCCTATTCATTTTATAACTGACTATTTCCCTTAGTTCTATTGGTATCGAACGACTACTTACAAAATTCCCTAATGAATTTAGACTTCTCGAGTGATTTCATGTCCAATCATGCTTAGTTATCATTTCATAAGTCTATTCTCTCTATTATTATCTGATCTTATTCTAACTCGTAACATCTCACAAGTAAGTATCGAATAGACAATGAGAATAAACTTCCTATTGCATATATAGCAATAATGTAATAATATACAATAAACATATCACAATAACAAAGTATCCCCACTCACAGTCACTACTCAACTAATCGTGCTCGATCACCTTTTGTTTTTCAACCAAAATTTTCCTCAATTAAGCCAAACCATGGCTCTGATTCCAACTTTTCCAGGAACCGTCTTATTAAGTCCTGACTTAGCCTAATTAGGCACCTCAACCATACAATTAACTATATACCTAAAATACTTTCCATTTTAATCCTTAGTAAAGCTCCACAACTAAATTTATATCCTCAACGAAACGCAATTCTTGTTTTACTAATTGGAGCAAATTAGAAAATCATACAGGTTATCCTCCGTATTTTTATAAAAATCTCTACAACACCTTACCTAAAAATGACATGTCGAAAAACTTTCACCTAATAGATAGTAGAATTGGGAAGAGGCCTAAAATGACTCACAACTCCCCGCAATTCATAATATATATCAAATTCAAACTTTAAAGACTAACTTAGAGTCTTTGATACCTTAGTTACAACTTTATTATCCTAAAATAAACCAAAACTGAATCATAAACCTATTAATTTACTTCAAATGAATTTAGGAGACTCTCACAAACTTTCAAAAGTATTTCACGACCTACACTCACCCCAATGCCCTAAACATTATATAAAAAGTGCTTATAATAAGAAAATTAAACTTTTAAACTCAAAACATTCACCAAAGATCTTCGAACTTTTCCTATTATGCCTAGTCTTCACAGAGAACCTGACATCATCAAAGATAACTTGAAGATGTCAGGTAACTAAACTTCTATATTGCTTTGTACTCCTGCAAATTCGTGAAATCCAATAATTTTTTAAACTTGATCAAGCGACTGATTAAGTATTTTTGGATTTAAATTGTGATTTAAGTATCCGAGGTGGGACCCACGTATTTCGAACTGGAGATCATAAGTTTAAACTATTATTTTTGTTTGTTAGGTTCTTAATAAATGTATTATATTGTATTTGATGCGAAATATGGTCAAGTTGAGACCGAGCAGTAATACACGAGTGTTTCAGAGATCGTAGGCGTTTTTTTTCCTATTTTCGAAGAAATTGGAATATTTTCTAGGGTTAATTTGTGCTTCAAATACAAGAGACAATCGTGAGAAATAAAAAAATGGCAAATGACCGCGAAGGGCAATAGATTAGTGAGACAATGGATAAATTACAAAGGGCAAAATGTTCAATTCGCAAGCCAAAACAGTGTATGAACTCAAATGGTCTCTCTCTCATTTGATTGATCTTCCTCTCTCCAACGTCCTCCGCGTCTTCAATATCTCGTCTCTCTTACATTGTCGTGGTCTCTTTGCCTTCTCTCTGTCGTGCCTATTCTCTCTCTCTCTCTTTCTCGGCCAATGAAGGGGAAACAGTGGGTCGTCTCCCTCTCGGTCTTTCTCTCTCGGTGAAGTTGGTGGGCTTGAGGATAAAGAACAGTGGGGATAAACTCACTGGATTAAGGTAAGTTCTATTGCTACTTTTGGTTTCAATTGGATGGTTCAATGGTTTAAAATGTTGATGTGTGTAATATTATACTTGTCGTGGTTGTTGTTGGTTCAACTAGAAATGAAGGAAACTATGGCTGCCGTGAGGGATAATGAATTGATTTGGGTTATTAATTTAGTTGTTGGTGTTGGTGATGATTCATTGGTTGGATTGGTGTAGGTCCAAGACCAAAAAGTCCAGCCCATGAAAATTCTAATTTCTTGATTAGAATTGTAAACGGATGGGAGAGTACGAATTAGAAATTCGTGAGTTTTGAAAAGTCGACTTTGTGTACGACTTAGAGACCGAATATGTATTTCGGTTGTTTGAGAGATCGACTTGGATATATACCGAATAAGGATTTTGGTAGAAGATATACAAGCATTGGAAAGTCGACTTTGAGAGTTCGACTTGGTGACCGATTGGTGTGCGCACTCGAGTTGAAGTGTGCAATCTCTCTAGTTTTCTTCTCTCTACATTGAAGGCATATCAAGATCTTGAATCAAGACCCATGAGAGGCTTTGGTGATTTCTTGGTGTTCAAGAAAAGAGGTGCAAGGGTTTGATACAATTGGGGTAGTTTTTCTTCGTTCTTAGTGTGATCATCTAAGTTTTTGGAAGAGATATTTTTGTATTACTTAATTTTTAGTGAATCTCAAGCGATTGAGATATCTTGTACTCTTTATTCATATAGTGGATTTATTAGGAGTTTGGCCCGTGGTTTTTTCCCTCTGATTTGGAGGGTTTTCCACGTTAAATCTTGTGTTCTTTGTGGTGTGATTGATTTGGTGCATTGTTCGTGGCTTAGTGGATTTTATTCATATGTTTCTCAAGTTGAAGGGGTTACTTTCTTGTTGAGTAACCCCAACAAGTGGTATAAGAGCCGCGGTTAGTTCGTGTTCCGGGAATCTTTGTGGGAATCAAGATGGTGGATGATGATGATAAATCAAGCAATATGGTCAAGTTGACGGCTACGAATTATTCAATTTGGCAACCGATGATGGAAGATCATCTTTATTGCAAGGATTTATTTGATCCAATTGAATTTGGACAAAACAAGCCAGAGAAAATATTTGATGTTAATTGGAGGAAGTTGCACCGAAAAACTGCTGGGACTATTCGAAAGTGGATCGATCTCAGTATTTATCACCATGTCAGCAAAGAGGTTGATGCACAGGAGTTGTGGAGAAAATTGTAGAATATGTGTGAGAGGAAGGGGGCTCAGAACAAGGCTTCTCTAATTAGAAGGCTTGTTAATATGAAGTACAAAGATGGGTGGTCGATGATAGAGCACTCGAATGATTTCGAAGCATTGATCAATCAATTAAGTGCTATGAAAATTGTGCTTGAGGATGAGTTACAAGCACTTTTACTCTTGAGCTCGTTGCCAGAAAGCTGGGAAACCTTGGTGGTGTCTCTAAGTAATTCTGCTCCAGGCGGTGTCTTGTCTTCATCCATAGTGCGGGATAGTCTCTTTGACGAGGAGACTAGGAGAAAGGATAAAGGCATTGAAACTTCACAAGCTCTCGTTACTACTGCAGAACATAGAGACAGAAGTCAGTTTAGAGGTTCGAGGGGGCGGAGTAAATCTAGAGGCAAGTCTCAAGGAAAAGGAAAATTCTCTTGTTATCATTGTGGCAAGGAAGGACACATAAAGAAAAATTGTAGAGTGTCGAAAAGAGAAAAGAATGATGAGAAAAATCAAAATAAAGCGAATGATCAGAATACTACGGCTGCTATATCAGATGCAATTGAAGACTTGGTTGTGCTTTCTTTAGTTGAGGATCAAGGTCATGTCACTAATACAGATAGTGAATGGGTAGTTGATTCCGCAGCATCCTTCCATGCTACTCCGAGGAAGGATTTCTTCTCTGTTTATCGAGCAGGGAATTTTGGTAAGGCAAAGATGGGGAACAACAGTTTTGCTGATATAGTTGGCATTGGAGATGTCTATGTGCAGACAAACATGGGTTGCACGGTAATTCTGAAAGATGTGCGACATGTTTCGGATCTGCGTCTCAATTTGTTTTCTACTCATGCTTTGGACCTAGATGGTTACTACAACATCTTTGGGGGCAAGAAATGGAAACTCACCAAAGGCTCAATTGTTGTTGCTAGAGGAAAATTGAGCTATACACTTTACAAGACTCAATTGAAGACCGTCAGAGGTGACCTGAACGCAATTGAAGATGATTCTTCACCAGATCTGTGGCATAGGCGGTTAGGTCACTCGAGTGAGAAAGAGTTGCAGGTGTTGGCAAAGAAGTCTCACATTCCCTTTGCCAAAGGTAAATATTTGAACCCTTTTGATGATTGCTTATTCGGTAAGCAACATAAAGTTTCTTTTTCTTCATCATCCAAAAGAAAAAGAAATGTACTTAAGTTAGTATACTCTGATGTTTGTGGTCCCATTGATGTGGAAACTATGGGAGGTGGCAGATACTTTATTACTTTTATTGATGATGCTTCACGGAAGGTTTGGGTGTTTGTGTTGAGAACAAAATGTCAGGTTCTTGAGTACCTCAAGAAGTTTCATATGATGGTGGAACGAGAAAAAGGCGTATCTTTGAAGTGCCTTCGTAGTGATAACGGGGGAGAATACACTTCAAAGGAGTTCAAGAATTATTGCTCAGAACATGGAATCAGACATGAGAAGACTATTCCGGGTACTCCTCAACATAATGGTGTTGCTGAAAGAACAAACAGAACCATCCTTGATAAAGTCAGATGTATGTTAAAAATGGCTAAGTTGCCCAAGTCATTTTGGGGTGAGGCTCTCAGTACTGCTTGCTACTTGATGAATCGCTCTCCTTCAGCACCATTGGAGTTTGATGTTCCAGAGAGAGTTTGGTCTGGGAAAGATGTTACTTACTCTCACTTGAAGGTGTTTGGATGCAAGGCATTTATGCATGTGCCTAAGGAGCAGAGACGGAAACTTGATGATAGAACTGTTCCGTGTATCCTCTTGGGATTTGGAGATGCAGAGTTTGGTTATAGGTTATGGGATCCAGAGAAGAAAAACATTGTCAGGTCCAGGGATGTGGCCTTTCATGAATATGAGACCATAGCAGATTTGAAGACATCAAAGAAAATCATAGTTGATGATGATGATGTTTCTGGATTGGAGTCTTCTTCTATTACTGATGCCACACATGAGGGAGACTCATTTGAAGAACATGGGATTGATGTGCCAGAACACGTTGATGATGCTGAGCAGGGGGAGCAAACTCCTCCACCAACAGCTTTAGTTGAACCTTCACTTAGAAGGTCTGAGAGAGGGTTGCTTCCTTCTACTAGGTACCCCAGTTCTAATTATGTTACGATTACCGAAGAGGGGGAGCCGGAGAGCTTCCAGAAAGTTCACATTCTCACCGACAAGAATCTAACTGATATGTTCACCAAGTTGGTGACTCGTGACAAGCGTAAGTCATACACTAACTTGGTGGGACTAAATTGCAGTTGAGCAACAGATGTTTGGATATCTCCCTATGGGCTGGAGGGGGAGATTGTTGGATTGGTGTAGGTCCGAAACCAAAAAGTCCAGCCCATGAAAATTCTAATTTCTTGATTAGAATTGTAAACGGATGGGAGAGTACGAATTAGAAATTCGTGAGTTTTGAAAATCGACTTGTGTACGACTTAGAGACCGAATATGTATTTCGGTTGTTTGAGAGATCGACTTGGATATATACCGAATAAGGATTTTGGTAGAAAGATATACAAGCGTTGGAAAGTCGACTTTGAGAGTTCGACTTGGTGACCGATTGGTGTGCGCACTCGAGTTGAAGTGTGCAATCTCTCTAGTTTTCTTCTCTCTACATTGAAGGCATATCAAGATCTTGAATCTGAAGACCCGCGGAGAGGCTTTGGTGATTTCTTGGTGTTCAAGAAAAGAGGTGCAAGGGTTTGATACAATTGGGGTAGTTTTTCTTCGTTCTTAGTGTGATCATCTAAGTTTTTAGAAGAAATATTTTTGTATTACTCCATTGTTAGTGAATCTCAAGCGATTGAGATATCTTGTACTCTTTATTCATATAGTGGATTTATTCGGAGTTTGGCCCGTGGTTTTTTCCCTCTGATTTGGAGGGTTTTCTACGTTAAATCTTGTGTTTTTTATGGTGTGATTGATTTGGTGCATTGTTCGTGGCTTAGTGGATTTTATTCATCTGTTTCTCAAGTTGATGGGGTTACTTTCTTGTTGAGTAACCCCAACATCATTGGAGTTTCAAAGCTTTAATGTTTTATATGTTTTTATGTTGTGCAGTCTTAGTTTCATGTCATGTTGGGATATGGTTTTGATGGATCAAGCATTCGATTTTGGTCAAACTTATACATTGGTTTTGATATTTATATGTATTAAATTAGGCCCCTTAGAATCAACTCTAGGTTTCGAAATGGTTTCGTAGGCCTATTGAAGACGAATTGGTTGCTTAAAAACAAGTTTTGTAAAAAAAAAAATAGTGCAGTCCAGTTTTTAAGCCAACTTTGGGATTGTTTTCGGACAATCAAACATAGGTTTTAATCATGGATTGTTTTATGGAATGTGATGTATATACACCAAGTTTGATCCCCGAGATCAGATTTGCATTCGGAGGCCGTTTTGAAGTGTTATGAAGGCCGGAAAGGAGGCAAAAAAAATTGGACTGCACTGTTATTTACTAGAACTTTTTGAGTAGGCATGTTGAGGCATTGATTCGAGACATCAAATGGGCTCCGATGAACTTGCAAATAGGTTTGTTTGAATCTTAGTATAACTTACTTTAACGATCAATAAAGATTGTAGCCATTGGAATTTGTTTGATCAATGAAAAACAAGGTAGAACATTGCATGTTAGTATGGTTCAAAACTGTCAAATTGTGACAGTTGCAACTTAGCAACTTTGCATAGTGATTAAAATGGGTATTTTTTATCCAAATTAACTAAGGTTGGACTCTTTGAAATCCCTATATATCCTACTTTGAGTAGCACTTAAGCTCGAATCTTGATATAACCTATAACATAATGAAAAATAGTTGTGAAAATGGTAAAAAAAACAAGCTGTCCAAAATGTGAAAGTGAGACATTGACAAACATGCAACTTTGCAACATGTTTTGGATGGGTTATAGGTGTCCAAAGTGTTTGGAACTTAGTTTGATTGAATTCTTGTATATCCTTGCTTATACAAATGTGAAGTTTATGTTTACAATAACATGTTAATATGTTATACAATAAGCGCAAACTAGGCTGGTTGACTAAGATAATTTATACTAATAAAGATTCAAACTTTGCTAAATCGTGGTGAATTAGTAATGATAGTGACGACGTGGAGGTGCAATGATGAACGTGACGCCAATGGTGTTGACATGATGACATAGTGTATAAGTGAGACTAATGAGAATAGGTTCTAGATCAAAGTTTGGAAGTGGTTTCACTTTGTATGACTTGAAAAATGAATTTAAGTATTAAAATAGAGTTGTAACTCTAAACGTAGAATTTGTGATTTAATAGGACTTGTTGAAACATGTGAAAGTCGGGGGAAACGCTGTGTGAAGCTTTGTAACCAACTTTGAGTTGGTTGGATTGTAAGTAAACCCTACAGTGGTCTTTACTATTTATGAAATTTTATCTTTGTACCTGCATTTGTATTTAGTATGCATTGCATTTCGCATCATTCTTGGTCATGCATACATGACATCTGGATAGAGTTGCCCCTCATTCGGTCGTAAAAGTGTGAGGTGCTCCACTCTAGAGTAAACGTACTGCAGGCGTCTAATGTGAGTAATGTTGACTCCGAGTTAACATGTATTGAACTTATAGGATTGTTCTAGGTTCATTATGAGTGGGCCCGCTTGTTATGAGCTTAGAACAGGAAATGAGAGATCCACATTGTTATATAAATTTCTTGTTATTTGGAAATACAATTACATGTATCCATTTATTCAGACTAACATTTGTAGGTGTACATAGTAGTGTAGGAGTTTATTTATCTGATATCTTTGAGTGTTTTTTGATAATGTCATATTCTCAGCGAAGATAAAAAAGTATGGGCAATACTCAAAGACCTTGGTGAATGTTTTAAATTGTTAAAGTTTAATTTTCTTGTTGTAATCATGTTATATATATTATTTTGGGTTCCAGGGTGGATGTAGGACGTTACGTACTTATGGAAGAGTTATGAACCTAAATAAAATGGTTTGAAAGGGTTTTAAGAAAGTTAGGATTTGAATTAGAGTAAATCTAGTTTTGGATTAGTTTTAATTTCAATTTGGGATTGTATAACTTAAACTTATGGATTTTCTCAGGTTAAAAGTTTAAATATAATTTTGATATCATATTATGAATTGCAGAGAGATGTAAGTCCTTCTAAGCATGCTCTTCAAGTTGTTTTCTATTAGGTCTTTGGCGCCGAAAGCCTATTTTTAGGGGAGGCTTTGCTGAAATTTTTATAAAATCTTGAAAATTAAATAATAAGATTCCCTAAGTTGCTCTGCTTAGAATATTGATAACGAAGTTGCATTTGAGAGTCTAGCAAATTATTTTGAGGTTAAAGTGAATTAAATGGATTTGGTGGCTAATTTTGGTAATTAGGCTAAGTCTGGACTTAGTGAGACGAGTCCTGACAAATTTGGTATCAGAGCCTAGGTTTGGCTCACTTATGGACAAAATTTTGTTGGAAATTAAAGAGTGATTGAGCGCGATTAGTTGAGAAGTGACTGTGAGCTGGGATACACTATTATTGTGATATATTTGTTGTATATAATTATATTATCGCCAGATATGCAATAAGACGTTTATTCTCCTTGTTTGTTCGATACTTAACTCGTATGAAATGATGAGTAATGTCATGAATAGAGAATAAAAGGAAGAATAGACTTATGAAACGAAACTGAGCGTGATTGGAAGTGAAATAGACTCGGAAAGTCTTTATTCACAAAGAAGGTACTGTAAGTAATTCGATACTAATATAATTGAGGGAAATAGTCAGTTATGAAACCAATAAAGATATAGATGTATTGATTGAATATCAGTAACAGATTGGTATAGGACGTCAGTATAAGCTCTTTTATTGCGAGAATTTCCTTCGATATGAAGTAAAGGATTGAAACAACGTCCTTTAAGAGTTTGAATAGTTATTTAGTTGATCAATAGTGTGGAAATTCAAATTCTTCTATCTCTTAAGTTGAATTATAATGAAAATGTGAATTCGTGAAAAAGAATTTGATGAAAAGGAAGATACAACGTTACCTCACATTATCTTTGAAAGAATCGAAATTCTTTTTGAGAAAATAAAACTCGGGAAACTTGAGACTAATGGAAACAAATTAAGACAATAACAAACAGTAAATTGTTTGAATCACAAAGTTTTTCTGTTTCGAATCAAGAATAGCTAAGGGAAAACTTCATTTGATTGAATGATCATAGGAAGTTGCATCGTACTTAGCAATATTTTTGAAAAGAAAAGAGATAATAATTGTCTTTGCAAGTCAAGACTATGAAGCTTTAAGTGCCCTAGGTGTTGAGCAAAGTCATTGTAAGTTTGAAAAGGGATAAAGAACAAGATAAATGTGAGAACAACTAAAATTGACAAAAATCGAGCGTAATACACTCTGTGGATAAAATAAAATGAGATGTTGAGATGACTTGTCACTATTGGAAGTGACATGAACTGACTCCTTTAGTCAAGGCCAGACACTGGAGTAGATGTGCATAACCAAAAGTCTAAATAACTCCGTTTCAAAATCACAACTCATTCATAGCGTAGAAAACTGGTGTGATGCATCCACTAATCTTTGAATAATTAAATGAATTGGTCCGGTTCAGTATAATAGAGTCTATGAAGTTTGGTTGAAGTCAATTGAAAACTAAGTATCGACAAATAAATGGTCAAGAAATTCTCACATATGTATGAAAAAAATGAGAATTCGGGTTAACGAGTCACAATTAAATTAGAATATCAAACTATAAGTTTGATTATTTTATCTTCACAAGGATCAGACGAGAAGTCGAACTCCAAATGTTAAATGCGTTGAACCAAAGTAACATACAACAATTATCAGCGAATACATTGTATATTGGTTCAAATGTTGTACTACACCACATAGTTAGTGGTGAAATTTGAAGCACTCGGTTATTTTTAAATTAGAGTTGATGTAAGATACTGGTATGAGGCTGAAGATATAAATGCAAATGAAAAAGAAACGCATAACTTGCAGCTTAGTTGGTAAGTATTAATCATATTGGTTGAAAATCCTGAATAGAGTACAGTGTATATGACTTCGTATATTTGAATAATTGAATATTCTTCCACTGTAAAATTGAGTAGAGTCAAAAGCATGTATTGCGTAGTAGTGAAAAGAGACGACATATTTATAACTTGTATGATATACAAATTAAATGTTATACTATGAGAGTATAAATATGAAATATGTCACTATCTCTTTTTAGAAACCTATACTCAAGTTAAAGATAATTATCTCTATTCAAGTAATGAAAGAAGTCTTGTGAACAGTAATGATTGAGATGGGTAAGTAATTGGAGAAATAGTGAATAACCGGAGTAGTGATCAAGCTAATCTGGAAGTGATTGGTAGTTAAATAATTGAAATGAGGTTCTTAAAGAACTCATGGATAAAAAATGATTTGACGAAGTTAGAAAAGTCCTTAATTTTCTAACTAGTCAAAGGAAATGTTAAGTGAATTAGCTGACGAGTTGGAATTGGTAATTGCATTCTAGTCCACAACCTAAATAATATTATGGATGGATATTTAGAGAATGAGTGAGAGTCGCATAATGTGTCAGGTTGCATTTTCTGATCGGATTGTAATTTGAGATCTATAGTCATGGGATGACTTGTGAAATTTCAGGTTTATGTTGAGAAATGTTGGAATGGTCATGGATCAGATAGACAACCAAGTCTACTTAGTATCTGATGTCGTGCTCAAATGTTATTTGCATTGCTACATAAATGTTTAGACTGATGATAGTTTAAGAATTGATGAGCCGACAATACTAATTAAAAATAATCAATGACGAGAAAGTAAATTGGGATGTGTACTAGAGTTCAGTGGATAAGGAAAGAATTATCATCGGTTTGTGAAATTGTTATCGATTAGAGTAAAATCGATTTTGTTGAAAAGCAAGATAAGCTAAATCTTGCAATATTGGATAAATTATAAAGGGCGAAATGGTCAATTGGCAACCCAAAACAATTTAAAGTCATATGAACTCAAATGGGGTTCGATCAAACCCAAAACCAATTTAAAGTCATATGAACTCAAATGGGGTTCGATCAAACCCATTACACGGTGCGATTTTCTCGACTATTCCTCTTCCTCTTTGTCTTTCTCCCTCATTCGATTGATCTTCCACTCTCCAACGTTCTCTACATCTTCGATATCTCGTCTCTGTTACACTGTCGCGGTCTATTTGCTTTTCTCTGATGCGCCTTGTTCTCTCTCTCTCTCTCTCTTTCTCAGCCAATAAAGGGGAAACAATGGGTCGTCTCCTTCTCGATCTTTCTCACTTGGTGAAGTTGGTGGCCTTAAAGATGAAGAACAGCGGGGATAAACTAACTGGATTAAGGTAAGTTCTATTATTACTTTTGGTTTCAATTGGATTATTCAATGGTTTAAATTATCGATGTGTGTAATACTGTACTTGTCGTGGTTGTTGTTGGTTCAACTAAAAATTAATGAAACTATGGCTGTTGTGAGGGATAATGAATTGATTTGGGTTATTGATTTAGTTGCTGGTGTTGTTGTTGATTCATTGGAGTTTCAAAGCTTCAATGTTTTGAATGTTTTTATGTTGTGCAATCTTAGTTTCATGCCTTTGTTGGGATATGATTTTGATGGATCAAACATTCGATTTCGGTCATATTTACACATTGATTTTGATGTTTATATATCAAATTAGGTCGCTTAGAATCAGCTCGAGATGGTAAAAAAAATAAGTTTTGTAAAAAAAAATAGTAGTGCAGTCCAGTTTTTAAGCCAACTTTGGGATTATTTCTTGACAACCAAAGAGAGGTTTTGGTCACGTGTCGTACGTGCCAAATATAATCGCAATCGAGTTACCAACCACAAGGTGTAGTGGTGGTAAATACGGGGTCGAATCCACAAGACTTGAGTTTTACTTCAAGTTAACTAAAAATGGGGGTTTTCAGAAAGTTTAATGAAATAATTAGCTAAACTAGCACGAATAAAAAATTTGCAAAAATAATATCAATGAGAAGAAATCTCTTAAGTCTACGGTTCCACAACCAAGAATCAAGATTCAATGGCATTTAATGGTCCTCAATCATTCCAAAAAGTTATTAATTCAATTTCTCCTAGATTAACTATAGAAAATCAACGTCCGCCAAAAATTCCTAGTTCCCCTAATCTTGATAGCTAAGACATCCGCCACTAACTATTTCCTTAATCAATGTATAACCCTAGACATCTGCTAATCTAGTTTAACACACTAACTGCAGTAATTTGGGTAAGTGGGAACACTAATCCTAAATAACCGGATCGCATCCGCTTCTGATTTAACCTAAATTCAATTGTTGCACACTCAAGAATCGAAAGGGTTTGATGGCAAACGAGTGAGTATTCGTCACTTTATTGTTACAAAAGCATAATTACGCGGATATTAATGGTCCAAATAACTATAGGTTATCCACTTAAAAGCATGCACTTGCCACATACATATACTTTAAAATCAACAACAATGAAATATGAGAAATTAAATCAAGTTAAATAAAAATTATAGATCTCACATAGTATTTGTCATGAATCATGAATTCCGCTTGTTTCTTCTTCGACCTAGGTGATGATTGGTCTAGCCTGACATCATCTCTACAATCTCCAAGTATGAAAAGTTGTGTGTGGCGGCTCCAATATGTTCTCCATACCCTAGTTCATAATATGAAAAACCAATAAAATTACTTTCTAAATGTGAAAGAAACTAATTTTGGGGTTTGGTCTCGTAACACGTGCACCGCACGTGCATCGAGGAGCATCTAAGGATTATTTTGAGGGGCGCTAAGGGCACCCCACCATTTAATGAGGGCACCCAACTTATTTGTAAAAATTCCAGCAAAAATGGAAAAGACCATTTTGCCCCTGTATATATATAATGGTTCAAACCCCACAAACCATTTCGACAAGAAGTTAGGGCACCCCACCAGCAAGCTTGAACCACAAAGCCACAGCCACATTGCGTTTGGCGAAGAGCTGATCGATTCTTGCTCATCCGACAGCGAGGTAATAATGTTTGACAACCATATTCGGGTTTTTTTGAACTGTTTAGTTGCGTATAACAGTGAAAATGATGATTTGTTTGTCAACGTAGGGTTTGGTAATTTCTTCAAATCCGAAGTTGTTTCCACTGTATAATGGAGGATCGTAATGCTTCGGTGCCGGAGGAGGTCGTCCTTGAGGTAATTTTGCAAATTTTTTGTGTTTTTTTTTGCGGTTATCCGAAGTATCTGTCTGGGTGCGCGATTGTTTCGGCCTCGCAGGACCGAGATGTATGGTAATGTCTCGGTCTCAGAGGACCGATAGGTTTCTCATAGGTGACGGTCTGGAACGACCGAGGGTACTGGTAACTCTCGGTCGCACGTAAAAGAGACTATGAAGAAAGTTCCGGAACTGTACAACCGAGAACCTGTTTTTTTGGGTTTTTTGTGATTCTGCTGTACATTTTGGTTGATTATAATGTTACATTGTTTGTTTTGAAGGTAAAGTCGTTATCTTGTAATTTTCCAGACTACAAGGACACTTTTACACCTTCTAAGCCATTCCCCTCTCGAGAAGCGGCAATTTCATGGCTTCAACTGATTGGTGGCGAGAACAAGTTTGTGTTAGTAACGAAGCGCTCGGATGCCGGGGGCATTAAGCGAAGGGGAAGGGAGAAAATTGCCTGTGACTGGTCTGGGACATATAAGGGACTGGCTCAGAGAGTTGGGCAGGGTAAAGCGGCAAAATTTTTAAAGAAATCAAGGAATGATGAAAAGGCGAGGACTCACACTAGTACGAAGAAATGTGGATGCCCTTTCCATATTAACGTCAAGAAGAATGCTGACTCCTTATGGTATGTCACTGTGATTTATGGGAGGCACAATCACGACACCGTAGGAAGATTAGATAAGGGGGAGGAGGAAGTTGAGGATGCGGGGGGAGGACTGAAAGTGAGCAGCTCAGGGAGATTAGTCCACCTTCGTCTTTTGTGGAGTGCGAGCAGGAAGTTGAGGATGCGGGTGTGAGGACACCGGGGTCTCCAACCGGAGGCACCCCAGTGTCGGAGGCACCCCAATCTCCAATCGGATTTGAGTCCTCCCACTCCACAAAAGCTTCTAGGCAGAAGAAATGCAAGGTTCCACAAATGCGTCGTGCTAGTCGACGCACGCAAAGTGGATCCAACATGGCTTATAGTCATTACTTAGAACCGGATTGGTTGCCACATGTTGATGCCATTATCGATGTGGTTTCCGACGGGAATTGTGGATATAGGTGTATAGCCTCTGGGCTTGGACTTGCCGACGTAGACGGGTGGAGGATTGTGCGTAGACGAATGTACGATGAGATTATCGGGTATGAATACCTATGGCGGGAAGTGCTTGGCTCGAGTTTCGAGCCTGTCAAGAATGCGGTGCATTGCCCAGAGAAGCAAGAGGGGGCATCTTTCAAAGAATGGTTGACACTTCCAGACATGGGATTGTTAGTATCCACCGCATTCAATGTCATTCTCGTCAACCTCTCGCATGGGAGTGCCTCCACATTCCTACCTCTACGTAGTACTCCAACGTCTTCATTGCACAACAGACTTATCATTGCAATGGCGAATGAAAGGAATATCCATTGGGTTAGGGTAAGTTCTATGATTTTTTTGTGAATTGGTTTGTTTCTCCCTTAATCGGGTTTGTGACAATATCTTCTATGTTCTACTGTTCACTTTGACAGGTGCAGTTGCGTGTGAATGCACCGCTGCCATCTTTATATCCATCGTGGGATCGGTACGTTGAGGACTGCGCCAAAGGTTGGCGAGATGGATTCGTTTTTCGAGACATCGCGCCCATTGCAACTGCTGATCATGAAGCCACCATACCTGTTTTAGATTTAGATACACCGTAGGTTAAAGCTTGTACCTAGACGGCTAAACATTTAGAAATTTTGCCAATTCGTCCGAATGTTCCATGTATATGCAAATGTTATGATGTGTTTTTATTGGTGTTGTGTTTTGATTGTTGTTTACTAATGGATGGACCCTTTCTAGAGTCAGTTTGAATGTTACGGACTTATAATTAATTAAGGTTCGGTGCAAATTGTCGTGCTGGATTTTCAATCTTGTATTGTTAGTTTGACGACTACGGAGGTTTTTTTGAAACTGTAATGTTCAAATTCATCCATTCCTGATGTCGCGGTCAAGCAGGTTCGTGAAACAACCCATATTTTCGGTCACCCATGACCGACAAGTATTTCAATATATCGGCCTAGTATAACCGAGTCCTATTTCAATTTCTCGGTTGTACACCACCGAGATGGATTGACCATTTCAATTCGTCTGACTCTCGTCCTATGACGACCGAGCCTACTAAGACCCTCTCGGAAGTGGACAACCGATACGCAGTTAACTCTTCCGGTCTTCGTGGCCGAGACCGCGACTTCCCAAAAATATTAGCTTATGTCTCGGCCAAGGCCGAGACGGTTGACACAGTCTCTGGCCTGTGTGGCCAAGAACCACGATTTCCCAATTTTTTTACATTTGAAAAAACCACGACACACACATTACATCTACTCTACCAAATGTAACTTAATTCGACGATCTTCAACCGAGCCCTAATTTGGAGACGAAATCGGCTCATACACCGGACCCTACAAAATGCAAAAAACTAGAACAACGAAGGAGAAACACATGGCGAGGGACGGAGAACACGATTTCGGGGATTTCTCTCACTGGTCGGTTCAAAACGAATGAATTCTTCCACAAGGAGTTCGGTGAACGAGGGTGGTGGTGGTGGTGGGGGTGGTGGGGTGCCCAGGGGTTTGCACGAGGGTGGTGGGGTGCAAGGGTTTTTTGCACGAGGGGTATTTTCGGTATTTTGGGTTTAATTTTTGGGTGCCCCATGTAAATCGATTTGTGCCCACATTAACTGGGTGCCTTCATTAATAGGTGGGGTGCCCTTAGCGGCCCTTATTATTTTGGGGTGAAAATGGGTTTCGTACACGTGTCTGCACGACATTGGTTGAGAGTGCTGCCGCGGAGCTGACGTGGCGACTTGTGATTGGAGCAGATCTCTGGCTATGACGTGATTGAGGAGTTAAGACGCTGACACGTGGCTTGATGAGGAACAAAGGAAGCTCGGTTACAGAACTTGATAGTTGGAAAACCAATGGACTGACGTGCTTAACTGCTGGAAAGTTAATTGAGGCTGCCACGTGGCATACTAGGCTGCTGATCACCTATTCTACGCACCCCACAACACGTAACTCGAGGCAAATTGTCCGTTATTCGATCACTACGAGTAAATACACCATTTTGAGTATTTTTCCGTCACGAATTCAACCGCGAACTCCGTTTCACTTAAAAACTATCAAAATATAATTAAATATACATTTTAGGGACTTTGCATAATTGAATATACTAAATAAACTACTAAATATATATAAATACTGACTTATCAGTTTTAATACTGAAACTTTTATGGAATGTGATTTATATATACCAAATTTGACCTCCGAGAATCAGATTTGCATTCGGAGGTGGTTTGGTAGTGTTTTGAAGGCTAGAAAGAAGGCAAAAAAAATTTGGACTACACTGTTATTTCCTAAAACTGTTTTGAGTAGGCATGTTGAGGCATTGATTTGAGACATAAAATGGGCTCCGATTAACATGCGAATAGGTTCATTTGAATCTTAGTATAACTTATTTTGATGATTAATTATGAAGATTGGGCCATTGGAATTTGTTTGATTAATGAAAAACAAGGTAGAACATAGCATGTTAGTATGGTTCAAAACTTTCAAATTGTGACAGTTGCGCCTTAGTGACGCGTGTCGTGCGTACCAAATATAACCCGTAATCGAGTTACCAACCGCAAGGGTGTAGTAGTGGTAAATACGGGGTCGAATCCGCAGGACTTGAGTTTACTCTAAGTTAACTAAATATGGGGGTTTTCAGAGAAAATCAATAAAATAATTAATTAAACAAGCAAATAACAAAAAGTTCACACAAATTAATATCAAGAATGAAAAGTTCACCCAAATCTCCAGTTCCACAAATCAGAATCAAGATTCAATAGCATTCAATGGTCTTCGATCTTTCCCAAAAAGTTATTAATTTAAATTTTCCTAGATTTGCTATAGAAAATCGACAACCGCCATAAATTCCTAGTCCCCTTAATTCCGATAGCCAAGACGTCTGCCACTAACTACTTCCCTAATTAATGCATAACCCTAGACATCCGCCAATCAGGTTTAACACACTAACCGCAATAATATAGATCTATGGGAACACTAATCCTAAATAATCGGATCGCAACCGCTCCCGATTTAACCTAGATTCAATTGTTGTACATTCAAACACCGAAAGGGTTCTACGGCAAACAGGTGAATGTTTGTTACTTTATTGGTCTAAAAGCACAATTACACGGATACTAATATTCCAAATTATAATAGATTGTCCATCTAAAAGCATGCATTGGTCACATACATACCATAGATCTAAATCATAATCATTAAATCAACAACAATGAATTAGGAGAAATTAAATTAATTAAAAAATAAAATAAAAAGATCTCACAAAGAATGCCATGAATCCATGATTCCAACTCGCTTCCCCTTCGACTTAGGCGAGAAATCAATTACTCGGACTTCATCTTCAAAAATCTATACTAAAAACTAATAATTGATCTATTTACAACTCTAATTAATTCCCATAATACCTAGGTTATATATATATAAATAGCCCAAATCGTACTCATGACTGATTTTAGTGTTTTGGAGGTGACTCGTGCGTCGAGGAGCATTCTAGGGGTGTTTTTAGCTTGAAAAACTGACTCTGCCATGTGTAAATAGCCGATTGGCTGCAAATTTGGGTCCGCTCCACGTGTCGACTTCTGATAGGTCCACGTCTGCCACCGCCTCTGACTTGTCACCGCCACGTTCGCGCGCTCTGTTGCTTCTTGCTGACTTGGCGCCACATGTCACATCCTGATTGGCGGACCATGTCAAAGAGCTTCGCCGGACGAATGGATGATCGCCGCGTCGCACCCACGTGGCTCGGAGAATCGCGAGGAGTCGACCGAAAAATTGGGAGTTTGTGCGGGCACAGATCGCGAGTCATATCGGCGGCTACTGAAGCGTGATGAATGGCTTGCGGTGTTGACGCGACATACGTGCTGACGCAGCGTACGCTGATTGGCCGGAACGTTTTGTTGGCTATTCGACACATCCGACATCCGATTTTTGCAAATAAATACTCAATTTCGAGTATTTTTCTGCCACGAACTCAACCGCGCACTCCATTTCACCTAAAAATGAACAAAAAATATAATTAATTATTTATTTTAAATACTTTAAATAATAAAATAGACTAAAATAGACTAAAATATACTAATAAATATATACAAATACCGACTTATCAAATACCCCCAAACTTAGGACTTCGCACGTCCCGAGCAAAGATGTAAATGCCAACACATATTAAACTAGACTCCTAATATAATAACGCACTAACTCAACTAATCCTATACCAGACCCAAATTCATGGAGTTCCTTTGGTTTACATAGTCACCAAATTAACAAGTAACTCAGAAAATTTTAGAGTTATGATATGTCAAGCCCCGCAACCCAAACACAATTTAGATCTCACTTTCAAAACATAGAATCGGTTAAAACAAAGGCCATCAACTACTCAAAAGTTTTCTTGGTCTATAGAATTAAACCACGCAAGTTTAAAATCTTACTTAATATAGTGAAAGCTTTCGAACTAAATCTTTTATTTGAAGAGTTTTATTCTGCCTTTTTTCATTTTTTTCATTTTTTTTATTTTATTCTCCAATTTTTTTTTCAATTTAATACAGTCCTTGCTCCATTTCCTATGGACCGATTTTCTCACTTTTTCCTACCACAAGTTTCCCTGCTCCGTTTCCTGTGGAAACTTGTAGGACACTCTACATTAAGAAAACTCCTGTTAGTACTTCTCACTTTCACTATAATCAAGCAAATCCACAAAATATGGGTCAAAATAATATAACTTGCACAAATTAGACCTTTTACTCATTTTCTTTATCTAGCACAAAGTCTAACCATCATCTAAGTCTCTAATCATGAAATCATAAAAATGTTGAGCTACAAACTTGATTAAATGTTTCTCCTAATTTTCTCTAAGTTTCAAGTTAAAAAGGCAACTACAGTTTACTCATCCACAACCAAAGGCATGAACAAAGTTTCGGGTGACTCTAAATAAATAATAACATACTAAATATATACATGAAAGTGTATCAAATCCTAATGAAATGAGAATGGAATGTGAATGGACAAGAAATGAAAGAAAAAGACAGTGGTGAAGAAAAACATAGATTAGAAAATGATACAAATGCATGCATAACAAAAAGTCTCTAAAAACTAGTAAACGCACAAAACCTCTTATGTGTGGGTGACTAAGGAAACTATGAAATAACAATCATAAGAAGAGCAAGAACTAGTAGGGATAGGAGTTAACTAAAAAGATTTCAATCAAGTCTTGCGAACCTGAAATCTGTCAACTAAGGGTAAAATCAACAAGATGATGGAATGAAATTTAGGGTTTTGGGTCTACTTAAAAACCTGCCACTGATGTAGCGACTTAAGTTGGGTATATCCAACCAAGTCTCAAAACACCTAAAATCCTAAAAACATGTTAAGTCCTTAAAAAAAATAATGCTCAAATTATGGTAAAAATGTAATCCAAAGTCAAACCTACAAAGCTTAACGCTCCAACCCTCCATCACCTGTAAAAATAAAGAGACCAAATTAGAGTGGTAATAATAATAATAATAATAATAAAAATAAAACTAAAACAAAACTAAAATAAATGCAAGAAATAAATAAAATAAAAGAAAAATAAAGTTGGGTTGCCTCCCAACGAGCCGCCTTTCTTTTAAGTCTTTGGCTAGACTTAGAATGATTGATCACGTGATGCCCTCTCCTTTAGAGATGTCGACAACGAATGGCGCATCTACATTATTGGGCAACGAAACATGCATGCCCTCTTTCAGATTTAGGAGCTCATCCGGAACTTCCAACATGAATGAATTTATCGTATCAGGATCGTCCAACACAAAGGTGTCGGCAGTGTAGAAGATCTGCAAATGCTCCTTTACTTCCACCCCCTTATAAGGTTTACCAAATGTGCATGGGAGAGTGGGTAGTTGCACCAACACCAGAGGTTGGTCTTCCTCGCTCTCTATTTGCGGTATCTCCGACATGTCTGAATCGACATCAATTTTCATCTCATCTTCTCCCTCATTTAAGGCAATGACAATCTCTGGCTCAATTTGAAAGACTTCACATTCGTCGGATGTTTCTATCAAATAGTCTTCCATCTGTATTCATGCACCTCAAGATTTGTCAACGTATGAACACTCACATCCTCGTCTGGGTTAAAAGTTGGTTGTGTACTACACAACTCTGCTTCATCAATTGTTCTGTGAAGAGTGGCACTATATTGATCTAAGTCAGTTACCAAGTCCTTCGATCCTGGACAACTAAAATCAAGTTGTCATATGTTATGACTAGCTCGTCGAAGGTCTTGCGCACTTTCTCTCATTTGATATATCATTTGCATCACCATATCTTCCAAGGATAGACTTTGATGAAACTGTAGATTTCCTTCATGTTGAGGAGCCTGTGGGTGTGACATGAATCCAGAGAAGTCGGGTTGTGGCGATGCATAGTTAGAATAGTGATAATTCTTATATTGTGGATGATATGGACAATTATGTACGAAATGAGAATAATCTCCACAAATTTCGCAAACCTCGACCTGTTGCACAAAAGAACTCATGTTAAAATATTGATATCTATTATGTGACATACCTACCCCATTCACATTATTATAATGTGAGTTTTCGTATCGACCATAATTATGGGAGTAGGAGGAGTCCATCTCGGGGTTGACTTGCACTTCACCAGAGGAGTCATGGATATCATTCGGTCGAGTTTCTGGTCAGTGGAACTCGAGATATTGCCTGGATACATGTTAAAAGCAAGGGACTAGATAGGCAAAAAGAGGAAAAGAAACTAACAGAAAAAAAATAAAAATAAAGTAACAAAGTAAAAACGTAAACTAATAAAGTAATAAAAAAATTGAAATAAAACATAAATAAACTAACAGAAAAAAAAAGAAAACTAAAAACGTAAAAAAAAATAAAAAAATAAATGTAATAAAGTAAAAATGTAAAAAGTAAAAAGAAAAATAATAACGTAAAAAAAAAGAAAACAAAAAAGTAAAAAGTAAAAAAAAAAAAAAAGTAAGAAAAAGAAAGAAAAAACTAACGAAAAAAAAAAAGTGACGAAAAGAAAAACTAAAAAAAAAACGTGAAAAAACGTAACTAATTAGTTACTAATGTATCTAAAACAAACTAATCAAGATAAATAGATTAACTAAACTAATGTAACTAACTAACACCTAAACTCAGAGTAAAGACAAAGTCCCCGCAACGGCGCGAAAATTTGACGTGTGTCGTGCGTGCCAAATATAACCCGTAATCGAGTTACCAACCGCAAGGGTGTAGTAGTGGTAAATACGGGGTCGAATCCGCAGGACTTAAGTTTACTCTAAGTTAACTAAATATGGGGGTTTTAAGAGAAAATCAATAAAATAATTAATTAAACAAGCAATAACAAAAAGTTCACACAAATTAATATCAAGAATGAAAAGTTCACCCAAATCTCCAGTTCCACAAATCAAAATCAAGAATCAATGGCATTCAATGGTCTTCAATCTTTCCCAAAAAGTTATTAATTTAAATTTTCCTAGATTAGCTATAGAAAATTGACAACCGCTAGAAATTCCTAGTCCCCCTAATTCCGATAGCCAGGACGTCCGCCACTAACTACTTCCCTAATTAATGTATAACCCTAGACATCCGCCAATCAGGTTTAACACACTAACCGCAGTAATATAGATCTATGGGAACACTAATCCTAAATAACCGAATCGCAACAGCTGCCGATTTAACCTAGATTCAATTGTTGTACATTCAAACACCGAAAGGGTTTTACGACAAACGGGTGAATGTTTGTTACTTTATTGGTCTAAAAGCATAATTACACGGATACTAATTATATTCCAAATAACAATAGATTGTCCATCTAAAAGCATGCATTGGTCACATACATACCATAAATCTAAATCATAATCATTAAATCAACAACAATGAAATAGGAGAAATTAAATTAATTAAAAAATAAAATAAAAAGATCTCACAAAGAATGCCATGAATCCATGATTCCAACTCGCTTCCCCTTCGACTTAGGCGAGAAATCAATTACTCGGACTTCATCTTCAAAAATTGATACTAAAAACTAATAATTGATCTATTTACAACTCTAATTAATTCTCATAATACCTAGGTTATATATATATAGCCCAAATCATACCCATGACTTATTTTAGGGTTTTGGAGGTGACTCGTGCGTCGAGGAGCATCTATGGGTGTTTTTAGCTTGAAAAACCGACTCTGCCATGTGTAAATAGCCGATTGGCTGCAAATCTGGGTCACATGTCGACTTCTGATAGGTCCACGTCTGCGACCGCCTCTGACTTTTCGCCGCCACGTTCGCACGCTCTGTTGCTTCTTGCCGACTCGGCGCCACATGTCACATCCTGATTGGCTGGACCACGTCAAAGAGCTATGCTGGACGAATGGATGATCGCCACGTCGCACCCACGTGGCTCGGAGAATCACGCTGGAGTTGACTGAAAAACTGGGAGTTTGTGCGAGCACGGATCGCGAGGCATATCGACGGCTACCGAAGCGTGATGAATGGCTTATGGTGCTGACGTGGCATACGTGCTGACGCGGCGTACGCTGATTGGCCGGAACGTTTCGTTGGCTATTCGATACATCCGACATCCGATTTCTGCAAATAAATACTCGATTTCGAGTATTTTTCTGCCACGAACTCAACCGCGCACTCCATTTCACCTAAAAATGAACAAAAAATATAATTAATTATTTATTTTAAATACTTTAAATAATAAAATAGACTAAAATATACTAATAAATATATACAAATACCGACTTATCACTTAGCAATTTTGCGTAATGATTTAAATGGGTATTTGTTATCCAAATTAACTTAGGTTGGACTATTTAAAATCCCTATATATCTTGCTTTGAATAGCACTTAAGCTAGGATCTTGATACAACTTATAACTAAATGAAAAATAGTTGTGAAAAATGGTAAAAAACAAGCTGTCCAAAATGTGAAAGTGAGACATTGACAAAAATGCAACTTTGTGACATGTTTTAGATGGGTTATAGGTGTTTGAATAGCTTGGAATTTAGTTTGATTGAATTCTTTCATATCCTTGTTGATATAAATGTGGAGTTTGTGTTTACAATAACATGTTAATATGTTATAAAATAAGCGCAAACTAGGCTTGTTGACTAGGATAACTTATACTAAGAAAGATTTAAACTGTACTAAATTTTGGTGAATTAGGAATGATAGTGATGACATGACGGTGCAACGATGAACATGATGCCAATGGTGTTGACATGATGACATAGTGTATTAGTGAGACTAATGAGAATAGGTTCTAGATCAAAGTTGGGAAATGGTTTCATTTCGTATGACTTGAAAAGTGAATTGAACTATTAACATAGAGTGGTAATTCTAAATGTTGAATTTGTGATTTAATAGGACTTGTTGAAATATGTGAGAGTCGGGGGAATTGTTGTGTGAAGCTTCGTAACCAACTTTGAGTTGGTTGGACTCTAAATAAACCCTACAATGTTCTTTACTATTTATGAAATTTTATCTTTGTACCTGCATTTGTGTTTAGTATGCATTGCATTTTGCATCATTCTTAGTCATGCATACATGAAATTTGGTTAAAGTTTCTCTTGCTTCGGTCGTAAAAGTGTGAGGTGCTCCACTCTATACTAGACGTATTGCAAGCGTTTAAGGTGGGTAATGTCGACTCCAGTGTAACATGCATTAAACTCATAAGACTGTTCTAGGTTCATCGTGAGTGGTCCCACTTGTTATGAGCTTAAAACAATTAATGAAGGATCCACGATGTTATATAAATTTCTTGTTATTTGGAAATGCAATTACATGTCTCCATCTATTTAGACTAACATTTGCAGGAGTATAGAGCAGTATAAGAATTTACTTACCTGACATCTTCGAGTAGTTTTTGACGATGTAAGATTCTCAGTGAAGATAAGATAGAATGGGCAATGCTCAAAGACCTTAGTGAATGTTTTATATTGTTAGGACCTATTTGGTTCAAATGTTAACTTATGCAAGTCTAGGGTTAGTTGTAAGGCTGGCGTTTGGTTCGAGTGTTAAGTAATACAAGGTCTTACCAAAGAACTCAAGCCCAAACTTATCTAAATAAAAGGGGGACCCTGTCTTTAGAGTCCCCCTTATCTTTAAATAAGCCTAATATATCTTTTGGTGAAAAGTCCATCCTATCCTTCATTAAATGTGGCATTTCCCAACCCATAACCTCTCATTCTTCATTCACTCATCTCCTTCTTCATGACTGAGGCGTCATAAAAAGTGTTGGAGAAGTATAAATGATGGTGTAAAGAGTGACAATGCGGAAGTAGAGGACGACCACCATGTAACTCATCATCATAAACGATGCATTATTGTGATCTGCCCTAAGCGACACAGCTTCCTGCGTGTTCGGCACGATCCAGAGAGATCTTCAGCTTTCTGAACATGCTTTAGGAGACATCATAGACGACGAGGCGTTCCAAACATGCTTCCAGAGCTATCACATACCATGAGGCAGTTCTTCAGCTTTCCTTTCTTCGACAGATCTTCAACCATTCTTCGTCATTGAAGCTCTGCAACTTCGTTATCAGATCCATCCTTTTCGGATAATGAAGTGAGGATCTTTTAAGGAATAAGTGCTTTGGCTACGATTTTTTAGTATGATTTTTGAAAGATTTTGATGGTCTTGTTTTTTAGATTTGCCATGAGATTGATTAAGGATGATGAGTACCAAATTCTTAAGGATAGGAAAAGTAACAAAATTTGAAAATGTTGAGAATAGAAGAGAAAGGGAGGAGATGGATGAACTGTGGAAATGTTGCCTCCTGGTGATTTGGTGGTAAATATGGGTATTTAAGACTTTTCACTAACACTTTGTTCTTTAAATACTATAATACCAAGAGGTGCGTACTTGAACCAAATACTTTTAAATAAAACACCTATCTCTCCGTAAGCGATGGCTTATGTAAGTCAATTCCTATACCTTATATATAACTCCAACCAAACATGGTCTTAAAGTTTAATTTTCTTGCTGTAATCATGTTATATATTATTTTTGGTTCCAGGGTGAGTGTAGGACATTAAGCGCTTATGGAAGACTTATGAAGCTAAATAAAATGGTTTCAAAGGGTTTTAAGAGAGTTAGGATTTGAATTAGAGTAAGTCTAGTTTTAGGGTAGTTTTAATTTCAATTTGGGATTGTATAAGTTAAACTTATGGATTTACTTAGGTTGAAGGTTTAAATTTAATCTTGATATCATATTATGAACTTTTGAGAGATGTGAGTCCTTCTAGGAATTCTCTAAGCTACTGTCTATTAGGTCTTTGGCACCGAAAGCCTATTTTTAAAGGAGGCTTTGTCGAGATATTTATAAAATCTTAGAAATTAAATAATAAAATTTCCTAAGTTGCTCCACTTAGAAAATTGATAGCGAAGTTGGTTTCGAGAATCTAGTAAATTATTTTGAGGTTAAAGTAAATTAGATGGATTTGGTGGCTAATTAGGGTAATTAGGCTAAGTCAGGACTTAGTGAGACGGGTTCGACAAAATGTTAATCTGAATACATAGAGACATGTAATTGCATTTTGGTATAACAACAAATTTATGTAACAACGGGATCCCTCATTTCCTGTTCTAAGCTCATAACAAGCGAGCCCACTCACGATAAACCTAGAACAGTTCTATGAGTTCAATGCATGCTAACTCGGAGTTGGCACTACCTGCCATAGATGCCTGCAATGTTGGGGCATGTGCCCTAGGTCAATCAATTAACTATCTTTATGAATACTTTTAGTTAATAAAATAGATGATTTCATTTGCTGTTTATTATAATTAATTTGTATGTTTACAATATAATAAGATCCATGGGTATTTACAGAAATATCATAAATGTCCCTAGTCAATCATTATACTGGGAACTATAATGAATTAGGACTAGTGTGAGTCTTGATTGATGATCATATGATGATTATACGTATAGGGATACGAATCAAGATCACGAGTACTTGTTAGGGAACAAAGTACTAGATCGACCCGCTATGAGAACATCACATGGATTAAGTCATAGTTGTTTCTCATGATAAGTATATTTTTCAGTCATCTGACTTGAGATTATCAGAGACTTCAACATTAGGAACACAGTGATTTGACACAATCAAACGTTGTCTTTAAGCGGACAATTATAAAGGTTGTGATTGGTTACCGTGTGAGCAATGTGATGAAGTTGTGTAATTAAGATAGAATTTGTCCCTCATATAAAGAGAGATATCCGGTGGATCCCTCGATGTGTTAGACTGTTAAAAGGCCTAGTATAAGTTAATTGATATTGATCAATGTCACTTGGATGTTTTCAGTCTACCTAGAGATCGAGACTAGTACGATTGAACATGTTGGATGACAATTCCATGCCTTATGTTTGATCAAAAGGATATCGTGTGACAAAAGGATGTTATATACATTATTGATTAGGTTGTATCGATTTGATATTCGTACAACTTGAGTAGTCATAATGTCTTGCTAGAGGCCGCTTATGACTTGTATACCAAAATGTGTTTTTGTACACTGCCAACGTTGTATGAGCATATTGGGTCGCACACTAAGAACGGTTTTGCGAGATTTTAAGATGATTCAGAAAAATAAATTTTATATGATAAAATTCATGACAATAACGTCCTTGTGGTGTATTACACTTATACTTCTTTAAGTAGGGGTATATGTGTAATTTACTTAACCGTCTAAATACAAGGGATGTATAAATAGACGCTTTAAGTTAGAGCACACGTACGAAAGATTAAGGGCCGAAACTCTATTTCGTTTTAGAAACGAATTAGGGTTTTTTGGTATGCTCTAGATCGTTTTGGAGAGAAACAAAAAGTTTGGTATTCTCTCGAAGCTAGCACTTCGAATCTCGGCCGCTGTTCGTGTGTAGACTTCAGGTAGAGGGCGTTCGTCGTTGACAACGCCTTAAAGATCGATCAACCTTAAGAAAGGTATATTGCGACTGAGGTATGATTAAGTTTTCATGGTTTAAACATTTTTAATGGAATTAGATTCGGATCCTGTTGGGGTTTTTGTCAAGTGTTTATTTGTGGGGTATCCTAAGGTTATGCGTTAGGGCATTGAATCAAACTTATTTTTGGCATTGTCGTCTCGTAAAACAGTTTATTTTAAAAGACACTAGTGGGAGAGAAATAAATCTTAAAGAAGTTCAAGAATCACAGAAAAATACTCGAACCGCTACTGGAAGTTCAACAACATTCTGAACCAGTTAAACCTCCACAAGTGACACAAGGCCCACGTAAATCTGGTAGGGTAAGACATGAGCCAGAGAGATTCGGATTTCTCATTACTGATAGTCGTGATGTGTTGCTTATGGATCAAAATGAGCCCACCACTTATCAGGAGGCTATGTCTGGACCAGACTCAGATAAATGGCTAAGTGCCATGAACTCTGAGATGCAATCCATATGTGATAACCAAGTTTGGAACTTGGTTGATTTACTTGAAGGTGGTAAGACCATTGGATGTAAATGGGTTTTCAACAAGAAAACTGACATGGATGGCAAAGTGCATACTTTTAAAGCAAGACTTGTAGCAAAAGGTTTCGGGCAAACTCAAGGTGTTGATTATGATGAAACTTTTTTGCCAGTAGCCGTGCTTAAATCCATAAGAATTTTAATTTCCATTAATGCATATTATGACTATGATATATGACAAATGGATGTAAAAACATCATTTCTTAACGGAAAGCTGTTTAAGGACGTGTATATGACACAACCTGAAGGTTTTGTACATCCTGAGAATTCTAGGAAGGTATGCAAGCTTCAAAGATCCATTTATGGATTAAAGCAAGCTTATCGGAGTTGGAATCTTCGGTTTGATGAAGCAATCAATAATTTTGGTTTTATTAAGAACAAAGATGAGCCTCGTGTATACAAGAAGGTCAGTGGGAGTGTAGTTATTTTTCTAGTACTGTATGTTGATGATATATTACTAATTGGAAATGACATCCCAACAATGTTGAATGTCAAGTCTTGGTTAAAGAAGTGTTTTTCAATGAAATACTTAGGAGACGCAAACTATATCTTAGGGATAAAGATCTATAGGGATAGATCTAAGATGCTAATCGGTCTAAGTCAGAGTGCTTACATAGACAAGGTGCTAAATAGGTTTAGTTTGCAAGACTCTAACAGAGGATTGTTGCCAATGTCTAATGACATAAGTCTCGGCAAGACTCAATGTCTTAAGACAAATGATGAGTGAGACCGTATGAAAAAGATTATGTATGCATCAGCTATTGGATCTATCATGTATGTCATGCTATGCACTCGACCTGATGTATCATATGTTTTGAGCACTACAAGCAGATATCAGTCAAATCCTGGTGAGTCACTGGATAACAGTGAAGAACATTCTTAAATACTTAAGAAGGACTAAGAAAGTGTTTTTGGTCTGTGGAGGTTTTGAAAATGATCTAGTTATAAATGGTTACACAGATGCAAGTTTTCAAACTGGTATAGATGATTTTAGATCACAGTCTGGATATGTGTTTACTTTGAATGGGGGTGCAGTAAGCTGGAAAAGTTCGAAGCAAGAGACTGTGGCAGATTCTACAATAGAAACTGAGTATATTGCGGTGTCCGATGCAGCAAAGGAAGCAGTTTGGACCAAAAAGTTCATTTCTGAACTAGGTGTGGTTCTAAGTATTGCTAACCCTGTTTGTTTGTATTGTGACAATAACGGGGCATTATCACAAGCCAAGGAACCTAGATCACACCACAGATCCAAACATATACTAAAGCGTTTTCATCTCATCAGAGAAATTATTGAGAGGGGAGACGTGAAGATTTGCAGAGTACCTATTGAAGACAACGTTACGGATCCATTGACAAAATATCTTTCACAAGAAAAACATGATGGTCATGTTAGATCATTAGGCATTATATGCATGTATGATTGGCCCTAGTGCAAGTGAGAGATGTATGGGCATGTACCCTAGGTCAATCCATTAACATTCTTTATGAATACTTTTAGTTAATAAAATAGAGGATTTCATTTGTTGTTTATTATAATTAATTTACATGTTTAATATGATCTATGTGTATTTACAGAAATATCCTAAATGTCCCTAATCGATCATTATACGGGGAACTATAATGAATTAAGACTAGTGTAAGTCTCGATTGATTATCATATGATGATTATATGTATAGGGATACGAATCAAGATCACAAGTACTTGTTCGGGAACAAAGTACTGGATCGACCCGCTATTAGAATATCACATGGATTAAGTCATAGTTGTTTCTCATGATAGGTATATTTTTCAGTCCTCTGACTTGAGATTACCAGAGACTTCAACATTAGGAACACAGTGATTTGACACAATCAAACGTGGTCTTTAACTGGACGATTATAGAAGTTGTGATTGGTTACTGTGTGAGCAATGTGATGAAGTTGTGTAATCAAGATATAATTTGTCCCTCTCATATAAAGAGAGATATCTAGTGGATCCCTCGATGTGTTAGACTGTTAAAAGGCCTAGTCTAAGTGAATTGATATTTATCAATGTCACTTGGATGTTTTCAGTCTACCTAGAGATCGAGACTAGTACGATTGAACATGTTGGATGACAATTCCTTGCCTTATGTTTCATTAAAAGGATATCGTGTGACAAAAGGATGTTATATACACTATTGATTAGGTTTTGTCGATTTCATATTCGTACAACTTGGATAGTCATAATGTCTTGCTAGAGGCCACTTATGACTTGTATACCAAAATGTGTTTTGGTATACTGTCAACGTTGTATGAGCCTATTGGGTCGCACACTAAGAATGGTTTTGCGAGATTTTAAGATGGTTCAGAAAAATGAATTTTATCATATAAAATTCATGACAATAACGTCATTGTGGTGTATTACACTTATACTTCTTTAAGTAGGGGTATATGTGTAATTTACTTAACCATCTAAATACAAGGGTTGAATAAATAGACGCTTTAAGTTAGAGCACACATACGAAAGATTAAGGTCCGAAACCCTATTTTCGTTTTAGAAACGAATTAGGGTTTTCTTGTATGCTCTGGATCGTTTTGAAGAGAAACAGAAAGTTTGATATTCTCTCGAAGCTAGCACTTCAAATCTCGGCCGCCATTTGTGTGTGGACTGTTGGTAGAGGGCATTCGTCGTTGGCAGCGCCTTAGAGATCGATCAACCTTAAGAAATGTATATTGCGACTGAGGTATGATTAAGTTTTCATGGTTTAAACATTTTAAATGGAATTAGATTCGGATCCTGTTGGGGTTTTTGTCAAAATTGTTTTGTAATTTTCGTTGCGTATGAACCCCAAACTCAACATGCAACACGTCTCATCTAGTGTGAATTGCATCACATTTTTTTGACCAAAGCAAGGGCAACTCTATTCGGATGTCATGTATGCATGATCAAGAATGATGCGAAATGTAATGTACACTAAACACAATTGCAGGTACAAAGATAAATTTCATAAATAGTAAAGACCACTGTAGGGTTTGCTTACAACCAACAAACTTTAAGCTTAATTTTGGGGTTCCTGGAGTGTCGGATCACCTTAAAAATGGTTCTAATAGCTTCCCTGTATACCCAATTATATTATGGGTCAAGCTTCAAATGAAAATAATTCACAAAACCTAATTAAAAACTACGACCAAATTACACTTAAGAACAACTTCCAAAAATATTAATTTATATAACTGTTTTAATTGGCTTTTCAACTAGCCAACTTATGATAACTTTTTAGCCTTGAAAACCTCAATATTTGTCATGATGACCTAAAAAAAAAATTTAGTACTCATGTCCAACTTTCTATAAATTTCAAGAACACTCAAATCGGATCACTGACAGAGAAATTATGAATTTTCCAATATAGCTTGTCAACTAGGCAAACTTTATTAATTTTGAACTGAAAAACTTCTCCAAATCAATATTTTCGCAATCAAATCCTTAAAACTCAACAACAAACACAAAAATCACTCGATATGAACATCAAAATATTTTCACGTCCCGTGAGTCAAATTGGATCAAAACAAAAAATCGATTCATCTAAAAACCCATTATAAATCTATATCAACTATAAAATATCTCTAAAATTGTTATCAACTGAATTACATTAATTCAATTCATCAAAACCATAATCCAAAAAAAGTTATTGATGGTAACAAGACATTTTACCAAATTATTAGGTTGTATAATCTTATCTATTTATATAAGAAAATGTACTTATTAATTAATTTGAGCTCTTCTCCATTCAAATGTACATATAGCCGACCATACTAATTTGGGATCGAGGCTTTGATTCGTTTATTATGGTTTTAGCTTTGATTTTGAAAGAATTGATATTGTTTCCTCTACGCACCATCAATTGCACTAAATCGAGCACAATGAAAGAGTTTGATCCATATAGCCGACCAGACTAATTTGGGATTGAGGCTTTGTTGTTGTTGTTTATATTGTCTCCTCTATTTGGCATTGAGAATTATATGAATATGTAGTTTTGCATTTTCATTTTTTTCCTCGAATTTCGGGTTGAGGCTAAGAAAATTTGTTCCCAGGGGATGATTAACACATTTTGAATAGAAACTTGATAGTAGCATTCATGGATCACCAGGTCCTAGTCGCACAAAAAGATTTTTGTAGGAGGTTTAGCATCCATCATGAATCGAGAGTGAGTTTAAGAGGTACTTTGATCAGTTTGGGACGATCACGGATGTAGTGGTAATGTATGATCACAATATAACTTTGAAATTATGAATGTAAATAATGGTTTACAGTTCATAATTTCAATTTTTCGAGTCTTGTGAAGTGGTTTCGTAAAACTGATGCTAGTTTGGTTTTTGGTTATTTCAGGACTGCTACTAAAGTGAGCGAGATGCTGGGAAATGTCAATACCAGTAGTGCACTTTCTGCTTTTGAGAAGATGGAGGAGAAGGGTAGGGCTTTCTGATATTAAAGTCATTTGATGTATATCAACTGAACGACATGATTGTTTTATTTGCATTACTATGACTGGTGGAAAGATCTGGAGACAGCTAGAAATGGTTTTGAAATCAAAATCCTAATCGATTTTGCAAGTTCATTATTACTACGAGTATCAAGTATCAACTATTCTTTAAAGTAGTTTTACTGTATTAGTAGTTTTACTGTATTAGGAGTTTCTATTATTGAAGATTTCTTACTGTATTAGTATTACTACGAGTATCAAGTAACTCTTGCTCAAACATTTGAGTTTCTTTCTCCTAGTGCTGGCCATGGAGTCTCAAGCGGAGGACCTTAATCAATTGACCTCTAATGACCTTGAAGGAAAGGTAGGTTTTTCGTGTCCCGTACCAAGCTGCCTTCATTCTTTTATTTCTATTGATAGCGTCTATTTAAAGTATATTTGAATTACATTTTGAGGATAATGTTATATTCAACCTGGTACATGTGTCCTTCCGTCTAGAATTTACGGTGATTCAATTCTCCTAATCATTCTGAACTTTCTATACCTTTGCGGTTTGCTTTACTTGAGAGCTCATCAGTTGACGATGATCTTGCGAGCTTGAAGAAAGAACTGTCAGGGAGCTTAAAGGTATTGTCTTATACTTTTCCCTTATTAACTGCTTAATTGAAATGGAAACGAAAATTCTGCATTTGTCTAGGTATAGGGTTGATTTTCTGGTCATATTTATTTTGACTTCTTTTGAAGATGAAAAGAAAAGTTTCTATTAGTAAGCTTGAACAATAAGCCGCCAATGTTCTCGGTTTACGCTTCTTCATTATGTCTCTTCTTTTCTCTTTCTCTTCTCCCTGAATTGCTCTCCGATCTTCTTCTTTAATTCTCTTCAATCTCTCTTCTTGCTTTCTTTGTTACCCAATTTTCTAATCGCAAATCAGTTGCATCGAGTTTTATCTTCTAGAAGCTTTTTTCCTTTTTACTGTGTTTTATCAATGTTAACTTATCCTCTCAATCTTTGCACATTGGTGATGTTCACTCTTCAATTTTGACATCTAATATGCAGCTGTTATTTCCTGGCATTGAACATGTATATATATATATATATATATACACTTTGTGAACTGAAAATCAGTTATTAACATTTTATTAAAAAGTCTTTTTAAGTTTGTATTGAAATCATCTAGAGCATTGGATACATCTTCCACTTTTTTAAGCATTACCTTGTTGGGATAGTTGATGAAATCGATGCGTTATCGTTGGACCTTGCGAGTTTTCTCTATCTCAGGGTCTGCAACCACAGAACTGTGAGTTCCCTCCTGCTATTTTTCTTTCATGTCCTGGACGGTGATCGATTGACTGAAGCTCATTTCAATTTTAAATATTTAATGCATTTCATCCTTGATCCCTCTTGGGTAGCTTGAAGCTAGCCATTTAACATGATGCTTTCAACTTAGAAGATCCACTTGCCAATGTTGTTGAATTAATTTTCAGTGTTTTTTTAAAGATCAGTGTTCCTAAAAAAAATTGCATCCATAGTATGGGACATCCACTTATTGCATTTTGTCTTTGCTATGCTTTTCTTTCAGATCTTTTACATCTATGTGTGTGGATAAGACTAAATGGGAAGATTGCCGGTGTCTTCTCAATAATGCATACTTCATTGTTTTTTTAATGCGATGACATGAATCGAGATAGAACCATGTGGTCGTGCAATTATTCATTTATTTGTCCATAGTATTCCATGAGGCAATCGAGATAGAACAGGCTATGCAATTATTCATTTATTTGTCCATGAGTATTCCATGAGGCGAGTTGTTGCGAAATAAACTTTGCAATTATCATATATATTGATCAGTTCACTTTTCTAAGCATTCAAGTAATCTCCGTGGTGGTTTTACGCTATTGAGATTTACCCAAGACTTAAAACTTTGTTGGGAAGTACCTAATTTCCTAATAACATATCTAGTATCTTAGAAGTTTGTGTCTTTTTTCCATTGTAGATAGTTAGATTGGCGCTTACTTTTTTCAATGTATCAACACGAGAGCAATGTAAAGTTATCTCGAATTGGGCTTTTCTCATTCATTTACACCGTTTCTTACTGCATCCTCCGTGTGAGATCCATGGTCACACCGCAATACTATGTTATTGTTGTCTCGGTTATAAGCGTACATTTTAGTCCGCTTGCCTTTACATTTGTTCTGAACATTTCAATGATTTGTGGAACCTAATTTTATCTATATGATGCGAGTCGAAATGGGAATCCATTAGTCAAATTTGTATCCGCAGCAGCAACACCGCACAAACAATGTTTTTTTATTTGCCATATCTAATGTAACGGTGAATGCATAATCAAAGCTAAAGAACCGAACTTCAACAAATGTTTGAAGTCTTGAAGAAAACGACAAGTATAAGGTACAAAGTTTCGAGATACCTCGGTTGTTATTTCTTTCGGCCTTCTTTGTTAGATACAATTCAATTCATTTGTATTCACCCCACTTATGGGAGGAATGAAAGCCAACTCATCTCTATGTTTAACAACTGAGACCAAAGCAGTGTACTCCTTATTCAAAGCCAGGACCATGCACCCACTAATCTGTTCTAAGTTGGGGACCTTGTCAACAACACTCGCTGCAAAGACTCTTGGGCGTAGCACCACAAGGCACTTGTTGCAAAGCATTTCTCCTAACCGGTAAGATCGCGAGCTCTCGAAGAAGAACAGAACCTTTACTTCAATTGCTTTGAATTCGCATGAAAAGAAACGCCCTCCACACAAAGAAGCAACAATGTTGCAAGCATGGCCATTAGGCCATCGTAGTCATGACTAAACTTAACACAACAACAACAACAACAACAACAACAACAAGATAGTAAACTATTTTGTTAGCAAAGAACAACAATGTTTCAAACAATGAAAAACTGAGTTTAGTTGATTGGTTTCATGAAATGTGTAGCTATCAATTTGTTGTTTTATTGAATGGTTGTAGAACATTGCGAATTTCTTAATGGAATAATAATATTGTGAATGGAATGTAGATTTGTGTATTTTCAATTGAAAATGGAAATGGAAATTAATTCTGGGCATTTTCAGCTATTATTTTTTTTAAAATTACATTTGATAGGGGTTTGAAACCCCTATGTAAGCCTTTGACGATAATATAGAGGTTTCAAACCCCTATGAAATCACTACAATTGATAGGGGTTTGAAACCTCTATGTAAGCCTTTGAAGATATTATAAAGGTTTGAAACCCCTATGAAATAGTCAAGATTTGATAGAGGTTTGAAACCCCTATGTAAGCTTGGAAGATAAGATAACACCTTAAAAGATAACACTTTTCATAGAGGTCAAAAACCTCTATGAAAAGTCTTTCATATAGGTTCAAAACCTCTATGAAAAGTAGAATTTGTTCTAGTGTACCAGTCCTTCCAAAAGAGCTGATTCAAACCTCCACTGATTAGTTGGTAAGCTTCCTTGACCGATAAACTTCCTCTTTTATTGAGCTATTAGCTTATATGATCATCCCTTCTACTTCGATTCAGAGTAGGTACAGTCATGATATGCTCACATATGACCATCAGAAGAAAGTCTCGGATTCGGTGAAGATCCCACCCTCCTGGTGAAGTAAGGTCACACACCATCTGTTATAGCTCCTATTCTCCTATCTCCCTTTTGGCATAATTCAATAACGAGGCTATCCCTTCCACCAACCAGGGGCGGATCCAGGTGGGCCTTGCCCTGGGCTGTAGCCCAGGGCAACCCAAGGCAAGGCCCAATAAAAGTCCAAAAAGTCCAAAAAAATTACAAAAAAGTCCAAAAAAAGCCCAAAAAAAAGTATGCTATTTTGTCATTGATGCATATATATATATATATATAGTGGTATAATTTATTTAAAGTATACATAATAATATATAAAAAAAATAATTTACAAAATATTTATAGCCCAGGGCTATCAAAAATCCTTGATTCGCCCCTGCACCCAACGGTCTTTACAGAACTGAATTGTTGATCCATTTCCCACCAGTTTAGTAATACCTTCTAGAAACTCCGGCCATGTTCGACACATGCTTCTCCAAGTTACTGAGGTCGATTTACTCCCTAAAGATTTTGGTACTTTGATTACTCCTTTACAATACTTGGCTTTTAGAACTCTTTCTCATAGACTCTCCTCTTTGGTTAAGAATTCCCAGCAAACGTTCATGACGAGTGTTGCATTATTCTCCTATATATGCATTAGTCCCTACTCCCCAGCTTCTTTGCTTGAACATATTGTATCTCAGTCGAGAAGGTGTACGTTCCTCTTAGCAATAGTAGAAACTCATACAAACGACCTGATAAGCTTGTCCGCTTCAGAACAAATATGTATTGGGAGCTCCCCTCACCTACACTAGAATATTTTTGACTTTTAATAGAGGTTTTAAAACCTCTATTAAATAAAGTGTTATTAAATGTCATGTGAAAATGTGTTATGTTTTAATTTTTAATACATGTATTACATAGAAGTTTTTTCAAAACTCCTATCAATTAGGTGTTATTTAATAACATCTCCCTTTAATAGGTGTTTAAAAATCTCTATTAAATACCGAAATTGTTCTAGTGCTATATAGTGTGTGATTCAGAGCAAACACTAAGTAGAGGAATAGTCTAAATACCGAGTGATTTAGATAAAAAAAAATACTAACATTGATTTGTCGCTCTCGAGATAGTAAACTTCAATTCTTTATTGTCAGTTTAACAACTTGACTACAAATCTCTATTTCCATCAAGAGACAACTGAGATAATATTTTATTTAAAAATTATGCTTATCGAGACTATCCACACTAATCCTACGAGGCTCTGGTGCTTATTCACCAAAAGATGACACCGATGGCCTAAACGAACTCACAACACCGAAGAATTCAACTTGAGATCATAGATTTAACTCACACTATCCTTTACTGTTGTGCCAACTCATCCGATTGAGTTGATAAAAAAGATTATATATAATAACAAGCTTTTGATTTCTAACATTAGGAAACACATATAAGTATAGGTCGAATTTCTACACCTTTCGAATTAATGTCGAACAACTCGCGAAAACATCTTTGATATGATGGATGATGCAGCACTTGCTAATTAAAAAGGCAAGGTCAGGAGAGATCATGCCTTTGACTCGTTGAGATCAAGTTCTTGATCCTTTATCAAACAAAAACATAGAAAATTGGAACAACTCCAAAAATAATAAAAAATAGGTCGAGTTGTCAGACTTATCATTCTCTTAGGTTAATTAATCACATGATTACTCAACTATGCGTGTTGTAACACTTTTGTTATTAAACTCAATTTTGTATCAAAAATGTCATCAAATCTTTTGAAATATTTCACTAAAGTCACTTGCATATAACCCTTACTTGTCATTAAAAACTTAAAAATTAATATTAATTCCCCTCGACATCGTACTTTCTCATCAAGAAGCTCAATTCAACTGTTCTCATTAAGAGAGAGTTCAAAATGACATCACAACAACCCACATCACAGTTAACACACAAATTGAAGCAGCCCAATTCGCCCAAAGAAAACTGAATCAGCTCTCATCTCTGCCGCTCGCGTACCTCCCACAACCACCGCCACCACTGCCACCGCCGCTCTCCTGATATCCACTACCGCCTCAGCTTGCCATTCCTCTTCCGCACACTTTCTTCCTCTTCCGCCTCTTCCACCACGGCAATTAAACTCATACATGCAACCACCGTCGTGCTGACCACCAATGACTCCACCGCGCCCATAGCCTCCGCCTCCCCCGAAACCCATGTCCCTCCGACTCCCATAGACAACAGAGCCGTCAGGGCCGGTGATATCGATGGCTTTGATCCTCCCGTCGTAGCCTTGCTCGATTAGAAACTTGACGAACTCCTCCTCTGCCAAGCTCAGGTGGCCCTCCAACTTGATGAAGGACTTGTGGTTGTGGATGAATAAATCCTTGCCGCCACCGTCGGACGTGATAAATCTGAAGCCTGGCGTGATCAATCTAAAACCCTTCTGCCCATTTTGTAATTTATGATCAGTTTGTGTGTTCTTGTGATGGGAAAGTCCTAGTGACATTATTTTGGATACACTTCATGAGAACTAATAGATGGAGCATCTTGATGAGAAATTATGAATGGGGAGGGGAGTTAATATATATCTTTAAGATCTCGATGCCACATAGGCACCACGTCATACAAATATGACTTTAGTATAATATTTTAAAAAGTTAGTTTAATGACTAAGTGTTACAACACGTATAGTTGACTATATCTGAAATTAACCCGCATTCTTTTCCAATGAAACTAAGATTTTTTTGCATTTCGTGTGAGATTTTTTAACTATGCTTAATAATTTTAAGCCTTACTCTTACTCAAATAATAATAATAATAATAATAATCTACCTATTCTATAATAAAAATTTACTTTCTATAGTGAAGATATTTTGGCCACGGACTTTCCAAAGATACCCTAAAAAAATTTTTTGATTGGTTAAAATAAAGTCTATGTAATGATACGCTAGTGGTTCTCATGCCGAAGCTGAAACCTCCTGAAACCTTTGCTGACTTGAGGTTGATCAGTCTATGTAATGTTGTATACAAGGCCATAACTAAGGTTACTGCTAATAGACTGAAACCAACTATGGAGTATTTCGTGTGTAATACACAATCTAATTTTGTACTAGGGAGAAAAATACAGATAACAACACAATACTGGTACGAAAATTGTCCAATCAATGAGGAGGAAGAGTGACAAGACAGGCTGGATGGCGATTAAGATTAACTTGGAGAAAGTGTATGATAGATTGCAATGGGACTTCATTAGAAACACACTAAACTTGATAGGTATGGACAAGGGTATGATTGAAAGCATTATGAAATATGTATCTACTGTTGTCTATTCTGATCTATATAACACTTTTAATTTAATCATAAATCATAAAATATAAACATACCTCCTTTCATTATCAATAAGTTTAAAAATATTTTTCCCCTCTCTGCCTTCTTCCGTAATACCGTTATCTTTGATGACGAGATCTTAATGCGGTTTTAAACAAATCATATCTCAATAACTGTTTTACAGTTATTGGTCCATTTATTTTGAAGAGAGAGAGGAGGGAATTAAAACCTTCGTGTTCAAAATATTTATACCCAAACTACCATCAAGTTGTGGGCCCAAAACATAGAGTACGTAACAATATAATATGGGTCACATATAATAGAGATTAATTAGGAAAAGATAATCTAACATCTACACCTTCTATGTGAGTACTGTGGAATGGGGGAGTAACCGATCAATTCTCACCATCTAGAGTGGAATGGGGGAGTAACTGATCAATTCTCACCATCTAGAGGGGCAAGACGGGGATTCCGTCTCCTTACATATTTGTTTTGTTTATGGAGCAGCTAGCCCATCGGATTCAATAGCCTATTGACAATAAAGCTTGGAAGGGAATTCAAGTGGGGAGGGGTGCAACAATAATTTCTCATGTCTTTTTTGCGGACGACATGTTTCTTTTACAGAAGTGCCAATGGCGCAAGTTCGAATAATCAAAGATATGCTACTTAACTTTGGTGGATGCTCGGGACAGAGAGTTAATAGAAATTAAACCAAAATCTTCTACTCTAAAATTTTAGCTTTTCCACGCAGCAGGCAGTTACTAAGGAAATTAAAGTCTTGGCAAATTCCTGGGTTCTCCAATTATACATGGGAGAGTCAAGAAAGAAACTTATGGCGATATACTAGTGAACTTGTGGTGGAAATTATCTAACTGGAAAGCTGATTATCTAACTGGAAAGCTGATTTTAATATACGTTCCTCTTATATCATTTGATATATATATATAGGTATGTATTATATGTATATATAATATTCCATGGTTTCATAGTACACATGATTTCACATATATTAAAATCTATATATCATGTTACAATATATATGCCTATGTTAGCAATAGGCATATGCATATTACATGTACAAATACTATTTAGAAATACCAATACATATATATATATATATATATATATATATATAACATCTTACTTAATATAATTGTTTTTGAGAAAAATTAAGTAGGTAGAAATATTTCTCTATGGGAATCCCCAGTGGGATTTAAATAGGGAAATAAAATTTTTCTTAGGGATTCCACATCCCCGCGAGGATTAGACAGAGATGAAAATGAGGATGAAATTTTATTCCTGCACGAGGACATGTATGAGGATGGAGGGATGAATTCTTAAGTATGAATTCTTAAGTGGGGATGGGGATGGAGGTGAGGTCCCCATCCCCCACCCTCTACAATTGCAACCCTACATTAGAGTATAGTAGGCGAGCAATGAAATCTATTAAGTTCTTTAGTGATTGGAGAAGTTGATAAAAGCAATTGATAAGAAAGTCCTTATTGAAGAAAGGAACAAACAAAATTAGAAGTCTCTAAACATTTTTAGGTTGAGACGTATTTATTTTTATACAAAAAGTCTATAAAAGTCGAGATTTGTAATCAATCCACAAAAATCACAAGGAAATGAAATACATCTTACTTTTATAAACTCTCTAAGATTCTAAATTGAATACCCCAAAACTTATATAGGCTTTTAACACATTGAATGCACCAAACTTTTATAAACTCTTTAAAATATATAATTGAATACACCTAAACTTTTTTAGTCATTAAAAGTAATCAAAAGTCCATTAAAATCCCAAATACACCCTTATCAATTTGCCCACCTTATTAGGTGGAAAAAAAAATATGAGTCTTAATATGGAAAATTTGCAACATACAATGAAAATATTCCGTGAGAAAACTTTGATTATTAAATGCAAGAAAATGTAAATTTCTCATGGGATTTACCATTTTAATTGGGATATTTTCCTTTTCTATCTAATCAAATAAAGTTTTTTTTTTAATAAGAAACCAACTTTTATATCCCTCAAATTTGAACAAGAAAAAAAAAACTACAATTTAGTAATCTAGGTCTATCATAAATCTTGGTAGAATAATCTTAATTCTATTAATTATATAGAGATCCTAGTATACTTACGTGGGCCTGCTTGCTCAACTAGACTCTATAAATATGTTGTGACTCATTTAGGTTATGCAGGTTTATTATGATTGATTAGGTCTATTCACTAAACGTGTCTAACCTTATAATTATTCCTCATGATCTAGTAATTGAGACAAAAATGACTACTTAAGGAGATGTGGTTTCTCCTTGTTAGCTTCAATAGAAAAAAAAATCAGACACAAGAAGAATTGAACTCTTAACAGCCTCATGTATTCGACACACTCACCATATATAAAAGTGTTGAAGCTACTACTTCTTTAGTAATCACCAACATCCAGCGACCCATAAGAGAACAATATTTATATCGAAAAAGAAAAAGTTGGGTTAAGTAATTTCAAGCCTCATAGTTGATGACGACTCACTGGTTAGTATGAGGTTATTTAGGTAAAATGCTAGGAGTTCAAGCCTCTTAGCATGCAAGTTGTAATTTATTTTTTATCAAAAAAATTAAAAGAAAAAAATGTTGGGTTAAGCAGCTCCATAGTTTGAGTTCACTTTGGCTTGAACTTCTATTGGCCACATATTGGTCCACATAGGTCCGATACAACAAGTAAAGCTTACTTGGGTACGAGATTAGGAGCTCAAGCCTCATAGTGGGAAGTTTTAATTTCTCTCTTATCAAAAAAGAAAAAAATGTTTAGTTAAGTAGCTCTATAGTTTGAGTTCACTTTGGCTTAAACTTCTATAGGCCACATTTAGGCCCACACAACGGAGGTTCAATAGAACAAGTAGAGGTTAATTGGGTTAAATGTTAGGAGTTCAAGCCTTGATGCCGCATTGAACAACGTCAAAAATAGTCTTGAATTCACATACTACAATTGATTTGTACTGAGGCAAGATAAATCACTTAAAAACTAAAATTATGCTAAATTACGCTAGGAAATCAAATCCAGGCAAAATAACGCTCTTAAAAACTGAAATCAATAAATAAAGACTCTAAACCAAGGCATGGATTGACATTCTAGGGAATGGATTCGATTGTTGGTTTATTAAATGTTTATCCTAGTACTGATTCTCATAGGCAGGCTTATAGTGACTCTCATTACCTCATGCCAGTGGAGGAAACGTGCAACACAATCACATACTAACTAGACTTGCCAAGCCACCGGATATGTCGTAGGCTTTAAACAAACTAACAGCATTAACGAACGCCTATCATGAGTGATAACTAGTGTCGAGTTTTCCATTAGTCACGTGTGGACATTACAAATCATTGCCATCAATCTCATATCCTAACAACATACATTGATTACCAACAGACAAGGCCCCATTTGCCACCAAATGTGACCCCTTTACCGAGTGGCGGTAGGATCACTAGGGATAGTTTCTAATTGTATTGCCATGCACATGCACTTATGCAACAAAAAAGGGAAACTTAAGGCTTAAAACCATTATTAAAAACCTCAAAATAGCGATGCAGCCAAGTTAGATCCAGCGATTATGTGGCGATTTGGCTTTGTACTGAGATTACTGCCAAGGCGCTAGGCCTATTTTTAGATTTTTTATTGAATTTCTATACAAATCGCTCATTTTTATATGAAAGCCTTTTTTGACCTGAAAATAGAAAGACAATGATCTAATAGCCGAAATGGTGATAAAAGTCATGAAATTAGTGGTAAGATCACCCTAAAATATAGCACAAATGACGACTTATAAAATACTATGAAACTTAGATAGTTGCTAATCCCAAGCAAAGTAGCATAAGATAATCAACTTTCAGACACAACATAATTTTAGCTTTTCTAATGCCCAACTCTAACTTAAATAGTTTCGTCTAGTTTTCCATAAAATTTGCGAAATAGGGAACAATAACACTTGAGCAATACTGGTTTCTTTGAGTCAAGATATTTTGGCTACTTTCCCAAGCAATACTCCGCCAAATATTAGGCTTTGTCGAGACTAAAGCCATTAATTACTCACAAGTTACCTCGGAACTTTTAACAAGATGCACTACAAAAAAATAGCAAATCAGAAACGGAATTTTCCGTCTCTGATTTGCAAAAATTCCGTCTCTAATTGCTATCAGAAACGGAACAGAGACGGAATCAGGTCCGTCTCTGAAAACGTCGTCGCTGATTCGATCAGAAACGGAAAATTGATTCCGTTTCTGATTAGAGACGGAATAGAGACGGAAAAAATTCGTTTCTAATTAGAGACGGATTTAGAGACGGAAATTAGAAACGGAACAGAGACGGAACAGAAATGGAATTTATTTCGAAATGGTACATTTGTAATTGCATTCGTCTCGATTCGTTGCTTGATTAGCAACGAATCAGAGACGGAATTAATAAATTTATGAATTCCGTCTCTGATTCCGTTTCTAATCAGCAACGGAATCAGAGACGGAATCAGAGAGGGAATGCAAATATTTCGTCTCTGATTCCGTTGCTGATTAGAAACGGAATCAGAGACGGATTTTTCCGTTTCTGATTCCGTCTCTGTATTCGTTTCTGATTAGCGACGAAATCAGAGACGAAATTCTTATTTCCGTCTCTGATCCGTTTGTGATTCATACATATATTTCTGGAAAATTAGAGAAGGAATAGCAACGGAATGTTTGACTTCCGTTGCTAATCTGTCTCTAATTTTCTATTTTGTTTAATTATGACACAGAAACATAATCCAATTGGTTCTCCAACCTAAAAATTCAAGTTTCAACCATATGACCTACTCCATCGCCTGCACCCCCTCCAACAACTCCTTGGGGGTGCTAACATCCCACAAAAAAGCCAAATTGCACATTCATACATCGACAATATATATCAACACATATTCAAAAGAGAAAGAAAAAATGTGAAACTCAAAATTTGCAAAAAAATTTATATATCCACGGAAAATTGTCATGTATTACAAAAGCTCCAAATTTGGAAGTATACACAAAAACCACCAATCCTATTGTTCAACAACCAAAAAAAAAAAGAACACTTACAATCCTATAAATATGCACATAAAGAATTAAGTTTAATAACCAAGAACAAAATCCATCTAATGCTCAACACATCCAATCACCAACACTCCAACATGACTGGTCAGAATAAGAATAGCAAAAAGGACTTCATATAATAACTATAACGCACTTTGAAGCATTTCGATTCTCCATCTCGAAGACAACAACCAAGTGATTATGCACCGAAAAAGTAGGCAAATGAGAGATTATTGAACTAAGGATGTACATTGGAAGCGAATGAGAAAAATGGTGGATTTGAAGAAACATAGAAAGTAATAATAATCATACATAAAAAGTAGGCTTCAAACCTATTTTTTAATTTCTTTACGATTGAGTTTGCTTTGGTCTTTTGTCAATTCAACACATATGTAGGTAAAGAGTACTAGAGCTAATAAGGAACATGAAAGAAAATGAACTCATATTAAACATTAAATACAACACCATAGTCAATACATGAAGTTCCTTAGGGAGACCCAATTTTCATTCAATTCAAAAGAAGACAACAACGACAACAAGTCGTAATAAAACACTGAAACAAAGTAGAAACAACACACACATTGTTGACTTTGATTTAGTTCTTTGAAAATTAAGATGAAAGCATTAACAACATTATGGGGATTGTAATAGGTGCAATGAGAATAACATGGAGGTTTTAGCAGTAAAACAAGAAGAATTGAACTCCTTCGCTTGAGTTGGATTATTTATCAAGCTTTGTAAGGCATGCATTTCAACATGTATATGATAATGGTGAAGTGCAAGAATGCTAAAAGGTAAAAAGCGAAAGTTAAGCACAAACCTTTATCAAAGCAAGATTTACATCCATCAATCTTGATAGGAAGTCATCATCTCATCCACCAACACTGCTGTGTGCTCCATTACAATACCAGCCATGTGTTCCTACTCAAAAAAAAAAACCCATCTGAGGTCCTCTCCTGCAGTGAAGAAAAAAAAAACTCATTTGAAGATAGTATACGTACATTGAAATGTGCACCTTTTCCTTGATCTGCTGCATTTAAAAAAAAAACATAGCAGAACAGAGATGATAAACAACCCTCACAATGCCTTCTATTTTCCCAGCCTCTCTGTCAGGGTTAAATGGGTCATTAAGTTGAGTTAGATTATTTATCAAGCTTTGTAAGGCATGCATTTCAACATGTATATGATAATGGTGAAGTGCAAGAATGCTAAAAGGTAAAAATTGAAAGTTAAGCACAAACCTTTATCAAAGCAAGATTCACATCCATCAATCTTGATAGGAAGTCATCATCTCATCCACCAACACTGATGTGTGCTCCATTAGACTGAACCAGTCATGTGTTCCTACTCAAAAAAAAAAAAAACCAGCTGAGGTCCTCTCCTGCAGTGAAGAAAAAAAAATCCATACAAATAGAATAAGAAAGCTTCAAAAAAAAAAGTAGGAGCAGCAAGCAGAACTGATTTAGGACTGAAGTTTTGTTGTTGTTGTGACTTTGGGGTGTCACTGTAGCTATTATTTCTCCAAGTTATATCCATAATCCTAGCTAAAATTATCAAAATTGAATAGAGTTACTCATTGATTCCATTTGAAACAGAAGAGAGAGGATCAACTGCCCTTCATGCCGAATCCAAACAAACATTTCACCAAAGAACACAAACATCAGAGAAGGAGGGCATACAAAAATTAGAAATTAAGTCTAAATGATTGGACTTAATAACACAGGATCCATGCTAATAAAAGTAACTACATTATTGGACGTTGACATATCATATACATACATTATTCGCTATCATCCGTTTCAAATTCACTCTCATGAGTAGAAGGTGAGGATTCTTCTTCTGAATCATCTCCACTATAAACTTCTTCACTTGGACCCGCTTCAACAATGAATCGAGTCCCATTCGGATCATCCAGATTGTTGATATCGGCGATTGCATCACCGACTACGCACGCGGTGGGCATCCCATCTTGGAAAGCAATCTCCGTCGAGCCCTGGTCATTATCGTCTTTGCTAGTTTCCTCGTCAGCGAATTTTGGCTGACAGCAACAAACTGCTAGCTATTCTCGTCGGTCGTTCCTCATAGAAGGGTACGAAATGTAGTAGACTTGAGTGGCTTGCATTGCTAGTACAAATGGCTCGTAGTTGTTATATCGTCGACTTCAATGAACCTCTACCAATTGAAGTGTTGGGTGAGTCCTCACACCATGATTCGGTGTAGGGTCATACCATTCACACTTAAACAAGACCACACGCTTGAGGCCGGTATACTCAATCTCCACAACCTCTTGCAGTACTCCATAATAGTTATGGGAAACATCGGCGTAGTTTGAACCCTTCGCCAAAACACCGCTGCTCTGCGTCGATCTATTAACGTCATATGTTGCGGAGTGGAACTTATACCCATTAACAAGGTAACCAGGGTAGACAGTACATGATCGACTAGGACCAACAGAAAGATCAACAAGCGTCTCGTCAACTATAGAATTCCGAGCCTATTAAAAAAAAATTAGAAATGCAATATGACACATTACTTATGGAAGAAATTTATGAATCTATAACGTACAAAAGTAATGACCTTACATATGTTTGAAACCAAATGGGGAAGTTGTGCTCTAGACTACTATCAACTTCCGACTCCCCCATTGCTTGAGTGATTTCATCGATGAATATCCTAGAAGAAACGACCATGTAAGTAGGTTGTCTTACTAAAATATGAACAATGAATGTACTGTATTATTGAATGAAAGCGACGGACATAGTGAACGTAAGGAGCGATCTCTGGACAATTGAGCAGTATGTATGAATGAGCGGAATTATACTCCTGCTCTCTTAAGTACCGCTCCTTCGACTTGCCCATGGGTCGACTAGGATAAGTGAAAATTGAGAAATTGCCGACGAAGTTCGGTGTGGGCCCGAGACCGCCATCGTCGTTACGTGGCACTTTGTCATGCAACGTAAAGACGTGATCTTCGAAGTAGTAAGAACAAAAGGATGTGACCTCTTCGACCAAATAAGCATTACACATGGAGCCCTCAACCTTCGCTTTGTTTCGCACATTGTTCTTCAAATGTTTAAGGTACCTGTATGAATGTTATAGGAAATGTTGATATAAAACCTATTAAATGGGAAAATAATTTCAAGGGCTCAAGATAGTACCTCTCAAATGGATACATCCATCGAAATTGAACGGGACCGGCCAGACGGGCCTCGTAGGCCAAGTGGATTGGTAGGTGTTCCATAGAGTAAAATAAGCTTGGAGGGAATATTTTTTCCAACTTGCAAATGATTTTTGGTATTTCAGACTCTAAGACCTCCATATCTTGGATACTGACACATTCCGCAGTTAGGGATCGAAAAAAAAGGCTTAATTCGCTAATTGCAACCAAAACCGGGTTTGGGAGGAGTTCTTTGAATGCAATTGGTATCAACCGTTGCATGAATATATGACAATCATGGCTCTTCATGCCGAACATTCGCAGTTTCTTTGGATCTACACATCGACCAAGATTCGATGCGTAACCATCAGGAAAACGCAACTTTTCAACCCACTCGCACAATTTTTTGTTTTTTTGATGTATCAAGAGCATAGCACCCAAGGACGTAAGTATTTGTCGCCGAATCAATGTGTAGAGAAGGTCGGTGACAATATTCACGAATATCTTGCCTCGATTTTGCATTGTCCTTACTCTTGCTCGGTACACACATAATAGTGTTGAATATGTTGTCAAAAACTTTTTTCTCAATGTGCATGACATCTAAGTTGTGGCGGATCAAGTTTGTCTTCCAATACGGCAAGTCCCAGAATATGCTTTTCTTCCTCCATCCCGAATTCTTAGCTATCCGCCCATTCACGTGATTCGACTCCGATTTTGTCACCTTTATCAAGCCAAACGATTCAATTTACGCCAAAATTTCTTCACCAGAACGCAAAGCGGGCGAATCATCATTTATGACCATTTTGCCTCTAATGAATTTTTTTTGTCTTTCCTTAATGGTGATGACTTCGTCAAGAAACGACGGTGACAGTCGAACCACGATGTCTTACCACCATTTCGCAATTGAAATGCATTTGTATCCTCCATACAATATGGACAAGCGTCCTTACCGTGTGTGCTCCAACCGGACAACATGCTATATGCGGGAAATCACTAACGGTCCAAAAAAGGGCAACTCGCATGAGAAAATTTGTCTTGGTGGAGACGTCGTATGTAATCACCCCATTGTTCCATAAATCTTGCAACTCTTTCACAAGCGGCTGAAGGAACACGTCGATTTTCTGCTTTGGGCTGGTCGGTCCAGGAACGATAACCATTAAGAACATAAACTCAGATTTCATGCACATCGACGTTGGAAGGTTGTAAGGAGTCAAAATCACGGGCCACGAAGAGTACGATTTCCGGAAAGCCCAAATACTTGAAAACCATCGGTGCACAATCCTAAACGAACATTCCGAACCTCGGCGGCGAAGTCTCTATTGACGTCATTAAAATGTCTCCAAGCAATCGAATCGAACAGTGTTGCATAACATCTTCTCGGCGATGAATGATCTCCATGCCATCGCATATGTTTTGCGGTTGACTCGACGCATACAATCGTTGCAACCGAGGGCCCAAAGGGAAGTAGTACATTCTTTTGCAAGGGCGGTTTTTGTGTTCCGACCACGACCTCGTCGATGTGCAATGTATCGTGATTTCCCACAAAATTTACATGACGTCAACTCAGAGTCCACTCCCAAATAAATCATACATTGGTCCTCACAACAATCTATTTTCTCAACAGTAGACCTAGACCTCGCATTAGTCTTTTAGTGGCATAAAAATTTTCAACCAATGAGTGTCATTTGGCAAACAATCCTTCATGAGTTTAATGATTTCATTATACCCTCGTTCAGATATATGATGTTCAGACTTGATCGCGAGTAATCTTGCCATTGCGGACAACGTTGTCATGGTTTCGCAACCAGGCCACAATTGTTCCCTACTTGCATCAATCATGTCATATAGTTGGCGTGCTTGGGGGTTTGGTGATTCTTCCACGTCATTCCAATTGAAACTTGGACTGCCACGTTGTGTAGCATCTCATGAGAAGGTGTCGGATCGTATCCTCCCACATCAGCATCATCAATATGGCTATCCATTTCGTAAAAGTTTTGCGGGCCTTCATCTCCGTTCTCACCATGTTCGTACCAACAATGATATCCCGAGACAAATCCATACCTACATATGTGGTACTCAACCGTTTCGAAGTCCAGGTACGGTACAAGTCGACATTTCTTAAAATTGCACGGACATCTAATTTTCTTTCACTTTGGTATGTAGGACAATGTTGTTTGGCAAATGATATGAATTCTTTAACCTTCGCCACGAATTCAATTCGAACGTAACCGTTGTCGAGCCGGTTGTACATCCAGTCTCTACTTGTAGACGACATTCCTATTCGAACGTAACCGTTGTCGAGCCGGTTGTCTATTCAAGTAATGAAATAATAATGATTAAGATGATAGGAAATCTCACTAATTGGAGAATAGTGTAAATCGGAATAGCGATCAAGACAATCTAGAAGAAATTGATAGCTAAGTGAAAGAACGAGGTTCTTGTTGAACTCATGAATAGAGAATAAATTGACAAAGTTAGAAAGTCATTAATTTTCTAACTAGTCAGCGTTACACGATGTCTCAGGTTTCATTTATGATCGTATTGTAATGTAATGTCTCTTTTCATATGATGATAGATGTAATTAGATCACTCTAGTCATGGAATGACTTATATAATTATAGGTTTTATTAAGAAATGCTAGAATGGTGATAGATCAAATTTACTTTAATATCTAATGTTGTCCTTAATTATTATCTTGCTAAGTATTAATGTTTGAATGCAATTCAAGGCACGAAATGCAAAGTACAACAACATTTATTCGATATTCCTCTAATCTGGATTATTTACCTCATCATAAATATGTAAGATGCCTGGATTAGAAAGTAATTGTTTTAACTTTTCATTGAACTAAGGATAGGGAGTTGAAAATTCAAAGTGTTTTTTATCTATACCAACTATGCTCATTGGAAAGTAAGGATGAAGTTCTACATTAGGGTGAAAATTAGACTTTTGTGGGAGTCAATTGAGAATAGGTACAGTGCACCGAACAGGGCCATGAGAGAATACATCATTGAGGAGACCAAGATTGAGCTCTCCAATGATCAAGCCATGAATAATTTTTTTCCTCGCTTTATGAGAACAAATTTAACAGAGTTAGGGCTTGTCAAACAACGAAGGAAGTGAAGGAGAAGCTTAGGGTACATTATAAAGGTAAACATCAAGTGAAAGAAAAAGTTGATAATCGAGGGGCACTATAAGACTTTCAGAGTTGGCTCCGATGAAGACATAGCCACAACCATCACTTCGTTCACTAAGCTCTTGAATGAGATCAAGAATCATGCAAAGAACTATGATCAAAGTAATACCTAGTATATTTAGAATTAGATTTTCATATTTCAGATCATTGCACCTATTATCAATTTTTTGGCATTTCAAAATAGCATAACCAAACATAATAAAATAGCAAGGAATAAAAAATAATGCCTAACATGATAAATTTGAACAAAAATACTGAACGAAAATTCTTGATTTCATTAGACTGAAAGGAAGTGGAAACTTGTTCTTTTTATAAATGTTAGTTGAACACCTACATAACACATCAAGAGAGACACCGAACATATAACAAAGACATCAATATATCACTTATGATAGTGAATAGTTATACACATCAAGATATCATACAATAGCAAGGGAGACGATCTTGGTAAAGTTACAACCAAATCAAATTTATTTAAATTATACACATTTAAATAGGTAAACCAACATCAAGATATGATAAAATAGCAAGGAACACCTACATAACATGTCACTGCCAATTCACCAAAAATAATGGTTCGAGAGGAAAGAGGGAGAACTCACCAATCAAGCACAGCGAGGCGCGGATTGAATGAGAGCACAATACCACCGAACAGAGATCGAAGAGGGGACTGAATGAGAGCACGAAGTGAGACCCGAGAGGAGCAGAGGCGTGGACTGAAATGGTGCAAGACAACCGAACAGGACCAGAGCAAGGCAGCGCTACCAGGGAGCAATGTAGCGCGAGGACGACTTGTTGGGGGTTGGGGATTTGGGGGGCGGTGACTGGAGAGAGACGGAGAGACCAGAGAGAGAGAGAGTTGAGAGAGACGGAGAGACCAGAGAGAGAGAGAGTTGAGAGCAACGGAACAGAGACGCCAAATTTGTTGGGGGTTGGAGATTTGGGGGTCGGTGACCGGAGAGACGGCGCGACCAGAGAGGAGAGACGAGAGTATAGAGGAGAGACGAAGAAGACGATGAGATTGAATCGCGCGGTGGGTTTGCTTGGTTAGGGCTTTCGGTGGTGGGGAGGACGAGACGAGGGGGGGTTTTGGAGGGGGTAAAGAGAAATCTCGAGATTTGATGAACGGGTATAACAAAATAAAGTTTTGGTGGGAATGTTGGCGCCATTTTTCAGAGACGGAATTTAATTCCGTCTCCAATTCAGTTTCTGATCCGTCTCAAATCCGTCTCTGAATGTTTCCGTCTCAATTCCGTCGCTAACTTTTTAATTTAGAAACGGAACTTATTCCATGTCTAATTTCGTTTCTGATTTAGAAACAGAACTTATTTTCGTTTCTAATTTCGTTTCTGATTTGCTATTTTTTTGTAGTGATGACAGCTTAATCTCTAAATAGGGCATTGAATACTAAGATTCCACAAATAAAAAATTATGCAACCATTCCACTAATTATCTTTAAAATATTATTTGGCGACAGGGCTTTCTTTTTGGTTATAAGGGCTGGGTTAGGCTAACAAGGATGAATATTTAATAGGATTCAAAGCATTGGAAAGAATTACTTAATCTCGTTACAAGCACTCGAGCTAAATATTTTTAAGTGTTTTTATAGACTTCCGCCATTTTATTTCATTTTTATATCTCTTTTTTCTTCTTATTTTATTTTATTTTTTACGACCCCTGCTCCATTTCCTCCAAATTCCATTTTTTCTCACTTTTTCCCACCACTTGATTCCCTATTCCATTTCATGTGGAAAATGTGGGACATTCTATGTTAAAAACTCTTATTAGCACTTCCCACTTTCGCTATAATTAAGCTATCTTCCCAATGTAGGTAAAAAGATAATAAGGCCAATGACTATTGGTTTCACAATGAGTGATGAAGAAATTCAATTGGTTTAGCTCAACTAGGCTAATTAGCGATAAATTATAGGTGGGCTAAGGTTAAGGGCTAAACAAAAAATCCCTATGTCTTCCCCCAAACTTATTCTTAAGTTAATACCCGGTTTTAAATTATGTAAACCTATCTAGGAATCTGTAGAGGTTTAATTGACAGTTGTCCTAATGTCACCTTCTACCTGCTTCCATATTTAGCATAGAGCCTTGACTCCACACTAGCACTCTTTGACATAGACTTAGTCAGTAGGCAAATCATAAGAACATGATTTCTCACCTATGCTCTACTTAAAGTCTTGTCCATTTTTGCAACATCATTCCACATATGAGTTGTTAAATCCGATAATTTCAAAAACTTGATTACCAAACTAATTAAGTATTTTTGGATTTTAATTGAAAATTAGATTTCCAAGGTGGGACTCACATGTTACGGATCGGAGATCATAAGGTAAAATGTTATTTTTGATGATGAATGCCTAGTGATTATATTATATGGTATTTTCTTGTGAAGTCGAGGTGTGCCGAGGCGTATCCTCAATTTCTCATAATCGAGGTTGCAAGTGTGTGACTGAAGGGCACGAGTGAAAATAAGTTATTAGTTGCTAAAAAATTAGTAAACAAGTGTTAAGTATCACGCATATATTTCGCATCGATTTATGTACATGTTGGGATTGGTTGTAACGGCCTCTTACCTTAAGCTGGTGATTAGTACTAATTCAAATCCTAATTAATCTGAGTTAGGCTCATGATTAAGTCCGACGTACCTCGATTAGCATGTGTGTGCGTTTGCATGATGATTTGTGTTTGTTTGAATTGTTTAGTAAATTTATATAGGTTTTAGTATAAGAAAGGAATTATAGAAAAGCCTATAAATGGAAAATACACAATAAACAGTGAATTACCAGTACACTAAGTGCGATAAAAGGGTTGTGAAAGGAATGTGCATGCCCAAGTATACTTGTAGGCATGTCTAGTGAATTTATTGGCGAGAAAATACACAAGATATATATATATATATATTTATATTTTAGATATATAAATATATATTAGGAAATAAAAGATTAGTTGAATTATATGGATCATTTGATCGTCTCAAATGGAGCGTAAGTGTTTGATGTGTTAAAGTTAGTATGACTTTAAGGAGTTTATCACTTGATCGGTCTCGAGATAACGCGATGCCTATCTCAAAGAAATTCCATATATTTAAACTAAAACTCATACTTATGTCATTATTCGATTGATTAAATGAGTTGGAGAAGGTTTAGGTTTGATTTTGATTGAGAGAGAGTGTTCAGGGAGCCAAATCTGTATAGATTGATGAGCTTAAACTCAAACTCCAAAGATCATCACTTATAATGATTTGTTCTTATGTTGGTTAAAGTTTAATTTGATAGTGATGATAGAATCTCTGTGAATTATACAATTTGGTGATTGAATATGGTTTGTTACCTCACTAATGGTCTACCCTAATGAATTTTAAGAGTTTATATTGTTGTTTGGCTAATTTGTAATGAAACAATGGTTGTTGCCCTGTGTCTGTCCAAACAACACAGGGTGGAGCGTACTCCTTTAATCAACTGTGATGAACACAGTTGATGGAGTGCGCTCCACCCACTAAGGGAGTGCACTCCCACCCCAAAAAACAACAATGCTATGATTTGATGAAGAATTCTGGATGACTTAGGAAATGGATTAGGGGTTCTAGTTATAGGGTGTTGGACCTTGATTGACTACAAATGGTCTATGACAGGTGTTGGATCCTCGAAAAAGCTTGAGTGCTCGAAAAAGTTAGAATTTTGGAATGAAAACCTAGACCGAGGTAAGTACGCATTCGGTTATTTATCAATGTTGTCTTACTATTCTAGTACATCTAGTTCATGTACTGAAATGTTGGACTATGTATACTGTGATGGTTTTCAATAAACGAAAAATAGTGTTGACTGTGATTCACGAGAGTAAGTTCTTGGAATTGAGACCGGGTTATATAGGAGATGGGTTACCTTCCCAACCTATATTTAACTTCCTACTTAATTTATAGGTTGCGTGGGTTACATATTCACTATAGGGTTTCAGATAGAACCATTGGGCATTAGAGGATTGACTAGACATCATATCGGCCAATATGTTGGTCTAACAATCGCATTAATAGTGTCGGTGGGTAATCGACTCTAGTTTTATAAAATAAAATGGGGATCACAGTGTAATAGTCCATGATAACTTGCATTGCATCCATTATTTATTGATTTATATGTTTTTCATATTCTTGTTAGTTAACATTAATGCATATTATTATTGCATAATGATCTTGATTATTCTATGAAATGTTGATGGCTATGTGAATCCTTACATACTGAGCAAGTTGGAGCACTCACCCAAATTTAATATTTCAAGTTCACAACTTGGCGCTTCAGTTAAGGGCAAGGAAAAGATTTAGGTATCTTATATCTTCTCTATGATGTAATGAACCGTCTTGTATATATATTCACTATTTGATATATTTTGATGTATATAAACAGGGTTGGGAGGTTTATAATTAAGATTTTGATTTTCGATAAACTATGTATTACCATATTAAATATCGAAAAAGTTTTAAATATTCCGCTGCGTATATTGTGATTTGTTTATTCGATATTTATATACAAATTGAGTTTGTCAGGTACTGATAGAGAGGCTGCTGGATATAGGTCTGGCTAGATTACTAGGGCTTAATTAAGGTTTCAAGCCGAGTATCATCGCAATCGGGATAGGGGATGCTACATCGGTGGCAATGTAAAATGAGAATGAAGTTAGTGTTAGACTTTGCCTCGAGTCTTGTATCAATTGGTGGTAGTTGTGGTTAAGATTAAGTCCAAATTCGCGTAATTTTGGCTAATTTTGGCTACAAAATTGGTCCGATACACTTTGGTATGTCGTGGATAAAATTAAGATTTTTGAGATTTTGGCTAATTTTGGCTCATGAGTCACACTATGAAACTGTGGGAGAGGATAATTGACAATAGGCTAAGGAGAGAAACAACAATATCAGAGAACCAATTTGGTTTTATGCCTGGGAGGTCAACTATGGAGGCGATTTTCCTAGTAAGACGATTGTTAGAAAAATATAGAGAAAAGAAAAAATATCTTCATATGGTATTCGTAGATTTAGAAAAAGCATATGATAAGGTCCCTAGAGATGTTCTTTGGTGGGTTCTAGAAAGAAAAAGAGTGCACGCTAGATACATAGACACTATTAAAGATATGTACGATGGAGTAGTAACGAGTATAAAGAGATTTGGAGGAGCTACAAAAGAATTTTCCATTACGATAGGACTACATCAAGGATCGACTTTAAGCCCATATCTATTTACTTTAGTTATGGATGAATTAACTAGACATATTCAAGAGGATATACCACGGTGTATGCTATTTGCAGATGATATTGTCTTAGTGGATGAAACTAAAGATGGAGTGAATAGAAAATTAGAACTCTGGAGAAATACATTAGAATCTAAAGGCTTTAAGTTGAGTAGGACGAAAACTGAATACATGCACTGTAAGTTTGGAAACACTAGACATCGAGATGACGGAGTGGTAAAATTAGGGGAAGTAGAAGTTCCTAGGGTAAACCACTTTAGATACCTAGGTTCAATCATACAAAATGATGGTAACATTGAAAATGATGTCACACATAGAATCCAAGCTGGATGGAAGAAATGGCGGAGTGCAACATAGGTGATTTGTGATTGAAATGTTCATACTTAGTTAAAAGGAAAATTTTATAGGATCGCAATTAGGCCATCTATGCTCTATGGAAGTGAACGTTGGGCGGTAAAGTAAGAACAATTACATAAAATGAACGTAGTAGAAATGATGATGCATAGGTCGATGTATGGTAAAACTCGTAAAGATAGAATAAAAAATATAAAAATTCAAAGACAAGTATGAGTAGCACCAATTGATACAAAGATTAGGGAAGGACGGTTGCAGTGGTTTGGTCATCTGCAAAGACGGCCTACAAGTGCCCCTACTAGAAAATTTGACTCAATAGAAACTATAGAAATTCGACGAGATAGAGGTAGACCAAAGTTAACATGAAATGCATTAATTAGGAAGGATTTGAATGGTTTGGAAAGCTCACCATCAATTGCACTTAATCGAGCACAACGGAAAAGTTTGATCCGTGTAGCCAACCCCAATTAATTTGAGACTGAGGCTATGTTGTTGTTGTTGTTTTGAGATTTTGGCGTAACCAAAATCAGTGTTATGAATGTTTTATGGAGTTGGACTATTTAGTCGAGAGGTTTGCTCAATTTAGTGAAAAATCGAACTCAAAACGAGAACTGGATGTCAAAACACGTCAAAATAGGGATTTCATGAATCAATAAATAAAAAGAAATTAAGTTACTGACAAACAACTGCAGGTTTATATATAAATATAAAAAATAATAAAATTAAAATCCAAATCAAAACATTTTGTTTCGATTTCAACATAACATTTTTGAAACGTTCTATTTCAACTCTCTTAACTCAGGTTTTAGCTCCAAGTTCTCCCGACGTCCGATTTTCACCCAATATCTCTCTTAAAAACTATAAAGCATCGCGAAATAATCAGTTTAAGCTAAGTTTCCGCGATAGAAATGAGGTATTCAACACGTAATTTTGTAAAGACTAAATTCATGGTATTTTTTCAATTCAACTTGAATTATCGCAATTTTTCCATTTCTTTTTCATGATTTTGATGAAAATTGGTAGAGATTGTTGTAAATTAGTGTATTGGATTGATCTTAGTGATCTACTCTTAGGACATCGATCTACCCTCCCTTATTCACTTTTGTTGGCTTTTTATTTTTTGTATTACTTATATATGTTGTTTTATCACACTAAGGATACTTGTTTGGGTTAAAAGATACACATGACTTGTATTTCATTTTGCTTGTTTATTACACTTGACATTAGATATACACGATAATATATGTTTACAGGGTTCCACGTTTAAACTGTCCGACTCTTTTACTTTATTATTGAGCTATTTAATGTATTAATTGTTATGCTAACTTTTAAAACTTAAAAAATACTAATAACTTAACTTAAAATTATGAATTTACTTATATAGAAGGATCAGAAGGCTGACTAAGCCTGTGTTGACCTTGAGAATGTAGCTTAGGGGTGGGGAACTAGGGTCATCATAGTTGGTATCAAAGCCTGAGATTTAACACCTAACTCTTGGCTAACCCACAACAAGGATAAGACACAAATCAGTAATAGAGTTATAACAAGATTGGAACTTAGAGTGGAACCCTATGATCCTGACTTAGAGTCCTAGTTGGGAAGTGAAGAGAGTTAGGGAAATTAAAACTTAGATACTATATATGAAAATTGTTGTATTGCATTATATTACACTGGTAACTATACGTTGATCAGAAACTCGCTTACTATTGCAGATCGCGATGGCATATCGGCCTAGGTCAAGTGATGATAGTGGGACTACATGTTCTTCATTCACGAGTATAGAGGAGGTACAGTCTTTGACTCAAGGGCTTACTTCCCAAGATCAGATATTGGACAAGATCCTAAGAATACTCAGGGCACAAACCACAACTACACCATCACCGTCTTTGTCGATAGTGTCGATTACTAAAAGAGGGGACTGCGCCTACCATACAGGCGACTCCAGTGATTATTATTGTACCGACCCCACTAATCATAGCTAAGATAGTATCGGTTCAAACTTAGACAATACCATCCGCATCACCTACATTGGCAGAGAACACATTGACTACGCCCACAGAGATGAGTACTAGGGAAACAACTGAGGCGAGACAGACTTCTAGGTTTTAGAGACACCATCTAACTGAGTTCTACAGTGGTATGAATCTCGAGACATTAAAGAGATTTGTGAAGAGCCACGAGAAGATACACGACATCTTGGCAACATCGCAGCACATAAGATTAAGTATATCATTAGGGTCGATGTTTGGAGAGGGAGATGCATGGTGGCTACCTAGGGTAAGCCCAAGGATTGGGCAGAGTTCTAGAGGCGTTTTAATCATAAGTACATTTCTCTTTCAATTCTGAAGCTGAAGAGGGCCGAGTTTCTGAGCATCCGATAGGGTTATGTGTTTGACTAGGAAAGTGGTCATTGTCGTACTTTGACCATTGAATTAAGGAAGTGCGAGGACCCGCGTACGTTACTGGGTGCATAGCTACACTAATTTACTGTGAATTGCATGCTTTGATTAGATTGAAGACCGTATGTAAAATTATGCGAAAATGTGGAGATTTGTGATACCGATGGTTTAGATTGTTTCCCCCCTGATTGATATATTTACTTGTTATTTTTTTCTTGTTTTTAGTTAAATTAGAAATTATTCTTGTGAACACCCCGAGTTATATTTAATTTCATAGCCTATGTTGAAAACTTGATCTTTGTGGTTCGACCCCATGCTTGCCACTAGTGCAGTTCTTGTGGTCATGGGTAATCTCATATGGATTATATATTTTGATGCATTCGACACTCATCAAATCTTGGCGCCATTGCCGGGTACCAAGTCTTCGTCGATTGTTGTCTGTCGGATCTTTACTCCCTTTTGATCTGGAGATTGAATAGACCTGCCATCGGAACTCGAAAAAAACTAGGCAGAGGAACCACTCCTCGAGAGTTCAACAGAACGATGAGCAACCCCATCTGATGGTTGGCAACATTGGGATCCCACATGCACCACATGCACCCGTTACACCACTTGAGGGACAGGAGGAACCCTTAGTTATTCCTCTTCAACTGTTTGTTGCACCACCTGTACCACATGCACCAGTGGAACAACATAGGTCTATAGTACACTAGTATCAACCATTCGATCAAAGAGTTGTTAATCCCACTCCACAAAGGCCAAAAGCTAACCCTTGGGCACAACCTCAGGCTGATCGTTGTATTACCATTGGGATGGCAAATGATGGGATACAGGATCTCCTAGCCCATAAGCCACACTGCATCGCATTCCTAGCCCATAAGGGAAATTTTGAGCTCAGATCAGGTTTCATTAACCAGCTCCCTGTCTTCCATGGATTAGATCGTGAGGATCCAATCACCTTCATCAAGAACTTCCATTCTAAGTGGAGGACCATGACTCCCCCTTGAATCAAAGAAGACGAAGTCAAACTTTTGATTTTTCCTTTCTGTCTTAAAGATAAAGCTCTAGATTGGCTCTTCTATCTTCCCCTGATTTTATCACAAATTGGAACGACATGATTTATGCATTCCTCAAAGAGTTCTTCCCTGAATCTAGAGCCTCCTAACTTATTAGAGAGATATGCAGTATCAAAATGAAATGAGGTGAATCTTTTAGCAATTATAGGGTTCGTTATAAGCGCTTACTTGTGCAATGCCCCCAACATGGGCAAATCAACCTCTCCATTGTTCGCTTCTTCTATATGGGACTTACACCCTTTGAGAAACGAATGATCGATAATGCTTGTAGAGGAGATTATAGATGTAAGACCACTGAGGAGATGTTTGATCTGTACGACTCTATAGCAAGTTAGTCGCATCATTACATTGATGACGAGGAAAATGTACCCTCATAAAGTCTTTATGACGGAGTAGGCGAACGCTTTAGGTGGCAGATTCCAAGGACCACAGATTCTGTACGACTACAAATTCTGCCAATAATAAGCTTGATAAACTCATTGATCTCATGGAGTGATTCCTCACATCAGGAAAAGCTCAAGTTCAAGCTTGTGGTTTCTGCAAAGCCAAGGACCATTCCACTAACTCTCATCCTACCCTATTATAGAACTAACAAGCGAATGCTTTAGGTGGCAGATTCTAAGGGCCACCAAGGAATCAATACGAAAACAACTTCAGTAACATTTATAATCATGCCGTTAAAATCCCACATCATAGTTATGGTCCCCAGAACCAGAACTTCCTCCAATATGTTCCAAAGGGACAACCTCTTCCTCAACAGTCCTAACCCACTCAGAATTTAGAAGAAATGATGAGAAAATTCATTGTTAATCAAGACAGATTCTCTAAAGACTTGGCCCAACTCCAAAATGAAATAATCGCGAGCCATGCTTATAGCATTAAAAGTTTCGAGGTTCAATTAGGGCAACTGGCCCTGCATGTTGGGCGTATAGATGAGAAAGGCATGCCGCCTTCTCAACCATATCCGAATCCTAATGCGAATGTCAATGCCATTACACTTCGTAGTGGCATAGAGTTGGATGAGTCCCCTAAAGAACCCAAACCTAAAGATGTCGCCCTTAAATCTAAGGAAGTCAAGCAGGAGCTCGAAGTTCAACCGTCTCACCCTGAAAAGGTAAACTTGGTTAAGGAAGCACAACCTTCTCTCAAAATCCTACCCCCGTTCCCTCGATGCCTTATTAAGAATAAAAAGGCAGGAGAAGAGAACAAAATTCTTGAAGTCTTGAGGAAAGTTTCGATAAACATCCCATTTCTTGATGCCTTAGCACATATGCCCCACTATGGTAAATTACTCAAAGACCTATGCACCAACAAAGGTTGACTCAGAGGCAATGAAAAATCACCGTAGATGAGAATGTCTCAGCTATCCTACAAAAAAAGTTTCCCACCAAGGGTGAGAACCCGAGCGTGTTCACCGTCCCTTTCACAATTGGTGAAGTTGAGATCCAGAAAGCTATGTACTACCTCGGCGTCTTTATCAATGTCATGCAACTATCCATATATGAGACATTGAAGGATGACCTTCTAAAGGATACTAGAATTGTCATACATTTGGCTGACTGATCAATCGTTCGTCCTGTGGGTGTCTTGGAAGACATCCTGGCGAAGGTTAGTGAGATCATATTTCTTGCTGAGTTTTATATCATCGATATGAAGACTCGGTCATGCCCCTATTTGTCTTTAATCTTGCTCGGCAGGCCTTTCCTTAAGACTGCCAAGATTAAGATTAATGTTCACAGTGGTTCTCTGACCATAAAGTTTGATGGTGAACTTATTAAGTTCGTTATCTATGATGCGATGCGCCATCCCTGCGATGCCTTTTCTATGGTACTTGCCTTGGACAGTGTGGACTCACTTGTCCATGATATTTTTCTCGTGAAAGGTGATGATATGAAAGTGATGTTAGAAAGTCATCTCGACACCGATTCTTTGCGAGAATAATGCTTCATCCTCGATACTGAGATCGAGGAGTTGATCTCTGAGTTGGACTCTGCTACACTCTATTTTCCTACCCTAGCTTATTTTGACTTACCTTCTTCGAACTTTACAGTTCTCCCCTCGATAAAGTGAACCCCCACATTATAGCTCAAACCACTGCCCAACCACCTCAAATATTTGTTTTTAGGTAAGAATGATAATTTACCAGTGATAATCTCTACTAGAATCACATTACTAGAGGAAGATAATTTTGATTCATGTGCTTCAAGAGTTCAAAGAAGGGTCTAAACCTTTACAAGAATGGTCAAAACCTTCACGAGAACCACATCGAACACTGAACCCATCGATGAAAGGTATTAGCCTTCCACATGCACGCATAAGATGCATATGGAAGAATGGTTTAAACCTTCAGAGAACCACATTGGACACTGAACCCACCGATGATGGATGTCGTTAAAAAGGAGATCCTAAAGTTCCTTGACGCTGGGATGATCTACCCGATCTTCGACAGCAAGTGGGTCAGTCATCTTCAGGTACTTCGTAAAAAAATAAGGATCACAGTGGTCACGAACTCACGGGTGAGTTAGTCCCAACTCAGTCCAAAATGGATGACGGGTTTATATCAATTATAGGAAGCTCAATGCTTCCACTAGGAAAAACTACTTCTCATTGCCTTTCATCGATCAGATGTTAGAGTGTGTAGCAGGCATGTCTCACTATTGCTACTCGGATGGATACTTTGGTTTTCACCGGATTCTCGTAGCACTTGAGGATCAGGAGAAGACCACCTTCACCTATCCTTTCAGTACTTTTGCTTACCGATGCATGCCCTTTGGGCTGTGCAATGCATTTACTACTTTTTAGATGTATATGATAAATATCTTCTATAACTTTTTTGAGCACTTCATCAAAGTATTCATAGATGATTTCACCGTTTACGATGATTCATTCGATATTTGCCTTAGTCACCTGGCTAAGGTTCTTCACCGATGTATCCAAAAAAACTCGATCCTCAATTACGAGAAATGTCACTTCATGATGGATCAAGGTCTTATCGTGGGTCACATCATGTATGCTAAAGGTGTGGAGGTAGACTTGACAAAGATTGAAGTAATTCAAAAATTATCTTACCTCGGACTGTGCGAGAAATCTAATCATTTCTTCGCCATGCCGATTTCTATCAGCGATTCATTAAGGATTTCTCCAAAATTGCACAACCCCTATGTCGCCTTCCTTAGAAGGACGTGTCTTTCAATCTCGACAAGGCATATAGGAGTGCATTCGATGCACTTAAAGACTCTCTCATCTCTACTCTTGTGGTTCAAGCTCCCAACAAGGTGCTACCTTTTGAGATCATGTACGATGCCAGCAACCACGGTGTGGGTGCTGTGCTTGGGGAACGAGTTGGGCGTGCTTCTCATGTCATATACTACGCCCCCTGAATTCTTGATCTTGGCCAATTGAATTACAACACTACAGAGAAGGAGCTTTTAGCTGTCGTTTTCGCTTTTGAGAGATTTCAGCCTTATTTCTTAGGAACTAAGGTGGTCGTCTACTCTGACCATGCTGCGTTAAAGTACCTTATGGCTAAAAAGGAAGCTAAACCTCATCTCATTCGATGACTACTCTTGTTATAAGAGTTTAATATCGAGATTAAAGATAAAAGTGGTGCAAAAAATCTTGTTGCTAACCGTCTTAGTCTTATCAAGAATGGTGAAACACTTGACCCACTTCGAGATGATTTCCCTAATGATGAGCATCTCTTAGCAATCTCTGAGGAACTCCCTTGGTTTGTGGATCTGGTAAATTACCTTGTTACACGAGAATATTCACCTCACTTTACACGAGCCTAGAATGATAAAATTCAGACCGATCCTAAAATACTATGTATAGGACGACCCATAATTATGGAAGTTTTGCTCACACCATGTTATTCGTCGAGGTGCCTCCTAGACTGAGACACTATACTGGCATTTTGTCATTAATATGCCTACGGCAACATTTTGGTACACGTAAGACAGCTATGAAGGTCTTAGAGAGCGGGCTTTATTGGCCCACCAATTTTCACGATTTATATCTATACGCCAAGACTAGTGCCAGATATCAGTTAATCAATACCTTGAGTTGTAGGGATCAAATGCCACTGCCCTCGATCCAAATTTGGGAGATTTTTGATGTTTGGGGAATTGACTTCATGGGGCCATTTCCACTGTCACATTGTTTTCTCTATATCTTACTGGCAGTGGATTACATATCCAAATGGGTGGAAGTTAAAGCCATTCGCATAAATAATTCGTCAGTGGTATGCGATTTCCTGAAATAATCAATTTTTTTCAAATTTTGGCGCTCCACGGGCTTTGATTAGTGATCGAGGTATCCATTTATGCAACCACATGGTTGAAAATCTCCTATGCAAGTATAATGTTACACACTGTACGTCTACGGCCTATCATCCTCAGACGAGTGACCAAATAGAGGTGTCAAATAAGGAGATTAAAGCCATTTTAGAAAATATAGTAAACTCTTCATGAAAGTACTGGAGTACACGCCTTGATGACGCGGTATGATCAAATGGCTTATAAAATGCCAATCGAAATGTCTATGTATCGCTTAGTTTTAGCAAATCATGCCACTTGCTGGTCGAGTTAGAGCATAAATCTTTATGAGCTGTCAAACAGCTCAACATGAAACTCGACGCAGCTGGAAAAGAGAGAAAGTTGGATATCTAAGAATTGGAGGAGATCCGAAACGATGCCTACGAGTCTGCTCGAATCTACAGGGATAAAACCAAGGCATTCCATGATTGCGACTTATCTCGTAAGAATTTCGTAGTCTGCCAAAAGGTCCTACTTTATAATTCCAGATTAACTCTCCATGCAAGGAAGTTGAGGTCACGATGGCTCAAACCTTTTATTGTTACTGATGTGTTTGGATATGGTGCAATTGAGATCAGGAGCACATATACAGGGAAATTTTTAAAAGTGAATGGACATTGACTGAAGTCGTTCTATGAGAACTTCCCAGAGCACGAGATCAAGAGTGAGATTCTAGCAGTTGTAGAGTACTTTGACTGGGAGAGAATCAGACTGAGTTGAGCCAATGTCGTTAAAAAAATGAGCTCTTGGGAGGCACCCCAAGCTTCTATCCCTTTTCCTTTTTGATTTTTGATTTTAGTATTTTTGTTGTATTCATATCATTATCTCTTTGTAATTTTTTACAGGTGTTGCTTTACATAGCACACCAAACCTTGAGAGCCTGGTTTCACTCCTACGACTCATCACATGTTTTATACCTATGGTTAGTCGCATTGAGATTTGGTATGGTTACCCGTCTTCATTCTGTTCGTAGATTTAGGATTAGTGTCAGTCCTCATTTGCATGATCTTCTATCATTTCCATGCTTCTATATCCATCATGTTCTTTCAGCATCTTGTGTGTTTCCATGTGCACCTCTTGAATTATTTTGAACCTTGAGGATAAGATTCGAAATAAGTTTGGGGGTACTTTAGGATTTGTAGACTAAGTTGGATGAGTTTCTGTGCAAAAGCCTGCATGCGAGATCATTTAATTATTTCTCAATTATAAGTGGGTTTCAGACGGTATTTATGGTGTTTGGTATTTCTTATTCACTCATTTCTTCCATTTCTTTTCCCTCCATATCTCATTATCTAATTGTTTCCATGTTTTCAGTGTATTTTTCAATTTTTATATTGTTTAGAGTCGCCCGAGATCTCGTTTCATGCTTTTCGTTATGGATGAGTACAGTATGGTTGCTCTGTTGACTTGAAACTCGTGAGAAATTAAGAGAAACACTCACTCGAGCCCGTAGCCCAACATTCTTATGATTTCATGATTAGGGACTTAGTATGTTGGTTAAGCCTTTTGCTAGATACCAACGGGGGCAAACATTAAGAATTGTGCAAGTCAGATTTCTAGGGTACTAGAACGAGGACGTAACGCACTCGAGGTTGAATTCCTATGACTGAAACACTTTTGGGGAAATGATTTAGGTCATTTTTAGATTTAAACCCCTAGCCTTAGACCTACTTAGCCTTAGACCTACCTATCATCTTACCACTAGTTAGCCCATTTGAGCCGAATTAAACCTAATTTCCTTGATTAGCTATCATTAAACCCTCAGCCATTAGTCTCATATCCTTTTACCTAGTTGGAAACTAGGCTTTGACTTGAAACTCTTAAAAAGAGAAATGAGGAGAAAAAAAGAAATTTAGAGAAAAAATCGTTAAATGCCTAAATTAAGGGGAAATTCATGATTACAGAGTCCCATCTAAAACGACATCCACACGAAATGGAGCAGGGAGCCGGGTGGTTGGAAAAAGGTGAAGACTGCACATTTCGAATAAAAATGAATTTAAGTGCAGTTTAGTCACATTCATGTTCTCAAGGAATTATTTGATAATCTAAGCTTTAGTTTTCCAATGTTTTGCATACCCTTTATATCACTTCCTTGGTACCCTTCCCTAGCCTTGCTACATCCTATTAAAGTCCTATTGATTCCCATTGGTGTTAAGTCGACATTAGTGGAAAGTGTGGTTGCATTTCTTGTGTATGGTAATTTTAAGCGTTCATTCATTATTTTTGTGGAGATTATAAACTGGCGTGCTTAAATGTATAGACCAAGAAAACCCGCGAGTAGTTGATGGCCTTTGTCTTGAAAGTGTAGTCTTAATTGTGTTTGGGTTGCGGTTCTTGACATATCATAACTTCGAAGTTTCCTGAGTGGCTTGTTAGCTTGGCAACTATGTAAACTCAAAGAACTTCATGAATTTTAGATTGGGTATAGTTTAGTTGAGTCAACACATAGCTTTATTAGGAGTATAATTTGTTTGTATGCATGTCATTTACACATTTGCTTGGGATGTGTAAAGTCTTAAGTTTGGGGGTATTTGAGAAGTCATCAATTAGACATATTATATATAATTTATCTAGTTATTTTTTATTGTTGAGTCTTCGAAATATGGGCCTAATTATTCTTATTTGCTATTTTTAGGACTTTTAAGGTGCGCGATTGAATTTATGACAAAAAAAATTGCGTGAAATGAACTATTTATATCCAATGATAAGATACTTGGGATTTGCCTCAAAATACACAATAACTAGTTGAGTAGGGGTAACCAGCAACTAAGTGATGCATTAGGGACACTTGTTTACGTGCACAGTACATCAGAACTGCTCAGATTAGACTCGAGATCCGCATGTAAATATCTCCAGATCAACGCACAGTTTGTGCAATTTTCACACTCTTTCCATGCCACGTGTCATAGAGCTACTGACCCATTCGTCCTGCGTCAGCAGCCGCCATACGCTAGCAGTCCACGCTCCAGCTATGGAACGTGCCCCTGCAAAGTTGCTCAATTTCCAGCTGCCGTCCACGCGTCAAACTCCCATTTACCTGGATATGCTACACAGCTGTCCTTGCCCACCAGACGCGTCAAGCTCTCCACAAACCCGTGTGTGACACATGGCGAAGTTACCACGTGTAGCACGCCAGTTAAAAATAGTCCTCGCCCAATATTTGTTCGCCATGTCACCACTGCCAGCCTGTTCAGCCAATCACACAGTAACACGTGGTAGACACCCTGTTTGCACCTCAAAACAGCCCCACGATTGTCTTCGGCACACGCGTCAGAAACCAAACTCTAAAATAGGTAATAGGGACCCAATTTTGGCAGTTTAAGGAAGGGTTTTGGCAGGGGGATAGACATTCATATTTTCTCTTCTTCTCTAGCAGCTTAGGTGTTTTTTTTTTTTCTTTTTTTCTTCTCCACAAATCATTGTCGTAGACATTGTTTTTGGATTTTAATGAAGTCTACCACTACGATGGCTGACTAAGTACATCAATTTGAGCCAGTGGTGGATCGAATCACCCATTTAGGCATAAACGCATATGTGAGATCTATTTATTTATTTGCTTTGTTTTTTATATTATTTTATTCCCATTGATATTGTTTGAACTATTGAGATTAAACATGTGTTCAAATCTTGATTTACATGCCAGTGGGTTGTATGTACCCGTGTGCAATAAGACGACATTAGTGGTATCCGACCATACTAATTGATTAATCCCTTTTGGGACCGGTTGAATACCATAGGGATCTAGGCTAAACTGGATACACTAGTGATCTAGTTGTCTAGGTGTAATGTCTTCACAAAGCCCATTGTGATCAACGCATTAAACCCAATTCTATTGAGTATAGGGTTATGTGTTTGACTAAGGAAGTGGTCATTGTCATACCTTGACCATCGAAATAGGGAAATGCGAGCGCTCGCGTACATTACCGGTCTATAGCTACACTAATTTACTGTAAATTGCATGCTTTGATTAGATCGAAGACCGTATGTAAAATTATGTAAAACCGTGGAGATTTCTGATACCGATGGTTTAGATTGTTTCCCCCGATTGATATATTTACTTGTTATTTTTATTCTTCTTTTTAGTTAAATTAGAAATTATTCATGTGAACACCTCAAGTTATATTTAATTTCATAGCTTAGGTTGAAAACTTGGACTTCTCGGTTCGACCACGTGCTTGCCACTACTGCAGTTTTTGTGGTCAGTAGTAGTCTCATCGGGATTATATATTTTGACGCATTCGACACGCGTCAATTATTATAAGTTATTTGCTGAACATATTGTTATTTATTGTATACCCTTATTTTCTCTGATTGTTACCTAATGATTTTATATCTCATTTGACTTCATAATTTAATGGTAGATCAATGAGAAAGGTTCATAGATGTCTGGGCGTCTGGGTATTAGGGAAATCGAGGATTAATGGAAATCTTTAACGGAGTAGCAAATGTGAGGACTTACGGAGTCTCAAAGAAACTTATGGCTATGTCGATGGCTCAGATGGGACCACAAGTATAGTGACTTGGGACACAGCCTGCAACCAGTCCCGAGGTTAGCAAAGTTGAGGGAGGATTTGAGACAATAGTAGCTCCAGCTTAACCAATATTAGCACATAATTAGGTACTATAAATAGCTGTCGTTGTGCCAATGAATTATGAGAAGGTTGCATTTATCAAAACCCGTAAGGAATTCATGAATTATGATATTATGAGATTCGATGGCACAATGGAGGAAAGGGTAGCTGAGACATGGGTATTAGGGATAGAGCAACTATTTGTTGTTGTGGATGTTGAGAACCATTTTAAGGTCAAACTGGTAACATTTTTTTTGATTGATTCTGTATGGAAGTGGTGGAATTCTTTAGAGGGGAAAAATGTCACCGCTTGGACATAGTTTAGGACCATGTTCTACGGGCAATATTTCCAGAAATCAGTTAGGAACAGGAAGAAGACTGAGTTTATCCAGTTGAAGTAGGGAGCTATATCTATACAAAAATATGAGAGGAGGTTCACGGAGTTAAGTGAATTTGCTTATGAGATGATGGAACAGAAAAATAATAAAATAGATTTGTTTCATGGTGGGTTGAATTATGAGATTGGAGTTGTGGTTTCCTCTCATCATCCCATAAGCTATGCTTTTATATTTGAGAGTGCAATAGACATGGAAGCATCCCTTTTAGCTAGACCATCGTGAATAGTAATTACACCGCCACCAGCACCCAGTTTCCTGGAAGTTAGAGAATCCAGGAATTTGCTTCTTTTTGGCTAAGAAGAGGCAAATGAATGTAACCAGAGTAGCTGCACAGTCAGGATTTATAGGGATAACTTTTGTTATTGCACCAGCCCCACTAGTTTCTCAGGTTTCAGGAGCCAATACATTGTTAATTTGGAGCAAAATAGTGAGTGAGAAGGTTTATCCTAACTTTGATCTACGAGAGATATATGGTCAAAATTGGAAAGAACGAACTACCAATTGATATGAGGGTAATAGAGTTCTTAAAATATGATGCACTGCTAGGAATGGATTGGTTATCAGCATACCATGCAAATATTGATTGTTTCCATAAGAGGGTAATCTTTCAGATCCCTAACCTTTATGAAATTATAGTCTATAAAGGCTATAATCCTTCACGACTTGCAACTTGTGGAATGGAAGCTACACCTCGAGATTTAGAATTTATTTCAGGAGTTTTCACATTTGGAGAGCCTGGTTAGGAACCTGTGATTAGTTATTACCTGTGGTTTGTGAATTTTCAGAAGTCTTTTAATCTGACTTGTTTAGACTTCCGCCGCCATGTGTCATTGGCTTCATCATTGATCTTATTCCTAGTACTAAACCTATATTTATTCCTCCGTACCGTATGAAATCGAAGGAATTACGTGAGTTGAAGACTCGGCTTTAAGAGTTGCTACATAAGTGGTTTATCCATCCTAGTATGTCACCATGGGGAGCACCGATTCTTTTTGTGAAGAAAAAATACGAAACCCTATGTTTGTGGATTGATTGTAAATAGCTTAATGGAGTGGCTATCAAGAACAAACACCCATTACCTAGGATTAATGATTTATTTGATCAGTCGAAGGGTGCCAGACATTTCTCAAAGATTGATTTGATGTCTGGTTATCATAAATTGAGGATAATGGATGAGGATATGTCGAAAACGGCTTTTAGTAATTGATATGGGCTCTTCGAGTTTACAATGATGTTGTTTGGGCTTACTAATGCTCCTACTATGTTCACGCACTTGATGCATAAGTTGTTTAAACCCTATTTTGACCATTTTATCATCGTGTCTACCAATGATATTTTGATATATTTGAAGACTGAAGAAGAGCATTCGCACCACTTCAGAGTTACATTACAGACTTTGAAGGATAATCGGCTGTATGCCAAGTTTCGTAAGTGCGACTTTTGGTCTTCAGAGGTCAAATTTCTAGACATGTGGATAATGCTGAGGGTATATCTGTTGTTCCAGTGATGGTTGAGGTAATCAGAGATTGGACTACTCCTACCATAGTGTCAGAGGTTCAAAGCTTTATAGGGTTAGAAGGTTATTACAAACAATTCATTGATGGTTTCTCTCGTATTGCTCTACCAATGACTCGACTAACACAAAAAGATGTTGACTTTGTTTTGTCAGACGAGTGTAAGGCTGGCTTCAACAGTTTGAAGGATAACTTGATTACAAAACCTGTTCTTATATTACCTAAATTAGGAAATGAGTTAATAATTTATACTAATGCTTCTCATTTAGGCTTGGGTTATGTGCCGATGTAGGAAGGCAAGGTTATAGCCTATGTTTTAAGGCAACTCAAGGTTCATGAAAGAAATTATCCAGTTCATGAACTTGGGCTAGCTGCAATTGTTTTTGCCTTGAGATGTGGAGGCACTACTTGTATGGCGGGAAGTTTATAGTATTTTTAGATCATTAGAGTCTGAATATCACGACTTGAATTTCTAATCTGAGTTTAATTTATTTATCAAGATTTGTGACCCGTGACATAGGACTCGCAATGAGATATGTGCCATGACCGAGGAAATATAATTGAGGTATATATTATGTTTTTTATGATGTATGCCTAGTATGTCGTATGTGTGTACATCATTAAGTCACTCATAATTGTGTTTGAGTGTCGAGACAAGAGTGGAAATACGCCTCGAGATGCATGTAGGCATGAGATCGGGGTAGAGAGTGATGTGGTAAGTTGGTATTAGTTTAGTATAGCTTAAATAGTTGAAATAATGTTGCTATAATTGATTTTATATTAGATGTACCTAAATTAAACAACTTAAAACGATAGCCACGTGATGGTCATCGAGATACGTATTCGCACTTTAAGAAACCAATTGAGTTGCAATTGGTGTTACTTAGATCAAGTAAGTGGAGAGTAAGTAGGAAATATGTTAATGTGTAAGTCACTAGATTAGTCACAAGATACATAGGTGCAACCTTATCTCAATATATATAAGATTGATTGATCAACATATGCTAATCAAACATTTTCATTTCTAAAAACTTAGTTGAGAAGAAATCTTGCTGGAGAAGATTAAGGAAGAAGAAATCAGTAAGCTCGTGAAGGAAAAATCAGTGGTATTAGTGTCAGAGTTGATTAAGCTAAGAATACATCAGCTAGGTAATTCACTTACACTAGCAACTTAGTTAATTCATGAATTCGATGATATGCATGGCTATTTTTATGTTGTTTTTGATGTAGTGGAGATTTAGAGGTGTGAATGAGAGTTTCCAAGGAGTTGGGGTAGCTTATGTGTGGAGAAAACACAAAAATCTATTTATGGAATTCTGGGTTTTCCTGCACATATCGTGTTAGGTAGGTCAGCTAGCACGCTAGAGAAACTTGGTAGCCATAATCAAGTTACACAACGTGCTAGGTGCTATGACAACATAAAAATTTACAATTTCTTAAATTTACTTTAACACTATAAACAATTCTAATACCCTAAATAAAAAAACTAAACACACTAAAAAATGTTAAATGATATCAGGAATCTAGGGAGGTGTCTCAGAGGCTCAGATACTAGTTTTGAGGTGTCAGGAGGCTTAAAAGCCAGGACATTTATGTGGATTGTAAGTAAACTGATTGATATATTTATTTTCATCTAGTTCCTATTTATATGTTCATTTCTACTCTTTTGGACTGATTCGTCTATTGCACTTCATATACCATGACTTATTTCCTTTCTCATTTCATGAGTTTTTTTTCATGGTATAGATTGTTGGTGAAATAATTTCATTGACTCCAAATCACGTGCTATGTAATTTTTGATTGTTATTTCATGTGGTCAAATGAAGTAGCATGCTATTATGGAGATGTTACATAGTGTTGTAAATCTATTTCCATTATGCATTAGATATGCAAATTCTTTGTTGGATTCTCTAACGATGTTATCTTTTAAAATAAGAAAGTAGTTCTTATATCTAGGACCATGATATGATAGAGGTACATGCGACACTCGGGGGTCACTAGAATATCTGGGGTGATCAGGATCTCTCCACTATAATTTGGGTGACATCATGGGTATGGGACTCCGAATTATTGGCAAGTATACATTGCAGGTATCTAACACTTGGGATAATTATAGAAGCGTAGAATACTACTCAGACCATCACAAAGATGTAGAGCTCAGTTCCATCCTTAAATAATGGAAAAGGCTGAAGTGATGAAGATCACGGCTGACCTTCTCTAGATCATTACTACTTAGCTGAGTGTTAGTTTCATTTTGTTTGACTAAAGTATCTCTTTGCATGATTCTCTTTCAGCATAGTTGCTATTGTTATGCTTTTAGATACTTGTTGCATATTTGAAATGCGAACAAATGTCTCTCAGTGTTAAATTTCTACTTTCTTGTACTCACCATCCTTTTTATGATGGTAGGTGCAGATCCATCGAGTAGCAGACCATGCGAAGAGAAGATCGACGACTACCTTTGAGCCACTAAAGTGCTGCTACTCCAGATTTTATAGGTTTTTGGTTTTATTGTATAACTTTTATATGTTTTTATATACTTTTGGGGTTGTATATATATTATGGGTTGAGAGATAGCACCTTGACCAAACACATGATGATATATTATCGTCGTTTCATTATATATGCATGTGATCTTTATTTTCTGGTTTTTTCGCAATTATTAGGTATCATGTTAAAATATTTCTCTAATTTGTTAAGACTTATGCTGAATAAACTTTAAATTTTTAAGGTTTTAATTAAATTTGATTTACGAATTTACATAAATATAATAAAATGCTTGTTTTGAAAAATTAATTATAAGTAGAAAAATTTTAGAAAGGCTAACTAATTCCTTCTTAAGTCCTACTTGGTAAGATTAGGGCTTAATGATGGGATTAGGCTGGGTGGTGCCTTAATTTTGAGAAGGGGTCGTCACAGGTGGTATCAGAGCCTAAGTTTAAGTTTATAAAGCATAAATGTGGGAATATAGTTATCTACATTTTGATAACAAAGCAACAGTTGGGTAGCAAAGGCCAACTTTCCTAATAGTAACAAATAAAATTAAACCATAAAACATATATTTTAGTCGTGGAAACCAGATGATCCTAATCTAGAAATTGTTAGTTGGGAAGCGGGTGAATGCGAAATAGGGATTTCATTATATGTACATGTTAGTTTCTATATGTATATATGCTTTATCTACGTAGTAGCTGATTCACGTTCACTATCAACTTGCAGACGACGATGGCTAATTTACGCGATAGCGGGGATGCCAGTGCTAATGGCAACCATCTTCCTAACTACTACTACTACTACTACTACTACTACTACTACTACTACTACTACTACTACTTCTACTACTACTACTTGGTTGGTGAAGGATTTCACCAGATTGAAGCCAGTATACTTTGATGGAGATAATTTACTATACCAGTAGTAAATTATCTCGACAACAAACATATACTATACCAGTACTAACAACACTAGCGATAGAGATAATTTATACACCACCTTTCACATTAATATCTTCTAGCTCGACAACAAAAGTTTAGTTGGTGAAGGATTTCACCAGATTGAAGCCAATATACTTTGATGGTCAACCAGATATTAAGAAGATAAAAAAGTAGGTGTTGTCTCAGGAGAAGTCGCACAAAGTCTTAAGGATCAAGAACAATCTTTGAGCTGAGATTTCGTCGTATACACTACAAAGAGACGTTGATGTTTGGTGGTGCACAACGATAGCTTCTAATGGTGATTTTTAATGTCCCAAATTAATTAAACTAGGATTAGCATTGATCTCGGGGATTAACGGTTGTTGTTCGGGTGTTACGTGGACAACTTGGTTGGCTTGGACACGAGAACCGAGGAAATATGTTATTTATGGATGGTGGTTGTGTATATGTGGTGTTTAGAATTATTATTATTATATTGCACCGCATGTGTGTATGTTGCTATCAAACTAGTTTGTGCGACGGGAGTTCACCTCGAAAGGCATGTCAACATGGGTAGTAAGTAGGTGAACTACGAGTACATTGGAAAACTAGACTAATCCATGTCAGGATGACTAGTTAATCAATTAAAATGGGTAATGTAACCAGAGGCCAAGTAAAATTTAATTAAAATAATAGGATATGGTGTACCTCAAAATGCATGTCAAGACACGAGGCACCGGGTACCGGGTAGTCGAAGGTTAGTGGGACCATAATTTGATTAATTTTGATCAATAACACACTAACCATATGTATTAAAATGGGATTAAGCAAGCACAATTAAATTAAAACAAAGCAAGGCCTATAGTTTAGTTCATTAATTGAAAATCCTATAATTTACCTAGAGATACATAATGACACATCTAGGAGCTATGAGAGTATAAATTAGTGTCACATGGATTTGAGTTATTGGGAGTTAGTGGGCTAAGTGGCTAGAGGTGGACCATAAGACAAACCTTGAGATATGTAAACAAATGAAGATCAATGGCTAAAAATATACATTAACTTAATAAAGATGGTTGATTAAACAACATGCAAACCAAATCATCATCTACACATTTTGTTGAAGAGAAGAAGGAGATTGTTGGAAATTTGGATTTCAAGGCTTTGGAGGACAAATCTAAGGATTAAACCTAGGTAATCATCATCTTCATCCTCTACTCTATTAAATGAACCTATTTTTGTATGTTTTGGTGTAATTCAAATTTGAGGAATGGGTGACTGATATTTGATGATAACTTGATGAATTACATGTGTATAAACCATTCTCATAAAGAATTCATAACTGATTGGCATTAAATTGGAGTTTTGACTGAAATTTGGAAAAATAAGTGGATTTCATGGAATTGATTAATTTGATAAAATAGCTATTTTGAATTGTTATGTTTGTTGTTTTGGTGTTGATTGGATATGGAGTGAGTGTTAGATAAGCTTCAGTAGCTAAATGTGAGGGGAAAAATAAAATTCTCGACTTGAGAATGCTGTGCCAAAGGATAGGTAACGCGCTACTTTGAACGGTTAGTGCGCTAATCGTTCTGGGTTTCAACTGTTCTTCAGGATGAAGAATAGTAGGGCTACATCCTATCCGTAGCGCGCTACTTTATTTACATAACGCGCTTCCAACAAATAGAAACTGAACATAAAAGGGCTATTTTGGGATTTTGACTTAATACATATCCCAAACACCTACAAACATACTAAACATGTAAAATTGAACTTCAGGGACTTAGGGGACCATAACACGAGAATCAGGGACCTAGTCGGGTCGGATACCGGAGTCTGAGGAAGTTGGAGCACAGATTGAGGTATGTTAACCCATATAGAATGCTTCACAAAATTCATGGTTTTGATTTTTCAATATCACATTTCATATGTGACTACTGGTGGGCACACATGGGTTTCTCTCCTATTTCAGTTTGCGTATATATTGGTTATGGCTAAATCTCTTGCACGAGTTACTTGTGTTTAGTACTCGTGTCAACGACAGTAGAATATATATACGACTATGGGGAGGGGTTTAGGGTGTTCCCTTAACTTGAAGTTGCGTATGGATGGGTTCATTTGGCAACCGTAGTTAAGGTTTAGTCACTGTAAGCCTGTAAGTATATATGTGGATCTTATTTGATTTATCATTACTGGCTGGTGTAGATTAAGGTTTTCTCGTGATTATACTGATGTTTACAGATTATTGTTTTATTTCCAAGCTTATTTAATTAGTAAATGTTGTTTATTTATTTCAAACTACTACTTTTGCTTGTCGTATGTTGCCTACATTTATGGGAATATGACGTACTATTTCCAGTTGTTTATTCGCATGTCTCATAGTTTATAGTTTTATTTCATGAATATTGTGTCGACTTATCTTGGGATTTTACTCGCTGGACTCCTCACTATATTTGTTGACTGACTGAGTGCTGATCCTTCAATGAGCAAGGGCAAGGGCAAGGGCAAGGAGGTACTGGGCGACTACCTCTGAGATTGTGGAGCCAACTCGTGCGTGATATCAATATGTATTTATTTTACTTTTGTTAGGTTTTAGGGACCATATTACACTGATTACATGTATATGGAACTTTTGTTATACTTATCTCGCCTTGATATATACATGGTATCTTTTGCTAGGTTTTCCACTACTTAGGATTGTTAAATATTGCATGTAACTCATTAAAAGACTTCTGTTGTAAAATTACAATATAAATTGATAAATTGAGTAACTAGCTAACTGAGTTATTAATACTTATGTAAAAATTATTTAGCGTAATTAGGGTTAGCCGTGTGCACTAGGTCGATCCATTAACTGTCTTTATGAATACTTTTAGTTAATAAAATAGAAGATTTCATTCGCTATTTATTATAATTAATTTGCAGGTTTACAATATAATAAGATCCATGGGTATTTACAGAAATACCCTAAATGTCCCTAGTCGATCATTATACTAGGAACTATAATGAATTAAGACTAGTGTGAGTCTTGATTAATGATCGTATGATGATTATACGTATAAGGATATGAATTAAGATCACGAGTACTTGTAAGGGAACAAAGTACTGGATCAACACGGTATGAGAACAGATTAAGTCATAGTTGTTTCTCATGATAGATATATTATTTCAATCCTCTGACTTGAGATTACCAGAGACTTCAACATTAAGAACACAGTGATTTTACACAATCGAACGTTGTCTTTAATCGAACGATTATAAAGGTTGTGATTGGTTACTGTGTGAGTAATGTGATGAAGTTGTGTAATCAAGATATAATTTGTCTCTCTCATATAAAGAGAGATATCTAGTGGATCCCTCGATGTGTTAGATTGTTAAAAGGCCTAGTCTAAGTTAATTGGTATTGATCAATGTCACATGAATGTTTTAAGTCTACCTAGAGATCAAGACTAGTATGATTGAACATGTTGGATGACAATTCCATGACTTATGTTTGATCAAAATGATATCGTGTGACAAAAGGATGTTATATACACTATTGATTAGGTTGTATTGATTTGATATTCGTACAACTTCGGTAGTCATAATGTCTTGCTAGAGGCCACTTATGACTTGTATACCAAAATGTGTTTTGGTACACTGCCAACTTTGTATATGAGGCTATTGGGTTGCACACTAAGAATGGTTTTGGGAGATTTTAAGATGGTTCGGAAAAAATGAATTTTATATGATAAAATTCATGATAGAAATATCCTTGTAGTGTATTACACTTATACTTCTTTAAGTAGGGGTATATGTGTAATTTACTTAACCGTCTATATATAACGGTTGTATAAATAGACGCCTAAAGTTAGAACACACGTACGAAAGATTAAGGGCCGAAACTCTATTTTCGTTTCAGAAACGAATTAGGGTTTCTGGTACACTCTTGATCATTTTGGAGAGAAACAAAAAGTTTGGTATTCTCTCGAAGCTAGCACTTCAAATCTCGGCCACCGTTCGTGTGTGGACTGCTGGTAGAGGGCGTTCGTCGAACGCGATGCCTTAAAAATCGATCAACCTTAAGAAAGGTATATTGCGACTAAGGTACGATTAAGTTTTCATGGTTTAAACATTTTTAATGGAATTAGATTCGGATCCTGTTGGGGTTTTTGTCAAAATTGTTTTGTAATTTCCACCGTGTATGAACCCCAAAACCCAACAGTGGTATCAGAGCCTTCGAGTTTGATTCCATTAAATTCATTGCATGTTTTCTTTCGATATATACATGATATATGATTGAAAGCATGTTATTAGTTGAGTTAGTGGGAGTTAGTTGCCCTATATACTGTCGAAATAGTATAGGGTGGAGCGCGCTCCACCTAGTAGAGGAGTGTGCTCCCTTCATCGGTGGACATGAACTCAGCTTCTAGAGTGCACTCCACCCAGTGAGGAAACACACTCTTACTCTAGAAAATTGCAATGCTGCTATATTGTGATTAGAATTTCTTGAGGTTTTTAGGGACTAAATTAAGGGTTCTAAATATAGGTTTTTAAACCTATATTGATAACAAATGGTTTGTGATTAGTATTGGATCCCCGGGAAAGCGTGATGACCTAGAAAGTTAGGGAATTTGGAATGGAAACCTAAGTCGAGGTAAGTATGGTTTCATTTATTTATCAATATTATCCAGATATGTTAGTATATGTAGTTCATGTATTTTATGAACTGAATAGGGGACTATGTAAATTGTGATATTTTTAATAAACAAAAAATGGTATCTAATGTGATCCTCGAGAGTAACTCTTGTAATAGAGATCAGTTTGTATAGGGTGCTGATATGATCTCTTGATCTATACGTAACTCCTACTCAATTAGATAGGTTATGTGGGTTACATATTCACTAGAAGGTTTTGGATATAACCATTGGGCATTAATGGATTGACCAGACAACACATCTGCCAATGTATTGGTCTAGCAATCGCAAGTGGGTAATCAACCCCAATTTTAAAAATAAAATAAGAATCACATTGTAATAGTAAATGACCGTACGATTTGCATCCGTTATTAATTGAATTACATGCTTTTTATAATCCAGTAGTTAACATTGGCTCATATTGTTATTGCAAATGTTCTTGATTATTATATGGAATGTTGAAGGCTTTTCGAATCTTTACTTATTAAACAAGTTGGAGTGCTCACCCTAAATTTAATATTTTAGGTTCCCTTTAGGTAATGAGAAGATTTAGGTGTCTTGTTGTCTTTTCTATGATGTAATGAACCTTCTTGTACATGTGTACACTTTTTGATCTATTTTATTGTATATAAATTAGGTTGGGAGGTTTATAAACGAGGTTTTGGGTTTTGATAAACTATGTATTTATGTATATTGTATAAATATTGAAAATTTCTTGATTTGACGCTGCATATACTTTGTATTGTTTATTCGATATCGATATACAAGTTGAGTTTATCAGGCACGAAGGAAATGACTGCTAGTTCAGGTTAAGTCTGGCTGGGTTATCGGGGCTTAATTAAGGCTTCAAGCCAAGTGTCGCCCTAATCGGGATATGAGATGCTATACTTGACCTTCTGCTTAGCAGTTTTAAGCATCAAATGCAACTCGAGATAGACTTCTCCATGTTATTCATGTTATAGTTCATCACAAATTCTGAATAACTATAAGGCGATAAATTTAGGATCAAGTCCGTAGCCAACTTTGGCTTATGGGAAATCCAAGTATGTCAAGATGGTCAATATAGACGTTCATTTTGAGAACATGAGGAGAAACTGACGTACCCTCTGCCATTTTGCAAGAATGAAGATTATTCACTGCTTCGAACCTTTCTTGCCTAAACTCTTATTGGAACATTTCCTTCAACATCGTACCCAAGTTGTAAGATTCCATATTTTTCATGTCTTTTTGAAGTTCAGAAACCATGGTTGCCAGCATAATGCATGTAACATCAGTTGAGTCGTAGACATGCTTTGTATGTGCATCCTTCACGGATCTCAAAGCATTTGCTGGTGGTTCCTTAGGAATAGGATCATCCAGGACATTCAACTTGCCTTCATGCTTAAGAACAATTCTCAAGTTTCTGAACTAGTCAAGAGAGTTTATCCCAGACAAGTTATCCTTCATAAGGATGGAGCGCAGTGATAAGGGATTATTGTGATTTGAGACCATAGATCGAGAACAAAGATTACGCAAAATCTCATTTTAGTATAGAGGAATACACTCCCCTTAAATTAACAACCCTCCTAAAAATGATATTTTAATTTAAGGGACTAAAATCCATGTTTCACCTAATTTCAAGACAGTTAAGGCATTGCACTTTAAATTAGGTTATTTAGGTAGGTACCAATTACCAATTATATCCTATATAACTTTGAATTATTTTTATGAGATTATGACATCTATTATCTTAGTATGTTTTATCTCGTCTAGTGCCTAAAACCCAAAACCATTTTGATAACTTTATCTAGTCTAATAATTTCAAATAATAGAGTAACCATTACTCAACTTGCCACAACAAGATAAATTAATAGACTCTGCGGAGGCAGATCCATATTGATGTGATCGAAGCCTTGACAAGTGTTTGAGAATGGTTGACATAAAATATGGAAGAGGGATTTTTATTTGTTTTAGTGATCATAATTCAAACAAGATAAATATCATATATTACAATGCATGTTCAATCACTAAACAAGTTAGGAAATTTTACTTATATTGACTATCATATGAATTTCCTTGTGCTACAAACAATTAGCGATTGTTCCACTGACCAGTCAAACGACGAGGGTAAAGGGGCAGCGATCCTATTTTTTTTTAAGACAACAAATTCTAGTTTCAAAAATTAAAAAAATTGCCTAAAATTTCTTATTATTTTACCAATCCAATTGACAAAAACTGCCCCTTATTTTAATTCTGAAAATATTAATTAAAATATTTTTAATTAACTCGGGCATACCTCTAACTTAATAGCTTATACTAATTCAATTAGAATTTAAGATAATCTAAATCCTTATCTTATACGAATTTGTCATATATCTCACCTATCTTATAGGATTTGTAATTCTTATCCGATCACAAGTTTATCCCCTATTTAATAGTAATATACTAATAGATAACCACAATGAGATATATGATCAAAACTAATATCGATTCATATTCATACAAAACAAACAATTGAATCAAGCAACGAAAATATTAATCATGCATTCAACACCAAAATCATATTAAATTAATCTTATTAAACTAATCATGAATTTTATCAATGGACATACATAATTATTGAATAAAATCGAAATACTTATTTAACACGAGAATCACATTGACCTAAACATGACTTCTACTATGAACATACGAAATTCGCATCATTTAATATTAAAAACATATGTTAATCGAAATATTCTAAACATGAATTATATTATTGAATCAAATCATGCATATGTATCAATATACATCAATTAACAACATGATTTAAAACAAATTCTTGATATTAATTACCATAGAACCTATATGTACATCATATATACATTAATCGATATCATGTTTTTCATACATATATGAGATATAAATCAAAGAAAACATGCAAACGTTTAATGGAACTAAGCCTTTGACTCTGATACCACTATTGGGTTTTGGGGTTCAAATGCAGTGTAGAATTCAAAACAATTTTTGAAAAACTATAACAAGATCAAAAAATAAGTTTCATTTAATAAGAACTACAAATGCAAATCATACCTTAAACCACGATTTCCTTCGTTGATTGTTCAATTTTCAAGACATTCAAGTCCGTGTCCTCTATCGAAAATCCATACACGAACGATGACCACAATTTGGAGTGCTAGCCTAAGAGAGATAGAAAACATTTTTCTCTCTCTCTCCCAATATCCAAAGAATTTGAAAATAGCGAAAATGAAAATCTCATTTCATTTTAGGGTTTCAACTTCTATTTATATGTGTAGATAAGCCTTCATTTAAAATCTTATTTGTAATACAACTAATGTATTTAGGCATTTTAAGCAAATCACACAAATACCCTTATTAATAAGTTATCATATAACAAATCATAAGGGTTTTTATGTTGTGAATTTTATTATATAAAATTTATTACTCTCGACCAATTAAAATTGCGCAAAACCATTCATTGTGTGCGACCTAATATGTTCATGTGACGTGACAGTGAACCAAAAATTATTTTGGTACATAAGTCATAAGTGGTCTCTAGCAAGACATTATGACTAACCAAGTAGCATGAATATCAAAATTGATATAACCTAATGAATAACATATAGCCTATTCTTTTGTTATGCAACATCATTTGATTAAAAATAAGGCATGGAAAGTCATCCTTAATATTCAATCGTACTAGTTTCAATCTTTAGGTAGACTGAAAACATCCAAGTGACATTGATTTTATCAATTCACTTAGGCATAGCCATTTAACAGTCTAACATATCATGGGATCCACTGATATCTCTCTCTATATGAAAGGGAAAATTCTATCTTGATTACACACATTTACATATTATTCACATAGTAACCAATCACAATCTTTATAATCATCCAGTTAAATACAACGTTTGATTGTATAAAATTACCATGCTCGTAAATTAAAGTCTATTGTAATTTCAAGTCGAATGACTAAATGATATAGTTATCATCAGTAACATCTAAGACTTAATCCATGTGGTATTCTCATAGAGGGTCGGTCCAATACCTTATTTCCTAACAAGTACTCATGATCTCGATTCGTATCCCTATACGCATTATTATCACATGACCATAAATCAAGATTCACTCTAGTCTAAATTCATTATAGTTCCCTGTATAATGACCAAAAAGGGACTTTTTGGAAACTTCAACAAATACCCATAGATCTTACTATAAGGTAAACATGCAATCACTTGTAATAAAATAGCAAATGAAATCCCAATTTTATTAACTAAAATTATAAGGTAAACAATGTTTTTAAATTGACCTAAAACACGTGCCCCAACATCAACACCATTAAAAACATAGAATCCCCATCGAAAACCCTATCAAAATTCATAAAAATTTCATAAAAAAAAAACATTTTCTTACATCCTATCACAAATAGAAGAGAAACTGGAGTGGACCTAACTACGATAGAGTTTACTAGAGGCAAGGAACATCAAGAAAAGGGTTGAGACGCCCAATAACAAACTGAGAGTGGGGTAGGAGATAGAAGACCATGAGATGATAAGGGTAGGATGAAAGAAAGGGGAGGGTGGGGGTTTCATTGGAGAGAGAGTGAAGTGAGGGGATGGGATAAGGTGAGGTGAGTTGATGGGATAGGGTAGTTACCTAGGTGTCAAAATGTGAGTGGTTATGTATTGTATTTTATTTTATTTGTGAATGAGGTGTCCTTTTTACATTGGTCCATTCATTCACTTAACGAACAACTTGTTATATTATATCCCTACCATTTAAATCATTATTGATCAAAATATAGTCATATACCCATAAACAACCATATCTCGAGAAGTTACCTCACTCGTAAACCAGCGATCAAAATGAAATAATTAAATTGCATGCATCAATTCTTTTTTTAGATAGGTAATACAAAAATCACCAAAAGATAAAATACCTCGGTGTTGTTCCCCAATGGTTGGTCGAGTGTGCAGCGTCGCAACACATCTAGGTCACAGTCATTAAATGCCAAGTGGCATGGGTTGAGATTTTAGGGAACTAATAAGAATCTCGTCCTCGAAATTAAATTAACTTGAAGTAAGACTTACCGTAATCAAAATATGTATGGAAAGTGCTCGTACATATAAGACGGTAGTTACTAAGTCAGCTCATCATCCCTGTAATGTTGCCAATTAACAAAGATCAATGGGATGTCCTTATTCTTCACTCTCTTCACCTGACAGTACAATATCTAAATAGGGTGGATCCTAGATAATTAAGGCGGGAAATCTAACTCATATTCAACCTTGTTGACTCTCCTCTTGACCTTTAAAAGACCAATGAATCCAGGGGTGAGCTTTCCTTTGATTCAAAATCTCTTGTGACCCTTCAAAGGCAAGACCTTCAAATATACATAGGCTCCCTCACTATACTCTGACTCACCGAGGTACTTGTCTTAATATTTCTTCTGTCTCTTTTTTACACTTTTCAAACGTAGTCCGATCTATCGTATCTTCTTCGTGTGACTCACTACAATCTCCGACCCTATAACTGCTAAATCCTCGGGCTCTACCTAACATGATGGAAATTTACATGGCCTACCATAGAGTCCCTCGAATGATGTCATCCTAATACTGGCCTAATAACTAAGGTAAGAGATCCATCATCCACATGTATCTTTGTCTTTATGTCATCAAGAATGGGCGTCTAAGTAGCACTGATGAAGTAATGGGGAATGGTTCCTCATTTGTATCCACGACATATAAATCAATAGGAAACACGAATTCATTCATTCAGACTAGAACGTCTTCAAGAACATAAATAGGTTTGACAACTGAATGATGTACCAACAAAATGACAATACTAGTCTTCTTTAGTGGGCCTGCATTCAATGTCTCATAAATAAACAATAACATGGAAACACCAAGGTTGCACATAGCTCTCTAAATATTTACATGAACTATAACACAATGCACTAAGAACATCCCAGGATCCTTGCATTAATGGGGCAACTTCTTTTGTAGGATAGTCATGGCAGTTTCTCCCATTTAGATTTTTTCGTGCCTTTTAGTTTCCTTTTATTGTTGAATAGTTCCTTAAGAAACTTTGCATACATAAGGACTTGTTTCAGAGCATCAAGGAATGGAATATTTATTTCCACTCGCTGAAAGGTATCAAGAATTTCTTTGTTTTCCTTTTTTTTTCTTATATGGGATAAGTCGTCGTGCAAAAGGAGGTTTGACCTTAAAAGTAGGCGGTGCTTCCTTTTGAGTAGTTACCGTCTTTTTAGAGTAGACAAGGTCACTACTAATTCATGCTCTTCTTCATTTTCTTGGTCTTAGCATTAGATGACCCATTATTCATTTTTGGTCTCATCAGCCCTTTGCCATTTCTGAGTGTAACTACGTTAGCACTCGCATTAGGAATCGGGTAAGGCTGTGAATGCGACTTTTCATTATCTTCGAAACATCCTAATTTTTGTACTATTTGGGCCACTTGAATTCTAAGGTTGCAGACCATTGCATTGGTATCATTGATGGATTTATCAGTGTTAGCCTTAAATTAAGCAAAATCTCTCAAAAATTGGCTCTACTGAGCTATAAGAGCTTTCAATGTATAATCAAGTGAAGAGGAGTTATAGGAGAGTGCAGGCATGTGACGGCCCCTCTCCTAATCTAGGGCACCGCCCGGCCTAATCCCGTAATTAAGCCCTAATCATATCCACGTATGACTTAACTCCGTATTAGTCAGCCGTTACAACCTCAACGTCTCTTTTCTCGTGTTCATGATAAGTAATACACCAGTCCTACCAGTTAATTAAAATTTAAAGTTAATTAATTAATTAGCGAAAGTCTTATCGATTATGCGGAAGCAATGATTAACTTATGTGGAAGCCATTTATAAAATCCTAAGTGTGAAAAACCAGGAAATGACATCACATATATAAAGTCCTCAAAATGTAGTGAAACAACAAAATAGTCTAAGTCAAGTCGGGGAACTAACGCGCAACCTAATATAGCACCCCAAATAGTATCTGAAAGACGTATATAACATATACAATCAAAATATCAAAAGAAGACCTACAATCGATATAGTGACGCGTCGCGGGCTTAGGAATAATCGCTGATCTTTTCTTTGCCCGGCCTCCTGGTAAACCGCTCTGCACCCACCATCATAAAAAGGACGGTGAGTACAAGAATAAAACGGTAATCCCCGATGACAAGTTTAAGTTGCATTTCCAAATATTCAAATGGTATTTAAAAGCATATAAATGGAAAACTGAAAAATAAACCGTATGCGAGTAAATACCACAGTTAAACAAGTGATACTAACACTAGGCTAAGCAGTGGTGATTTAGGTCCGATCGGCAGTGAAACGTGTCACTTCGACCTAATAATCATATAGCACAAGGGACTCTAACACAAGTGTTACCTGGGACTCTTACCACGGTGTAGACCACCTCAGGGACTCTAACCTTGAGTGTCATACAGTGTCCCAGGGACTCTAACCCTGGTGCGTAGACCACCTCAGGGACTCTAACCCTGAGTGTCATATAGTGTCAAGTAACATGTGCCGACATCCCCATGGACTCTAACCCCGTGATTCGCGCACACCTCGATCGAGTACGGGACCTAAATGCAAAAACTATGTTTTAAATTTCAAGAAATACCAAGTATGGATTGTCAAGGCATAGGCACATCTACACACCTAAACAAATAAGGAATACAAGTCCTCTTAAACATTTATAAGATATTCACTAGCCTAATAGCATGCTATTTATCATTCAATTCACATTTGAAACAACAAGAGACATAGCATGGGATAAAATCAATGAATCAAATCAAATGAATGGATATCATGCAAACTAGACTCATCAAGTGAGCATAGACGCAAAGAACACATGATATTAGAGTACAAAGGCAAAATAGTCAAAAGGACTATACAAGAACAACAATTAATAGGAATGAAATGCCAAGTAAAATTGTCATTGGGTATACTCACAACGACAAAGTAAAGTCCTAGCTTTACTGGCCGCCCGTAACTTCAAATTTTGTATTCGCTCCATTTTTCCTAGGTTCCTGAGTTTAGTGTCTCATTAGTTCAAGTATAGTGGGTTTAAGCTCAATTTAAACATCACTAACATTCCCACATATGTTCTTTTCATATAATTTTATCGATTTCTATTTATTTATCGACATATAATTTTTCCCAATTTTTTAGAATTTTTCCAAATTTTCTTTCATTTTTCTTCCATTTTTTCTCTTCTTTTTTATAAAAAAAATTTCGGTGATGGGGTTGGGGTTGCTCTCCACCCCAACCCCGGTGGAATACCACCTCGGGTCCGTTCGACCATGGGGTTCGGCCTCCATGGCCGAACCCCACTCACGGCCACTCCACAGCCAACCACCGAATCTACAACAACAACGAGGACTCACCACGATTGTGATCCCGTCTCTCCTTCCCGGCGCGTCACTTCTCCTCTTCCTCCTCTCCTTTTCTTCTTCTTCTCCTTCCTCTGTCTCTCGGCTGTGTGTGTCTGTTGTGTGTGTGTGTGTATGTGTGTATGTTGTAAGTGGGTAGGTAGGGTGGTGGCATGTGGTGGAAAAATGGACAAGTGTTAGATGTAGTTGTGACAAGTGTGATGTTGTTAGGTGTGTTGACACCTAATCGTGACACCGCTGAGACACTCGCTCGTGTTTTCGGGCGTTTTGATGCCCGATTTCGGTTCAGAAACCGCGATATCCGCATATTGCCGCGTCGCTAGTCACCCAATATCTAATCCATATTAGTTACGTGAAAAATTCTTATTCACTTTGTGTGTTTTCGTTTCCTTGACCTAATAGTCTATCCCGTCAACTACTCGGTACCCGCGTCGACACGCATATCGAGGCATGTCCCCACTCTCGTCTCGACGCCTACAACTATACAAACCGACTTAGTAAGTCTACACAATATATAACACTAGGCACACATCAATACAAAAATACGATATACCTCGGCCACGTGCCTCGGTCGGTGCACGTATCACTGTGTAAGTCCCACGTCAATGATCGGTGACCCTGATTAAGGAATTAAAATGGGGTTTAGAGATTTGGGCCGCGACAAGGCATTAGTTGCCATTTTGGGACAAAGGTCAGGTAGTTTTAATTTTGAGGCCCGTAATTGAAAATCGGGTTGTTCCTCGCCATTACATGATTATAGGTGTTCCCAAATGGGGTTCGAGGCGGTCCCTAGAATTGATTACCTATGGCATTGGCTTGTTGATTATCCTCAAAGAAAATAGGACATTCATCATTTATATGAGTTTGGGTCACACAAAAGCTACAAGCATGGACTTGCACTTTACCATAAGTGAGGAGACTCTCCATCATGGAGGTTAATTGTCATTTTTTCAAACAGTGGAATTCGGAACTACTCCTATAGTGAGACTTCTATATGCAGTATCATCAAGATCTCCATAAAAGCATGACTGTTGTGTGATATCCTTGTATAACTACCTCATTTGAGCTAGTGTATTATCTCGAACTTGACCACCACACGCGTTATCAATTTTTGTCTTTCTGTGGGTGTCATGCCAACATAGAAGCAATGGACTATGGACTACTCAGTTTATCCATGCTGCTAGCAACTACCAATTTATGACGACACCTCTCCTAATCTAGGGCAACGCCTAGCCTAATCCCATAATTAAGCCCTAATCATATCCACGCATGACTCAACTACGTATTAGTCAGCCTTTACAACCTAAACGCCTCTTTTCTCACATTTAGGATAAGTAATACACTGATCTTACTAGTTTATAAAATTAAAAGTTAATTAAAGCTTTTTATTAAATTAATTATTTAACAGAAGTCTTATTTATTATGCGGAAGCAATTAGTAACTTATGCGAAAGCAATTTATAAAGTCCTAAGTGTGAAACCAGGAAATGACATCACATATATAAAATCTTTAAAATGCAGTGAAACAGTAAAATAGTCTACGTAAAGTAGGGGAACTAACGCTCGACCCAATATACAACCTCGAATAGTATTTGAAAGACATATATAACATATACAATCAAAATACCAAAAGAAGACCTACAATCGATGTAGTGACGCGCCGCAAGCTCAGGGATAATCGTCGATCTTCTCCTTGTCCGGCCAGTTGGTAGACGACTCTGCACCCACCATCATAAAAAGGACAGTGAGTACAAGAATAAAATAGTAATCCCCAATGACTAGTTCAATTTGCATTTCCAAATATTTAAATGGTGTTTAAAAGCATATAAATGGGAAAACCGGAAAATAAATAATATGCAAGTAAATACCAGACTTAAACAAATAATACTGACACTAGGCTAAGTAGTTATGATTTAGGTCCGGTCGGCAATAAAATATGTCACTCTGACTCAATAATCATATAAAACAAGGGACTCTAACCCAAGTGTTACAAGAGACTCTAACCCCGATATGTAGACCTCCTCAGGGACTCTTACCCCGAGTGTCATACACTGTCAAGTAACATTTGGCGACATCCCCAGGGACTCTAACCCCGTGATTCGCGCACACCTCGATCGAGTACAGAACTTAAATGCGAAAACTACTTTTTAAATTTCAAGAAATATCAAGTATGGATTGTCAAGGCATAGGCACATCTACACACCTAAAAAAATAAGGAATACAAGTCCTCTTAAACATTTATAAGATATTCACTAAATTAACATTTAAATTAACAAGAATAGACATAGCATGGGATAGAATCAATAAATCAAATCAAATGAATAGATATCATGCAAACCAGACTCATTAAGTGAGCATAGAAACAAAGAACACATTATATAAGAATACAAAGGAAAAATAGTCAAAAAGATTATGTGAGGACAACAATTAATAGAAATAAAATGCCAAGTAAAGTTGTCATTGGGTATACTCACAACAACTAAGTAAAGTCCTAGCTTTACTGGCTTCCCGATACTCCAAATCCAGTATTCACTCTCCCGTACCCTTTTTCTTAGGTTCGTGAGTTTGGTGTCTCATTAGTTCAAATACACTGGGTTTAAGCTCAATTTATTGGTGTTTATTGTGTAGTCAAATTAGTTCAATGGACTTTAAATCAATCTTCCAAAATAAGCCCCTAAAGACTAAATTAAGTTTCAATTTGAGTCCAACATTTAAACACGCTTTTAGGCATGAAATGATCTAAATATAGAAATCCTCCATCTGTACAATTATTGTTGGTCTCTCTCTTAGCTTTCGATAAAGTCTTAGTTTGCAAAATTATGATTTAAAATGAAAGAGATATAGTGGTTTTACTAAACATAGGTCTAATTGGGATTTAATACGACCAGCGAACTTAGAAAATCTATTTCTCCCAATCTATAGTTCCTAAAAATGCGATTTTTGTTCACATGGTAGTAAATATACCCAAATACAATATATCAAAAGATCAGGCCATTTAGATATGTCGTTAGGGATTACGCCCTTAACAAGTTTAGTTTCAAAACCTTCCTTTTTAATTCCAGCACATATTTGTAGAGCTTGTTTGGACATGAAAACATTTGAATCAAAATAACTTCAGTTAAGCAAAGTTATTCCCCTTTAAATAAGCTTTCTAATTGCACTAGTTTGGATCAATTTGGATCTAAAATGAGCAAATTATGACTAAATTACTCGAATTGATTCCTAATACAACATGCACAATTCTAGTTTTGGTGTTGCAATTTAAAAAATTCATATCTTTATGATTTCAAAACCAAATTAAGAACTTCAATATAGCTTGATTATCAGATTTAAATGAGGAATCCAAATATATAAATCAATTGCAAATACTCAATCATCTACCATATGAAATTAGCCTAAAACTAGAACTTGTTCTAATTTCAACTAAAAGATGTGTACCTAGTTGATGTAGCACCCTAGCTTGAGAGTTTCTCACCAACTCTTATGGATTCCTTAAACACCTTGATGATTCAATCCTCTCCAGCAATTCCTTCTTCTTCTCCAGCAAAAATGAATGAATGACTTTGTTTGCATGTTGTTTGATCACTAATGTTATATATTCAGGTGATGTTCCTTCCTAGCCTTTGATTTCCATGGGTTTATGTATCCTGAGGAATATCTAATGGTCCACCTCTTGCCATATATCCCACTAACTCCGACTAACTCAACCTCAAGTGACACCATTTCATTACTCACCTAGTTCCTAGATGTGCCAATGTGTATCTCTAGACCAATCCTATGTTTTCCATTTAATTTACTCAACTATAGGCCTTTAATTTGATTTACATTAACAAGCACAACCATAGGCTTATACATAATTCCTTATTTCATATTATTATTAAATAAGACTTACCAAAATGCTAACTACCCAGTTCCCCGACTTGCATGCTACTCGAGGCGCGTCCCCGCTCTCGTCTTAATGCCTAAAACTGTACAAACCAACTTACTAAGTCTACATAATACATAACGCTAGTCATACATCAATAAAAAAATATAATATACCTCAGCCGCGTGCCTCGATCAGTGCACGTATCACGCCGTAGGTGCCACATCAAGGGTCAGTGATCCTGATTGAGGAATTAAAATGGGGGTTAAAGATTTAGGTCGTGATAAATATTCCTAACAAAATGAAAATTTCGTCCTCGAAATTAAGTTTAAGTTATGGTTCTACCTTACTCGAACAGGTACGAGAATCTATCTTGCATATAGTACTCCCGCTCCTAAGTGAGTTCCATGTCATCGTGGAACTGCCACTTGACGAGTACCTTCGGGATGGACTTGCTCCTCGACTACTGTACCTTTTGATCTGGGATCTGAATGGGCTGCTCCTCGTAAAAGATGTCCTCATTCAAGTCGTTCTGACTCAAGTCAACTGTCGCTCGCACACCTGGCTTCGACTTAGCTAGTCGAAGAATCAAAATATGGAACATTGGATGGATCCCTAACATCTGTGGAGGCAATTCAAGCTCGTGCCACTTTCATGACTAGTTTCTTAATCATGAAAGGCCGATGTCCCTCAGTGCAACTTTGCCTTTCATCTCAAATCTCTAAAGACCATTCCAATGGGAAACCTTTAAATAAACAAATTCTCCCTCGGAATATGTGAGATCACCGCGATACTTATCTATATATCTCTTCTATCTCTTATGTGCTCCTCTGAGTCTCTGACAGATCAGTTTGACCTTTTTCATGTAGTCAACAACAATCTCAGGCCCCACTATCTCTCGGTCCTTTGGCTCAGACCAACACGATGGCGAGCGACCCAGTCTGCCATAGAAAGCCTCAAATGGTGCCATTTCAATGCTAGCCCGATAACCTTTTTTGTAAGCGAACTCACACAATGATAGGTACTCCGCCCAAGATCCGCCAAACTCCAATACGCATGCCCACAACATGTCCTTGAGGACCTGAATCAATCTCTCACTCTGCCCACCGTTCTGAGGGTGGAAAAACATATTGAACTTTATGCGTGTACCATACTCCTCTTGTATACTCCGCCATATCCTAAACATATACGTAGCATCTCGATCTGACGTGATCGTCAATGGTGCCCCGTGCAGGCTGATAATCTATTTCTTGAACAGTACGCTCGGCTAATCGAATATGTAATGCGACGCCACTAGAAGGAAATGAGCAAACTTCATCATACTGTAAACTATCACCCAGATCGAGTTATGTCTCCTCGCGGTCTTCAGCAGTCCTTTGACAAAATTGATAGAGATGTCTTCCCACTTCCATGGAGGAATGGGAAAGGGCTATAGTAATTTTCTGGGTCTGCGATTCGCAGACTTCACTTATTGACAGATACCACGTCTACCTCCATCCAAAGCCACTAGAAATGTCTCCTCATGTCATGGTACATTTTAGTGCTGCCTGGATGTATAGTGAATCTAGAATGGTGCGACTCCTAAAAGATCTTATTTCTCAGCTTTGGCACCTCTAGTATCTATAACCTGCCCCGGTATCTCAAACACTGATATGTCATCTCTGCCCAATCTGTACACTCTGCACTATGCGCTAAATCGCTGAATCTCGAGTACAACCGGTCGGTCTTCTGACCCTCTAACACGTGTTATGTAGACACGGTCTATAGTATCATCTATGCGCAAATCATCACCTGAGTATTGGTAGGAACCTATGTCTGACATGCTCTCGCTGCTGCCTCGAGTAATCCGTACTCATGCATCATGTGACATATGACCACCTTGAAATCTCTAGTCGGGTTTGTACTCAGTGCATCTGCAACTACGTTCAATTTTCCTGGGTGATACTCTAAGGAAAAGTTGTAGTCCTTCATGAACTCCAACCATTTGTGCTGTCTCATGTTTAGCTTTTTCTGTGTGAAAAGGTATTTCAGACACTTGTGATCAGTGAAGAGTGTGAATCTCTCTCTATACAAAAGGTGTCTCCGAGTGTTCAACGCAAATACAACCGCCGCTAACTCTAAATCGTGCGTGGGGTAGTTCTTCTCATGTATCTTTAACTGCTTCAATGCGTATGCCATGACACCGCTACCATGCATCAACACACAACCTAGACCCGTATGAGAAACATCTATGAACACTAGAAATCCTTGTCCAACCTCTGGTAGTACTAATATTGGCATGGTAGTTAATGACCTCTTCAACTGAGTAAATGCAGCCCCGTACTTCTCAGTCGACTCATAAGTAACATCCTTTTGTGTCAGCCTCATCATCGGTGAAGCGATCTTCGAGAAACTTTACGAATCTACGGTAGTATCCTGCTAACCTCAGAAAGCTCCTGATCTCTGGCACTGATGTCGGTGCCGACCAATCCATGATCGTCTGAATCTTGGCTGGATTTACTTCAATCCCTGCTGCTCCAACAATGTGCCCCAAGAACTTGACCTCTGCAAGCCAGAATTCACACTTGCTGAACTTAGCGAAAAGTCAGTGTTCCCTCAATGTCTACAACGTCTCTCTGAGGTGCTGCTCGTGATCCTAACATGTCCTCGAGTAAACCAAGATGTCGCCGATGAAGACTATCACGAAGTGGTCGAGATATAGTCTAAGTACCCGGTGCATCAAATCCATGAATACGGCTGGGGCATTGGTTAGCTCGAATGGCATGACCATGAACCGGCAGAGTCTATATATGGTGTTGAATGTTATTTTGGAACTATCCTTATCCCTGATCCTAAGCTCATGATACCCCGATCTCAGGTCTATATTGGAGAAAAATTGTGCTCCTGTCAGCTAATCAAATAAATCATCCATCCAAAGAAATATGTACTTGTTTCTACCTATCAATCTATTCAACTGCCTATAGTCGATGCATAGTCTCAGACTGCCATCCTTCTTCTTCACAGATAGAACTAGTGTTCCCCTTGGTGACATTGAAGGTGTGATGAGCCCCTTCTCCCTAAAATCCTTAAGCTGAGTCCTCAACTCCTTTTACTCCTTCAGAGCCATATATATGGTACGGCGGTATCACGATCAACCAAGTACCCAGTATTAGGTCGATGATGAAGTCTAGCTCTCGCGGTGGCGGTAATTCAGGTAAATCCTTTGGGAAAACATTTGGGAAGTCTTGAGTAATCGGTATCTCCTCTGTCTGGGTCCTTGACTCTCCGCTACTGCGTACAATGCTACCTAGAGTCTCCATCTCTCTGCTAGATGCAAGTTGAACTCTCGTAGTGCTGAGTCTCGTGGTCAGGGGTGTTGTAGTAGTATTTATGGTGACGGGGGCGGTTGAAACTAGTGCAGTCATCTGCGCCGATGTGTAAGAGATGAAATTGGAGATCTGTCGCTCCTATGCGTTCGCCTGATCAGACATTCTCTAAAAATTGTCAACTGATACGGTGGGAGGCTGACTGCCGCTAGCTCCAGTGTCTTCGGCCTCGCGCAAATCTGCCATCGGTGTCTTCAAGTGGATAGCGAACGTGAATTAGCTACCACGTGGCATAACACAAATATATACATATAGAAACTAACACGTACATGTAAGAAATCCTCATCTCACCTTCATTTAATTCCAAACAAAACAGTTCCTAGGCAATGATCATCTAGCTTCCACTTCTAAGGTTTGTGTTTTATATGAGTTTGTGTTTTTATTATTTATCCCTGAGGTTCTAGTCTCTGTTATCAACTATGATGGCCCCTCTCCGAATCTAGGACCCCGTGGCCTAATCCTGTAATTAAGCCCTAATCATATCCACGCGGGACTCAACTACGTATTAGTCAGCCTTTACAACCAAAACGCTTCTTTTCTCGTATTCAACATAAGTAATACACTAGTCCTACCAGTTTATAAAATTTTAGAGTTAATTAAGACTTTTTATTAAATTAATTATTTAACGGAAGTCTTATTGATTATGCGGAAGCAATTAGTAACTTATGCAGAAGCCATTTTTAAAATCCTAAGTGTGAAAAATCAGGAAATGACATCACATATATAAAGTCCTCAAAATGCAGAGAAACAGTAAAATAACTTAAGTCAAGTCGAGGAACTAATGCTCAACCCAATATACAACCTCAAATAGTATCTAAAAGACATATATAACATATACAATTAAAATACCAAAAGAAGACCTATAATAGATGTAGTGAGCATGCTAGTAGACGGCTCTGCACCTAGCGTCATAAAAAGAACAGTGAGTACAAGAATAAAACAGTAATCCCTGATGAAAAGTTTAATTTGTATTTCCAAATATTAAAATAGTATTTAAAAGCATAAATGGGAAAACTGAAAAATAAACCATATGCGAGTAAATACCAAAGTCAAACAAGTGATACTGACACTAGGCTAAGTAGTGGTTATTTAGGTCTAGTCGACAGTGAAACATGTCACTCCTACTCAATAATCATATAGCACAAGGGACTCTGACCCAAATGTTACCAGGGACACTAACCCCGGTATGTAGACCGCCTCAAAAACTCTAAACCTGAGTGTCATACAGTGTCAGGTAACATTTGCCAACATTCCCAGGGACTCTAACCCCATGAGATCCGCACACCTCAATCGAGTACGGGACCTAAATGCGAAAACTACTTTTTAAATTTCAAGAAATACCAAGTACGGATTGTCAAGGCATATGTACATCTACACACTTAAACAAATAAGGAATACAAGTCCTCTGAACCATTTATAAGATATTCACTAGCCTAATTGCATGCTATTTATCATTCAATTCACATTTAAATTAACAAGAATAGACATAGCATGGAATAGAATCAATAAATCAAATCAAATGAATAGATATCATGCAAACCAGACTCATCAAGCGAGCATAGACACAAAGAACACATAATGCAAGAATACAAAGGAAAATAGTCAAAAGGACTATGTAGGGACAACAATTAATAGAAGTGAAATGCCAAGTAAAGTTGTCGTTGGGTATACTCACAACAACAAAGTAAAGTCCTAGCTTTACTGGCTTCTTGATACTCCAAATCTTGTATTCGTTCTCCCGTACAATTTTTCCTAGGTTCTTGAGTTTGGTGTCTTATTAGTTCAAATATAGTGGGTTTAAGCTCAATTTAGTGGTGTTTATTGTATATTCAAATTTGTTCAATAGACTTTAAATCAATCTTCCTAAATCAGCCCCTAAATACTTCAATTTCAGTCCTACATTTTAATGCACTTTTAGGCATTAAAATGGTCCAAATATTGAAATCCTCCATCAGTACAATTATTTTTTTTTCTCTCTCTTAGCTTTCCGAAATTGTTTAGTTTGCAAAATTCTGATTTAAAATGAAAGAGATATCATGATTTTACCAAACATAGGTCTAATTGGGATTTAATCCGACCAATGGATTTAGCAAATCTATTTCTCCCAATCTATAGTTCTTGAAAATATGATTTTTAGTCATAAGGCATCAAATATACCCAAATACAACATACTAAAAGATCAGCTCATTTGGATAAGTAGTTAGGGAGTTATGCCCTTAACAAGTTTAGTTTTAAAACTTTTTTTTTTAATTCCAGCACCTATTTGTAGAGCATGTTTGGATATGAAAAAGTTTGAATCAAAACTCCTTCAGGTAAGAAAAGTTATTCCTCTTTAAATAAGCTTTCAAATGCCACTATTTTGGACCAATTTGGATCTAAAATGAGCAGATTATGACTAAATTACTCAGGTTGATTCCTAATACAACATGCAAAATTCTAGTTTTGGTGTTGCAATTTAAAATATTCATATCTTTATGATTTCAAAACCAAACTAAGAACTTCAATATAGCTGGATTATCTGTTTTAAATGAGGAATTCAAATATATAAATCAATTTCAAATACTCAATCATCTACCATCTAAAATTAGCTTAAAACCAGAACTTGTTCTAATTTCAACTAAAAAGATGTGTACCTAGTTGATGTAACACCCTAGCTTGAGAATTTCTCACCAACTCCTATGGATTCCTTCAACACCTTGATGATTCACTCCTTTACAACAATTCCTTCTTCTTCTCCATAAAAAATGAATGAGTGATTTTGTTTGCATGTTGTTTGTTCACTAATGCTATATATTAAGGTGATGTTCCTTCCTAGCCCTTGATTTCCATGGATTTATGTATCCCGAGGAATATCTAATTGTCCACCTCTTGCCATATATCCCACTAACTCCGACTAACTCAACCTCAAGTGACACCATTTCGTTACTCATCTAGTTCCTAGATGTGCCAATGTGTATCTCAAGACCAATCTTATGCTTTCCATTTAATTTACACAACTATAGGCCTTTAATTTGATTTACATTAACAAACACAACCATAGGCTTATACGTAATTCCTTATTTCATATTATTATTACATAAGACTTACCAAAATGCTAACTACCCGGTTCCCCAGCTCGCACGCTACTCGAGGCGTGTCCCCGCTCTCATCTCGACGCCTACAATGGTACAAACCGACTTAGTAAGTCTACACAATACATAACACTAGGCATATATCATTACAAAAATACATATACCTTTGCCACGTGCCTAGGTCAGTGCACATATCATGGTGTAGGTACCACATAAAGGGTTAGTGGTCCTGATTAAGGAATTAAAATGGGGATTAGAGATTTGGGTCATGACACAATTAATCGCTTAAAACAATCCCAATATGCACCAAATGATTCTCCCGCTTTTATTTTGATGTTGCATATGTCCTTGATGAGTTAAGCAACTCTATCCTGAGGAAAATACTCATTTAAAAACTCAGTTGTGATCTCATTCTAGGAGTTAGATCAACAAGCGGAAGATAGAAAAATCATTCTTTGGCTTTATCTTTGAGACGAAATGAAAAAAACTTAAGCTTAACCGTGTCCTCATGTGTTATAGAGGGTTTCATGGACTTGTAGTTACTCTAAAACTACTTTAAAAATATAACTGGGTCTATATTCTCTCTTTCATGAAAGGAAGGTAGGAGATGAATAAACCCAGATCTCAACTCAAATTCGTTGGAATTCTTCGGATAATTAATGCAGAAGGGGTGTTGTGCCAAAAGTGCTTGAATGTCTTGATTGGAGTACCCCATAGTGACTTGACGATTTCTAGCTTATGCCATGTCTAGAGGATTTTAGTCTTATTATTGCCTAAACGTTCCCTATTCAACCTTTGGAATGTTCTTTCAGGTTTATGATCGAAAGGCAATAATAAACCAGTCGATTGTGACCAAGTAAGTTTAGGAAACATAGACTAAGTAAAAGAAAAAGAAACTAAACTATACTCAGAATAAAGGACTAAGTCCCCGACAACGGTGCCAAAATTTGTTCACATGTCAAATGTAACCTGTACTCAAGTACCAATCCCACTTGAGTGTGATTGCGGTAAATACGGGGTCAAATCTATATGACTTAGGTTTTACTCTGAGTCAACTAAAAAGGAATAATCGATGGTTTTTCAAAGCATTTTAAAAAACAATTACTTAAAACTACTAGAAATCAAAGTTTGCAAAAGTGAACTCAATGAAAGAAAATACCTTAGTCTACAGTCCTACAAATCCAAATGAAGATTTAACACTTAGGTCTTCGGTATTGCTCCTCTATCTAGTTCATTGTGTAGTGCGTGTCTCGAGGCAGATCAAAGGGTTGCTGAATGACTTATAATTAGTCATTTTTAAGGTTTTTCTCAACTAATGCACCACCAAACTTCTTCTAAACCACCATATCATCAACACGGACCAATGTAGGTCCCACCAAGCTGTCTTGCAGTGCATGCAAGCTCATTTTTCAATGCGAAACACCCAGAACACTTCTGAAAGACCTTGATTTATTTCTTTTTCATCAAATTGCCTCTAAACCACTCAATATATAAATAAAAGAGAATTAATTAATGATAATATGCATTGTGATCCTAACTCAATGTGGGACTTTGCGGATGCCTTGAGAGGTGTGCTAGCACAATTTATGAAGCAAATCATCAAAAACACTTTAAAAGGACCACACTTTTATTCTTTTGATCAACTAGCCTAAAACCAACAAATGAACAAAAACAAGTAATGAAAAGCCAATTTTGGAGACTCTAGCGCATCATAATTATGTAAATACACATCAAAATGAGGAACAAATTCCTAATTAACAAACGCTCTCTCTCTCTTCTTCGCTCAAAATCTCCAAATTTTACCGTCTCAATTATCCTATAAAGCTCGACTTAAACGGCGAACTCTTTGATCCTTCCTGCCACCCCCTCAATAGCGTGACCCGAGAAGGCTGGGCTAGGCAGCAAGAAACCTAGCCAATGACCGAGTTCAGGAGGGTTCGGCTAGTTCCATAAGGTTTGGTCATGGGTGAACATGCGAAATGGTGCATAGATGTAAAGGGGGTTACGCCTTGGCACGGCGCCTTGGCACGACTTGGGTATGCGCCTTGGCGCGAGGCACGGACTCTGGGCGAGCACGCGCATGGACACGTGCGGACTGGCGCGCGCATGGTCAAACTCGTATGGGCGCGCCGCATGGGCGAGCGCGCACGGAAAAGAGCTCAGGGACGAGCGCGGGCACACCTTGGCACGGTGCCTTGGCACGCCTTGGCACGACACTTTGGCACGCCTTGGCACGAGCGCACACAAACCTTGGCACACTTTGGCACATCTTGGCACAAGCGCGAGCACGGGCAAGACTTAGCGGATTCTTTGGCACGAGCAAGGCACGAGGCAAGGGTTGATAAATCTTGACTTGGGCGTTGACCCAGGTCAAAGTACGGTTGGTCTCATTTTGGGATGTTTTCTATTGGAGTCGAGGAAACGACTTAACATCTACTATAGGAAGAGGTGTGCTCTCTCCCTGGGGCGGCATGGGCGAAGTAGCAAGGACCCTTGAGCATTCCTTGGGCGCAATGTCAAGGCACGACCCATGGACGGACCATGGCATCAGCCACCCCCCCAAGCCGGTGGGACTCAACCGAGCCCCGGCTAGCACCAGAGGTGCCTGGGCACGGCCAGGCACGTTCAAACAGCCCTTGTCCCGTAGAGAACATGGGCCACATCCCTTTTGGCGTGGCTAGACCAAGTCAAGACGATTCCAAGTAGTTGAGTAACTACCTTGGTTATGGGCTGGAGCCATGACCAGGGCACGACCAAGGAAGTCTCGAATACCAGGAGCATGTTGCAATTGACCCAGTGATGGTGGTGATTGTGGAGCGATGTGGCATCAAGGGAGCAAGGCAGTTGGGTAACTGCCTTAACCACTAAGGGAGTGGCGTTTTACCTAGTCTATGGATCAATGTACACTGGACATGTGTCCTAGTTGGTTATGTAACTACCTAATGGCTGGTCTATAAAGCCAAGGGCTCTAAGCTTGGGGAAGCATAGAGTTCCACAGTTGTATTCCCAATTGAGAGCTAGTAAAAACGTTTCCTTGTTGCCTATTACTTTATGTCCCTTTAATTCGAGTATTGGTGTGCTGAACTAAGGTGGCCCTTAGGCACTGCGGGTTCGATTAAGTGAGAAAAATTTCCTAGTGAAAAACCCCACTTTAATTGGCCCCATGACAAATGTTATCAGAGCTACTTTTGAAGATGATGGCGATCGAGCAGCGAGCGATCTAAGTGAGAGGGTGTCTCACCTAAAATAATTGATGGCAATGATTTCTGCTCCGGCAGAATCGGCGGAGTCTTCAACTACGTCCCAACGTATTGAAGCCTTGGAAATGTTGGTGGCTTCACTTGTGACTAGGGGAGAGTCACAAGAAGCCATGATTGCTATGTGGGAAACGGGATTTGAGGAGCTTGTAGCAGATGTGCGGTCGGTGGGAGAAATTACCACCGAAACAGCCTCGACGATGGCTATGGAGGTGAATCTGCTCAAGCGAGTCGTGGGCGGATCCTCGGAGGTTGTCGCTGCGGTGAAGTCCCAAACCAAGGTGTCAGAGCCAAAGAAATTCTCAGGCAAGCGAAGCGCGAATGAGCTTGAGAATTTCATTTGGGACATGGAGCAGTACTTCACTACTGTTGGCACGGAGGAGAGCCATAAGGTCATCCTGACCTCCATGTACCTTGAAGGTGATGCAAAGCTCTGGTGGAGAACCATAGTGGATGATGATGCGGTTGCGGGGAGGCCCAAAATCGTAGATTGGGAAGTGCTCAAGAGGGAATTGAAGGATCAATTCCCTCCTACTAATGCGGCTTGGCAAGAGCGGGAGGCCTTGCGCAAGCTCAAGCAGACTGGATCGGTGCGAGACTATGTGAAGGAGTTTTCCTACCTCTTGCTGGACATCAAAAACATGTCGGAGGAGGATAAACTTTTAAATTTCACCACTGGGTTGCAGTCTTCGGCTCAAGCCGAGCTAAGGAAGCAAGGAGCGAAGGATTTGCCTGGGGCAATTGTGGCTGCTGATAGTCTTGTGGACTTCAAGACTAGTTCCTCCCTGAGCAAAAGGAAGAACAAGGAGAAGAAGCCGTTTAAGAACCACCAGAACAATGGCGAGAAGAAGCCCTTTCCTCCTAAGCCAGTGAGCTCGAAGCCAGCCCCTAAAGCAGACCCGAGACCCTCATCAAGTTCCTTAGGTAAGGACCGTTTCATTTGTAATGGCCCTCACATGGCACGAGACTGCCCAAAGAAGGAGAAACGTTCGGCCTTGATCACGGAGGATGATGGCCAGCCCCGAATGAACCCATTGCAGATGTTGAATGCAATTCAACAAGCCAAGACAAGCCCTTCGGAGGGGTTGATGTACGTGGATGCTGAGGTGAACTAGAGACGAGTCTTGGCAATGGTGGATTCGGGAGCCACTCACTCATTCATTGCAGATCATATGTTGGGGAAATTGGGATTGGATCTCGTTGAGAATTCTTGTCGAATGAAGGCAGTGAATTCGGAGGCAAAGCGAATTCAAGGTATGGCTACCGATGTAAATTTGAAGGTTGGATCTTGGGAGGGAAAGATCAACCTAATTGCTGTTCCCTTGGATGATTTCGATGTCATCATAGGAAACGACATTTTGCACTTGGGGAGTATTGCATTGATGCCGTTCTTGAAGGGATTGTTTGTGATGAACAAGTCCCACCCTTGTTTTGTCCCTGCGGCTAACGAAGCTAGCCCATCTTTCAGCCATTCAGGTGAAAGATGGACTGAGGAAGGGTGAGCTCACATTCTTAGTGGCCTTGGTGGAGACCAAGGCAGGAACGACAGCAAAGGTCCCTGACGTAGTCGCTGAAGTGCTGAAGGACTTCAGAGATGTGATGCCGGCAGAGTTGCCAAAACAATTAGCCCCACAAAAGGTAATTGACCATAAAATTGAGCTGATCCCCGACTTAAAACCCCCAGCACAAGCCCCTTACAGAATGGCTCCAAAGGAGTTGGAGGAGCTAAGGAAGCAGTTGCAAGAGCTGTTGGATGTTGGATTCATTCAGCCATCCAAGGCCCCTTACGGAGCACCAGTCTTGTTCCAACACAAGCACGACGATTCTCTTCGAATGTGCATGGATTACAGGGCGCTAAACAAGTTGATGGTGAAGAACAAGTACCCAATTCCACTTGTGGCAGACTTGTTTGATCGGTTATCTGGTGCGGCTTACTTTACAAAGCTGGACTTGAGGTCGGGGTACTATCAAGTTCGGATTGCAGCTGGTGACGTTCCAAAGACAGCCATGGTGACTAGGTATGGTTCGTTTGAGTACTTAGTCATGCCATTTGGCTTCACAAATGCCCCTGCTACATTCTGTAACTTAATGAATGATGTACTGAGGGAGTTCATTGATCGATTTGTCGTTGTTTACCTTGACGACATTGTGATTTACAGGTCAGAACCTCCATGATCATGTAGATCACTTACGGACGGTTATGACTACTTTGAGGGCTAACCATTTGTATGTGAAGAGGGAGAAATGTGAGTTTGCTGCGGAAACAATTTCTTTCCATGGTCATGTTGTAGGCCAGGGCAAACTGCAAATGGATCCAGAGAAGGTGCGGGCTATCATGGAATGGCCAAACCCCACGAAGGTCCCGGAGTTGCGATCATTCCTGGGTTTGGCAAATTACTATCGGCGGTTCGTGGAAGGCTACTCACGGAGAGTGGCACCACTGATAGATTTGTTAAAGAAAGATCGAGCTTGGGCATGGACGGACTGATGCAACCAAGCTATGGTGGAGTTGAGGCAGGTCATTGCCTCCGAACCCATGCTGGGACTACCAAACTTTGAACTACCATTCGAGGTGCACACAGACGCTTCAGATAGGGCATTGGGGGCAGTGCTTATCCAGGAGGGACACCCCATTGCCTTCGAAAGCAGGAAGCTGAAGGATGCGAAGCAGAGGTACCCGGTTCATGAGAAGGAAATGCTGGCTGTGATCCATGCTCTCCATCTTTGGAGGCATTATTTGCTGGGAACCAGTTTTGTGGTGCGGATGGACAATTCGGCGATTACCTACTTCATGAGCCAGAAAAAGCTCAATCAAAAGCAGGCGAGATGGCTGAATTTCCTAGTAGAGTTCGATGTGCAATTCGAACACAAGCCTGGTAGGCTCAATTCAATTCCAGATGCACTCAGTCGCAAGGTGGTGGCTGAGATGGTGGCAGCAGCAGTGAGGCTGGAAGGTGAATTTATGCCTCGTATCAAGGAGGAGACAAGCAAAGACCCTGCTTGTGTGAAAATGATGAAGCTAGTGGCCGAGGAAGTTACTCGAAGATTTTGGCACGAAGATGAAGTCCTTTATGCTAAAGGAGGACGTCCATATGTCCATAGTACTGGCGGATAAAGGCGGCAACTTTTGAAGGAGACACTTGATGCTCGTTGGGCTGGGCATCCGGGCATGGAGCAGAGCTATGCCCTTCTATCATGTTCATTCTTCTGGCCTAAAATGGAAGAGGACATGGATCAGTACGTGAGGATTTATCTTGTGTGCCAACAAGACAAGACAGAGAGAAGGAGGACACCAGGGTTGCTGGAGCCTCTACCTGTACCAAACAGACCATTCCAAAGCATTTCTATAGATTTCATCACTGGTCTTCCTAAGGTACGGGGAATGACCAAAGTGCTGGTGGTGGTGGACAGATTCTCGAAGTATGCTACATTCATAACTGCTCCGAAGAATTGTGATGCGGCTCTAACGGCGGAGTTGTTCCTGAAACATGTGGCAAAATATTGGGGCATACCGGTGGATATCATCAGTGATCGCGACGCTCGGTTCACTGGAAGGTTTTGGGTGACCCTTTTCAATTTATTGGGCTCGCAACTGAAGTTTTCCACATCAAACCATCCCCAAACAGATGGGCAGATGGAGAGAATCAATGCTTTGCTGGAGGACTACCTTAGACACTACATGAATGCAAGTCAATCCAACTGGGCGGATTTACTTGACACTGCCCAGTTTTGCTACAAACTTCACAAAAGCTCAGCTACGGAGCTGAGTCCGTTCGAGGTGGTGACAGGACAACAACCGGTTAATCCACATGAGGTAGCGAAGTCAAAGTCAATGGGGTCAAGCCCAGCGGCTTATCGCTTTGCAAGGAGCAAGCAAGAGCTGAGGGAGGCAGCTCAAGATAGCTTAGCCAAAGCTGTCCGGAGGATAAAGAAGTATGCTGACCAGCACAGGAGATCCTTGAAGTTTCAGGAAGGGGACCTGGTCTTGTTGAAGCTCACCCCTCAGATATTGAAGAAGTTCAACAAGAAGGAGACACACAAGGGCCTAGTACAGCGATATGAAGGACCATTCGAGGTGGTCAAGTGAGTGGGAAGGGTAGCTTATCGCCTAAAGCTACCAGAGAGGTTGAAGATACACCCTACATTTCATGTCGACTATCTTAAACCTTTCCACGCTGATGAGGCAGATCCAGGAAGGAGCACAGCGAGGCGAGCTCCACCTTTGGTACGAAAGGAGTTTGCTGGAGAGATTGAACAGATCCTAAGCCACGAGACGCGTGGCCAAAGCAAGAAAAACAGGCGAACTTTTCACTTGATCAAGTGGGTTGATGTTGAAGAACCTACTTGGGAGCGAGATACTACTCTATGGCAGTTTGAGAAGGAAATAGCAGACTAATAGAAGCGGAAGCAACCGAGCAGTTCGATGAAGGCATCGAACATTTTGGCGGGGGGATGTTTGTCAGCCCCTCAATAGCGTGACCTGAGTAGGCTGGGTTAGGCAGCAAGAAACCTAGTTAATAACCGAGTTCAGGAGGGCTCGGCTAGTTCCATAATATTTAGTCACGAGTGAACATGCGAAATGGTGCATAGGTGTAAAGGGCGTTACGCCTTGGAACGACGCCTTGGCACGACGCTTGGCATGCCTTGGCACGACGCCTTGGCACACCTTGGCACGATTTGGGTATGCGCCTTGGCACGAGGCACGGACTCTGGGCGAGCGCGCACATGGACGCGTGCGGACTGGCGTGAGCATGGTCAAGCGCGTATGGGCGCGCCGCCTGGGCGAGTGCACACGGACAAGGGCACAGGGACGAGCGCGGGCACACCTTGGCACGGTGCCTTGGCATGCCTTGGCACAGCGCCTTGGCACGCCTTGGCATGAGCGCAGACAAACCTTGGCATGCCTTGACACGTGCGCGGACAAACCTTGGCACGTCTTGGCACGAGCGCGGGCACGGACAAGACTTAGCGGATTCTTTGGCACGAGCGAGGCACGAGGCAAAGGTTGACAAATCTTGACTAGGGCGTTGAACCAGGTCAAAGTACGCTTGGTATCATTTTGGGATGTTTTCTATTGGAGCCGAGGAAACGGCTTAACATCTACTATAGGGAGAGGTGTGCTCTCTCCCTGGGGCGGCATGGGCGAAGTAGCAAGGACCCTCGAGCATGCCTTGGGCGCAATGCCAAAGCACGACCCATGGACGGACCATGGCGTTGGCCACCCCCCCCGAGCCGGTGGGACTCAACCGAGCCCCGGCTAGCACCAGAGGTGCCTGAGCACGGCCAGGCACTTTCAAACAGCCCCTGTCCCTTAGAGAACATGGGCCACGTCCCTTATGGCGTGGCTGCACCAAGTCAAGACGGTTCCAAGCAGTTGAGTAACTACCTTGGTCATGGGCTGGAGCCATGACCGAGGCACGACCAAGGAAGTCCCGAATACCAAGAGCATGTTGAATTGACCCAGTGATGGTGGCGGTTATGGAGCGATGTGGCAGTAAGGGAGCAAGACAGTTAGGTAACTGCCTTAACCACTAAGGGAGTGGCGTTTTACCTAGTCTATGGATCGATGTACACTGGACATGTGTCCTAGTTGATTATGTAACTACCTAATGGCTGGTCTATAAAGCCAAGGGATCTAAGCTTGGGGAAGCATAGAGTTCCACAGTTTTATTCCCAATTGAGAGCTAGTAAAAACGTTTCCTTGTTGCCTATTGCTTGCTGTCCCTTTAATTCGAGTATTGGTGCGCTGAACTAAGGTGGCCCTTAGGCACTGCGGGTTCGATTAAGTGAGAAAAATTTCTTAGTGAAAAACCCTCTTTAATTGGCCCCGTGACACTTACCATGGTGGCATCGCTGTACCTCATCTCTAATAGCGCCTCTTGTCAGCTCCGACGCCTCAAGCCACCGTTACAAGCCCAACATTATCGTCCCATCTATGCCAAAAGGTCGATCCCTTATAGAACCCTAGGTTCATAGTCACACTCTTCTTTCTTCTCATTTTGTGATATCTTTTTGTTGGATCTATTTTTCTAGGGTTTCAATTCATCAATTTTAGTTAGGCCAAACTTGAATCTTTAGTTCAATTTTTTAGTTAGATCCATCTCTCGTGCTAAGGTTTTGATTTATGAGTTCTAGTAATTAATCTGATTTTGCGGATTTAGATCTTCCTGAAACAGATCAGCTCGATGTAGATGCTGAGTGATGATGATGAGTCTTCATCAATTTTTGTCAGATTTTTTTATTCCAGTGAGCGGTGGTGGATGGGATAGATAAAGTTTTGCGGGGATGTGGTAAGCCGGATGCAGAAGGAAGAGAGGAATGAGAAGATCCTTCACGGTCTGCTGAAGCTTCCGATGAATCTGAATTGCATTAATTGTAATAGTCTGGTGAGGGTTTCAAGTTTTGGTTTTGCTGATTGCATCCATTGTAATGGGGTTTTTCCAAAAGTAGGGTGGGTATACAATTTAATTCACAAAATAGGAAGGTTTTTTTTATTACCGAAGTAGGCAATAACGCCTTTTCAAAAGGCGTTATTGTGTGTGGTTGGTTTGGTTGGCGGTGACGTGGCATCGGTTTGTATAGATAGCGCCTTTTCAAAAGGCGCTATCTATACACGTGGCCAGCCACGTCACCGCCACCTCATCGTGGCTAGCTTCGTGAATAGATAGCACCTTTTCAAAAGGCGCTATCTATACAAATCGACGCCACGTCACCGCCACCTCACAAATAATAATTAAAATAATTAAAATTATGGAAAAATTAATTGATTTATATAAACTGTAAATTACGGAAAATAGATAAAAATTATAGAAAAATTATGGAAAAATTCTGAAAACTTCTCGAAAAATATGAAAAATAGGGAAAGCTAGAAAAAAATGAGTTCGAGGCTTTTCGGGCGTTTGGCACCCTTGTATAATTCGAAAAAGGGTGCTAAAAACTTAATTTTTATGAAAATAAAAATGGCAAATCTATAATCACATACTATAATTGCATGTAATGCGACCCTAGAATTTTAATTGGTATAAATGGACACCAGGGATGTAGGAGTCGAGTGTCGGGTGCGCAAATCGAGGCGTGAGCAGGACGTCTTGAGGACGAATTACGAATTTTGAGGTAAGTAAACTAGTTAGAAATGAGTTTTCCCTATTTTCATATTTTTCGAGAATTTTTTCATAATTTTTATCTATTTTAATCTATTTTCTGTAATTTACAGTTTATATAAATCAGTTTAATTTAATTTAATTTTAATTATTACTTTATTAATGGGGGTGGATGTGCCCACGTGGACAAGACACATGGATAGCCAACTCACCGCCACCTCACAAACTTCAAAAATAGCCAATATTGGAAATTTGTGAGGTGGTAGTGAGGTGGCGGTGAGGTGGCAGTGAAGTTGTATGGATAGCGCCTTTTGAAAAGGCGCTATCCATACAACCTCATACCACCTCAGCCACTACCTCAGCCTATACGCCCACGTGGACATGATACATGGATAGCGCCTTTTCAAAAGGCGTTATCTATGTGTCCACGTCAGCAAAAAAATTTGTTGATGTCCACGTGGACACCACACGCGGCGCCACATCAGCAATAACGCATTCTGAGAAGGCGTTATTGCTTAGTGTGGGGAAAAAAAAACAAACCCCGTACTTACCTCTTTTAAAGTAAAAAATGTTGCACTTTGGTAAATTTTTCCATTGTAATAGCATCGTTGAGTTTTCGGTTGAATTAGATCTGACTTGCTAGTGTATATGTGCTATTGCTTATTATATGCAGTACAGTGTTATAAATTATGTATACACAATGCATTGAATTGCATGTCGTTCTATGTACAAACCTTACTGCTTTTATGTACTTTGTAAGGCATGTCGATATTGGTTGCTTTAGGTTTAGGCTTAGGATCAAGTGACTAACTCCTTCTTATGTAGCCGACGCAATTAATGTGAGACTGAGGCTTTGTTGTTGTTGTATCATTTAATTTGCTCCACACCATAAAGCTGTTAAGAAAATTGTAATTTCTTGTTTGTGTATTTCCTAATCTTTTGTTTATGAAACACATGTTTTTTCTGGAACATTATATCATGCTTTACTGTATAGTTCGGTATGTTCCCTCTTGAATTCTTCTTTAAATTGTTTCGTTAACATGGAAATGTGCATTAACATTTAGAAAAATCTGAACTAAGTTACTTGAAGAGTGAACGATGTATTTCAAATTCAATTCCGATCTCTCGGCTTGCAGTATGCATCCCTTGTGAAGTTTGAGTGGCATTTCATGCTCAGTGCTGACTGCTTGAGATCTCTTGTTTTAAGTTTGAGTGGCATTAACATAGAAATATGCATTAACATTTCTATGCCTGTTGTGTGCATGAAAAATCTCATAAAGTCGTTGATGGTCAAGAGCAGAGGTTTTGGAGTTGTCTTATAGTTTTTTATGTTAGTTTAATTGGATCTGAGTTTTAGAGTTAAAGTTTGTTCATTTGGGGTGATATTTTTTGCACACAGTTTCTCCTTAAAAGCTCCCTTCTTTGACGAAACAATACCTGTTCCTTGTTTTTCATTATGCGAGCCTTATACGAGTTTTGGGTATGGTTGGCGAGTAGGGATGCAAACGAGGCAAGGAATCCTCATGGGGATAGGGAATCTCCGCAACGGGGACGGGTACACATAATTTAAATAGGGATGGAGGCGGGGATGGAAAGAAAATCTCATACCTGCGTGAGTACGGGTAAAGGGTGTTTAGGCATGCGCCCTAGATCAATTTATAAACATTGTTTATCTTATAATCTTAGTTAATAAAATAGAGGTTTTCGTTTGCTATTTTATTATAAGTGATTACATGTTTACCTTATAATAAGAACTATAGGTATTTGTTGAAATATCCTAAATGTCACCAGTCTGTCATTATATTGGGAACTATAATGTGTTAAGACTAGTGTGAATCTTAATTGATGGAAATGCGATGATCATGCGTATAGGGATACGAATCAGTATCATGAGTACTTGTTAGGGAACAAGGTACTAGACCGACCCGCTATTAGAACACCACATGGATTAAGTCAAAGGTGTTACTCATGATAGATATTTTATTTAGTCATTTGACTTAAGATTGCCATACACTTTAACATTAGGAGTATGATAATTTGACACAATCTAACGTTATCTTTAACCGAACGATTAAAAAGATTGTGATTGGTTACCATGTGAATAATATCCGGAGGTGTTTAATCAAGACAGAATTTGTCCTTTTGTATAAAGAAAGATAGCGAATCCCTCGAAATGTTTGACTGTTAAATGGTCAAGTCTAAGTGAAATAATATTATCAATGTCATTTGGATGTTTTCACTCTACCTAAAGATCGAGACTAGTACGATTGAACATTAAGGATGACTTTCCATGCATTATGTTTAATCAAATGATATCGCATGACAAAATGATATGATATATGTTATTCATTAGGTTGTATCGATTTTTATATTCATTTTACTTGGGTACTCATAACGCCTTGCTAGAGATTGCTTATAACTTGTGTACCAAAATGATTTTGGTTCACTGCCAACTTCGCACGAACCTATTGAGTTGCAAAAAAAGAATGACTTTGCGCAATTTCACTTGGTTTAGAGTAATGAGTTTTACATGATAAAATTCATGACATAAAAGCCCTAACAATGTATTATATGATAACTTATAATTAGGGGCATATGTGTAATTTGCTTAAACTACCTAAATACAATAGTTGTATTACGAATAATTTTTTTAAGTAAGTTTATCTACACATATAAATAAATGTTGAAGTCCTACAACAAAATCTTATTTCATTTTTTCTATTTTTGAGTTCTTTGGATTTCGGGAGAGAAGGAAAAACGTTTTCTTATCTCTAGGGGTTAGCGCTCCAAATTGTGGTTAGCGTTCGTGTGTAGATTTTCGATAGAGGAAGAGTGCTTGAGCATCTTAGAGATCGAAGAATTGAATAAGGAATTTATGGATTAAGGTTTGGTTTACTTTTTGTAGATCTAGTTTAATGGAACGTATTTTCGATCCTGATAGGGGTTTTTCGAAAAATATTTTGAGTTTTTTGCTGCGTATGAACTCTTAAGCACAACATGGGGATGAGGAAACATTTATCCACGGGAATCCCCATTGATAATGCCCGTAGGTATACCTATTGGAGATCCCCACTGGGATCTTCTAGAGTATCCCCATTGGAGAAGATCACGAGGGATCCCCATAAATCAATTTTATATATGTATACATACATACCATATGATATATTATATTAATATTTCATGGTTTCCACCCAAAACACTAGTTATAAACATAACAAACAAGCTATAATAAGATTTATAATTTTATATCGTTTAGTTAAATAAATAAAATATTTTTATTATCATACTATATTAATTATATGATTTGTTTTGAATCGTTTGCAACCATATTTACATTTTACAAATTTCGAATCAAATGAAAAAATTGCAAAACTTTATTTTACGAATTACCAAACTACATTAAATGTATGCCTAAGCTAGCAATATATATATATATATATTGTGTATATAAATACCATTTAAAAATACTAATATACATATACATATGTACATGTCTATGACACCTTACTTTTATAAAAAAAATTTGAGAAAAATTAAGTGGGGAGTAATATTTCCCCTTGGTGATTCATCGTGGAAATCCTCAATGGAGAATTAAACAGGGAAAAAAGTTTCCACTCAGTAATTAGAAGGGGACGGGGATAAAAATTCATCCCTGCATGGAAATGAGTATGGGGATGGGGGATAAATTCTTAAGCGAATATGAAGATGAAGATGGGGTCCCCATTAGACATGTTCACTGGGCTGGGAGCCGCAAGACCCGCCCAAGCCCACCCGACATAGACTGGGCTTGGTTTAGAAATTGAAGACTGGCCAGACCCGGGTCCGAGCTTGTCAAAGTTCGCCTATTTAATAGGCAGGACTGGGTTTGTGCTTTTGGCCCAAGCCCGCTCGCTTTGAATAAGAAAGGTCTTTTTTATAAATACCTTGTATGGAAATTAATACTTTATATAAAAGTAATGCTAGATGTGAGTTTGTGAGATTCGAACCTACACTCTCACACTCATTTGAATACATTCTAACCAATACACTACTCGTTTTTTTGGCTAACTTTTGAAACTTAATAAATATATTTAATTTTTTAGAAATAATAAAAAGCTCAACTAAGCCTGTCCAAGCCCGGCCCATACTAAGCCCGGCCCATGAAATGTCGAGCCTGGGCAGGCTCGGACAAGGCCTTGAAAAGAAAAGCCCGCCTAGGCCCGGCCCGAGCCCATCCAGACCCACCCTTTGAACAGGTCTAGTCCTCATCCCCTACCCTCCCCATTTGCATTCCTATTGACAAGCAAGTAATTATATCTTCTTTCACCTCACATTAATGTTACTATGGTTTCCAATTTTCTTTTTGAGTTCTTGCTAGATTTTATCTTTTTTTGTGTTTACTTTCTGACATAATGGTTCTGGGATTATGTGATGTTATTTCCAATATTCTGATAATATGTTTTTCTCTTACAAGGTCACAAGAAATTCATGTTTGTATCCATAATACCAACAAAGGAAGAATTCATCGAACTTATAATGTCTTGCTTTAATTTGATGGGATGATACGAAAATCAAAACCTTCTATAAGTTAACAATTCGAGTTTCTAATAACATGTAGTTTTGAATTGTAATGTTTTGGGCTTGATTTTTTTATATGCTCGATGAGCTTCTTTGTTCGAGCTTTGGAATGGCAGAAAAGGTTTGTATTAGAGATAGTTTACTTGTTATGGTTAAACAAGTTCATTGCTCGAACATGAACTGATAAGCGCCAGAAGCTAGACTTTGCAAGGCATTGGCTTTATTTTATTTGGTTCTACAATTTGGCATAGACACTTTGTTACGATTGGTTACATTCAGTAATCATTGCGATCACCATGATTGATGTCTATCCTCAATGTGGTTACAAGATTATAATTGCTTTTATTTGGTCTTATCTTTTGATGTATTATCGTCACGATCACCACGATTGTTGTCTATCCTCAATGTGGCTACCAGATTATAACTGCTTTTATTTGGTCTTATTTTTTATGTATCTATGTATATATAAATAGATGTAAAGTTGTACTCAAATACTCAATTGAATAAAAGCTCCATTCTTGATAAACTATCATGATATCAAAGCCCTAAGTGCTTTTGCGCGTCTCTGTTTCGGTCTCCACCTCTAATCTGTTTTTGTATCAGCCGCTCAACCAGTGTATGAAACACTCATCCATGCATCTGCATAATCCATGAAGTGAGGCTCTTCGTCTGTCGATTGAAGTAAGACTTTTGTGCATCTCATGAAGTTTGGGATTTTTTTTCTTAGTTCAACCAGCCTTCAACCAATCGTAACACATTTCATTATCCTTCTTATTTGACTTCATGGTGTTATGAATGTACTAACTGGGAATTGCGCAGGCATAATATGTTGGTAAGTTGGAGAATGGCATAATCTTTTATAGCAATTACAACCGTGGAAAGCCTCTAACATTCTGAATAAGTGTTGAATAGGTATGTTACTTTTCTCTCTCTTAAAAGAAGAAGAAAGAAATTATCTTTTCATCTTATTAAACTTAGAGTTATACCTTAGAAATTATCATTTGGCGCATGTTTTTGTTTTTTAGAACTAGCCTACTTGTTAAGAGGAACATGTCTTCATTTCTTAGAATTAGCCTACTTGTTAAGATTTTGTGAATTCAGGAGTGTTGACAATACATATTATTTCAGTGAGCAACTAATGAGTATAATAAAATCAATCAATTCGGCATTGTTGTTGCCCTATTCGACCTGCTATATCCTAATTGTTCAAGTTAATTCACTTCCTCTCGAATTAATAGAGAAACTATGTATAGTATCGACTTTAGAATGGTATAAAAATTGGCATAAAGTTTTTTGTTTGGTAGTCAGGCATAGATTTCAAAAGTGCAAGAAATGAATGATATAATTCAAATTCCACAATTTATATGAAATAACTACATTTCTTCGAGTCCAATGGCTCTATTATAATTTGCATGATCACATCATCCAATTACACTATCTCGACAAACCTTTACTTGCTAAACACATCTAGATAGCCACGAAACTTTTTTGGTACTTTATAGTTTCTTTTTATGGGTCAATTCAATTATTGGATAGATTTGTTGTCTTATGATTCATTTTATATGGAATTCATTATGCAACCCTTTAACATGATCTCTTAGGGGAAATTAAGATCCACTGTTTGATATTAATAAACTTTAATTAATGTGTTTTTATGAAGTAAAAGACATGGGATCTCAAGCAAACTTTATTTGTTTCTATTATTCAATTGAATATGATAAAATGGCGGATTCAATTGGAAATTCTTACTTCATTAAGAGCTCTGCTCATTATAGGAGAAATTCTTTTGTTTTGTTCTACATTTACATATGCCAAAGGATTTAATGGAGTTTGGAAGGGTAAGGTTTTAAGTACTTTGGAAAATACTCTTTGATTTGATTGGGTAGAGATCATTTGAGAATATCTGTTAGATATAACTTTATGGATTCATTTATATTTGCCAATCGCATTCATTTGCTATTTGTTTCCATTTATTTTATTCGATTGTTTATTGAACATGTTTAATTAATTTTGGCGATCATTGATTCACACTTTCAATTGTTTTCTGAAAAGCACTTGAGCCCTACATGTTTTTTTACAGAGATTCTATCTTAGATATGTAAATGATATGTTGATCATTATGTAGATAGATGAAATTGTGTTGATTAGACCATTGCAATGTTTTTTTTTTCTTATGATTGTTATATGTTTTTGTTCATGTGAGTGGACTGATTGAATAGGCTACTATGTGCCAGAGACGTCTTTCTTTTGGGTGGCATAGAGGCCATAAGTTTGAAGATGAGAGCTTTGAAGAGAAGTTTCTCCATTGGTTGCTAAGAACTTGTGAGAAATGATGTAATTAGGAAGGATTTAGTTGTATTTTTATTAAAGGCCAATATTGGATATTGATTTATATATTTCTATGATTATATCATGAGTTTTTCATTTTATTAGATATTGATGCATATAATAGTTTAAATATAATTTTTTTCCAGAAATTTAGATTTTAGATTATTATTGACTACCGTAGTAAGGGCTGCCAATATTTTTTTACTTGAAAAAACTATCAAACCATTTGATAGAGGTTTAAAACCTCTAAAGAAGGTAAATGTCTTTGTAGGGATTTCAAACCCCTATCGAATCTCTAGAATTCATAAGGGTTTAGAAACATCATCTAACCATCTTGAAATAAGATAACAACTTAAAGGATGACACTTTTATAGAGGTCAAAAACCCCTATTAAATGTTTTTATAGAGGTTTAAAACCTCTACGAAAAGGCAAATACGTTCTAGTGAATATGTATTCAATTTGACAAGTAATGACACGTGTCGAGCATGTACAATAGTTTACCATATTTTTCAATTATTTGTAGTAGTGATAAATGGAATATTGTCTCCACAAGGATTTTGCAAATCTCTTCAGAATTAAAATTGCCCTAAAGTTTTATTGGATTTAATTTACTTTAATTTAACTAATCTAATTAAAACAAGAATGAAACACTATCAATCTAAAAACAAAACAATTAGTTAATTAAAACAATGAAATTATAAGAAATTTAAATTCAATAAACTAATCTAATGCAATTCAAACAAACGAGTGAGAAATCAATATAAATAAATTAAATACCTAAACAATACATCTTAGACAATGATATGTAAAGCATCATATCTGGACATATTCATTAAAACAAAGTCATAATCAAATCATCATATTTATACAATGATCCTAAATTATTAAACTCTAATCACAATAAATTTATAGCTTTTAGCAAACTATCGACTTTCCTATTTTTAATGGAAATAAGTCATATCCTTATCACTGTAACTCTACTTATTGGATAAAACGCAATAAACTAAAAATTACGATAGTATTAACACTCAATAAAAGTCGTAACCAATCCAACTAAATAAAACTAGAATTATGCTAGTCATTAAATAACTTAGAATGCAATCACCTAGAACATCCACTCGGGTAATTTTACCTTATAGATTAATCTTAGTTACTACTTCTATAATTGTTGTCAATAATCATAGACATAAGTTTAGATACCTTATACTAAGAAACATATAGGTCACTATGCACTCAATACAAAGAATCATTAGTTGTAATACACAAATATATCTTATGAAGATCGTGATTAACATGTGTGATTGGTCTAAAGCATTAATCACATAAATTCTACTTTATGAAGAAAGTAATGAACGGTCTACAATCATGTCCAGAGAATTGTTTAGAATAATAAACTACTCACCTATATTAATAATAAACATTGCAATAAACAAATAATTGAAAAAAATTAATGTAAAATACATTTATTTAATAAGTCTTGAATCTCCAAAGAGTCTTCAAAAGCAAAATAAACGAAAAACTAATTAAAAAGACTTTTAAAACTAATAATGACTAATTGAGGGCCCTTATTTCGAAGCCCTAAGGTTTTATTTATAGTTTCCCTAAGTGTACATATCATAGATAAACTCAAGTTCTTTGTTCTTATCTAATAAAACTCGTCACTGATCTCAGCGATTTGTTAGCGAATCATATGTTTTCCATAAATCATTGAGTTAATCACTTGAAATATCTCTTTGTGCTCCACCGATTCAATTGGCGATTCCTGTGTAATTTCAATTCGATGGCTTTTCTTCGCTACTGATTTTGGTGGTCATTCGTGTGTAATATTCATCACTATGAAATCGCTAGACCTTTTCTCTAGTTGACTTGTTTGCTCTTCTTCTTTTCGTTCTTCCATTTCTTCATTTTTCTTAATTAAATCCTGAAATCACAAAAACAAGAGAATATCCAGTGTAATACCATCATTTTCATATAAAACTAACATAAATTACACTATAAAACATGTCAAGGTTTGACTTGTCAAATACCCCCAAACTCAATACTTTGTTGTCTCGAGTAAAGGAATACTCTCAATCATATTCTCTTTTCATTCTTTATATCATGATTTCAACATAATTCATCTTAACTTAAATAATATAAATTTTTAAATAGAAGTGATCTTCAAATAGAAAAATATTACCCACAAGTAAATGAAAGTTATGTTAGAATATAATGATTTTAGAGAAAAATAAACAATCCCTTAATGATAACTCAATCAACCAATGCAAAACCCTAAAGAACATAAAGTTCAATCAATACCAAGGCCATAAATAGAGTATAGGTTTTCTTAATCTTCACTGACAAGTATCAAGCTTACGATGGCTAGTATAGAATCTCAAAATATAAAAACAATACATTAATCTTAATTTTATAAAATAATTTATAATAGCACCAAAATCAAAATAAATAAGAATTTTGCCAAAATATTAATGAGTATATCATTTAAAACATGTTAGATTAAGAAATACTTGACCCAACCCTACCTTCAAACACTCGAGCTAAATCTTTTCTTCTAATAATTTAAGAACATCCACTTTTTGCATCTCTCACTTTTTTACTCAATTCTAATCATTTTTTTTCTTAATTATTTTCTTTTGCTTTTGAATTTTTTTGAGTCCCTACTCCATTTCCTGTAGATATTCTCACATTTTTCCTATTATAGATTCAGTGCTCCATTTCCTATGAAATCTGTACGACACTTTATATATTTGTAACTCTTGTTAGCACTTCTCACTGTCCATTAAAGTTGAAGAAAATATTCTTCTAACTTATAAATTTCGTCAATTTCTAACCCATATCTTTTTTTTTAATTGTGGCATAATAACTTTCTGTATACATACTATAAAAGTACTTAATTTATAGCCTTTCTATCATAAGATTCTTAAAAATCTATCTTTTTCAACTTGCATTATTGTTTCGATCTTCTACTCATTCTCATGAGTAACACAAGGTAATTAAGTGCATACATCAACTAATAAAGTTAATAAAAAAATATCAAAATTGATTCTTTCCATCGTAGAATACACTTGGGTAACAAAAATATCACTTCTATTCAAAAACTATATATATATATATATATTTTTAACTAAAAATAAAGTAAAATGAAATTCATACTTACTTGAATTCGGAAGAAATTCTGAAATATCTCCTCAACTCATATGAATATCGGATCAAAATTTTGAACTTTGCATCAATTCCGAGCTTATCTTCTACCTTTCTTTTCTTTCATTTCTTTCTTTGTTATGTTTGTAATGTTTAGCCTAAAATACTCTCAAACTCATTCCAAACCTTGTCCTCAAGGTTAAAAAATTATGTTTGGGTTTTCAACAAAACAAAAATACCTCATGAAGCATAAACAAATTGATATGTGTAATAAAAATTTGTAATGAAATAGGAAAATATATAATTCTACAAACTTCAAAAGAATGGAATGCAAAAGGAACATATTTCATTCATAAGCAAAAAGCAAGAGCAATACAGTTAATCATTCATTGATTTCATTTCATACAAAAGAAAATAGACTACCTATAGTGGTGTCTGGAAGTAAATTCATCATTATCTTCATCATCTTCATCCATTCCTACAGAAGATTGTGAAACATAGCTATCAGTTGGGTTGTAAGTCCTAGTTGAAAATTGCAACTATAAAAATGGAATGTCGACACTTCTCATTGATCTTGCAAAAGACTATCATGCCTCCTCTCGGACATAGAATGATAACGTTGTAAAAGCTTCTCATTTATTGCTTTCATTTCTTCATTTCGAAGGATTTTCATTTGGCTACACATTAGTGAAAAATATGATCCGAAAAAATCCTCTCGTCTTATACTGTGACGAAGATGATGTCGAACTCGTATCAACACTTGGTACATTCACTCGAGCCATCAATCTCGCCACTTTTCGTGCAACTTCTTTTATTTTCGTTATATTTTCTTTGCTTCTTTGTCTTCTTGCTTCTTTCGCATTTATTGCATAAAATGATTCTTTTTCATCTTCCGAGTCATTATATCCTACTGCTTTCTTCTTTTTTTGTACTCCTCCATCATTTATTGTCTTCTCGGGCAATATATCAAACTTAATATCGAAACCCACCCCTACTTGCCTACATAATTCAGTGATCAAAATTAAGAATAGTAGTCCTTTGTTTTTCATAGCCTTCATTGCAAACTTTATATATTCATTTATAATATTCCCAACATTGATATAACCCTTCTTTATCACTATATGGTAAAATAAAGTAGCTCTAGGGTTTTTTACTTCAAAGTGTTGCCTGGTTGAATAAAAACTTGCATCTATAATATAACTCTAACTCTTCGTAATTTTTTCTAAAACTTAGTTGTTTCAATAAACTTTGGGTGTCTTTCATTATCAAGCACAAATTCTTTTCTCAGAAGTATCTTTAATGCGTCTTAGATCATTTCATAAGGATACGATTCTTATTGACATAAATGACATTCGAGTAATCCTCCTCCTTCCTCTGATTGTTTTGTGGTAGACTAAAAATTATTCAATCTCTTAGACGATACATCAATTTCATTTCCTTGCACTACTAATTTATCATATTCATTACTAACATGCCTATTCACATAAAATTGTCGCACAATTCCTGAACACCCTTTTTCTCCTCTGCCAACATAGTCTCTCAGAAGTTGTTCTTATCCTCGATCTCTGATGATGCCCATAATCTTATACTCATACTTACTCACATTCTAAATATTGAGCCCTCTCTCATGAGTTATTACCCTCTTCTTATCACCATAGCACCTCCTCTGAGCTCTAGGTATCACAAACAACAAAAGTTCATAAGGTACTAAATAACTAGGGTCTAGATTCTTAAAATATTCATCCTTATCAGATGAAAATAGAGACTTTCTCTAAGCTCCGCCCCACTAGATCTAGGTTTTATAATGCTAACCCTGGTTGGTATAATATTCATGAGGCATCATGCATACTTCTGCTTTGGTTTTTTTTGCATTACCCCCTTCCTTTTATCTTGCTTACTATTCCTACCTCGTCCTCTACCTTCTCTTGCCATAGAAATACTCAACTATGATGAAATAGGTAAATTGAGATCCTATATTTGAAAATTTCAAATGATCAAGCTATGAAAAATAATTCTATGAAAAGGTTTTATCATTGGATCTCGAAACAATTAAAACTTTTATGTCTAAAATAACTTCATCGATATATTCCTATCATAATTATGTTTACACTGGAGAAATTCATAAAAACCACTCGAACTCATTTGAAAACCCATATTTAAATTGAGAATTTGTATCTAAACCCATTTTTCAAAAATAATTTTGCTATAAAAATTCATCAACCACATTCGCTGACAATATTATCAAAATTTGATTTTTCAAAACATCGAAATCAAACGAACGCTAAAGTATCGATTTATTACCTTCTTAAGAGTGAATCCGCAAGTAATATGCTATATTAGTTCCTTAGACTCTCTCTCCAAGCTTCAATTCGAAAAACACCTACCTAAACCCTAACTTAGTTGTATGAGCTTGATTTCAAAATTTATGGGGTTTAATCACTCCTAAACAAGGTGGTATGTCCTTAAATAAGTTATAATTCAAGCTTTAAAGGGTTAGATCTAGACAAAAATCGATTAATGATCGAATTGGTGTAAGGGTTTCGGTTGTGAAAGGTTTTACGATTTAGCAATTTGGGGTTCTATTTTTTAAAAATGCTTATTTGTTTCAAGTGAATTAGGGTTTAAATGGATTCACTAAGAAATCGATGCCTAAATTGCTAAAAATGAGCCTCAGTGGTCCACTGACTAACTTAGCAATTCCTAGTGTAAACATGAATCACTCACAAATCTCTGACTTATTTTTACACTAAAAATTCTGCAAACAGCTGTCGATTCCCCCGACGATTCCTAGTGTTATTTGGTATCGCTGGGAAATTTCTGACCAATTTCTATTGTTTTTTCAATATATCAAATATTTTACTAATTTTTACGCATATTCATCATATTTAAGGTAGAATTAATAAGTAATCAACAAGAAATACTCTAAAATGAAAATTTGATTTGTAACTAGGAAACATTATACTACTAACTACTTTCTTTACTAAATATTATTAAGCACAAATATAGTTCAGCTGAAAGATAACTCGATCATCCCCCTCTGATCACATGTCGTGCGTGCCAAATATAACCCGCAATCGAGTTACCAACCACAAGGGTCTAGTAGTGGTAAATACGGGGTCAAATCCACAGGACTTGAGTTTACTCCAAGTTAACTAAAAATAGGGGGTTTTCGGAAAATTCAATAAAATAATTAATTAAACTAACAAAAATAAAAAGTTCGCAAAAATTAATATCAATAATGAAAAATCACCTAAATCTCCAGTTCCATAAATCAGAATCAAGATTCAATAGCATTCAATGGTCCTCAATCTTTCCCAAATAAATTATTAATTTAATTCTCCTAGATTAGCCATGGAAAATCGACATCCGCCAGAAATTCCTAATTCCCCTAATTTCGATAGTCAGGACGTCCGCCACTAACTATTTCCCTAATTAATGTATAACCCTAGACATTTGCCAATCAGGTTTAACACACTAACCGCAATAATATATATCTGTGGGAACACTAATCCTAGATAACCGGGTCGCAACCGCTCCCAATTTAACCTAGATTCAATTGTTGTATATTCAAGAACGGAAAGGGTTTTACGGCAAACGGGTGAATGTTTGTTACTTTATTGGTCTAAAAGCACAATTACACGAATACTAATATTCCAAATAACAGTAGATTGTCAATCTAAAAGCATGCACTTACCACATACATACCCTATATCTAAATCATAATCATTAAATCAACAACAATGAAATAGGAGAAATTAAATTAATTAAATAATAAAATAAAAGATCTCACATAATATGCTTTGAATCCATGATCCCGACTTGCTTCCCCTTCGACTTAAGCAAGAAATTGATTAGCCGGACATCATCTTCAAAAATCACTACCAAAAATAATAATTGATCTCTAAAAAATACTAATTAATTCTTCTATAATAATAACTAGGTTCCTAGTATATAAAAATACTCCAATTTGGACTTGGATACTAATTTTAGGGGTTAGGTAGGTGACTCGTGCGACGAGGAGCATCGTAGGGGCATTTTTAGATCAAAACTCCGACTCTGCCACGTGTCTGCACGCTATTCGTTGTTTTTCTTGCCGCGCCACTTGTCGTAAGCGGATTGGACCGTCCTGCCATCGCCTCTGAGTTGTTCGCCGCATCATTCGCCAAAAATTTGAAGATTTCGTTGTGTCTGGCTGAGTCAGCGCCACTTGTCATGGCGTGATTAGCCGAACCACCTCAATGTTACGCGCTGGACGAATGAGTGAATGCCACGTGTCATGACGTGGCATGGAATAAAATCACGCGATTTTCACCGAAATTCAAGGAGTTTGTGTTAAAATGCATCTCGAGGCAAATCGATGGAAGCTGTGCGATGAAAAATGTCTTGCAGGTGACGTAGCTTCTCTGGTGACGTGGCGACCCATGATTGGTGGCGTTGGCTTTGTGTTGACGCTGTGGACTAATAGGCGCGTGACACTTGGCACCCACGGTGTTGCGAACTGCTGACGTGTCATCTTTTGATTGGTTGAAACGTACTGTCGGCTATTCAACCTACCACGCAACACGTATTTCGAGGCAAACTGTCCAGCATCCGATCACTGCAAGTAAATACTCCATTTTGAGTATTTTTCCGCCACGAATTCAACCGCGCACTCCGTTTCACCTAAAAATGACCAAAAAATATAATTAAATATATATTTTAAATACTTTTAATAAATAAATATACTAAAATAGACTACTAAATACCTATAAATACCGACTTATCACCCTCTCAATTGGAAATACCCCAAAAGAAAGTTAAAAGGAGAGAGAAAATAAATATTCTAACTATCTTAATACTAAAACTGAAAGTACAAATTACAGTATGGGTTGCCTCCCATAAAATACTTTTGTTTATAGTAATTGACTCTACTTGATAGATAAAATTATTTGTCATACAACTTGAGCGAGTCAAACTTACCATTAACAGATTCTTCATCATTCTTGACATATTCAGCTTCTTTATCATCTTAACATCCGCATAACGTCCTTCATTAGGTCTGCTAAACTCGTAGTAGTATTTTTCTTTAGGGTAATAATCACGGTAAAACTTCTTACCTTCAGAGCCATTGTCAAAGTTTTTGTCTTTGAAGTAATCGTCCATCTCATAACCATTCTGTAGGCACATATAATCATTTCCCATTTTAAGTGTGACTATACTTTTATCAACATCGAGAACAACTCCAGCCTTCTTAAGAAAATTTTGTCCCATCAATATCACGTCATCCTTTTCAATTATGGTTACCACCAAGAATTGGTGAGGTACTTGAACCATCCCACTTGCACTGGCATATTCGTTGACATTCTTAGTGGAAAGATTTTATCACTGTTTGGTTTATTGACAACCAAAGGTTGTATAAATCAACTTGGCCTTTCTGAACCATTGTTTTAGTAAGATATTCATATCAGATCCTGTGTCAAGTAGAATACCAAGAAAACTGACTTTATTGATCAGCACGTGGAGGAAGAGTTTCACAGGATCATATTTGAGAATTTCCATTAGATTCCCTAGATCTTGAAGCTTTAGTTTCTCACCACTAAATTCTTCTTTCGTTTGTCGCTTCCTTTTTTATTGTTGCATTTTAGTTGTGGCTCTTCTGGTGTTATTTCTTTGATTTCTTCTCTCTAATTGTGCAACTTTTTATACATCCAGAGTTTTTTTATTTTATCTTTAACGGTTTCCCTCGCACTGATGTAAACATTGAACTTCTTTTCATTACATTTCAAACTTTGTTTCTCAGGCACGAGATTGATGATCTCCATATTTTGTTCTACAAGATTTTCATAATAAGTTTTTAACCTATGATCGTTTACTTTAAATATTTTTTCTTGTTTGGAAGCTTTCTATTTCTACTACGGCATGAGGCAATAGATTCATAATCATAAAAAGTCATATCAATCTTAAAGGGAGTTTTCTAGGAAATAATTTAAGTCTTGAACAAAATAGTAGAACTTTATCTCCTACTTGAGAATTTTTAGGAATTAATTTCTTATCATGAAATGCATTGGTTTTATCTTTATAAATTGATGCATTTTGATAAGCGTCATTCCTAAGTTCTTCTAATTCTTGAAGACTCAGCTTACTTTGGTTTCTTGCTTCATTATAACTTATATTACATGCTTTTATTGCCCAATAGAATTTATGTTCTAGTTCTACTGGTAAATGACATACTTTTTCAAATATTAACCTATAAGGTGTCATACATATGAGTGTCTGAAATGTTGTTCTATATGCCCATAATGTGTCTTCTAATCTAAAACTTCAATCCTTAAGTATTGGACTAACTGGTTTTTCCAGTATTGACTTAATTTCTCTACTTGAAGTTTTAGCTTGTCCACTAGTTTGTGGGTGATATGCAGTAGATGTCCTATACGTGACATTGTACTTAACAAGTAGATTAATAGCTAATCAATTACAATAATGTGAACCTCACTCAATAATAAGTGCTATATGTGCTCCAAAAATTGTAAAAATCTTTGATCTAAGGAAATTAATCATTATTTTTAAATCATTAGTTTTAGTAGCTTTTGCTTCTACACACTTATACACATAATCTACAGCAAGTACACTATAAACATAACTATTTAATGGTAGAAAATGTCTCATGAAATCTACCCCATACATTAAACAATTCACAAAAAGAATAGGAGGTAAAGGTATTTGATTTCTACGTCTTAAGTTTCCAGTTCGTTGGCAATTTGGACAAAATTTTGTATAAAGAAAAAAATCATGAAATAGAGTAGGCCAAAAGATTCTAAAATTTAAAATTTTAAGAGCAGTTCTATGTGGACCAAAATTTTCTCCACAGGCATAAATATGACAATGAGATATAATTGATTATACTTTCGATTGCGGTATACATCTCCAAATTATTTGGCTGGTACAAAATTTCCATAAATAGGGATCATCTCAAAAATAATGTTAAGAATCCTGTTTAATTCTATTTTTTTAGCTTGATAACCTATTGATGGTAAGATAATTAACTATATCAGCATACTATAGGCCATCAGTCTTTATACTATGCAAATGTTCATCCGAAAATTCATCCCTTAATGTTATAGGCGGTTCTCCATTTTCTAACCTACTCAAATGATGTGCTACTAGATTTTCGGCTCCTTTCTTATCTTTTATAGTAAGGCCGAATTCTTGTAGAAGTAATATCTATCTTATTAGTCTTGGTTTAGAATCTTGTTTTACGATTAAGCCAGACTACATGATCTGAACAAACTGTCACTTTTGTTCTTAATAAATAAGGTCTAAATTTTTCTAAGGCGAACATTACCATTGAAAGTTCCTTTTAAGTAGTGGTATAGTTCTGTTGGGCTAGATCTAGTGTCCTAGAAGCTTAATACATAATAAGAGAATATTTTCCTTCTTTTTGACCTAAAATAGCTCCAACTGCATAGTTACTTGCGTCACATATTATTTCATAAGGTAACGAATAATATGGTGATTTAATCACAAGTGTGGTTGTTAAATAATCCTTTAATTTATTAAATTCTATCTTGCAATCATCAGTAAATTCAAAAGGAACGACTTTTTTTGTAAAGGTTTGTATAAAGGTTGTGTTATTTTAGAAAAATCTTTCACAAATATTTTATAGAATCTTGCATGCCCAAGAAATGAACGTATTTCTCTCATCGTAGTGGGGTAAGGTAACGTTTTAATTACTTGAATGTTGATTGGATCTATCTCTATTCCTTTATGTGACACTATATGTCCTACTATAAGTCCTTCATCTACCATGAAATGACATTCTTCATAATTTAATATTAAATTCTTTTCTATGCATCTCTTAAGCACTTTAGTTAAATTAACTAAACATTCATTGAAAGAATTAACGTAAGCAGTAAAATCATCCATGAAGACTTAAATGGAATTTTCAATATAATCAGAGAAAATACTAACCATACACCTTCGAAAAGTTACAGGAGCATTACATAAACCAAAAGGCATACGTCTATAAGCAAATGTATCAAAAAGGAAGTAAATTTTTTTTCTTGATCTTCTGGGGCTACAAGTATTTGATGAAATCCTGAATAACCATCTACACAACAAATAATGGGTTTTCTAGCTAATCTTTCTAACATATTATCCATAAACAGAAGTAGATAATGGTCCTTCTAAGTTGAGGCATTCAACTTCCTATAATCTATATGTACCTTCCAACCATCATGGATTCTAGTTGGTACTAACTCTCCATGTTCTTTTTATTATTACTGTAATTCATGTCTATAATTCCTGTCTATTTAGGAACTACTTGGACTAGGCTTACATAACTACTATCAGCTATTGGAAATATCATTCATGCATATTATAATTTTAATATTTCAACTTTTTTCACGACCATCATAGGTGGGTTTAATCTACATTGAGCCTGTCTAGATGCTTTTGTGTAGTTTTTAGATTTATCCTATGCATACGCGTAGTTGAACTTATTCATTTAATATCAGCTATAGTACATCCTATTGCTCTTTTAAATTTTTTCAGTACATTTATTCATGTATTTTCTTCTAAACTTGTTACTTTATTAGAAATTATCATTGGTAACTTATTATATTCCCCTAGATAAACATATTTCAAATTATATGGTAAAGTTTTTAGATCTAATTCTGGGGCTTTAACTATAGAAGGTAAAAGTTTTAAGTAAGATCTAGATAAATCCAGGTAATAAGTAAGTTTCGAGAGATCATTATATGATTACAATGTATTTATTATCTTTTTTGTCTCCTCGTCTCTATCACATCTTTTTCTAAATCTTCTATTATCAATTCCAATTTATTTGTTTTATCTTTTCTAAAAGATTTGTCTACTCATGGGTTTATCATATCTACTATGCATAAGGAAAATATATCCATTAGGTATTTCATTGCATCATATATATTAAAATTCACTGTATGGTCATCTACTTCCATTGTTAATGCTCCATTTGAAACATCAATCTTTGCTTTTGTTGTTTTCAAAAATGATCTTCTTGAAATTAGAGAAGTTCTATTAGAGAAATTATCTTTTTTCATGTCCGAAACATAGAAATCTGTTGGGAAGACTAAATTATTAACCTTGACTAGTACATATTCTAGTAACCCTACTAGTTTAAAAGTAGATTTATTTACAAATTGTACCACTATACAAATTTCTTCTAAATGTACACTAGTCATTTGCAAATAAATAGATAAAGGCATAACATTTATAGAAGCTCCCAGATCACACAATACTTTAGAAACTCATATATTCTCAATCATATATGGGACGAAAAACATTCTAGGTCAGACTATTTAGGAGGTAATTTCTTTTGGATTAGTGCTTATACATCTTCTCCTTCACTCACCTTTTCATTAGCCTTAATCTTATTAGTGCATAAGTTTTTTATAAATTTTAGATACTTAGGTACATTTTGAATGATTTTAAACAAAGGTATATTAACTACGACTTACTTTAATGTATTAGAGATTTGTTTTTCTTCTTGCGATTTCTTAACATTTCTATTATATTCCAAACGATTAGGGAATGTTGGTTTTATATTAATTAGTTTATCTTTATCAGGCTTTTCACTTTTTTATTGGAAGTCCTTTACTTGTTTCTTCAATTTATTTCTCTAATTTTGCTTCTATTTCTTTTCTAGAAACCAATTGGTCTGAGATTTAAGGTTCATCTATCTCCTTACCACTTCTTAATATTATGGCTCGTGTTTTTTCATATAAAGTAAAGTAAGGTTGAGATGGTGATTTACTTTGATTTACAAATTTGCTCATTTGTGTTGTCATATGAATTAATTGGTTTTTCAACTCGGTCATATCATTTTGTAATTTTTGAATTATTTGATCTTTTTCTCTTTTTAAATTTTTTAAAGTTTTACACCATTGATAACCCTGATTGTTGTTATGATTGTCTGCGTTTGGCTGTAAGTAATTTATATAAATATTAAAGTTATAAGTGGGATTAACAAATCTATCATATTGGTTCATTATGACATTAGTTTCTTCTATTTTGGTTTTCTATCTCAAAAGGCATTCATCATTAGAATGACTTAATTCATTATAGAAAACACAAGGTTTTACCTTGCTTGATCAATCCTTTAGTAATAATTCAACCATGGCTTTCAACTCATCTATCTTATCGTTTGATGTCTTATATGTTCTTTTATTCATCTCACTTAGATTTTCCTTAATTACTTCATTCTTCTCACCATATTGCTTAGATTGTGTAGCCAATTTGTTTATAGCTTATCTAGCTAAAGTTGGTGTTATGTTGATCTAAGTGGTTTAATCCTTTATAAAAATATTCCATTGAAGTTATTTTTGTAAATCTATGCATTGAACATAACGAAATCAATCTTATATACCTATCCTAAAATTTATCGAAAGTTTCTCCAATTTCCATTTTAGCATTATGACTTTTTTTTATATAAACTAGTTTTTTTTTTGCTGGGACATATTGATCAAGAAAGACTTGTAGCATCTCTATTAGTTATGGACTTTTGAGGGAAGTAAAATAACCAATTTAAATCTTGGCCTTTTAATGCAGAAGGAAAAACTTTTAATTTAACATAATCTATCTTTATATCTTTAGGTTTAAACATGCTTACTTTGTGAGCAAACCGTCTAATAAATGAGCATCTTCATTATCAACACCATAGAAACACGGTAAAGAATTTATGAATCAGAACTTCAACTCGAATTTTGAAAATTCTATTATAAAAGTTATGTACATAGGTTCATAAGTTGTGACATTCCTATCAGATTGCCTAAAAGTTAGTTTTTCCTCGTCTTCAACTATATTATATAACATTCAACAAGAAGGTTTATAAGAGATTATTTTAAAAATTCTCGGCAACGACGCCCAAAATTGACATATGTTGAGCGTGTACAATAGTTTCTCATATTTTCCTATTATTTGTAGTTGTTGTAAATAAGATATCGTCTCCACAGGGATTTTGCAAATCTCTTCAGAATTAACGCTATCCTAAAGTTTTATTTGATTTAATTTACTTTAGTTTAACTAATCTAATTAAAACGAGAATTAAACACTATCAATCTAAAAACAAAACAATTAATTAATTAAAATAATTAAACTATAAGCAATTTAAATTCAATAAACTAATTTTATGCAATTCAAACAAACAATTGAGATATCAATAAAAATTAAATATCTAAAGGATACATCTTATACAATGATATGTAAACTGTCATATCTGGACATTTTCATTAAAGCATATTCATAATCAAGTCATCATATTTATACAATGGTCATAAATCATTAAACTCTTATCACAATAAGTTGATAGCCTTTAGAAAACTATCGACTTTCCTATATTCATTGGAAATAAGCCATATCCTTATCATTGTAACTCTACCTATTAGATAAAATGCAATAAACTAGAAATTATGATAGAATTAACACTCAATAAAAGTCATACCTAGTCCAAACTAAACAAATATCAGAATTATGCGAGTCGTTAAATAACCTAGAACACAATCACCTATAACATCCACTTAGGTAATTTTGCCTTATAGATTAATCCTAGTTACTACTTTTATATTTGTTGTCAATAATCATAGACATTGATTTAGATACCCTATACTAAGAAACATATTGGTAACTATACACTCAATACAAAGAATCATTAATTGTAATAAGCAAATACAACTTATTAAAATCGCGATTGATAAGTGTGATTGGTTTAAAAAATTAAGCGCATAAATTCTACATTATGACTAAATTGATGAATGATTTACAATCATGTTCGGTGTATTACTTAAAATAATAAACTACTCACCCATATTAATATTAATCATTACAATAAACAAATAATAGAAAACATTACTGCAAAAAACCTTTATGAAATAAGTCTTGAATCTCTAAAGAGTCTCTAAAAGCAAAATAAATTAAAATCTAATTGAAAAGACTTTTAAAACTAATAATGAATAATTGAGGGCCCTTATTTCGAAACCCTAAGGTCTTATTTATAATTTGCTTAAGAGTACATATCATAGATAAACTAAAATTCTTTGTTCTTATAAAAAAACGCATCATCGACCTCAGTGATTTGTCAACGAATCCAATGTTGTTCACACATCGCTGAGTTAATCATTGAGAATATCTCTCTATGCTCTACCGATTCAACAGACGATTCATGTGTAACTTCAATTCGCTGAGTATTCGCTCGTTCTTCTCTATTGTCGATTTTGGTAGCGATTTTTGTGTAATTTCGTATCGCAGTGAAATCGCTGGAACTTTTCTCCAATTGACTATTTTGCTATTCTTCCTCTTTTTCTTTCATTTCTTCATTTTTTCTAATTTAATCTTGAAATCACAAAAAAAGAGAATACCCAATGTAATATCATTATTTTCATCTAAACCCAACCTAAATTATACTATATAACATGTCTAATTATTGACTTTTTAAGTAACATACTAACATCCATGGCTATGTAATGTTGCTAACATGTTACTCGATTGTTAATGTTGGTTTACACTATCACTATTTTTCATACTTTGAAAGGGTCACTAGGCTCTCCCAAATTCGCTAATGTGGTACTATAGTGGTTGGCTAGATAATTATGTGGCGTTGTGGAGAGCTCTCACTTTGATGAATCTCGCCATACGTGGCTACTGTAATTTGGCCCATTATGTGGGCTGCATTTATGGTAATCTCTATATCTTTAAGAATTATCTCCTCTCCCATAAAATCTCATTACCCCTTTATTCTCTCTGTATGTAATAAATTAATAAAACCAAAACATTTTTTGTCTTTTAGAAATTAATTATCGTTTATATTAAGAACATATTAGTAATATTGTAGCAGCCCCAAATCTTGAGGCCGCTACATGGAGCATCATGACCCACTAGCCCTATCAATTCATTGACCCACTAGGTCCCACACGTCATGACATCCATTGCCACGTCACTACTCCTTGTTATGCATGTTAACTCATTCCATTCAATTAGTTTAGTTAGACAATTAAATCACTTTTAGCATTAAAACAGTGAAAGTCTTAAATTAGAGTAAGTAAAACAAATAAGTTCATCATTATATAAAGCATCATTCATAAGAGCATGTCCTACTGTGGAAAACTAGAGAAAATACTTTGTATATAGGCAACAGTACTAATAAGCAGTAATATATATACAAGTATAGTGTCTCTCCAGTCTCCCAATACCTAAAAGTAAAGAAAAATATCAAAATAACACAAACTAGTGGGTCCTCAACCACGGGCAATCAGATGAAGTCACCAAGAATCCCCTTGCCCCTACTAGTTCTGGGATTTGCGCTTAGCCATCACAAAAAATCAGATGAAGAGTACAATAAGTAAGACTCCAAAAGAAGTACACCGAGCATTTATAAGAAAGTAAATATATATCAATAATCATGTCAAATAATCATGTGGAAACTAAACAGACAATTGTGCTTCGATCATCACATGAATAGATAACATGATAGAGAAATAAAGTGTTTGTCATCCCGGTTAAACTAAATTGTACTTTGAATCCCAAGATCCTTTCGGTGGCTGCCCCTACTTCCTTTCAAGTGGTTACTCGCGGTGCTTGTCTTATGTTTGTTCTAACCGACACGTGCACCTTAGTGCAACTCGGATTGCAATTCACTGAGTGCCCAATCACACGTGCTACAACCTAGTGAGCCATAAGTACACTATGAATATTAGGTGGGAGTAATTTAACAACTAACCTAATTGTATCACGGAATAGAGTACAATAACAAGGAATAGGAAATCAATAATGGAAAAGTAAACCCTCAGTGACTTTCAAATGGATTCTTATGTACCTCAAAACGCACTATGGAGTCTCGCACTCATCTCAAGATACATGCCCGACTCCCAACTATACTCTCCTAAGTCCCTGGTGTCCAATTAGACCATTTTAAGGGATTTAGAGTCAAATTAATTAACTTTATTTTGTAAGAGCAAAAATTAAAATTTTATTACAATTTTTTATTGTGGCACATTTTTCCAATTAACCGGGGTACCAAATGCTCAAAATAGCCACAAAAACCTAATTTCCAATCCATTTTCTATTTTCTTATATTTTTTCTAACGTTTTGGATTTTTCATAATTTTCTATTTATTTTTCCATATTTTTTGTATTTTATTTTATTTAAATCCGTTTTAAATTTATTTTAAAAAATTATATTATTTGATTAATGGGGGTGGAATCCCTAGACCGAGTCTGGCTCGCTCAGTCCGGCTTGGCCTGGTCCAAAGGTCGCACACATGCACACGCGTGCGTGCGCTCCTCATTTCCCAAAATCGTCTTCAACAGAGACAAATGTCTCTATTTTTTTCTACTCTTTCTTTTCAACAAATACAACAACAACACTACCATATCATCAATAACAACCCAAGCATTATTAATACCTCGTTTTCTCCAGCATTTAACAATAATCAACTATCACCATTAAAACCCCAATTTGAGCTTCATTTTAATGGAAAATTGAAAGAAAGTAGAGATGTTCACCTTAATTACTTGTTTGCTTGATCAAGTCACTTCACAAACTCCAAGAGTCTCATAAAATCTCACTCTCAATGGTTGCTATCAACTCTTCAAAGAACTGACACACTCTCTTTTATAGGTTGAAGAGATGGAGAGAGAGGAAATGTGGGAGTGGAGTGAGGAATGAGTGGTGAAAATCATTTTAAGTGTATTAGGTGGTGTAGTTGGCATGTTCTTATTTGGTCCTCATTGAAAATAAAAATTAGCCTTGTTCAATTATCTCTCGTTACCGGTGTCCTGCACCTAGGCACGCATAATGCGGCGTGCCATAGTTGCCCCTTTCGATCAATTGGCCTAGACTATGGGTTTATCATTAATATTTTGTCACATTTAATTAATTTGATTATCCAAATAATTTTCTCGACCTATTGTATCCACATTTCGCTCGCTCAGTACCCATATTGACATGTTTTTCGAGGCGAATACCCGTTACACTATGTCGCTCGATTTAAAGATATAAATACACACATGTGATGCAAGGTAAAATAATTTAACATACAAAATCGCAAATAGGTCAACATTACACAAAAAAATTATTGTTTACCTAGTTAAGAGTGCCCTAACCTATATGCCGCATCCACGCGGATCTGTGCTGACGTCTGAATCTGAAATAGTCAATAATAAATACATAATTAGAATTAGGCCACTACAATTTTTTCCAACTAGAAAAGAAATTTCATCATGAAGTTTTAAATACATTGAAGTGTCGTACTATGAAATAGTTTAGGGTAACGCTCCCTCATAGTATACTCGAGCTCCCAAGTAAGTCCCTCGGTACCACGATGTTGCCAATGAACCAACACCTTAAGGATCTCCTTGTTACTAAGGGTTAAAATCATGCGATCTAAAATCACTATCGATCGCTCCTAAGATGTCGCATCAGGTCGAACCTCGATCTGTCTCAAGACAACCATCGATCTCGGTCCTGGCCTAGTCAACCTCAACATTGAGATGTGAAACGTAGTATGAACCCTAGCTAACTCTACCGGCAAGTCCAATCTGTAAGCCACACTGCTAACTCGTGTTGCGACTCTGAACAGTCTTATGTATCTCGGCACTAGTTTCCCTTTAATCCCAAATCTCTGCTAGCCCTTCTAAGGGGAAACCTTCAAATAAACCATGTCGCCCTCCTCACAACTCAGACCCTCGTGATATTTATTGGCATATTTCTTTTATCTATTTTGTGCAACCTGAAGTCTTTGTCAAATCTGCCTAATTTCCTCTGTATGATCAACATCTATCTCTAGCCCAATCGTTGTTGTATCCTCAAGCACTGCCCAACAAGCATGTAATCTGTAGGGCCTGCTATACAGCACCTCAAACAGAGGCATCCCGATACTCGCCTGATAGCTATTATTGTAAGTAAACTCACACAGCAGTAGATAATCATCCCACGAACCTCCGAATTGCAAAATATAAGCCCTAAGCATATCCTTTAGAAACTGTATCAGTTTCTCTGACTATACATTTATTCGAGGATGGTAAGTTGTACTAAACTGCAACTTGGTGCCAAACTACTTCTACATCGCCTCCCAAAACTTTGAAGTCAACCTAGGATCTCAGTCAGATACAATAAAGACTGACACCCTATGCAATCTAATGATTTCCCTCTCGAAGATAAGGCTCAGTTGTGGGAACGAATATCTCATAGAAATAGGAATAAAATGCACCAATTTCATTAGTCTGTCAATCACAACCTAAATCGCATCATGTATCCTCGAAGTCTGCGATAACCCACTAACAAAATTTATAATGACATGCTCTCATTTCCGTTATGGATTGGTAGTGGTTTTAGTAAAATGCCTAGTCTCTTATGCTTAACCTTAACCTACTGGCAAATATGACACCTCCTAACATACTCGCCAATGTCATCCTTCATCATTCGCCACCAAGATAATCACCTCAAATCATGATACATCTTGGTCTTGCAAGGATGAACTGTGTAGTGAGACCGGTGCGCGTCCCTTAGAATCTTGTCTCATATCTCTTAAATCTCAGGTATCCACAACCTCCTTTAGTGTCTCAAACACTAATTTGTCGACTCGCCCAATCCGTACACTCTGGATCTTGAAGCTGACCCCATCAGTCCTCTAACACTTGGCAACCCACTCGATAGATACAGTCAGAACTTTCATCTGACAACAAATATACGGTTTGACCATGGTAAACACTTCTATCTTACATATAACTGACGCCGCTTATAATAAGCCATGCTCGTGTTTCATACGCCACACCATAGTTTGACTGTCAATACCGTTCATGCTCAATGTGTCAGCTACAACATTCGTTTTCCTTGGGTGATACTAAATATCGAAGTCATAGTTCTTCAGTAACTCAAGCCATCTCCTTTGACACATGTTCAAATCTCTCTGAGTGAAAATGTATCTAAAACTTTGATAATCGATTTATAGTACAAACCGTTCTCCATAAAGATAATGTCTCCAAGCCTTCAGTGCAAGAATGACTGTTGCAAGCTCTAAGCTCTAAAGATAATCACACTTGCAAAAGTTGGCATATAACATGTGGTTCCTCAATGTCCTCAATACTGTCTTAAGGTGGCTCTCGTGATCCACCTTAGTCCTGCTGTAAATCAAAATGTCGTCGATAAATAAAATGATGTATCTATCCAAGTATGGTCTCAAGACCTTATGCATCAGGTCCATGAAGATCGTCGGGGTGTTAATTAGCCTAAAAGGCACAGCTATAAACTCAAACAACCCATATTTTGTATTGAAAGCGGTCTTGTAAATGTCCTCTTCTTGAATCCTCAACTGATGATAGCCTAAACGCATATCAATCTTCGAGAAGAACTTGGCACCTGCCAATTAATCGAAAAGATCCTCGTTCATGGGGAGTGGGTAACGATTACCGACTATCACCTAATACAACTTCTTATAGTCCACATACATCCTCATTGAACTATCCTTCTTCTTCAATAATAACACTAGAGCTCCCCATGGTGACAAGCTAAGGTGAATGAAACCATTCTCTAGAAAGTCATCCAATTACCTCCTGACCTCCTCTTGCTCTAACGATGACATCCGGTAAGGTTTGCTAGCGATCGGTTGAGTCCCTGGTATCACCTCAATGATGAACTCAATCGCTCGTAGTGGTGGAAATCCTAGAACTACTAGAAATATGTCGAAAAAGTCTTGAACTACTGGAACATCCTCAATCCTGACCTCAGTCCTAGCCTCTAGCTGAACTATCACTATAAATGCCTCCATCTCTTGAGTCGTAGCTAGTCGGCCTCTAGTAATAGGTAGTGCGATCAAGACTCCGGCAAACGTGAACTCTAGAATCCTTGGAACTCAAAATGTTACAATTTTATAGAAGCAATCCAGCTGTGTATAATATGTCGTCGACTAGTCCATCCTTAAAAGTGCATCAAACTCGATATATTCTAGGACTCGTAAGTCTATCAGGAACCGATGCCCCCTACCTTTATCGTGCAGTCTCGACATATCTGGTTAGGGTATATCTTATCCTTAGCGGTTGTACTAAGGATAAGGTATGTGTGTAGCTTTTATATTCCTAACTCTCATATCACGCGTCCAACAATAAATGATAATGTGCTACCAGGATTTATCATAACATGTATCGATCTACCCATAATAGATAACATACCCCCGATAAGATGTCTAGTAGCATCTCTCTCTGGCTGCGTAACCGCATGTGCTCTCTCCCTAGCCTGACCCTATTGTGCTCCTAATAATGTTGGTGGTGCCTTGCAATCAACCTTTAGGTGCCCTCTCTAACCACAATGATGACATCGATATTTCTTCTGCCTACCATCCTGCCTGTCTCCGAATCTTAAACCTTGACCCTAGTCTCTCTAACCATTATCACGGCCTCCTTGATCCCTATCCTAACGGTACTATTGTGGCTTCTGTCGCTACAACTTTGTGGGTACTGGTGCTAAGGCGTGCGTCTGCTGCCTCTCCTCATACTGAAGTTGGTTGCCCCTATGATCACCCCTACAATCCTTATCTCATTGATCATCTCAAAGACCCCTATCAGAATGATCTATCTATCTTTTCGATCTTTTAATCTAACCAAGAACCCTGACCCACCTGTACCTCAAAGCATGTCGTACACCTGCCCTCTCTCTAGGAGCAGTGTCTCACAAGATAATGCTCGATCATATACCTCCTGAAAAGTAGTAACCCATACCGAAACTATCGCGTCAATAATTTAATCATTAACGGACGAAATAATAAATATGAATGTGCGCAACATCCATCAAGAACTGCAATAGGTATCGGTATCACTCCATGTAATACATCGATGAACGGTTACCCTTTCATAGGGCCAGAAAACCCTCCCTCAACCTTAGCTCACTTCCATGGGAATGAACTCGTCATCGAACAACTCTCAAAACTTTGCCCATGTTATCAGCTCCGTGGTAGGTATCGAGATAAGTCATCCACCAGATAACTACATGGCCTCTCAGACACGCTCCTAATAAACATGCCTGTATGTTGTCATCATTCAGCATTAGCTTATGGAAATGTTGATGCAAGACTATCAATTTCCCTGCTGCCTCGGGGTCTCCACCTTTCGTAGAAATATCCCGACTGAAACTTCATAAACTCTCTTACAAGCTTTGCCTCAGGGGTCAAGACGAATACAGAAGTAGCAACAACTGTAGGAGTGATCGACTGCTCGGTAGTCGTACATGGGGAATAGGAGTCGAATTCTCTAACTGTATCATAATTGCTGGCGACACTCCCTCAGCATGTGCCTTTAAAACTATTATATCAATAGGCATTTGTGGTGTAGTTGGGGCGACGATTGTCCATATAGTAGGTGCGACAAGAACTGTGGGAGCTATTACTACTGTTACAGCGCCTGCTGCGGCCTGAGCCTTAAGTAACACGAGGATTTTCGCCAAATAAGAATCATTAGTGGCGAGTCGATCATCTATGCTCTGAGCAGAAGTGGTAGTAGCAGTGGTGTCCCTAGTAGGATCGCTAGTCTGTCCTATCTCAAGCTGTGTAAAGGGATGTCCGTCCATCGTGATTTGCATAAAAAAACATGTGTCAGATCAGCCTCGGTATATATATGCGTATAATATATCATTTACAATAAAACATAACATGTATATAAACCCTAACTCTACCCACCTCACCATCACTTACCAACTAGAGCCTTAACACAAGTACATCAGGTTTCCACAGCTAAGGTTTTTTTTTTAGGTTTTATGCTCTTTCATTTAATTTCTTTAGGTTCTTAGAACTCTTGCTCTGATACCACCTGTAGCGGCCCCAAATCTCGAGGCCACCATATGGAGCTTCATTGAAGTTCGTTGCCACATCACTACTCCTCATTATGCGTGTTAACTCATTGCATTCAATTAGTTCACTTAGACAATTGAATCATTTTTAGCATTAAAACAACATAAGCTTTAAATTAGTGTAAGTAAAACAAATAAGTTCATCATCGTATAAAGCATCATTTATAAAAACATGTCCTACTGTGAAAAACTCGAGAAAGTACTCTTATATAAGCGACAGTTCTAATAAGCAGTAATATATACCAGTATAGTGTCTCTCCAGTCTCTCAATACCCATAAGTAAAGCAAAATATTAAAATAACACATACTAGTAGTTCCACAACCGATGGGCAATCAGATGAAATCACCAAGAATCTCCTTGCCCTTACTAGTATTAGGATTTGCACTCAACTATCACAAAAAAAGATGGAGAATACAGTAAGTAAGACTTCAAAAGAAGTACACCAAGCATTTATAAGAAAGTAAATAGATATCGATAATCATGTGGAAACCAAATGGGCAACTGTGCTACGATCATCACATGAATAGATAACACGATAGAGAAATAAAGTGTGTCCACGTCCCGGTCAGACTAAACTGTACTTCGGACCCCAGGATCCTTTTGGTGGGTGCCCCCACTTCCTTTCACCTGGTTCCTCACAGTGCTTGTCCTATGTCTACTCTATCGACGTATGCAATTCACCGAGAATTTGATCACACGTGCTACAACCTAGTGTGTCATAAGTGCACTACGAATATCGGGTAGGAATAACTCAACTACCAACCTAAATGTATCGTGGAATAGAGTACAATAACAAGGAATAGGAAATCAGCAATGGAAGATTAAACCCTGAGTGACTTTCAAATGGATTCTTACGTACCTAAAAACGCATTCTGGAGTCTCGCTCAAGTCTTGAGATACGCTCTCGACTCCCAATTATGGCTTCCTAAGTTCATGGTGTCCAATTAAACCATTTTAACTGATTTAGAGTCAAATTAACTGAGTTTATTTTGTTATAGCAAAAATTAGAATTTTATACCAATTTTTTATTATGGCACATTTTTCAGGTTAACTGGGGTACTAAATGCCCGAAATAGTCACGAAAACCCAATTTCCAATCCGTTTTCTATTTCTTATATATTGTTTTTCTGATTCTTTGGATTTTTCGAAATTTTCTATTTATTTTTCCATATTTTTTGTATTTTATTTTATTTTAATCTATTTTAGGTTTATTTTTAAAGATTATATTATTTAATTAATGGGTGGTGGGTCCCTGGACCGAGTTAGGCTCGGTCTTACCCAACAGGGTCGGGCCCGATTTGGCTTATCCAGGCCGGGCCCGGATAGACTTGGCCCAGTCCAGGGGTCCCACACACGCATATGCGTGTCCCCTCCTAAAATCGTCTTCAACAGAGATGAAATTTTTTTCTACTCTTTCTCTTTGAAAAATACAACAACAACACTACCACATCATCATAAACAACCCAACCGCCATTAATACCTCAGTTTCTCCGACATTTTACACCAATCAACTATCACCATTAAAACCCTCATTTGAGCTTTATTTTAATGAAAAATTTAAAGAAAGTAGAGATGCTCACATTGATTACTTATTTGCTTGATCAAATAACTTCAAAACCTCCAAGATTCTCATAAAATCTCACACTCTCAATAGTTGTTATCAACTCTTCAAAGAACTTGCACACCCTCTTTTATGTGTTAAAGAGGCGGAATGAGAGGAAACGTGGGACTGGAGAGAGGAATGAGCGATGAACCTCATTTTAAGGGTATTAGGTGGTATAGGGAGCATTTTCTTATTTGGTCCTCATTAAACGCAAATTTTAGCCTTGTTCAATTATCTTCGGTTACCGATGTCCCGCATCTCGGCACGTATAACAAAGTGCGCCATAGTCGTCAATTTCGATCAATTGACCTAGACTATGAGTTTATCATTAGTATTTTGTCCCATTTAATTAATTTGATTATCCAAATCATTTTTCCGACCTAGTGTACCCACATTTCGCTTGCTCGGTTCCGTGTATCGACACATTTTTGAAAGAGAATACTCTTTACACTATCTCACTCGATTTAACGATATAAATACACACATGCGATGCAAAGTAAAATAAGTTAACATACAACATCACAAATAGGCACACATCACATAGAAAACTACTATTTATGTAATGAAAAAGCACCATAACATATCTGTAGCATCCACGCGGATCTGAGCTGACATATGAGTCTGAAAATAGTCAATAATAACGGCATAATTAAAATTGAGTCATTACCAATATAAATAAACATAACAATATGATTATTTGAGTAATTAATTCTAACAAGTTAACAAAGTTAACATTTTCTTTTAAAAAAAATAAATTGATATTTTGATTAAAAATTTAATTAAAGATTACCAAAAAAAGATTCGCATTATATAGTGGCAAGGTTTGAGAATGCCAAAAAGTTTTTTCGATGTAAAAAAAAATAATTTACTTTTTGCTTATTAACGTTTTCTATTATCCGTATTGATCATATTATCTTTAAATACATATAGTACAACTTATATATAATTTTATTTTAAAAAAGCACCCCCTTTTCTATAAAAACTCTAAATATAGAAAGAAAATGTGTAGTTCACAAAAATATATAAATCTAATATTAGCGTTAGCATATGAAAAATAGTTTGTCTAAATAAAATAATTTTATTATAGAAAAAAAGAATATAAAAAGTCTCATTTCTCATGTTGCCTCAGGCCCCAAAAATGTCATGGTCGGCCCTTACGTCAATGAATGTAATTAGATTGAATATAGTGTTATGGCAAATTCATTTGTACTGAATATTCCTTGAATTAAGGAATATTTGTGATTGGTTTAAGGAATCAATTATGGCGGCCCCGCGACTCGACACCGCCAGGTGGGAGCTGCTCCTCGCCCTGTGGGTCCCGCTGCAACATCCATGTCACTGACTCGTAAGGTCCCGCACTCCGCTGGCATCACTTGTCACACGTGCATCCTCAGTGTACGTGCTAACTTGCAATATGTTGTCCCAATCATGGTCTATAATGTTATATAAACTAAATAGACTAATTTACGATGCATAATTGATAAGAAAACGAATTGCACTTATCTGTGTCGAGCTTTCCTAACCTTTCTAAACTATTCCAGTCTCCAAAAGAACTTCCTAGAAAATATACATTTAAATATATTCATTTTGGTCAATTTATGTGCTATTTGAGTCATATAGCAACCATAAAGTTCTCGGTTCAAATCCCACTAGAATCAGAAATCCCAAGACCTATTTTCCAATTTGTTCTTTTATTTTGATCATTTTAGGCTTTACAAGGTAAAAACTCTGGTATAAAGTCTCACACGAATCCCAAATTCTTCATTTTTCATAGAAATTCATCAATTTCTATTTATTCAATAAATATATTACTTTTCTTATTTATTTCCTATTTTTGGAAATTTTTATGAATTTTCATCATTTTTCCCTTTTTCTTTAATTTGAAAATGGGTTTGGGGTTGAACTGGGCCAAATCGAATTCGACTCAATCGAACTAAATCGGCCCGGTTCAAGGGCCCAACCTGTTTCTTCTTCCTCTAATAGAATAGATCATTTTGTTCTCTCTTTTTTATTCAAATGATCAATTGGGATGGGAGACGACTTCCTACATCATCTCCCTCCTCGGATGAACTGCTCTAGCATATCGTGTGAGCCTCCCAATGAAACCTCCATTAACAACACCAAGAACAACCCAATAGCAACGACATCAACAAACAACAACCACAATACAACATAACCTCACCTTCTCAATCACTCCATCACCTCTCCTTCTCCTACAATTGATTTTGAGATCTCTTTCTATCTCTCTCAAATTTTCAATCCCTCTCTCACTATTTTTTTAAAACTAAAAGAGGATGAGGTGGTGTTCATTCATTTGGGATAAATAAGAGATTTTTTTAGACTTGTATATGCGAATCTCAAGGCCGATCCAAATGGTTCAATCCTTTTCATTTAATGTTTTAATCTTTCTCGAGGTACATGTTACATATCTCGAGGTCATTCTCTATGGTTATTAGCAAACCCATCACCTCCTGGTCGACTAATAATCAAATACATTTTTTCGAGATTCACATGCACGAGTTTCGAGGATGATCCAAAGGATAGGAAATAAAGTCACTCCTTAAAGTGACGCTGATTATAATACATGCCTACCCTTGCATATTGATTTTCCTTATGATCTCCTTATATGCATCTCGAGGCGTGGATACACCTATCCACCATGAAACTTTCAATACATTCATTTCCTAGATTCAAGCGTAACACATATCTCGAGACAAATCCAATGTATACTTTAATTTAGTTTAAACTTTATGATTCATTTATATCTATATTCACCTATGTGTTTTCGCGGCTATAAATTTGTCGCATGCGCCAACGATTGCCTTTGGGCGTGCACACTATTATACATCCCACTCGTGTCACCCTCGACTGCATGTGTCACTAGGCGCCTACTAATTAATAATTATCTATTTATTTTCAATATATTTAATTTATGTTTGAATATATATATATATATATATATATAGATAAGCCTATAATAACACGCCTTTGACTTTGCCGTGCTACTTACGAGTACACTAGGGCATGCATGCTACCTCACGACCCATGTACATCACCTTTGACCCCCACACAGTATTAGGCATCTCATAATTTTTAAATTATTCAATTATTTCCATAATGAATAATACAACTCATTCAAGCACAAAATAATGCGCAAATCCATGCACACACTAATCGAGACAAGTCGGGCTTAACCATGAGCTTAACTCGGGTTAATTATAACTCGAATTAATGCTAATCACCTAGTTAAAGTAACAGGTCATTACAGTTTCTCCAATTTAAGACAATTTTGTCTTCGAGATTAAAGGAAACATACAAGTTACCAGTAGTTTTGAAAAGAAATGGAATTTGCTCTTCCATATATAACTCCCGTTCCCAAGTTATCTTGTCATTTTATGTGAAACTACTATTTTCTTTTAATCCAAACCTATAAAGCCCTATCATATATGAGACTTTCAAAAGCACGACCAAAATTGTCTTTTGACTCTCCAACAATCTATAATACTTATCTCCTCAATTTTTTTTATCTTAACCAAGTTGTAATTATAAATCGCCTAATCTACCATACCATCTCTATGTAGTTCTTAATTATTTCATTTCCACAAAAGCTATATCTCCAGTCTTTATTATGTACATCAACGTACAATATGATAAAGCATATTCACCTTTATCATCCGATGATATAATCCACCTAATTACCCCTATTATTAGAGAGCTCGCATAAAGGAATCATTTTTCTTTCACTTTTCATACATTTCCAATACACAAGCTCAAAAATTCATGTTTTAAATGGACCGTGAATGCTCAGGGTGATTAAGTGTTACTGATGATAAAAGGGGGGAGTTTCTCCCCTGGCTAACCTTTTCTTCATTCAGATTTAATCAGTCATAGAATATCCCACTTCCAAGCATTTTAGATAACCTACTGATACTGACAAGGAAATGCAGACTTCTGTCAATCTATCAACTACAACTAATACATCATTATGTTGATGCCAAGATCTTGCTAATCTTGTTTCATAACTCACAGTTATGTTTTTTATCATTAGATATAGGCAAAAATTTATCTAACCCATCAGGTTCTCAATATTCAGTCTTAACTTACTGAATAGATATTATATCTCTTTATGAGTTTCATAACATAGATCACCTTTTTACATAATCCACACTTTTTCATCTTATACTTCAATACGATATGTCATTGCCTTTACAAACAATATAAAGAGATTTATGACATCATCAAAATAATTCTTGTCTAATATCCATTCAAAATTAAGATCTTCATTTTCGAATCTAATGCATCAAGCACAATTTCATTAGACAGTCTAAATTGGATTTTAAATTTTAATTGCCAAATCTTAGTTTATCAATTGAGTCCAATTAGAATTCTTAATCACCATATCACCTAGTTAATTAAACATTTGGCTCAGCTCCAATTTGAGCTTCAAAGAACAGATATGTAATTTTCAATTCCAACAACCTAGTTGATGATGTGCTACACTGTTATTTATTCTATCATCATTATTACACATCTCTCTTAAGAAATAATACTGAGAAGTTCTTATTATAATTACACCTCGTGTTCTTTTCTCTACTCAAAGTATACATCGATCACTTTGCGTGGATGATCTCTCTGAGTGTGTTCATTATATTCATAAATTCATGTTACTCCCTAATTTTTATTTTTATTTTCATTTTGACAACTATACTTTTCAAACTCGCATAGCTTGAAGATCTATAATTCCCATTGCACCGCTAATTGATTTTTATACTTCTCATTTGTCTTCTAGTATTTCCTCTAAGATTATGTAATCTTAAAGATAACAAAAAGACTCTTCAAAACCCTTTCACATGAGTATATGCATTTCAAACCCTATGATAAATGAGTAAACTTGCACAACCTATTCAATTGAATGGATTCACAATTAAGTTAGGATCTTCACCCATAATTTATAATCCTAAGTCTTGACTCTAAGACTTATCTTTGCAATTCATTCTATTCATCGTTTCAAATATATTTCAAGCTTTTATTCTACAAGTAATGCCTTAAAAAAATTTGGTACGACTACCAAAAAATTATTTCACAATAGTTCTTATTAACCTTCATTGGACTTTATAATAGTATAAACTACAATCTCTTACTTTATTGTGTCAACATACAGCTACCTGAAATAAATTATTAGGTTATACCTTTAACTTTTTTCATATTCCAAGTATAACCAAGCAATTATTATTGTCAAAATACATTTCAATTTCTTCTCAAGGCATCCTTGCGTTATTTATAATTTATCTCAATTTTACTCTTGGGTTAATTGAATGTACAAGATAACGATACCATAAGTCTTAGTATACCTTGCTTGTATCATTCAATTATTTCACGATAATAATATTTTTTCCAATTTTGTGTTGAATGTGAGACAATTCTCTAATTTTCTCAATCATGGTTAAACTCATTGACTCGCAATCCACATTTAACACATCCGAGTGACTTGTATTTGAAGCTTAGTATTTGCACTTGCAACCTTTGGTATAAACTAATTTATCATCAGGGCTTGCATGACTCTGCAATAATGTTTGTGCTTTTTCTAAGTCTTCAATCCTTTTATATTATCATTAGTGACATAACGGTACTCTTATATCAATAGAGTTCATTAACTATCCATTTTCTATTTATGAACATAGCATGAGCTCTAGTGACGACACAATTTTTAATTTGAGGATTAATCGATAATCTTGAATTATTAGTCGTTAATACCCGATAGAGAGTCACGGTAATTTGAAATACTCGAACATCTATAAAAGAAACAAAAAATAATTTTAATTGTGTTTGATGCTCTATTACATGTAGTATATAGTATCGCGACATTATTTTGACCTAATTAAATTAAATTCATGTGACGAGGAGACTCTAAGCTATTAATTTATTTAAAAATAGCTAAGACAAGGTTCAAACAAGGGTCGCGTATCAAAGGACAACTTTTAGATCTACTTATAAGTGAGTTGTATTGACCCTTGATCATTAGTGTCACTTCAATCGAGAAAGAAATGGAGAGATAAGTTTAGCTCTCACTTCAAAGAGATGGAAATAAGAGATAAAAAAGAGGTTTCAAAACCATATTTTATTTTCTTCCCCAACAAGGAATGTTCACAATGAGAGTGACGAACGCATACGAGAGAGGGAGAAGAGGCCGAACAGCAGCAGGCAGCACGGTCATGAGGAAGACGAAGAATGGTGGCGGTACCATCGGCGTGCTTGCTCGTTGAGGAAGACAGCAGTGACGACTCCAACACGGCTTCGACTTTTTTTTAGCGGAGTTCGTTCGCGAAGAAATGACAGAAAGAGAAGAGAAAGAAAGAGAAAAATGGAGGATCCTTATTTAGAGAGCCAAAATCTTGGAGTTGAGACTCCATTAAAAGCTAGGGTGAGACCCTAAACATATCTTGAGTTCAAATTCGAGTTTAAAATCTATAAATACATAGAGTTATTTCTAAGTTGTAGTTGGTCCCTAAAAGGTTTGGCTCTTGTCAGTTTTGAAATGATTTTGTTGTTGTTAAACTTATGTTAAACAAGCAAAATTCTAATTTTTGTTTGCAATCTAACTTAATGTTCAAGGATTCTTGGTTCTTACAAAAAAATTCAAGTTGTTTTGGTCAAATCAAAGCTAATTCGTGTTATTTGGGGTAATACCATTTGAGTTGCATATCAAATATTTGATAAAATGCCACAAAGAAGTTCTACTTGTATTCTTCTAAATTCTAATGCACCAATCTATAGTGGTTTTGGAGACCTTAATTTCTTAGTGAGTTTCTACAAATAAATTGGACTACGCTTTCATGATTTTCAAGTCTTGTGAATGTTTGGAATAAAAGGCTATTTCATTTTGGCACTAGAAGCCTCATTGAAAGACTAGGTGAAGCGTTGAACTAAACTCTTGGCTTAATTGATTTCAATTGTTATTCTTAGTGATTTCGCTTGGATGTCTTTGAAACTTAAGTTTTGTAAATAGTCTTAGAAAGGAACACACTCTCTATGTTTGATAAAAATGCTTTTAAGAGAACTTTGTTCTTTTTCTTAAAGTTTGGAAGCTCAAATTGAGCTCGACAAGATTGTAAATCTTTTTAAGTTCAAGTTTGGTCAAAGCTATGAATTATGGACTTTTTTATTATTGTCATATTTGACCTATTTGCAAAGTTTGATATAAAAAGGAGTTTTAATCTATTTTATTGAAAATGAACACAACTTATTGAAGCTATATTTGATGTTTCGATAAACCTAAGAAACTCAAAACCTTAAAATAGACTTAATGTATAACATCAAATGTTTAGACAATTGTATGGTTTTGGTTTAAATCTCTAGAACAAAGGTTTTATGAACTTGGGGTTCGTAGACTTATACTCATTAAGCTCAAAAGTGAAACTAATATAAGATTGTCTTAATATGTTAAGTCATTTATGTAATGACTTGAGTCTTTAAAAGAACTAATTGATAAATTAGTTCAATTGAGCTACAGAAGGCCTCTATTTAGTAAATGGTCCCTAACACAACTTTGCTATACTATGTATGATGGTAGATATGCAAGTAGGAATAAGTTATAGCAAAATATGTAAAAATAAATAAAAATTTTAAAAAAATTCAAAAAAAATCATAGAAAATATGAGGAATTAGAATAAAGTATAAAACTTGGTTTTGAGATATTTTAGCGCACTTAGCACCTCGTGTAACTTGAAAAAATAATGTGACACAACTAAAAATTAGAATAAGAATTTTAATTTTTGTTCCCACAATATATCGCATTTTAGGTAAGTAAGTTCCACCAGAAAAACAAGCATTATTTATTTATTGTTTTATTTTATTACATCGTTAAATTATGCTAGTTTGGACTTGTTTGACTACTTCACTCCTGCGTATGTCCGTATATGGTCGACGGGACGGTTTGACCCCTTACTAGCTCCCTCATGATTAGTGATCTGATAGTTGCTACGGTTTCAGTCATGCCCTAGACTACACGTAAGATTTACTCCGCGAGTCGATGATTTGAGATATGGCGTCGTGAGAAGTTAGCTCTAACACAAATTCCTCTCATTTGAGGCAGTTGGCAGGGAGTTTTAAACTCTCATCCAACAGAGTTCCTCATTAACCTTGGAGCGGTGGTGGGGAGTTACTTCATAACCAGAGTTTTCTCGGTCCAGTGCTATTAGTCCCAAAGTTTGGCAAATATATACCACATCCGCATCTGACATTTATTGCTTTCCTAGCTACTTGTCTTCATGATATTATCCCTTTTCGGTGCATTTCTTATTGACTAGCATGATTTGTAGTCATTTTATTTACATTCTTATGAAATGCAATGTAACGCCCCTAATTTTCTGAATCTATAACTTAGTCCCGACATAAAAATAAATAAATAGATATGCATAGTATTTGTGTATTGGTGTGACTAATGCGTTTATTATATGATATTTGGTTACTTAGAGGTGGAATTAGCCTAAGTGAAAGGAAAAGGGATTATTAAATGATGTAAATAAAGAATAATGACAAGGATTGTAAATATACATGAGGGCATATACGTAAAAGACAAAAAGATAGAATTAATGTGAGCTCTAGGAAGCTATACAAACCACTAGCACTAAAGCTCATCTTGTTGAAATGAAGGGTTGGACTTAGTCCACCAAACCCTAACTTATCTAACAAGCTATACAAACCACTTTTAGGCCTCTAACCACTTTATTTGAATAAGCTATGGGAGAACTTGAGAAGAGAACCCTAGGAATCTTTGTTGGTGGATTTGGTAGAGGAGAGGAAACTCACATCAAGTGAACACAAAGCTAGGTAAATCATTCATCTTCCTTCTCCAATATTCAACTCTTTGATTTTGTTTTTTTTTTCATAATGTTTAAGGTAGGATATGAATCATGATAATTGTGTTTTAAGTATGTTTTCTCGAGTTTGTATTGTATTTAATATTTTTAAGTGGGTTTACAAGGGTTTTAATGTTCAAATGTTTTTCTTCACGTTCCCAATAGTTGTATATGTGGATTAGGAGCCTTCCTTGATGAATTGATGCAAATATGTGATGAACACATGGATTTTCATTATGGGTATGTGTTGAATCCGAGATTGCTGGTGATTATGGGTACGGTTTTGATTGTGGAGTACTTTGATTTCCAAACTTGACGAATCCTTGACGGTTTAGTAAAGTCTTTTCTTAAGTTTTCAACAAGAACAATTAATAGATTTGAGCCTTAATGTTTTGATATCAAATCAATGGTTTTGTTGTTAGAAAATGTGTTTTGGGATGATATTTACTAAATTTTGAGCCAAGGGAACGTCGGGGAAGGTCGAGGGAGTTTCGGGGGTCGTCGGGACTCAATCGGAGAGTCAGAGGGCACACAGCCCGCACAGCTCCGCGACTGACATCCTTGCAAAATCCTAATTTTTACCTCGAATTTAAATGGTCATAACTTCTTCGTTTTAACTTTGAATTTGACATTTTAAAAACTGTTGGAAAGCTTATGGAAATCTTAAAAACATGAGATTGATAAACCACTCAAAATGAGTATTCGACTTATTCGAAAATATGTTGGAAATTAAGAGCACCATTAAGGTCTTAAATGCGAGTTTGAGTACAAATTCCAAGTATGGGCCTACCCATGATCCATAATTCTTAATAAAATTATCCAAGAATGTTAAGAACCTAATCAAGTGTGTATAAAATGTAGATACTCAAGGAATACCGTGGGAACGCATAGAAGGTTTGAAATTATGATTTAAGCAGCGCTTGAGGTAAGTGGGGTTTGCTCTATTATCAATCATGTCATGCTATTAATTATGCTAGGATTCTCATCGGTAAATTGTTGAAGTTTTACTTGGAATCCACCTTTAAATTTCTTCATCGAAATATATTTCATATTATGTCTTTTTATAAGTCTATTCTTTTGGATGCCTGTGGAACTGATATATGATGAATAAATATACTTGGTACCATGGTTGTGAGGGTTGGAGGCCACTAATCCCTCCACCATTATGACTCTAAGGAGTATTAGACTTGCAAACTCCAGTTTTGTTGGCCCGCAACGCTTGGGGAAGGATGAGCTAAGCAAGGACAATATGCATTTAGACTTGTGAACCTCGAGTAGTTTAAACCGCAACATAAAGGGAGGGATAAGCTAAGACATGTTACCAAATCGGACTATTAGTACTTAGACTTGTGAACCTCTTGATAAACTATAGCATTGGGGGAAGGATAAGGTAGTGCCCAATGTCTAGTTGGAAATATCAGTTGCCACTCTTCTTGACTCTAAAGGCATTCAATATCATCGTTATCCTTGTTTGATATTCGAGTTGGGCATTGTTGTTCTTTTTATCTCGCTATATTATTATGCTAGATTATGCATATCTTAATGCTCAGAAAATGATAATGGGTCTTATGATTTGAACTATTGAAATCTAGTTTGACTATTTTACTAGGTAGTACTTTGATGATTGATGGTAGAGTAGGCTTCTATTTTACTGAGACCATTTATATATTTTGCTAACCCCACTATTTTACCCCCCAGGTACCTCAGCTGCTACTTAGGATAAAGGAAAGGGCAAAGCCTTATCATATAAGTTTTTTTCTTGTTTGCAAGGTTTAATAATACTTATCTATTTGTTTTTAAACTTTATGTAATAAACAGGGGATTTATTTGGGTAGATGTTTGAACTCATAGTACCTAATTCACTTTATGTTTAATTTTGCAAGCAAGACTTCTACATTTAGCTCTGCATTTTATTAGACAATAAAGGCTTTGTTATATTGCACACCTATTTGCCCAGTTTAGTTTATTATGTAAAATATCATGGTTTATTTTCACAAGTTAAGGATGACTTGATCATCGCCCGATGTCACTTGGTTATCTTGAGGGGTTAGGCCAGGCGGTCCAGGCCCGCAAGGGTTTGGGTGGTCTCATGCAACTTGTGTTTCTTCTGGGGATTTATTCACTAGACTCGTCATCAACGTTTTGCATGGATGACCGAGTACAGATCCTAAAATGAGTTGAGGAATGTCGTACTTTCCGACTTCATCTTATCATCGAGAGCCTCCACTAGCCCATCTCATAGGTGGTTATATACATTATATTACTATTTTGGGTATATTTGGGGAGACTTGATACATTGATACATGTATATTGATCATATTGTACATTTTGTTGCCTTATATATACATGTTATCCTTTTGATAGGTTTTCCACAACTTAGGGCTTGTTAATGAAGTAAAGATTTTGATATTTATCATTCGCTTTATCTAAAATGAAAGAGTTCTGATATTATAGATAGCTCACACCTTTAGTTGAAAAGACCAATGAACAATTAAATAACTTGTCAAATAAATTAAGTGAGATAAATAAATAGACTAACTAAACCAAATTAAGAACTTATTTTCATAAAACACAGGATAATTGGAATAGTTAGGCAAATTGAAAAGGTTAAGTACTTGTCGCGAGCCGACATGGAAAAGCGTGCAGATGATGTGGCATAATTTGGTAATGTGTCCGGCGGCATGGCAGGGCCCAAATTGCCTTGGGATTTGGAGTTGCCACAGTTGATATCAGAGCCTAGGTTCAGGCGAGCATAGGGAAAAGTTAAACGAAAGTGAATAAAACTTAACAAACGAACTTAGAATGTGGAAACCCTGATAACCTAACTGTCAGGGCATATCTCACTAAGTCTTGACTTAGCGTAATTCCCCTAATTAAGCCTATAATCCATCCAATTAACTTTTCACCTCAAAATAATTTTTATTTCATTCCTCAATAATGCTTCAAATCTAAAATTATATCCTCTATGAAACTCAATACACGATTTTTTTTAATTTAAGCAAATTAAGAAATAATACAAATTGTTCTTCGTATTTTTATAAAAAATTCAAAAACATCTCCCCAAAAAGTGGCATGCTTGAAAGTCCACCTAATAAATAGCAGAATGGAAAGAAGCCTAGGAGGACTCACAACTCCCCGTAGTTCACAATATATATCAAATTAAAACTTTTTAACTAACTTATAGTCTCTGATGCATTAGTTACAAATTTATAATCTTTAAAATAAACCAAAACTAGAATTTAAACTAATTGAGTAAACTCTCATAACCTATTCGAGAGTATTTCACGACCTACGCTCACCCCAAACCCCAAAACAATAATGTATAGCATGATTACAACATGAAAATTAGACTTTTAGAAAAACATGAAACATTCAAAAAGGCCTTCAAGTCTTGCCCATTTGTCCTTGTCTTCACATAGAATTTGGCATCATCGAAAACAATTCGAAGATGTCAGGTAAGTAAACTCCTATACTGCTCAGTATTCCTGCAAATGTTAGTTTGAATACATGGAGACATGTAATTACATTTTCAAATAAAATCGAATTTATATAACAAAGTGGGTCCCTCCTTTCATGTTCTAAACTCAAAACAAGCGGGCCCACTAATGATAAACCAAGAACAGTCCACGAGCTCAATGCATGCTACCCCGGAGTCGACATTACCTGCCTTAGATGTCTATAGTACGTCTAGTCTGGAGTGGAACACCTCACATTCTTACGACCGAAACAAGGACAACTCTATCTGGATGCCATGTATTCATGACGAAGAATGATGCAAAATACAATGCCGATTAAACAAAAATACGGGTACAAAAATAAATTACATATATAGTAAAGACCAATGTATGGTTCACTTACTGTCCAATCAACTCAAGGTTGGTTTCAAAGTCTCACATTCCCTGGCTTTCACATATTTCCACGTTTCCTATTAAGTCATAAAATTTCATTTTAAAGTTAAAACTCTATTTTAATACTTAAAATTTGTATTTCAAGTTACAACGGTATTCGGATCTTGTAACAAGCTTTAATAACTCTATAAAATCTCCGAGAACACCTAAACATTGCATTGAAATATTTATATTAGTCTCTCATTCATATTCCATGCCAAAACTACCCTGAAATAAGCCTTCCACAATTAGTCAAATTATAGGTAGTGTAGATTTTTCAATAGCGAGACCCTATGTTCCACTCTAAATTTCAACCTCTAAACCAATGAATTTCATTAAAACCTTATTGATAATTAAAATAGGATATACTAAGATTCAAACGACCCTATTTGCAAGTATTCTGGGCTTCCGTAAGACATTTGAATCATTTTTCAAATATGGCTACTCGCAACTGTCAAAATTGTTTTCAAGTTTGACAATGGCTTGCAGGTTACCTTTGCACCACCTTTTCATCACTAAAATAAATGATTTTAAGTTTGTACCTTTCCATTATGTAAAATAAAATAGACAAGAGTTAAAATGAGCTTAACCCCATGTGACTTGGATGTCGTTTGATAACTAAACTTATCGATCCAACTTGCTTGCTTGCAAGCAGTTTTTATACTTAGCCAAATTTTGGGACTTTTGAGCTGTTCAAAACTAAAGTTCTACCTCATATTCAAATTATCAAAACTTCACGCACATTTAACTAACCTTAAAATCAAAATTCTTAGACAAAATTAAGTTATATGGACTACCAATCCACCAAAGATCATCACCAAATACTAAGAATAGAAGAAATCAACTATATCTAACTTTTCCTACCTCGACACATCAAAGAACAACAAAAACTTGTCAAAACTTATTCAAATCAATTCAAAACTATTCAAAACTAATTGAATTGATAAAAACTGACCAAATACAATTGAATTCAAGTAAAATCCATTTATCTATATCCTCAACTCATCAAATTGATTCGCTTTAAGACAACAATTTTGTTCTCCTCTTTTCTTTTTTTTTCTTCTTGCATTAATAACTCCTCCCAAATGATCAAACCTCAAATCAACAATTATAATAATAGTTTAATCAACAAAATTAACTTAACTCACCTCACCAATTGTTTTATCTACCTCTGCTCCTCCATGTTTTTGTTCATCCCCATCATTATCGAGATGGAGAAAGACAGTGAGTTTGACAAAGAGTAGCATTGTCGAGGGGAGAGTCGTGAAGGGGAAAGATAAAAATTGATGGAGGGACGTGAGTGTAGCTACGGTTAGGCCAAAAGAAATGATGGAGAATTGAGCAAGAGGAGAGGGAGGCAAGGCTTGGCAAAGAAGATGAATGGGAGAGGGTAGGGATGCAAATAGGTAAAAGAATACCTACAGGTGATGGGGATTTACCTTAATGCGTATGGTGTGGGGATTTTAAATGGGAATAGTTATAGGGATGGGTACAAAATCTTATACCTACACGGGTATGGGTACGAGTAAGGGTATTAAAATATCCCCACGGGGATCCTAATGGAAATCCCCACGGTTAATCCCCAATGGGATACTTACGTGTAATCCCCACGGGGATACATATGGTTAATTCCCACAAGGATACACATCTACCCATAGAGATCCCAATATATCAATTTATACACCATATGATATTTATTATTTATATATACCATATGATATTTATATATAAATATTACATAATATTAAATAGTTTTCACTCCGAAACACTTATACATATAACAAAAACCTCATAATGAGATTTATAATTTTAATTTATTTTGTTAACTAATAAATATATATTTTGTTTTGAATTTTTTGCAACTATATTTATATTTTAGAATTTTAGGATCAAAAGTACAAAAAAAATTGATGACTTGGTGGTTTTAAGAGAAAGTGACTTTAATGAATATTTTGGATTTGGACTTTTCGTTTTGCATATGCCAATAATTTTGTAGAAACTTAATTATAATTGTTAGCACTTAGTAGTTAGAATTTTTATTGCATGATATGTTTTTTTAGTTTTGTTGGAATTTCAACAATTATGTTGTTATGTATGTATATTTCATACCTTATTTGTTACAATTTTTTTTTAGAGTCCTTGCGGAGATCCCCAATGGGGAATGGAATGATGAAAGAAATTTCTCCACGGGGATTCCACATCCCCATAAAAATCTCCATGAAAACCCCCATAAGGATCCCCAAATAGGGAATGAAATGGGTAAAATATTTTACTCATGAGGATTCCACATACCTTTGGAGATTTGATGGGTATGGGGATGGGTATGAGAATTCATCCCCAGATGGGTATGGGTATAGGTATGGGTATAGGTGATAAATAATTTAGTGGATGTGGGTATGGGTATGGGAATGAGGTCCCCATCCCCTACCCTACCCATTTGCATCCCTATAGGAGGGGTTTGATCGACATCACTATTCACATATAAGTGAAATGGGTTTTGGTTGGTCAAATTACCAATTTGCCTTTTATATTTATCCACTGCTATTCACTCACTAATGCCCATCTTGGTCATTTATAAATTTTCTTTTAATTTCCATGTTTATCTTCAATTTTATATCTAAATTAAACCCCGAAAAATACCCAATTTCGGCCAAAATTGAAAAAATTCTCAACAAGCTCCAAAAAACACGGACATCACTTTTACACCTTAATTCAACCCTATTTAGCGACGAATCAAGTATAATACAACAACTAAACACTTTTCATGTAAATTAATATTTTTTTGACTTATGATCTCTAGTCTGTAATGCATGGGTCCCACCTCGGATATCCAAATTCCAACTAAGATTTTAAAATCTTTAATCTCCTAATCAAGTTAATGAAATTCTAGGATGTCACACTAACTTAGAACCTTAATTGGGAAATTTAGTCAAGTGGGTAGTTTAGGGTTTTATACGTGTATGTTTTGACTTATAATATGTATATATACGTGTATATGACACTGGACCGAGGAGAATAAGGATGGGTCATAGAAGCTGAGAATGTGCCAAAAGAAATATTTTCTTGTTGCTTCATTATACTCCACTTCTTAGTAAAGTGATATTAACAAGACGAAAACGGCTTGTCTTTATTAGATTAAAAAGAATAAGGAAATTAGCATTGGTGAGATCATTTATAACAATATGATAAAGTATATCATGTTAGAAAGATACAACAATTTGTTTCTTATCTTGATTATTCAGATGTGCTTGAAGACCAAAGTGTAATTGATAAATAACGAAGAATTGAATATTAAGGCTTAAGAAACCATGGATGAAGTTCTCATGCTCACATTGAGATTACCCCTAATTACCAAGACTCTGAGGATGAGGAGAGAAAGAGAGAGAAAGAGATAAAAAGAGAGTGAGTTAATGGAACTAGACTTAAAACCAAGTTGTTGGCCAAATGACCAGAGGATCAGGCAGCAGTAGTGGAATTAGCCCTAGAATTACTAGATGAAGGATATGGAGAAGAGGAGGAGCAACATCGGTAGGGATTTGCTAAGGGCTACGAGTTTGTAGACCCACATATTGGAGAGCAGGACTTGGATGGTCTTGAGATCTTTCCACCACAGGCACCAGTACCACCACCAAAGGACTTGACTCCACGATAGCAGAGGTTGTGGATAGCCAAATGAGGGGACAGTACCAATAGGAAAATGTGCAATATCAGGCGGCCGTGTTACAATATGAGCAGGATATGGAGAGGAGAGAACAATATCGATGAAATGGATTGCATAATTTCATGTTGTTTATGATCATCAGAAGGACATAGCTAGGTCTGAGAAGAGCAGACGAATGAGACCTACTGATAGGTCATTTGATTTTCCAGCAGCACCAGACTAGATCTTTGATCAGGATTTAGTGCAGAGTAGGAGGATGGAACGTCCATTTATACCATCCAATGTTGAATCCGATTATGCAGATGATGATGATGACACGCAATCTTGATGTCAGTGTCTTATGAGTCTTTTAGACCTGGGAGATGAAAGTGACATTAATACCATTTATTTTTAAATTTGAGATATTTTGCTAAATATTTAGTTGTTTAAATTCTATTTTTAGTTTAGTTTATGATTGTATAAATTGTATTATTACATATATTTGTGTGTTTTAGTATTTTTAATGTTTTAGGCTTTTTTAACCTTGAGGACAAGGTTTGTTTAAGTTTGGGGGCATCGATGTTAAACTACACTATGGGAAGTGATAAGATACGCTAAGAAATAAGGATAAACATTGCATGTATGATCATTTAAATTTTATCTTCGAAGTAGTTAAAGAGGAAAGTAATATAGATAAGGTTATATATAGTAATATGTAATGAATAAGTAGTTCATTTGCATGTCCATGCCTTTAACTGAGGATGAGTAGACTACACGTATCTTGTTAATATGAAACTCAAAAGAGTGTTTTAAATTTTAAGAAGAAAAAAATGAAATGTAGCAATAATGGTATGATTTCATGATTAGAAACCTCGAGTTAGGGAAGACCTTGAACTTGAAACAAAAGCAAGAAACTAGAACACTTCTTGTGAAAAAACTAGATCTTTAAGGATTCTATAATAAGTGTGAAGCTTACTTGATAATATAAAGTAAATGAAGACTTGATGCAAATAGGGGGAGAAATAGGCACTGTAAATGAAAAGTTGGAGTTAATTTTCTTGGTTTAGTAAAAGTGAGAAGTGCTAACAAGAGTTTTAGAAATAAAAGAAAAAATGAGAGAATCCCAAAATTTTTACAGGAAATGGAGCAGAGAACTTGATGGTTGGTAAAAGCGAGAAAAATAGTCTATAGGAAAAGGAGCAGGGACTGAAAAATAAAAGAAATAAAAGGAGAAAAAAAAAGAATGCGGAAGTAAAATAAAAGTCATTAAATAAAAGATTTAGCTCGAGTACAAGTAGCTAGTTGATTTAAGTTTCCTTTCCAATTTTATTAAGTCCTATAGACTTTTGAAGTGCCAAAACCTACCAAAGATGAGTTTGATCTATGCTTATTTGTGAGTTCTTGAGCTTAGTAAGAAATTATGAGATTGCATACTTGCTACTTGAGTGTTGAGTTGAAACAAACTTGTGAGTAGTAATAGTTTTTGGTTGTGATCTACTTTGGTGTTTCGAAAGTGAAGTTATATGTGTTGTTGTTAAAGCTACATGTGTTACAATATAAGTTTTTGCAAAGAAAAACTCTTGAGTGGCACTACAAAAAACTAACCCAACGACAACATGCAATGTTTGCCATATTCGACATAAGACGACACATAGCGATAAGTCCTCTATTTAGATGTCGTCAAAATTATTAAGGTTTTAATAACATTTTTTGCATGTCATCACAATAATTTTTTGATGTTGTTGTATTTCTTCTTTTGATGTACTTTGAGATTTTACGGCATCTACAAAGTGTCATTTTACTAGTCAATGACACGTGAAATGATTCCTATCAATAATTTTGGAAGACATTTTTTGCTTGTCGTCATAAACATTTTTTAATGTTGTTATAATTCTACTTTGATGCGCATTGAGATTTCATAGCTTCTAAAGATAATCATTGTATAAGTTAATGACATACCAAGAGATTGCTATAAAAAATCTTTTAAAACTTCAACAACATTTTTAACGTGTCGTCATAAGCATTTTTGAATGTTGTTATGGTTCTACTTTTGATAAACATTAAGATTTCACATCTTCTAATTAAGGAAAGTCCGTGTGTAAGTTAACGACATACAAGGAAATTGTTGTAACGAAAGCCACGACTTGCAATTTAATATTGTATTACTTTTGTTTTAATAACATAAAAAGAACGTTGCAAACAAACTTTTTATGACTTGCATTAATGTTGCATCATTAATTTTAGTGACATAATAAATGTCGTAGTTTTGTACTCGTATTTTCAAACAAGTTTAAATTTAAATATTTTTTAATTTATAAAAAACATGAAATATATAATATTCACAATTGTAACCATTTGCAATTCTAAAGAACAAAATAGAATATTATATTCAAAACGAAGTGCATACAAGAATTCACATCATATACACGTCTTTTAAATAAAAAAAGACAACTAATAAATTTATCATACAAATAGTTTGATAACATCTACAAAAAGATACTACAAAATACTCAAAAGACACTACAAAATACTTTATATCATCCATGCAAAAAAAACATTTCACGCGATCTCCTTCAACCTAAAAATTATGATTTGCACTTGCAACACAATTAAAAAATAAAATTAATAATGATTAAGAAAAAATAAGATATTAAATAAACAAAATGTTATAAAGAGATATTGTAACACATGCAAGTCATTGATCACGTCTCATCTAAAACTTCTAGAAAAATTGTCGCTAATTTTCGCCTCTGCAATTTAACACTATGAAAAAGTATCAGAAACGTATTGTGGAAACTAATTTGTTAAATAAATTAAGTCTTCGTATATCTTTCAATTAAAAGGCAAAATATAAAATAAAATTAGTAAAACCAGTTCTAACAAATATTGAAACTTAAACAAATTAGCTTTTGCGACCTTTAATTTAGCATAAGTAAAGGAAGTTAATAAATTATGAAGTATTTACAACTAGTAATTATTATCATTTGATAAAAAATAGAAAGCTTTACAAAAATCTAAACCAAGGATATCATTAAGGTGTCCCTTTTTATTAGATCACAATTCAAGTTATATAGAATCAATTAAGTAAGACTCCACATAAAGTAAAAAAATAATAATAATAAGTCTGTCTCCATTCCAATAAGTCTAACCTAGCTGAAGGAAAATAAGATAATTCTTTTAGTTAAAAATCATTCATGGGAATCTAATTAACAATCATATGTTCTAAATTAAATTAAAGAAATTCTCTCATCCTACTTTATGAGTACCTTTTTAATTAATTTCTTGTAAGCACTTGGGCATGGTAAACACCATGAACTACAACCACAATTATATTAACAAGAATGGATAAACTAGAACGTGGCCCATTAGAATCATCTTTCTATTTTTTTAATATAGTGATATAGTGCTTTCATAGCATCAAACACAATTTCTAGTCTTTGTGCAAGTTGTTTGTAATTAAATAGTGTTGTTGGATCCTAAGATATGTTAAATCAAGGTTCTATTCCATATTGGAACAAGAAATGTTGTTTTAAGCATGTCATCAAACACTTGGAGTGAAATTAAAACTAATTAAGTAAATGTATTAACAATGTAATATACATAATTCTTATCAAATAAAGTCTCGATTTCAATTGTAAATGATGAAATAAATTAAGTAATTGTGAGGGTTGACTCGTATAAATTCCAACAATCTCGATCATAAATTTGTCGGTGCAGTTGATGACGGATAGAATGCGTGATTAAATTATATTAAATCTTTTTTAAATATTAAAAGTTAGTTACAACACATATTTAACAACCATTATATCATGTGTTCCACCACATTCGCATAAGGCATGTCATGTAATATGGACAGCTTTTACAACATACATCTAACAACTATCATACCATGCATTACATGACTTTCGTATTAGGCATGTTAACTAATATTGAAAGTTTTTTATGACATACGCTTAACAGCCTTTATACCATGCATGACATAACATTCCCATTAGGCATGTCATCGAATATTAAAAGTCTTTTACAACATACATTCACTAGCCATTATACAATGAGTTACACGACATTTGCATCAGGCATGTCGTATAAATTGAAAGTTGTTCATGACATACATTTAAAAGCCTGTATACCATGCGTGACACAACATTTGCATTGAGCATGTCATCGAATGTCAAGATCTTTTTACTACACACATTCATCAGCTATTATACTATGAAATGCACAACATTCTTTTGATAAAAGTTGTAATATATATTGATTTATGAACAAAGATGGTAAAGATAACAAAAACTTTTACGCATGTCATAGAAATTGTATTAAATGACAATGCAACTGCTTGTCGTCTTGCATAAGTCGTCGTAGGTCAAAATTCTTGTAATGTGGATTATTAACTTGAAACTTAGTTAATTAAAGGATACTCGATGAACAATATAAAACAAACGAGAACTGGTTATTAGGAGACTTAGTAAAATACACTCTTGCTCAAGTGGCGCAAAATCCTAAGTTTGGGATATTTGATAAGTAATTATTTAGACTTTTATATAAGGTTAATTTAGTAGTATATTTAGTATAAATATCTCTAAATGAGCTCTAATTAATGGTGTTATTGCATTTTCAAGTAAGTAAGGTGTAAAAGAAGGAAATAAGCAAAAATAAGAAGAAACAGAGCAAAACCACAAAAGTATGGTTAGCGTCGTGGCTACACATGGTGGCGCTATGAGCTGTTAAGGCACGGCGTGGAAAGGGAAGGCACAACATGGGAGAGCAAAGCAAGTGAAAAAATCAAGATGAGAGGCTTGGCGCAGTGGCGGCGTTGTGGAGCCTAAGGAACTGCGCCGGGACATCATAGTGATAGCGCTAAGGTCACAAGAGGTAAAAAGAAATGCATACAAAGGCGGTGTAGTGACAGAGTCGTGACTCAATACACATGATGTCGGGGCATAATTGACAGTGCCAAACAAGAAAAAATTAGAAAGTTAGAATTTTATTTTGAGTTAAATTGTAAAGTAGTGTTTCTAATTGTTATTAGGAAGTATAAATAGATGTTAGGACATAGTAAATCCACCACATATCAACCACTATAGTATTTTAGCATAGGTTTTCTTTGATTTTGAGTATTAAGAACATTTATGTGGAGAAAACATTGAAGACTCCACTTTTGCTATTCAAGTTTGGATTTATTAGTTTAATTGAAGGTAATATATTTATACTCCTTTCTGATTTTCAATTATTTCAATTACGAATTTTGATTAGTGTGTTTCAATGAAGTTTGAGTAGTCTATTAATCTTATGAATCAATGGATCCTACCGTATGAATGTTATGCTATGAACATGGGCAGAAAGCGAAAATAAAAAGTACAATGGTTAGAATTCGTATTGATTCTGAATATAATGCTTTAGACATTTTGATCACGTATTTAATGATATTAGGTTTTATGAGTTATCAAGGCCATTGAAGCTTTTAATGAGGACATGAATGGTACAACCATAAAATACACAACATCGAGCGATATTTGTTGATTAAGGAGGCACGGATTGTAAACTTAATTGATTATGAATCTAAAGAATTGGAACATCAAAACAATGTGGAGCTTACGTTATTCACACCGATAAGTAGAGTTCTAGTTTGTACATTAGAATCTTTTCCATCACGACATTGGGTTGAAGTGGATTTGAAGGAAATATGTCTATTCTAATTGGGCATTGCACACAAAATTTTAAGATGTAAAAGTGGTTGAAAAGCATAGTATTTCATTACCTAGGTGAAGTTGTGATCTAAGATTTCCTTTATATTAGAGTTAAAGTAAAGTTTACATTGTTTTGTTAGATAAAGTAGTTTAGTATAAAACCATTTAAAAAAGTGATTTCCTTAGCAATAGTTCAAAGTTAAATAGGTAACTAACTAGTGCAAAAACGTTTCTCTGATGACTCTATCCGTGATCAACATAAGTTGATTGCACTATTATTACAAGCAAGTTGTTATACTTGTGGCACGCATATCAGCTCGCATACAGTGTGCGGCGCGGCCCGGAGAATGTTAACATGATATCAAAGCCAATGGTTCGATTGAGACCTGTCGAAAAGAGAGATCCCTTGGCTAGATTTTAGTCCAAGGTGGAGTGTAAGATGTTTGGACCAAATAATAGTCCCACATTGATTAAATGGAAACTTCATGATGAAATATATAAGTGATGATCTCCCATTTACTAGAATTAAGGTCTTGAGATAAAACCCCAAACAAAAGGGTTGAATGTAGTTAAATTAGGGCCATTATATGTGCTGGCGGAAGTCCACGGGGTTATGCACGCATGTGCTACGCTGCTTGGAGAGTTTTAGGACCGAAAGGTTTAGTCCCACATCGATTAAATATGACTTCATAAAGAAGTACATGAGTATCTTTCTCCTAAAAGCACTGAGGTTTTTTAAGATAAAACCCCACACCTAAGAGTTGAAGGTGGTAAAGTCGGAGATAATATCAGTACTAGCGAAGATCATATGCTCGCAGAGAAGTGTCGCGGGCGGGACTTTTGCTGTTAATGTGCCACAAGTATGAAATTTAACATGGTATCAGAGCCGACAATTTGATTAGGACCTATCGAGAAAAATCCATTGGATAAATTTCGATCCAATGTGAAGTTTTGAAGATGTGTGGACCAAAACGTTTAGTCTTATATTGAAGTACGTAAGTGATTATCTCCTTCCTAATAGCACCAAGGCCTTTTGAGATAAAAACCTCACACCAAGATTTGAAAGCGGTTAAGTTGGGGACAATATCGATTAAATAAGACTTCGTAAAGAAGCATATGAGTGATTAACTCCTCCCAACTAGCACCAAGGCCTTTTAAGATGAAACCCCACACTTAAGAGTTGAACGTGGTTAAGTTGGGGACAGTGTTAGTGCTGACGGAGATCTACAGGCTCTCGCACGTGTATGCGGCTCGGCTTGGAGAATTTTACATAGTATCAGAGCCGCCGTTCAGTTGGGACCTGTCTAAAAAAAACCCCTTAGATCATGGCTTTCGGTCTAAGGTGGAGTGTTGAGATATGTGGATCGAAAGCTAGTCTCACATCCATTAAATAAGACTTTGTAAAGAAGTATATGAATGATTTAACTCTTCCCAACTAGCACTAAGGCTTTTTAAGATAAAATCTCATACTTAAGAGTTGAAAGTGATTTCTTCATGTTATAGATGAGAAGCATCTAAGGCCAACAACGAAACGAAAAAAAAAAAAAAAAAAAAAAAAAAAAAAAAAACTCATGAACAATACCATTTACCACAATTGAGCTGCAACCAGGCAGTTTTTGAATTTCCATTTCCTTCATGGCGTTCCTAACCTTCCCAACCTATCTCCATCTTGTGGCGTATGTATTTGACAGGAGCACATAAGCTCCTAAACTGCTTGGATTCAATTTCATGATCTCGATTGCAGCATATTCAGCTAGCTCAATGTCGCCATATAACTTACAAGCATTGAGCATTGCCCCCCAACGTTTCGTTCGATGTTATGTTGTTGTTGATGAAGTCATTTGCTTCCTGCGAAAGGCCACCACGACTAGAGAGATCCACCATACAATTGGGGTGCTCGATCACATGTCGTGCGTGCCAGATATAACCCGCAATCGAGTTATCAACCACAAGGGTGTAGTAGTGGTAAATACGGGGTCAAATCCACAGGACTTGAGTTTTACTCCAAGTTAACTAAAAATGGGGGTTTTCATAAATTCAACGAAATAATTAATTAAACTAGCACAAATAAAAAGTTTGCAAAAATAATATCAATGAGAAGAAATCACCTAAGTCTACAGTTCCACAAACAAGAATCAAGATTCAATGGCATTTAATGGTCCTCAATCATCTCAAAAAGTTATTTATTCAATTTCTCCTAGATTAGCTATGGAAAATCGACATCCGTCTGAAATTCATAATTCCCCTAATTTCGATAGTCATGACGTTCGCCACTAACTATTTCCCTAATTATTGTATAACCCTAGACATCCGTCAATCGAGTTTAACACACTAACCGCATTAATATGGATCTGTGGGAACACTAATCCTAAATAACCAGATCGCATCCGCTCCCGATTTAACCTAGATTCATTTGTTGCACACTCAAGAACCGAAAGGGTTTTACGACAAATGGGTGAGTGTTTTTCACTTTATTGCTCCAAAAGCACAATTACACGGATACTAATAGTCCAAATAAATGTAGATTGTCAACTTAAAAGCATGCACTGGCCATATACATACCATAAATCTAAATCATATTCATTAAAATCAACAACAATGAAATAGAAGAAATTAAATTAAATAATAAAATAAAAGATCTCAAATAATATGTCATGAATCCATCATCCCGACTTGCTTCTCCTACGACCTGGGCAAAGAGTTGATTAGCAAATCATCATCATCGAAGAAAGTCGATACTAAAAAAATAATAATCGGTGTTCCAAAAAATTAAAACCTAAGTTCATAATATATAAAACTACTAAAAATTGGTCTCGGGAGGTGAGAGAAACAAATTTTAGGGGTTGGGGAGGTGACTCGTGCGCCGATGAGCATCGTAGGGCCGTTTTGGCTTGAAAATATATGTCCGTCACTTGTCAGAGCGCCATTGGCTCGTTCCTATTGTCGCTGCTAATGTGGCAGCTCCCAATTGGTTGAAATATGTTGTCTCATATTCTACCCACGGCGCAACGCGTAAATCGATGCAAACTGTCCGGCATCTTATCACTGCACGTAAATACTCCATTTTGAGTATTTTTTCACCACGAATTCAACCGCGCATTTCGTTTCACCTAAAAATGACCAAAAAATATAATTAAATATATGATTTAGAGACTTTGCATAATTAAATATACTAAAATAAAGTACTAAATATATATAAATATCGACTTATCGGTGCTCAATGGTTGGGGAAATATCATATTGTAGCTAAATTATTCTACCAAGATCCATGATGACCTTGGAGTAAATATTAACTAAAGATCTAGCATTTATTTTGCATTCCTAATAAAACCATACCTGTCGCAATGGAAATGCTAGATCTTGGCTACCTTGGCCATCGCTCAAACCGATGGTTCAACCTACCTTGGCCATCGCTCAAACCGATGGTTCAACCTTGTTCAAACAACGCGCTTTTGGCTCTAACTTGACCCGATTTCAAATTGGTCAGTATGGGTGATGGGATGTCATGGTGCTTAGTTTTATCAATCAAGTGGGTATGGGTGAATATGAAATCCATAAATCCGCGAATCCAATTCGATCAAATTCAACTAACTCTAATTGGTTCATAATTGAGTTTGTCAAGTTGGACTAGATTGCAAAAGTTAAAATCAGCATGGATTAGACATGATTATGGATTTCATATCTTAATCTGCATATCCAACTTACTTTTATTTACACAAATATTTTATATATGCATATAAACTTAAGAATCTTGAACTATATTGAGATGATGTTAGCATTTGTGCTACTAATCCATGTTTTTTTTTTACGCTTGTAAATAAAAGTTTTTATAATTAAATTATTTTATTTCATGTTTAAGTACACATTTTGTGCTATAAAGTCAAATAAATATAGATAATTTAAATTTACTTTTTTTTCAAAATTTAAAATTACTTTATTTGAACTAAAAGTTGTACTTATCATTTTCTCACTAATTACAACTTTCTTTATTACTTATTAGAATTTTCCTAAGTTTTAATTTTGAAATATTATTTTTATAGTATTTTTAAGTATTAATTTCGTGTAACGACCCCAATAATCTAATTCTAGTTGTACGCTTTGTATAACCATGATCGGGGTGCCAATCTTACGTGGCGCACTCGGTCAACACTCGGGCCTCGACGCCGAGGTAATAATTAATTTTTTTTATTTGTGTTTGATCCCTTGTAGCACATTATGCCTATCTATTTATAGGGTGCACATTTTTTTATGGTTTTGACCTTCAACGTCAATGGACGAGAGTTTACTTCGAGTTGTGTACACGCGAGGTCATTGGGGTAAGATCGTTATAAATTTCAATATATAGCTAGTTGTTACTTAGGACCTATATGGAATCAAATGGGTACGTCAGTTATTTTAATTTAAAATCTATATAACTAGTCTAAGTTTGAAGAAAAAGAAATACTTATGTTTTATTATGGAATCAAACTAATAGGTTTAATGAGACTAAGTTAGAAAGGCTTATTAACCAAAGTTTGGCCATGGAAAAATTAACTTAAGTAAGAGAAAATGCTAAATTTAGCCTAAGGTTAAGAAAAATACCCATATGGTTATTTATGAGCCTAACTTACCAACTAAATGTCATGAAACATTATTGGGATTTAAATGGAAATCATTCTTTTTGGGTATTATATGGACCTAGGGATCTATTTGTTGACAAACTCTAGGAGATTAGTGTGCATCTACGAAGTGCATGTCCCATTAAATAAGGAGTCATGATCTTCTTAGAGATTTATGAAATTGAGAGATACAAAGTTCATCTAGTGACTAGATTTTAATGACTAAGACTATAAAAAGGGCTTTTTTTTCTAAAGGCATTAAGAGAAGAAAAAAACTCCAGCAAGCTTTGTTGTGAGATTTTGTGATTTGGAGTTAGAAAAACTTGTAAATCAAGAGAAGGAATTGAAGCCTCAAGTGATTCAAAACCTAGATAACAAGCTTTCTTTCATTTTATGCTCAAATATTTGTGTCTTTGATTTATGTATGTGCTGAAATTTAAGGGATTTTTTCTCACTCTTTGGGATGATTTTGATCTCAATTATAATGATTACAAAGCTTTTGAAGAACCCAATTGATGGTGTCAAAAATTGGTCAAGAAACATAATACTTATACGGCTCAATTGGGGTTTTCTTTAAATCTTAAATCATAATGGACTGAATTCGTGTGTCGTTAGTTGTTTAATGTATGGATTTTTACTCTTAATAGGAATGTCTAATATGGTTTCAAAAGCTGGACATTTGTGGTTAAGTTTGAGCTAGCTTTGGTGTTTCTGTTGTTTATTAATAGCACATGTTTAATGAAATGCCAACTTATTAGTTGAAATACTAGATAGCATAAGTCGTTCATTTCTTCTCAGAATTGGCTGGTTTTTTATATGTTATTCTTGGGTATTTGAAATTACTCACCAAAAATAACATTTTTTGGATGTGAAGTTTGAGAGTTATGAATTTTTAACATTGTTGGTCTGAAACTCTCTCAAATTTGAGTTATTTTGGTATTTTGAGCATAACTCTCTCAATTTTAATCGGATTTGAGCGTACCTTACCATTTTGGAAAGCTAGTACATAGAATGACAACTTTAGATCAGTATTTATTAAAAACTTAGCCATCTTCTTTGTCGAGAATGGGCTGCAAATCAGTGCTAATCCACCAAGATATTCCTTTTAAAAATGTTTGGATGTCAGGACCTCGGGGTCTCCATTAGTCTAAAAATAACCAAAATATCCGGAATAGCTTAAATACTATAATTTAGATTTTCCAAGAGTTTTAAGTAATTCTAAGGTGTTTTGAATGGTTTTCCAAATAAGTTTCGAAATAGGAAAAATTTTACTTACTTAATGAGCTTATTTCTTACTTAACGTGTTCCGAGCATCAAATAACGTCGGAATTGAACCAAAGTTTTTAGAACATGTTATTAGATTATAGTAAAGGTGTCCACTGAGTTTTGTGATTTTTCGGTTTGTCTAACTCAATTTTTAAGTCATGCTTCAAATAATAGATCAATAATTACAAATAAGGGCTTAAAGTTTTACTTAAAGTCTCAAATTTAGTTTTTTGATCATATTGATGAGATTTTATCACTCAAAAACCTTGGTTTAGAGTTAATAGATTTTAATGAACCAACACCGAGAATTTAAGAAATTTCAATGAGCATTTTAGCCGCATTTCAAATTGCATAAAAACTAAGTTTTTGAAAATTAGTTTAGAGTCCCTAAGGGACTGTTTTGCAAACCAATGCATTAAACCAACTTGAAATGATTTCTAATAGACTTTGATGATTCAATAACACTTAATAATATTAGAGAAATGTCTACGACATTGTAACACCAAGTTTGGGCATTTTGATGGAGTTAAAGGTCAAAAGGGCGTTTAAAATGATTAAAAAAGGTCTCTATGGGGTTATTCTTTCGCATCAAGACTTTGTATATAGTAAGAATAACTAATTAGGGACCCTAATAATTTAGCATAAACTTGTTTAGGCTACATTGAAGTTGAGATTTGGTCTAAGCCAAATAGAAAAGACATTAAGGCAAATAGTGAAATGTTTTACAACGAACTGAGATAATCAAACTTAAATAAGCTCTAACACATATCGAATGAAATCTAATAGGTACTAGGGGCCAAGAGCATCAATGTTGAGTATCGAGAGTGTAGTATGAATGTGCAGGAACCGCGTTTAGCTTGGATATTATTGAATTTTGAGGCAAGTAAACCAGTAAGAGCGTCAACATGATTTATTTTCAACTCTTATTGTTAATCTTTTGAAAAACATGTCATACTTCTATTCCATTCTTGTTTCAAATGGCGTAGGGTCTAGGTAATCCACCAATTGTTATCTCATAGGTTAAGCATCCAGAGTCACCGTGGCTTCTTGTTGAGGACTATGCAAGGGATAAATCATTCGGTGTTATTATGGATTACCTTGATAGTTTAAAAGAGATTGTTGGAAGCGACTTGAGGATTCCTCAGTGCCTAAAAAGTCGTGTATGGGCAGTTAGAAGGGGCATTAGGCCCGCTGTGTCAACTTCAAGTTGTCTTTTGGTCTGACGACCCCAGTTCGGACAGGATTACTTATTCGCCTATCTATTATGCTTCCTTGCCACTTGACTTTCACTGCTTTACTTGATTAGTCTATTTATCATTAACTTTACCATTTGTTTACAGCTTTCTTTAAATACCCACATGATTTAAAGACTATTGTCATTTATTATTCAAAAATATTGTTGAGTCTCTTCTGACTTTACTTATTGGAATTGTCTCCGTCACTTGTGACAATCGTAGGTCCTTCTAGTAGCAATGGTGAGGAGCTCAAGATTGGTAACTGCCTCTGAGTTTCCTTCATATTCGACTCTTCCTTTATTACTATCATAGGTATTTTGATTGTATATGTTATAATATATTCGACATTTTTATACACGTATGGGTATGGGTTTTGAGAGATACACTTGAGATACATGTATGTAATGCTAATTTACATTATCATCACCTGAGATATACATGAGATCTATACTGTGCAAGATTTCCACACATAGGACTAGTCTCAGATTCGGTTAATTTTTTTGTTGCTTTAAATAACTTTCCGTTGCGTAATAAATATTAAGACTTGTTAAACTAATTAACGCATATAATAAGCAACCAATTGATGAATAATTCTAATAAGATGCTGACTACGAATGCTTTGACTTGACGGGGGTTAACTGAGGCTCCACATAAGCTTAGGTCGAGCGGGACCCAGTTTGAGAGGATTGGGGTCGTCACATTTTGTAATTACCAATTTGTATAACTTGATCCAGTTCGATTCGCATTTAGTAAATTGGATCGAGTTGGATGAATAAAATAAATGGACTGGACTAGAATGCAATTCCTTAATCTGTAATAATTGGATTTAATTATGGATTGACCCTAATTGGATTGGATTCAATCCGTGTTACCCATTCAATAGTTTATTACAAGCTCCTGATGGTTTTCCCACACTCTGTAAGCTCCAAACCCTACTTTTTTCGATAAGAAAGAAACAACTTGCCCCTAATGGGGTTTAAACCCATGACCTCTGACTCCAAACCCTACTTGATATGACACTAGTAAAATCTTAATCTAAATCAAGTTTAACAAAATTCCTAAATAGAAAGTCATTACTAACAAAAACCCAAGTGATCCCTAAGCTTTCTGAAAGTGCATTTCATGTGATTTTCCAGCAAATTAAGTTTTTACTTTACCTTCATTACAACTAAATAATTTTAAAAACAAGTAGGCTATGTTTTGATTGCAAAGAAAATATTTCATAAGAAAAGAACATTTTCTTACGAAAGTTTTTTTCTGAGTAAATGTTCATAAGAAAATTTTCTTACATTGATTTGATTGCATATATACAAATTTTTTCCACAAAACTCACCAACAACAAAGTTTGAAATAAAAACAAAAACTTACCATATATATTAAACGTATTACTTTTTATATTTAAAATATAAATTTATGGATCTTAATAAGGAAACTTGATCATTTTCTAAAAAAAAAACTCAATTTGCTAACCTCAATAGGTGAGAAAATATATGGGTCTTAATATGGAAACTTGGAAATAGTGAAAATATTCTGTGAAAATATTTTAGCAATCAAACGCAAGAAAATGTAATTTTCCCACGAAATTTACTATTTTCTTCGGAACATTTTCTTTTTTCGTTATGTCAAACAGGACCTTATTTACCTTTTGGTTGCAAAAACTAAGCTGCAAAAGTACATATCTAACGAATGAACGAAGTTAAGAACATTATACTAGTAAATGTAGTGCTCTGACTATTATGTCAATGGAATGAAATTAAACACCAGAACAAAAGAACTTAAAAGGATGTAGGCTAACAAGTTTCAGATAATTGTATTGATGTAGAACATTAATAGAAAAGAGAAAAATTGTATTGATAACAATATGTACTCAATTTGACAAGTAACATAATGTTGTTTGCCGCTATTTTTTTGGTCTAAGTCGCCCAGTATCTGGACTATCTGACTACTCCGGGTTCGCCCCGAATCGCGTAGGTGGGGAGAGCTCCCAACATTGGTGCTTTCATTCTCAGGACTCGAACTAGTGTCACTAATTAAGGGACAACAACCCGCCTCCGGTTGTGCCAACCAACCGTCGGTATGTTACTGCCACATTCAATGTTGTTGAATTGTTGGCTTACAGTATCACCATTTTTCACACTAGGAGAGGGGGTTCACTGAAAGAAATTCAATTGAATGTAGTGTTCTTGTAAATTCATTTGCTTTAGCAGTACATGCAACACTGAATGAGTTTCTTCATGTTGCGGATGAGAAGCATCGAAGGCAAAAAAATCATGAACAATACCGTTCACCTCTATTGAGCTGCAACCAGGAAGTTTCCCAATTCCCATTTCCTTCATGGCGTTCCTAACCTTCCCAACCTTGCTCCATCTCGAAGCTGTGGCGTATGTATTTGACCGTGCATCGCAAACCCGCTTATCATGCTGCTCCATGTCAAGAGGTCCTTCACGGATGTGGTATCAAAAACTTTGAGTGACAAGTCTACTCTTCCACACTTTGCATACATATCTACGAGGGAAGAAGCCGAGTGACCAGTCAATCTTACATGGTTTCTCTCAATATAAGCATGTATCCATATGCCCGGTTCAAGAGCCCCAATCTTTGCACAAGAAGACAGAACAGTGACTAAGTTAAGACCATTAGGAGTAATCTCGGCATTCAGCATATCGTGGAAAAAGCGTAATGCTTCATTGAAATAATTGCACTGAGACAACCCAGTCATCAAGGCATTCCACGAGGCAGTGTCTTTGCAAGGTATTTTGTTGAAGAATTCGATTGCAATCTCCTTTTCCCCGCATTGTAGATAACCAACCATCATCAAAGTCAATGATACCTCATTTTTTATGGGCATTTTACTGAACAACAAATCTGCAGAATCCATGCGGCCAAACTTAAAATACATGCCCATCAGAGAGTTGCTCAAGTCAATTGCCGTGACGACTGTTCCTTTACAAGCATACCCATGAATCGTTTCACACAAACGTCAATCTTTTAACTCCATACATGCTGGAAGGATATTGACAATGGTAGCTTTATCAGGTTTTTCACCAAGAGCCTGTACAGCGGACAAAAGACATGAAAGTTGTTATAATAGGAAACTAGATTGGTAGTTGAATTATGAATAGAAGTATCATTTATACCAGCATATCTCTGAACAGTAAGACCGCTTCTCAAAAGCAACCATTCGAGACATAGCCGGTAATCAAAGCATTCCAAGCCACAACATTGCGGTTCGGCATCTGATCAAAAAGCTTGACAGCTATCTCCAAATGGCCCAAACCTGCATACCCACTAACCAATGTAGTCCAAGACACCACATCTCTCTCACTCATTAGATTAAACAATTGACAAGCTTTGCCCATTTCTTTAAACTTGACATACATATTCATCAAAGCATTCCTCAAATGCAAAGACAACACAACTCCATTCTCATCGATATACTCATGAACCCGCTTCCCCGAATCACAATCTTCCGTTCTAGTACAAGCAGTCACCATTCTAACAAGCGTAATCGCATCCGGTTTAAAACAACACTCCTCTACCATCAACCGAAACAATGATTTCACTTCTTCCCATTCACCCGATTCAGCATAACCCATTATAATCACATTCCAAGACACCACACTCCTCTCAGGCATTTTATCAAAGAAGCAGCGCGCGTCCATTAACTCCCCACATTTTGCATACAAACGAATAACTGCATTCACTACATAGAGATTCTCAATTGCATTACTCTTAATTGCAAATCCATGAAACTGGGTTCCTTCCGACAGGCCCAAAACCCTCGAACAGGCCTTCAAAACCGAGGCGATCGCATAAGGGTTGGTAACAATCGAAAGAGCCGGTTCATGAAACATCAATGCAATGTACAATAAAACACATAGCTCTGGTTTGGGACTATTAGAGAGGTCTTTGATCAAAGAACTCCACCAAGTCATATGATCTTTAGATGAGATAAAGATGGGCAATCGAGGGTCGTTGATGGCACCCAATTTGAAGAATTGGGCGCGTGACTGGTGAAGAAGTTGTTGATGGGCAGAGCGTTTTATGAGATGTGAGAGGAAGTTGGTTGAGATGGTCATCGAATTCGGTAAGTTGGAAGTTTGAGTGCGTTGGGCTTGGGGAGGTGGTATTTTCAGTCGAGCAGGAATTGTAGTTGTTGTCATTTTGCCGCTAAGGCGCAAGCACAATGAAGTCTCTGTTTATCAATAAACACAGATGATCGGGCCCGTTAGATTCGACCTAGAGATACGTCATCAGATTTGCTTTTATATATATATACTAGTTTGATATAAGTGCTACGCACGCAAGTTTAGGGCCGCTCGCTTCGCTCATTATTAAACTTCTCATTAATGTGTAAACATGTTGAGCTTGTGAGAGAGAGCAACAAATTTATTGACAAAATGATACGAGACATGGGTAAAGAATAAGTTAGACACAATTATTTTATTTACCATAAAAAAAAAGAGTCTATAAATATGTAATTAGTTATAATAGCTATCCAAATTGAAGTGTAAAGGTGTATAATCAATCGATTATATATATAATATGTGGGCTACATATTATATATATAATATGTGGGCTACATAATATAATCAATCGATTATATATATAATTTAATAATCGTTACTTCAAAAAAGGTATATAGCTTCTTCTTTTTTTGTTACAGTTGTATAGTTGTTTAATTCAAGTGCAACACTTAAACAATGGCACAATTAAATGTAGAAAGATGATAATCTAATATTTTAAGAGACATACGTTTGCTACACAATAGTGTATATATGATTGAGATGGGTGGACCCTACAAATTTTAAGGGAATCTATACCATTGTGTAGCAAATGTATGTAACAAAAGAATGTCAAAAAATTATTTTTCTTAAATGTAAACGATTTTGAGATAGGGAAAACTATCCAAATTAATGTACCGTTTGAATGAGAGTTATATATGCAGACTACATATAATCGATTATATAAATAGGCATAAATCGAAATAAAAAAATCGAAGAAACTAAAATCGCAAATAATGTTGTGCATAGAAAATATAGGCGACTTCCAAAAAAGTAGGCATAAATAAGTGATTAAAGGGTATAAACAATAATTCAAGTCACGAAAGAAATTCTTGTTATTGGTGCTTTTAATTAATCTAATAGCCTATTTTTATATTCCAAAAATTATAGTACTTTATTTCTATTCCAATTTTTTTGACAACTAATTATAGTTATTTGAATTTAGTAGCGGAAGTACCCTTAATTAATGGTAGAATAGTAAATTTAAGTGAAGGTTGAAAGACTTAATAAAGAGTAAAATTTTAAATTCAAATGATGGTTGAAAGATTGATTATTCTTTTAATTAAGGGTAGGATAGTAAATTGAAGTGACGATTGAAATACTTAACTAATGGTAAAATAATAGATTCAAAGTGTAAAACAAAAATCTATTTGTGAAACATATTTAACACATATACAAATCGAAGACGTGATGGGCACAAAATTATTAACTCCAATACGCATGGAAGCCAAATATTGTTTGATCGATGCTAATTAACCAATTACCTATTAAATAGGTGATTACCTATTAAATAGCTCATTATTTTCTATTTAATAGGTAATTGGTTAAGTTAAAAATGAAATAAACTATTAAAAAGAAAATCAGTTATTAAATAAGTAATTAAAAGTTAAAAAAGTAATTCAAGTGACGAATGAATCTTTTGTCATTCCTACTTTTAATATATAGGTATATATATATATATATGTTATTTTTGGGAGCAGCTAAACAAATCCAAATTTTTGCTTTAGATAATTCTTTTTGAATTTTTACTTCATCATACCCTACTTTTTTTTTCATAATTCTAAAAATGCCCTTGGTGTAAACCATTACAATCACCCTCACCCCAACACCCCTCAATCCTCACCATTTCTCGATTTTAGTCATTGTAGAGCATTTGTACTGTGTCTTCAAGTATTGTAAAAGTACTTTTTTTCATTGAATAAGGTTAGATCTAATCATGTCACATTCTAGAAGTGAAGAAGTGTCGCTCACGGGTGTCGGATACACAGAGACGTCGCCTCTGAAGATGTGTCAGACTTATAGGGTCGACAACTCTAAAGATGTAATGGTCTACTACGACCGAGACTGCAAAAAAAAACTAGGTCTCAATGGGTGACTGAGGAATCCAATTGAGACATCTTTAGAGGTTTTGTGTGTCCGACAGCTTTGAAGATGCGTCGGCTCTGTGTGTCCAACACCCGCGGGGCAATAAGAACGAATAAAAAAATTTCAAAACTCCCAAAAAAATACATGAAAATGACCAAAAAAAAGTGGGTTTTGCTCGGAATCACTTAATATTTTCAATTCCATCAAAATGTTGCACTCAAAAACAAAGATTCAACCACCAAATCGAAGCCCTAAACCTAACAACAATCCCACAAACAATACCGACTCAAAAAAACAAAAAATAAAACCTAGAAAAACTTCAAAATCAACACTAAAAAAGATGAGGAATGCACAACGTCAAATCGACATGATTTTGCTCGGACTTCGTCGGATTCGGGTTGGTGATGAGAATGCGATTTGAAAGAAGGGGTGCTTGGGGTATGGGTAAGTGGGGTATGGGTAAATAAAAACCCTTTTTATATGGAGTGGTAGTTAGGTAATTTCACTATCGTGGAATTCTCTAAGTAAAAATTGTGGCCCGTTTAGCCGCTTCCTTATTTTTCTTTTTGTATTTGTAATAACATACTTTTGAGTTTTGATACGTACATTTTTCCAGACAAATGCTTGGGATCTTTTCCAAAAAAAAAAAAAAAAGTTACTCAATAATTTTTCTTAATGGTCTGTTTGCTTAGGGGCGTAGCTTAATGGCCATGTTTGATTCGGTATCTTAGGTAACGCTTAGTTTTACCCAAATATTTAAATGCATGCTTACCAAAAGATATATCACATTGTCTTTAGGTAAAACCAATGTTACATCGGTAAAAAATTCAATACTGCCAACTTTCTTTTCTTTCCAAAACAGAGCAAACATGTTGAAGCTTCAACCAGCGAGGATCTTTCACCATTGAAGCTCCCACTAGTCGAGCAGATCCTCTCGTGAAATCTGTCTAACATATCATCCCGCCAACCAGTTGAGCAGATCCTTTTCTAAGATTCGCCACCACCCGTCGACCATCTTTTCTTCTCCATCAAGCTCCTCAACTAGCGTCAGTAGTTGAAGATCGGCAACAAGAGTTATCGTTGAAGCTCTACCATTCAAACTATATTTTTTCTTCTCTGTTTCATAAGATTGTTGGTTCAAGCTTTGCCATTGAGATTTTTTGCTCTTATTTCCTTTTTTGAGATTATCGTTTCCTTAATTTTGTGAAAGATCTATAATTTTTTTTGAAAACGTTGAAGATCTTTTAGAGCATCTCTAATAGGGAGGTGGATTAGGTGTGGATGTCCGTCTCCGTCACCTAGAACTACTGAATAAACATTGAAACAAAAAGTCATATTTAATGCAAATATGTATTTCGAATGTCAAGTTGACGTGAAATAAAAGGAATAAACATTGTTTATCCTCAATGTCTACTTCTAGATGTGCAATTCATAGCCACGTCAACCATTTTTTGTAAAAATATATAGAAAAATCAATAAAACTTGAAAATAAAAAGTGCAATCCACATTAACCATTGATGAGAGCTATTGAACTTTAATATCTATTTAAGCCACTTAGGATGGACATTATCTCCATGTTACTAACGTGACATCAACCCATGCCTACGATCAACATTTTACCATTAGAGCTGCTCTCATTAACGCTAATCTGTGCACTGAATCTTTTTAGGAGATTGTTGTTTCCTTTTGAAATGAGGTGATATGTAGCTAGGGTTTTCCATATGGAGAAGAAAGTAGAAATAGGTAATGAATGAATGCAATATAACGTTAAAGTAATTTAACTCTAATTAAATGTTATCACTCAAAAATTAAGGTTGCAAGAATTTTCTTTGTCATTTTCCGGCAATCTGTACATCAACTTTAATAGGTTTGAATCTTATTGTCGTGTTTAAGAGGTGCAAGTTATTTCTACTCCGACCAATCACTTGCTGCAAGTTAGAGAAGTTGCAACAAGTTATGACTTTATTTTAAAAAAATTAAGTAATATGTTATGAACTCATTTCTAATGAGATGGATCAATTATTTGCATATCATTCGGAGTTCTATTTTTTTTTTTTTTGTAAGGAAAAGACCTTCAAGTCGAGTGCTTAGCTAAAGTCTAAGCAGATATAATTATTAGTTAATAACAACTCAATATTTTCTGGCGAGTCGCTAAGAATAATAGATCTTTCCGAACTCAATAGTCCCATTTTAGCTAGAAAATCTGCGCAAAGGTTATTCCTCTGTGAGGTTCGAGATAATGTAACCTCCCAACGTCGTCCCATCAGTTCTTTGATGTTGGAGAGCAAGAGAGAACTTGAAGATGCCACACATGGTCCCCTAACAAGTTGCAGAACCTCCATGGAGTCGGTCTCAATCTCTACACTATCTATTAATTCTAATTGCCATGCTAGCTGCAACCCTGTCAGGACTCCCTATGGTTCCGTTGTCAACATTGAACATGGGCCCAGCGTTAAAATCCTCTAATCCATTACCCCTTATCATTCCTTATGATACCACCGGCCGTTGTAGCTCCTCCATTCTCACACCTCGCACCGTCCGAGTTCAATTTGAACTAGCCCTTTGGAGGTTCCCTTCACCCAGCCGAAGATCTCCCTTGCTCTCTGTTAACGACCCCTCTTTGCTTGAGGGTAGTTTGAAATTCCTTCACCTTGTAGAGAATAAACCTCACGTTGTCCACAATATCCATTTGTTGGTCGTGGAAAACGAGTTTGTTTCTCTATAACCAGATAGACCATGTAGCCGTCCTAAAAAGAATATCCCAATTAACCTCTCTGTATCTCCCCTTGAATTCACCATTCAAATTCCTCTTCATCCACTCTTTAAAACTCAAGCCAAACAAATCATGTCATTCACTCAGCTGGAGTAGGAACTCACATATCCCCCTCGAGAGGGGGCAATCTCGTACCACATGTAGTGCAGCATCTTTGGCGTTTCCACAACACGGACAAGTTTCAACAATCGGAATGCCTCTACTAATTAACATAGAGAGAATTAATAGCTACACTTTCGTGAAATAAAACTAGAGGAATGAACGAACCCGTTGCAGGCCTTTCCATTTCCAAATCCGAGATCAGGTTTGCTTATCCCTCACAGCAGGATCGATGTCCAACATATCATATGTTATCTTCGTAGATAACTTCTCATTCTTGTTAAAACCCCACTGCATACAATCTCCCTGCTTTGTTTCGCGAGGAGGCATGATGACCCTGATAAATTTTGGTACCTTCGATGGTATGATCTCGTTAATCATACCCTAGTCTCAACAACCATCAATCACGCAATCATTGACACAACGCCGAAGTTTAGCTGCACTTAGTTGCCTATAATGGAGTTCCATTCAAGTGGAATCAAGGTTGTCTAATTTTTTTATTTGGTAAGTTGTCTAGTCTTAAGAAATGCTTGTCTAATTAAGTTGATTTCTCATCATCATCATCATCATCATCATCATCATCATAATAATAATAATAATAATAATAATAATAATAATAATAATAATAACAATAACAATAACAATAATAATTACAATAATAATAATAATAATAATAATAATAATAACAATAACAATAACAATAATAATTACAATAACAATAATAATAATAATAATTATAATTATTATTATAATAATAATAATAATAATAATAATAAGAATAAGAATAATAAGAATAAGAATAATAATAATAATAATAATAATAATAATAATAATAATAATAATAATAATAATAATAATAATAATAATAATAATAATAATAATAATAATAATAATAATAATAATAATAATAATAATAATAATAATAATAATAATAATAATAGTAATAATAATAAGAATAATAAGAATAATAAGAATAATAATAATAATAATAATAATAATAATAATAATAATAATAATAATAATAATAATAATAATAATAATAATAATAATAATAATAATAATAATAATAATAATAATACTACTACTACTACTACTACTACAACAAACAACAACATAGCCTTAATAACTGGGGTCGGCTACATGGATCAAACTTTTTCATTGTGCTCGATTAAGTGCAATTGATGGTGAGCTTTGCAAACCATTCAAATCCCTTTTAATTAATGCATCCCATGTTAACTTTGGTCTACCCCTACCTCGTCGAATTTCTACAGTTTCTAGTGAGTCAAGTTTTCTAGTTGGGGCATTTGTAGGCCGTCTTTGCAGGTGACCAAACCATCGCAACCGCCCTTCTCTAATCTTTGTATCAATTGGTGCTACTCCTACTTGTCTTTGAATTTCTATATTTCTTATTCTATCTTTACGAGTTTTACCACACATCCACCTAAGCATCCTCATTTCTGCTACGTTCACTTTATGTAATTGTTGTTGCTTTACCGCCCAACATTCACTTCTATAGAGCATTGATGGCCTAATTGAGATCCTATAAAATTTTCCTTTTAACTTAGTAGGAACATGTCGATCACAAATCACCCCCTGTTGCACTCCGCCATTTCTTCCATCCAGCTTGAATTCTATGTGTGACATCATTTTCAATGTTACCATCATTTAATATGATTGATCCTAGGTATCTAAAGTGGTTTACTTTAAGAACTTCTACTTCCCCTAATTTTACCACTCCGTCATCTCGATGTCTAGTGTTTCCAAACTCACAGTGCATGTATTCAGTTTTCGTCCTACTCAACTTAAAGCCTTTAGATTCTAATGTATTCATCCAGAGTTCTAATTTCCTATTCACTCCATCTTTGGTTTCATCCACTAAGACAATATCATCTGCAAATAACATACACCATGATATATCCTCTTGAATATGTCTAGTTAGTTCATCCATAACTAAAGTAAATAGATATGGGCTTAAAGCCGATCCTTGATGTAGTCCTATCGTAATGAGAAATTCTTTTGTAGCTCCTCCAAATTTCTTTATACTCGTTACTACTCCATCATACATATCCTTAATAGTGTCTATGTATCTAGCATGCACTCTTTTTCTTTCTAGAACCCACCAAAGAACATCTCTAGGGACCCTATCATATGCTTTTTCTAAATCTACGAATACCATATGAAGATCTTTTTTCTTTTCTCTATATTTTTCTAACAATCGTCTTACAAGAAAAATCGCCTCCATAGTTGACCTCCCAGGCATGAAACCAAATTGGTTATGATATTGTTGTTTCTCTCCTTAGCCTATTGTCAATTATTCTCTCCCACCGTTTCATAGTGTGACTCATAAGTTTAATTCCCTGGTAGTTTGAGCAACTTTGAATGTCTCCTTTGTTTTTGAAGATTGGTACATGCGAGCTTCTTCTCCAATCCATTGGCATCCGTTTTGATTTTAAAATTTTATCGAAAAATTTTGTTAACCAAGTCAATCCGATTTCTCCTAAGCATTTTCAAACCTCTATGGGTATTTCATCTGGGCCATATGCTTTCCCTATTTTCATTCTTTTCAATGCCTCTTCAACTTCTACAATTCTAATATTGCGTGTATAGTTTACATTTCTTTCTTGGTGTGGGTTTTTATCTATTATAGTATCAACTTGGCCATCATTAAATAAACTATCAAAGTAACTTCTCCATCTCTCCTTAATATCCTCCTCGCGCGTTAAAACATTTTGATTTTCGTCCTCAATGCATCTTACATGACTTAGGTCTTGTTTCTTTTTATCTCTTAATTTGGCTAGCCTATATATATATATTTTTCGCCATCTCTATTACCTAACCTTGTATATAGATCTTCCATGAAATTTGTTTTAGCTTGACTAACTAGTTTTTTAGCTTGTTTTCTAGCTTCTCTATATTTATTGTACGCATCTTCATCTTGACACTTAGGTATTTTCCTATACATCTCTCTTTTAGTCTTAATTGCTCGTTGGACATCCTCGTTCCACCACCATGTTTCCTTCTTTGGAGGTCCCGAGCCCTTAGATATACCTAATATGTTTGATCCCACCCTCCTTATGCAACTCTCATTTCTAGCCACATTGTATTAGCATCTAAGTCAAGATTCCAAACATTTTCCTTTAGTAATTTTTCTCTAAACTCTACTTGTTTACTATGTTTTTGGTTCCACCACTTTATTCTAGGGTCGCTAACTCTTTTATTCATATTATTCCGTTGTGTTAGCTTAATATCAAGTACTACTAACTTATGTAGGGTAGTAAGTGCTTCACCAGGTATTACTTTGCAGTCTCTACATAGTTTTCTATCTATTTTTCTTGTTAAAAGAAAATCTATTTGACTCTTGTTATGACCACTACTAAAAGTAATTATATGCGACTCCCTCTTCCTAAAACTAGTATTTGCTAAGACAATATCATATGCTGAAGCAAATTCTAAAATTGATAATAATAATAATAATAATAATAATAATAATAATATAAACTTATCTAGGGATGTAAGTGAGGCGGAGAATTTTTACGAAGGACGAGGATTCCCCACAACGGAAACGATGATGAAAAATTTAAATGGGGACGAAGGTGGGGATGAAGAGAAAACTTCATACCTGTGTGGGTATAAGTACAAGGATGACAAAAAATATATATATCCGCGAGGATCCCCATGGGAAATCCCCAATAGTAATCTTTGTGGGGATCTCCATGGGTATCTCTATTAGGGATCTCTAGGGGGATTACTCGACCATGGGGATCCCCATTAGGGGAGATCCGTGGGGATCCCCATATATCAATTATAAATATACATACCATATGATATATTATATATATATTTATATATTATATGTATATATATGATATTTCATGGTTTTTCCACCCCAAAACACTAGTAATATACATGACAAATAAACTTTAATAAGATGTAAAATTTTAATGTATTTAGTTAAATAAATAAAATATTTTTATTACATAAACTATATGTTTTGTTGTGAGTTGTTTGCAATTATATTTATATTTTATAAACTTAGGATCAAATGAAAAAATTGCAATTAAAAAAAACTGCATAAAAGTTTTGATTTTCCACTAAAACAAGTTAAATTTCATCTAAAAAAATTTCTTATTAAAAAATTTAAACAAATAGCCCAACTCAACTCCACCCAAAAGCCAAACTGAAGGCCTGAAATAAGCCAACCCAAGGCCCATTTGGTTTTTCTTTTCTTGCTTTTTTTTAAAGAAATGGTCTAACTAATTTAGGAAAGGGAGCCACTGATTGGACTCATTCCTCAGGCATTCCGCATTTAGATTTTACATTGCCATCTCACTAATTGGACCCAAATACCTTGCTTCCAACGAATTAAAACCCCATCAAATATATGGTTTATTTTAAAAATGAAATTATTAAATTTATTCTTAATTTATACTTAATTAATTCATTATATTATTTTTTTTATGTAACACTCATGGGATATACTTTTTTTAGTTGAATAGCCCAAAGAGGAGCTTCTTGTTGTTTGGCACCTGTTTTATTTTATTTTTTATATTTACCGATAGATAACTAAGAATACTGACGATTGTCCAAGAGAGAGAAAAAAAAAAGAGACAAAACTAAGTAGGAATGACAATTCTTTGTACGACTCGCCAGCCCGATTTTGTCTGACTTGAAAAAAAAATGTTTGGGCATTAATTTTTTAAACTAGATTGAGTCTGGGAAAAGAAGTGATGTTTGAACTAAAATTTGGTCAGGTCCAGACAAAACCCTTTAATCCCGAACCCGACCTGAATTTCAAAAGAAACTTACTTTTACTTTAAGGATATACTACTATTCATTGTATAATTCACAATAATAATAATAATAATTTTAAATTACATAACACACATAAAAATAATGTACTAGTTTAATATCGAGACTTGCGTAGATTGCTTGAGATACATTATTTATTTTGTCATTTTCACAAAAAAATATTATAATGTCTTGCGATTTAAAATTATAAAACAACTACTAACCTAGATTGTTCAAGATTATATTTATAACAATTTTATTACTTAAAAACACTTTTAAACATAAAAATAATTTTATAAAACCGTAGTAAATTTAGACAATTAGATAACACTTAGTTTTAAATTAAACTGGGTTGGAAGAAGAACACTTGTTCAAGTTAAAAAATGGGCTGAGTCCACACAACAAATATGCTCATTTATACCAAAGCGAAACAGGACTCATTCACTGTAACGGCCCGAAAATTTGACTTGTGCCACGTGCCAAGTCAAAGTTGTATGTGAGACCCACTCGTCGAAACACGTTTGTCCGAATCTCGTGTGGAGGTGAGGTGCATTTCACCTAATTTTAGTTGCGATTTGAATGATTTAAGTAATATGACCCCAATGGTATAAATGACACCAGGTTTAGGAGTCAGGTGTAGGGTGCGCATATCGAGGCGTGAGCTAGACGTCTTGCGGACGATGTGGATTGTTCGCGAAAAATGTAAGTAAAACCAGTTAGAAAATGTACAGTAGTTCATTGAGCTTGCATTTTTGTTTGATGTTGAACCATGTCCCCTTCTTGGAATTCCTACCCACTTATGAGTGTTCGAGGGCCAAGTGAGTCCTACGAGTGTCTCCGATTGAAGTGGTCGTCGACTTGCAACCGGGGCCATAACCTCGAGTCACTTGAGTATTTGGTCGGAATGAGATATGTTTAATCCGGGGAACTGTTGATATCCCTCATTCGCAACGTTCTAGGTACAGCTGGCGATGCCGCGTCCTATGACCCGAGTCTGCTTGGCGTTGCCGCGACTCTATGACCCCGACTCAGTGGCACCCGCATTCGGTGGTATTGGACTACTCGGGTACCTCTCTATTGTTTCCCGTGACACTCATTCTCGTTGTATTTCCATTATTTTTACAGTCTCATGATCAAGCATTCCTTATAGCTTTCTTTTTATCCGCATGACTTTTAGACTGTTCCATATAACCACGTGATGATATACTCGGCTGCATTTGCGCTGATATGACCAATACATAATATATCTTCACGTGGTTATATATCTATGGCCTCAAGGTTAGTACCCCCGTGCAAATTTTCCGAATAATGCCTCTGAAACTTGCGCGTCTGCCTGTTGACACATGATATGTGTCCTTTAAAAATCTTCTCTCGAGTAACCCATTCATTCAATTCATAAGTGTTTGTCCTTTTCTATCACGATTTGTCAAGTGAGTTATTCTTTTCTTAGCAACTTTAAACGCACTTGTTTACTTGCATGAAAATTCCTTTCAGTACGTTGACTAACGCATCTGATCAAATTTTAGAATGTGAGAAGTCTTGAGATGTACAATCTCGTAAGATTTATACTTAGGTGGCCACTGACCGTTAGAATGATTCGCGGACTCTACCTCAGCTCGTAACACTTAATTCATTTATAAGTCCCTAAAGATGGTGGTCGAGTTCACCAACCCTGAGACTATAAATGCATAGTGTCACTAAAGTGGATTTACTTGGGCTTCTGATCCAACAGTACTACTCCAAAGCTTTAGTCAAAGCCAAAGGAGTCCGTACATGATGTAATCGTTAGCTCTTAAGTCATCTTAACACTCTGTTCCCTTAGAGTCTGCGTTAACCCACTTGTCTCACAATTTTTTTTTTTTACTCATCGTGTCTCAAGTGTAAGAAGTACGAGCTTAACCTAAACCTAGGGCTGGCAATTTGGGTCATGAAACATTTAACACGACACGACACGACACGTGATAAACATGTCGTGGGTTTAGCAAAAGTGTATGTGGGTCATAACAGGTTAACCTGTTTATACACGGTTAATAAACGAGTCGTTAACATGTTAACCCGCGTGACTCGTTTATGACTCGCATAATTATTTACATATAAATTATATAATTAATCAGTAATCACTATTCACTAATCACTCATATAAATACAAATTTCTTATTTCCCTTCAAGTTTCAACAATTCAACTCTTATCAAACCCTAAAAAATATCGAAAGTTCAAAACCAAAAAAAAAAGTTGTCTTCACCACCACCACTTGCCGGCTCGGCTCTTCTTCCACCTTGGGTCGACGACGACGATGACGGCGCGGAAGAGCGCCGCTGTGAGTCAACAAGGAAGAAGGAGATTGCCTCAGCTTCAACCTCAGGTAACAAAATCTCTCTCACCCGGGTCACCCCCCTCTCTCTCTTTCTCTCGACAGCCGACCTATCTCCACCTCCAGTGCTCCACCCATCTCCGCCTCCACCCATCTCCACCTCCAGTGCTCCACCCATCTCCGCCTCCACCCATCTCCACCTCCTCGTCCCCCCACCACCCACTATCGCCCCCATCACCACCGACCCCATTTGTTGTTGTTGTTTATGGGTTTGTTCTTCTAATTCCTCGGTGAGCCGAACTGCAGAGATGAGAAGTTGGAGTGGTGGAGTGATTGAGTTTCTGGGTTTGTTCTTCTCAAATTTCAACCACCGACCCTATTTGTTGTTGTTGTTTCTAGGTTTTTGGGTTTGAGTTTGGCTGTGAAGAGAAGTGGTTGAAGAAGTGGTGGGGTTATAGAAGAAGTGCTGTGTTTTGGGGGGATTGAGAGGGAATTGAGAGGGATTTGGAGATGAGAAGTTGGAGTGGTGGAGTGATGAAGGAGAGGGAGTTATTGAATTCATGGGTAGTCCAGAGAGAGAGAGAAGGATGAGGCTGTGAACAAGCAAATGTGGCTAATAACGCGTAAATTACAACTGCTTGAAGTCGCATATTTTCCACCATTGCGATTGCGAGGAACAATAGGCGAGGATTTTGGGATTTTTCGGCGTGTTCGAGCACGGATTCGACAAACTCAAGCACATTTTCCACGATTGCGAGGCAGATGCTCGTAATTTGGTTGATGATGATAAATTAGTTAATTAATGTGTCGTAATTAATTTCTAGGATATACATATATGGTTCATGTTCTCTGTTAATCGATCCATCTATTGTCAATACAATAATTCTTTGCCTTTTTCAAGTTTTCAATCGGGATTTTTCCTTGTTTGAAGAAGAGTACTATTGCTATTGCTATTGCTGGCCATCATCATATATAACCTTGTTTGTTCATTTTATTTGATATGGTGATGAGCTTTGATATATATAACCTTGTTTGTTTTTTGTTCCTACCAAGTTGTACCAACTGTTTTTTAATTATGGATATATGGTTTCATGAATTTTTATAAATATTGTGCTTGTGTTGTTGATTATAATTTTTATTGTGCTGCAGTTGAACAACATTCTTGATGAGATGAATGATGATGAGTTTGACACCAACACTATTGATGATATTGAACTTGAACACACTAATGATGATGATGATACTTGTGTAAAGATACAAATCTCCAGCGAAAGAGAAAGAAAAGTTCTACTGTATGGCGTCATTTTGAAGAACTTCCAAAAGGCATAGATGGGAGGAAAAAGGCAAAGTGCAACTACTGTAAATCGGAGTACATCCATGATAGTAGATTCGGCACAGGTAACTTGCAACGACACACTGCATCTTGTCTTAAAAGAAAGCATCATGATATTAGTCGGTTGTTCCTTTCACGAGATAGTGGTTCTATTTCTTTTGGTTCATCTAAATTTGATCCTGAAAGGTTTCATGAGTTGTTAACGGAAGCGATAGTGATGCATGATTTGCCTTTTAATTTTGTTGATTATGAGAGCATAAAAAGGTTGTTTATTTATTTGAATAAAGACGTTCAACTTGTGACAAGAAATACTGCGAAGGCTGATATAATTAATAGGTATAAAAAGGAGAAGGAAATTGTTAAGTCTTTGTTGGATGACGCTCTTGGGAGGATATCTTTTACTTTAGATTTATGGACTTCTTTGACCACTGATGGATATATGTGTTTGACATGTCATTTTATTGATATTAATTGGACTTTGCAAAAGAGAGTCTTAAGTTATACGTTCATGCCTCCTCCTCATTCAGGACTTGCATTGTCTACGAAAATTCATAATTTGTTGTGTGAATGGGGGCTTGAAGGGAGAGTTTTTAGTATCACATTAGACAATGCTTATACTAATGATCTTTCGGTTGACACTTTAAGAGATGAATTGAATCTTAAAGACTTACTTGTATGCAAAGCGATCATTTTCATATGAGATGTTGTGCCCACATTCTTAACTTGATTGTTCAAGAAGGAATGAAAGGAGTTGATCCATCAATTGTCAAAATTCGAGAGAGTGTCAAATATGTGAAGGGATCTCAAGCACGAAAACAGAAGTTTCTTGAATGTGTTAGCTTGGTATCGAGTGAGAATAAAGGATTAAGTCAAGATGTGTCAACTAGGTGGAACTCAACTTATCTTATGTTGCAAAGTGCTATTCATCATCGTCGGGCATTCCAACACTTGGATTTAATTGATTCAAACTATAAATATTGTCCTTCAAAAGTGGAGTGGGAAAAAATAGAACAATTTTGTTCTTTTCTCAAAGTGTTATATGATTCCACATTAATGTTTTCGGGCACCAATTATCCTACAGCGAATTTGTATTTTCCTGCCGTACAATTGTGTTACATAGAATTGAAAAAACAAATAGAAGGGGATAATGAGCACTTGAAAGTTATGGCAAGTAAGATGTGGTTGAAACTTGAGAAGTATTGGTCTGAATTTTGTGCAACTTTGGCTATTGCATGTGTGTTAGATCCGCGTTATAAGATGACTTTTATCAACTTTGTCTACACGAAGATTTATAGGGAATGTTCTCTTGAATTTCATCGATTCAACACCAAGTTGAAAAGTTTATTTGATGCTTAAAAGTCAAGTCATTCTCTTCAACCTTCAAGTTCAAATGCATTAGGTAATGACCTTAATAATGTTAGGAATGATGACACATTTGACACTATGGAAGCATTCAAGGTAAGAATCTTATTTTATTTATTTTATATAGTATGTTTTATCAATGTAGATTAGAGCTATATTGTTGTATTTCTTTTTAAAATGTTATTTGTTATGTGATTTAGGAATTTGATGAAATGTCATCCAACGAATTTAGATGCAATTCACTAAAGTGTCAATTGGAGCTTTACTTAGATGAACCAAAGATGTCAAGACATGTGAAGTTGGATATCCTTGACTTTTGGAAATCAAATCAATTCCGTTATCCTAATCTAGCTTCAATGGCTCGAGATATATCGAGTATCCGGTGTCTACTGTCGCTTCAGAAGCTTCTTTCAGTGTTGGGGGACGTGTACTTGACCAATATCGATCTTCTCTTAAGCCGGAGAATGCAGAAGCAATTATTTGCTTACGAGATTGGATATGTGCAGGATTAGAAGGTTATATTATTTTTGACATTTTTATTGTTATTTATCTTTAGTATCTCGAGCTTTATAATTATTAATAAACTCCATTTTTTATTTGTTGTAGGGCAAGATGTCAAGCTGGATTTGGAGAGTATTACAGAAGATGTACTTAACTTGAGTGTGAGTGATGATCCACGGTCAACTACTTGCTCAAACTCTGTTGGAAACTAGAGAACTCGAAGCCTTTTTTGTTCATTAACCCTGAATTTATCTCTTACTTCTATGTTAACTTCATACAACCTTGTAGTTGGGTTATTAAACTTGAACTTGACTATTTGAGAACTTGTATTTTTAATTTTTCCTTGTTAAACTTAGATTTTGTCCATTTCTATGTGACAACATTGATATAACTTGGTAGACGGGTTTATAATTAATTGTATATTTTATGTTGTTTGTATTGATTTTGTTGTGAGATATCATTAATCTAGTAGCATGTTTAACAGGTTGATAAACAGGTACACAAACGAGTCGAGTTAAACAGGTTAAACATGATCTGTTTAATAAACGTGTTAAACAGGTACACAAACGAGTCTAGTTAAACAGGTTAAACACGATCTGTTTAATAAACGTGTTAAACGTGTCATAAACAGGTTACCTGTTTATTAAACGTGTCGTGTGTCGTGTTTACAAATAGTGACTCGTTTAATAAACGTGTCGTGTGCGGGTTTAGGATAATTATGACACGACACGTTTACGACACGACACGTTTACGACACGACACGTTTACGACTCGCTGACATGAATTGCCAGCCCTACCTAAACTCGTGCCTCCTCGGCCACTGTAGGCCCTGCCTGAATTCTGCAGCCTCACGATCATTCCTAGACCAGTTCTGAAACGTCATCGCATTTTTCATAGCCACGATTCCTCGAAGCAGTATATAATTACTGATATCATAGATAGTATATTACAATACAACAATTATACCATATAGGATACATCTTTATTTTTCTCCGAGTCTCCTCACTTCCCAACGAAAACTCAAGTCAGGATCATAGGGTTCCACTCCAAGTTCAGGGTTCCGAACTTCCGCTGGTTTGCGTCTCCATGGCTTGTGATTTAAATTAAGAGTCGAGTATTTAAAACATCTTCTCTGATACCAACTGTGACGTTGGTATCACAATGTCTTAAGCCGTGGGATTATCACAACTAGGCTCTGATACTAACTGTATTGGTATCATATTGCCCTAAACCATCTAAGTATCTAAACCTAGGCTCTGATACCAACTGTGACGGCCCCAGTTTCCCACAAACTGGGCACCGCCCGGCCTAAGCCCACGTGGACCCCCGAGCCAGTCTCGCGAGGTCAATGCAGACCTAGTCAGCCTTCCAATCCATCATTATCAGTAAAATCAAAAGTTTTAAGTTGAGTTATTAATATTTTTCAAGTTTTACAGTTTAGCGGAAGCAATAATACATGAAATAACTCAACAATAATATCAAGGAGTTATGCAACCTAATTATGGAACCCAACATAAATATATCACAATCGGAGGTGAGTAAATAAAAGATATACAAAAAAATTCACCTAGCTATGGAGTTTTCCCTTTGCTACTCGTCTGCGACTCTACACTCAATTAAACACGAGATTGACGAGCCCAAGTAAATAAAATTCAGTAGAATCTAAACAGTAATTCAAGTTAAAATGAAACAGTCTAAAAGTCATGCGGATAAAAAGAAAGCTATATGGAATGCATGATCATGAGACTGTAAAAACAATGGAAGTACAACGAGAATGAGTGTCACGGGAAACAATAGAGAGGTGCCCAAGTAGTCTAAGACCACCGAATGCGGGTGCCACAGGGTCGGGGTCATAGAGTCGCGGCAACGCCAAGCAGACTCGGGTCATAGGACGCGACATCGCCAGCTGTAACTAGAACATCGCGAATGAGGGATATCAACGGTGCCCCGGATAAAACATATCTCATTCCGACCAAATACTCAAGTGACTCAAGGTCATGGCCCCGGTTGCAAGCCGACGACCACTCCAATTAGAGACACTCGTAGGACTCACTTGGCCCTCGAACACTCATAAGTGGGTAGGAATTCCAAGAAGGGGACATGGTTCAACATCAAACAAAAATGCAAGCTCAATGAACTACTGTACATTTTCTAGCTGGTTTTACTTACATTTTTCGTGAACAATCCACATCGTCCGCAATACGTCTCGCTTACGCCTCGATATGCACACCCAACACCCGACTTCTAAGTCCCTGGTGTCATTTATACCATTGGGGGGTCATATTACTTAAATCATTCAAATCGCAACTAAAATTAGGTGAAGTACACCTCACCTCTATCGCGTTGTCGAAATTTGTCGAATTGCACCTCTCGTCGAGGAGCGATCGGTCCGACCAGGCGCCACCGCGCAGTTGCTCCGCGCCGTTCATCGCGTCGCCGCAGTCGCATAGCCATCACGCCGACGCCACTGCGCAACCGCGCCGTTGCCACGTCGACCTGTTGTCGCGCCGCCTCCAGTCCCCACACCGTTGAGACGCCGACGCTGCTGATTCGTCCACGCCGCCGTCGCCTGAGTCGCCGTGTCGCTGCAACGTCGCCGCTGGTGCTGCCCGCGCCTCACAGGTACCGCGCCTCACCGCTGCCCTGCGCGACCGCCTCTGTTACCGCATCGCTGCTGGTCCGTCGTCCGCACCTCGCGGGTGCGGGCAACGCTGTTGCCTCGCAGATACTGCGCCGCTCATCTGCGGCCTCTCGCGTAGCCTCGCCGCGTTGCTGGCCATCCCGCCACCCGCTGTTGGGACGTCCTCCGCGTTGCGATGCCGCTGCTAGTGGTCCACCATCCCTGAAGTTGATGCTCCTCGCCGGCGTCGTGGGTTCCTCCACCATGGCCATCTCTCTCTGTCGCTCCTCTCCTCCCCCCTTCCTCTCTGTTTCTCTCTGGTTCTATCTCTCTCTATATTTTTCTCTCTACCCTTCTTCTCTCTCTCTCTTTCTCTCTCTCTCTCTTATCCGATATATATATATATATATATATATATATATATATATTTATTTTATTTTTCATTTTGATATGACCACATGAAAATCACTATAGCCACATTACGCCGCTACCTCGGTCCACGTCGATACGCGACTCGAGGTGCGTCCTCGTTCGTGCTTTGGCTCCCCGAATTCCCTGCGTATACGTTACTCATAAAATAACTCAACGATTAGCATTCTAATATCAAATTGGATATTATTAAATAATACACACATTACGAAAAAATATCATACCTCGGTGTCTCCACACGAGATTCGGACAAACGTGTTTCGACGAGTGGGTCCCACATACGACTTTGTCTTGCCACGTGGCACAAGTCAAATTTTCGGGCCGTTACAGTCTTCCCAAAGAATTAGAATTTCATCCTCGAAATTGACGCAATTCTCAAAGGAAGATAGAGCATTATGAATGAAGACCCAATGTCATACCTGCCCAAGGCCATACCCCCATTTTACTCTGTAGGGCTAGGCTCCTCCGTGACAAGCTAGGCTCCTCCGTGACGAGCTGGGCTCCTCCGAGATCTCCAAGCAAAGAACACACCATCTGTCTCCTCCCATCAATATATGCCAGGGTAACATCATCGCAACATATATTGTAATACAAATTAACATATTAGTATCATGATCCACAGTCACTAACATACTCATATCCACAGTATGTCCGCAAGGACGTAAATCAATTTCTCTGAATGTTCGTTAGTCTCCTTGTTCGAGTGGGTCTCAACCCAACTTATACCCTCTATCAGGGTACGAGGGGTAGTAGTTGGACATGACGTGGCAATAGCACGAATCTGCTCCTGGCTATGCTGTGCCTGCCCGCAAATCCCGACCCAAACAGAACATGTTGTCCCTGTCTTGGTCCCTGTGCATGACTAGACCTTTGTCCCCGTCTGTACATTTGACTAGAACTTTGACCCTGTCTCTGGCCACTGCCTCTGCCATCAACCCTCTGATGGTACTGATGTTGAAGATCTGACGTTACTGGCTACTGTAGTGCACTTCGCTGGACCAACTAACTTTGGCGTCGTATACGCCGCATATGGCAGAAATGCAATTAAGCTCGATCTCTTAGCCACGACCGTCTCACTTTTTTTTTCCTCCGATCATCTCCAGACCCTCGTACCGACCATAACGATGCCGATAATGCAACTAGCACTCCAGTGCGTGTGCTCCCAAAGCTCTCACCAGCGATGGCCCTCGCTTAAGTCTCTTGTACAGTGCTCGGAGCCGTCGTTACCCAACATAACCAATAAATTTAAGGAAACCGTGTATGGCGTAGTACGCTTGGTCAGTATCCATGTCAGCCGCACCCCCAACATACTTCATCACGCGTATATACCGATCCATGTACTGTAACTGACTTCCTGGTCCTCTGTCGAATGGTCTGAAACTCTCTCCTCTTCGGGTTATAGAATGTACCCATCGACACCTTCGTAGGGCGCCACTAGAGATCGACCTCGCCTACCAGTGGAGCTGATGATATACTCGTCTGCATTTGCGCTGATATGACCAATACATAATATATCTTCACGTGGTTATATATCTATGGCCTCAAGGTTAGTACCCCCGTGCAACTTTTCCGAATAATGCCTCTGAAACTTGCGCGTCTGCCTGTTGACACATGATATGTGTCCTTTAAAAATCTTCTCTCGAGTAACCCATTCATTCAATTCATAAGTGTTTGTCCTTTCCTATCATGATTTGTCAAGTGAGTTATTCTTTTCTTAGCAACTTTAAATGCACTTGTTTACTTGCATGAAAATTCCTTTCAGTATGTTTACTAACGCATCTGAACAAATTTTAGAATGTGAGAAGCCTTGAGATGTACAATCTCGTAAGATTTATACTTAGGTGGCTACTGACCGTTAGAAAGATTCGCGGACTCTACCTCAGCTCGTAACAATTAATTCATTTATAAGTCCCTAAAGGTGGTGGTCGACTTCACCAAACCTGAGACTATAAATGCATAGTGTCACTAAAGTGGAGTTACTTGGGCTTCTGATCCAATAGTACTACTCTAAAGCTTTCGTCAAAGCCAAAGGAGTTCGTACATGATGTAATCGTTAGCTCTCAAGTCATCTCAACACTCTGCTCCCTTAGAGTCTGCGTTAACCCACTTATCTCACATTTTTTTTTACTCATCGTGTCTCAAGTGTAAGAAGTACGAGCTTAACCTAAACCCGTGCCTCCTTGGCCACTGTAGGCCCTGCCTGAATCTTGCAGCCTCATGATCATTCCTAGACCCATTCTGAAACGTCGTCGCATTTTCCATAGCCACGATTCCTTGAAGCAGTATATAATTACCGATATCATAGATAGTATATTACAACACGACAATTACACCATATAGGACACATCTTTATTTTTCCCCGACTCTCTTCACTTCCCAACGAAGACTCAAGTCAGGATCATAGGGTTCCACTCTAAGTTCAGGGTTCCTAACTTCCGCTGGTTTGCATCTCCATGGCTTATGATTTAAATCAAGAGTCGAGTATTTAAAACTTCGGCTCTGATACCAATTATGACGTTGGTATCACAATGTCTTAAGCCGTGAGATTATCACAACTAGGTTCTGATACCAACTGTGATGGCCCCTACTTCTAAACAGGGCACCGCTCGGCCTAATCCCGTACTCAAGCCTTAATTCACATTATCTAAAACTTAAGTACATATTAGTCAGCCTATCGTCTCTATTTCCTCCAAATCCACGTGTATTGTTATATTATCACATTGACATGTAATTCAAATGTTAAGCGGAATCATTAATATTAAGCAAAAGCATTAATTCTCCAAAAAAATCCTTAAGTGTGGAAACCAAGAAAAACTACAGCATAACATGTACGTATAGATATGAAACTATTCACTCAACCCATTGTACAACCCAAAATGACATAATTAATCATAATACAGCAAAAGTCGAGATGCACAAAATGAGTAAGGAGAGTCGACGAACTGCTCAGAGGAAGTCGCAGATCTTCTCCTTACCCGGTCTGCTACTGCTTGACGGACCTACACCCATTTTCACAAACTAGACGGTGTGTATAATGATATGTAAGTACAACTGTAAGAATTTTATATTTCATTTCATTCTCTTATTGATTTATTGGTTTATTGGTAGACATTACTACTTGTCATCTCACATCATGTTGTTTTAGTATCTATTCATGGATGAATATTGTGACATGATGCCTTGTGAATTATTTCATTTCCTCAAATTCCTACACTTGATGTCATTCTTGAATACAATTGATGAAAAACATGCTAATAGACTACTTTGAATTTACATAGACTTGTATTCGATTTCCTTTGGGCTTTGTAGCCAAACTTGTCTTGGTAACCTAGAATTTTAGAATTATTTGTCTTTGAAATTAAAGTTGGGATTATCTAGTGTCCATCGCACGAGAGATGCGCGGTTCACGTGGACATGGGTCTACCGGGGTTCTGGCACTCACCACTACACTTGCGCAACACACGAGGTATGGGACATGGGGTGGTCGACAAATATGAGATTAATGTTGTAAAGCGTAGAGCGCAGCTCCGCTATTTATGTGAGATATGTCGAGCACAACTCCATATAGTAGTGGGAAAAGGTAGGTGATAGGTCTCACCGCCGACCGGACGTAGATCATCTCGACTTAGCCTGTGCCTGTCTCTACATCTTTAATTGTTGTATTTACTTGCATTACTTGTTTCAGCAATTTATTTCGCTCATTTATGCTTTTAAATACCATTCGTTTCTTTTGGAAATGTGACATGAAGTTCTCCGGTTAGTACTTAAATATCGCTATACTCACTGTCTAGTTTGTGAAGGTGGGTGTAGGTTCGTCGAGTAGTAGCAGACCAGGGAAGGAGAAGATCGGCGACTTCCTCTTAGTAGTTCGGCGACTCTCCTTACTCATTTTGTACATCTCGACTTTTGCTGTATTATGATTAATTATGTCATTTTGGGTTGTACAATGGGTTGAGTGAATAGTTTCATATCTATACATGCATGTGATGATGTAGTTTTTCTGGGTTTCCACACTTAATGAATTTCTTGGAGAATTAATGCTTCCGCTTAATATTAATGATTCCGCTTGACATTTGAATTACCTATCAATGTGATAATATAACAATACACGTGGATTTGGAGGAAATAGAGACGATAGGCTAACTAATATGTACTTAAGTTTTAGATCATGTGGATTAAGGCTTGAGTATAGGATTAGGCCGGGCGGTGCCCTGTTAAGAAGCAGGGGCCGTCACATTCACACCTGAAAGATTGACACCTCTACAACTAAGTAAATACTCAACATTATTAATGTTTTTTTTTCTTATTTGTGACGATAAAACCAAAAATAAATGTAATATCTTTGTAAACCGTTTATCCTTCATTTATTAAGTCTTGGCTCGATTCTCAATGACAACCAAATGTCGGGCCACTGATGATATCTTTCTGCAATCCAATGGTCCATGGGACTAATCAGACAAGGGTCTGGATACCCATAGTTAATAAAAAAACATGCATGCATGGTTTATCCTTTATTAGTAATTTTTAACAATCTCACTTTTAGCAATCCCCTCCCCCTTAATTAATAGACATTCTTTTTCCAATTATAAGCTCACGAGGAGCAATCACCAACTAGCTTACCGACGCTTAGTGGAGTAGACCTAATTGGTCATAGTATACTCATCCATCTAATTAAGCGAGTCACAACACACCCAAAAAGCTTAGGTGAACCTAACAAGCTTGACAGTCCCGCACATAACTATCATTAAGATCCATAATGTACATTACCATATAGTTGGACTGGGCCGAATCGTCTAGAAAAGTAATGTTGTCCACATCTTAAATTAATTAGCCAACTGAACTTGTATGAGGACTACAGTCCCCATAAACTGGGCCCCCTCCCTCCAGCCTAGGCTTAAGTGGGCCCTCGATCCACCCCCACTGAGTCAACGCATGCGTAGTCAACTTCTTATTTGAATTATTCATCCACTAGTTGCTTATTAAGTTTGTTAATTAGTTTAAAAAGTCTTAATACTCATTACGTAACATAAATTAAGTTAAAACAACTTTATACAAAATAAACTACATTCTGGACAAGTCCTAGATGTAAAAATCCTACGTAGTATATGTTACGGATCTTTCTTTAATCTAGGGCACCGCCCGGCCTAATCTCATCATTAAGCCCTAATCTCAGCCACGTATGAATGAACAACATATTAGTCAACCTTTTGTCTTATTCTCTTCATAACTCGTGTTCAGGATAAGTATTATTCATTACTAGTTAGTTATGATTTTAAGAGTTAATTAATTTTTTTTATCATCTTAATATTATCAACGGAAGACTTAATTAATTTACGAAAGCATAATAAAACACCTATATGTGGAAACCAGAAAATAGATCACATGCATATTAAAATAGGCGAATGAATAGTGTGAGTACACGTATCAAGTTAGGAATAGTCTCTCAACCCATCGAAATATCCTAAAAAACACAAGAAAGACATAAGTAAGTAAATACGACACTATACACATACAAAAGAAGCAAAACTTGCTCGTGAAGGCCAAAGAGGTAATCGTCATCTTCTCCTTGTCCGACTTGCTACTAGATGGATATGCAATTGTCACCAAAGATGACAATTCCAGTAAGTAAATCCTAAAGCCACATATCCACATTTCCTGAATAGAAAGATAGATAACTAAAACATATCAAAGGAAATGCATGCAAGTAGTTACTAGGGTAGACTAGCAAATTAGTGACTGCGAGAATTAACAGACTAAGGTGCAATAGGAGTGATACTATGTTCGGGCATTTATGAGGTCCTAGACTCATCGATAATGGTATTTCAACCAATAAGAATGGAGCACAACCTGACCTCACGAGGTCTATCGGGCCATAGTAAAGGCACTGCCCTATCTCCATAAGAGTTCTCCATTATATTTGTGAGAAGCACAATCCTATAGCGGGCCCCAAGTTTGATAGGGGCTCGTCGCGTTGTACGGTAGGGACACAACCCTATCCATAGTGAGTAATGTTATGAACACAACTCCTAACGTATCTGTGAGACGTGTCCGATGGTATACTCTACCAAAACTCCATACTCATCGGATCAAAACTTTGCACAAGTCACACTCAACTAGAAATAGAACCATATATTTATCAAGGTTTCAAGTCATGTTTATTGAAGAATTTATTTGAATATGTCAAGGGAATCATCAATATTGAGAAATCAAGATAATCGAAAACTCGATCAAGATAGATAACATTTACATACCGATCAACACTGAGAAAAGTGATAATTGAAATCAATGGGAGTATCCAACATAAGCCGCAAGTACAAAGTTCAACGATGAGTAAATAGCATGGATTTATGTCAACGAAAAATCATACCATGGTATGGAAATGACAAAAACAATACATTAGAAGTAAACCATGGTAATATTAAAAATAAATTAACCAAAACAGTTCAAGCACATGTATCAAAGATTTTTAAGTGGAAGGAAATAGAAACAAGTGCCCTACAAGTTTACTTACCTCAAAACACGTGATTTCTTAGCTTAAACCAGTCATCTCACACCTCGCGTCGCATTCCTTACACCCAATGTAAATTCTCTAAGATCAACTTCCAATGTTTCATGTGTTAGGACCTTATTTGAATACTAGTGAGTAATTATAGTTTAGCTAACAACTTTTATTGAGGTTGCTTCAAGCTATCTTAATAACATTTAATATGCTCTAAATAATAACATTCAACATACTTTAAAATACTAACATTTGAACTTTAAGCAAACTTAAAATAAGTCAAAAATTTTAATCCAAATAAACAAGCTTAAAATTCCATAACAATCTTATTTCTATTGAGCAAGCTCAAAACTTATGATAGTCTTAATATCATCGAGCACATTATAAACTTATCCTCTTTTGAGTCTGCTTAAACTGCACAGAATGAATTGTATGCAATTCTAAAGCTTTCGATTATTGATTCTAAGAATACTCAAATCACCTGATCAAACTCGGTCCATTTGGCTTAAAAAAACTATATTGAGTTCCAACATCATCATGCAATCATTTATACTCAAATTTCATGCAATAAACGTTCAATCACCTTTAAGTAAAGTTACTATCCATCTTCTTCTTCACATAACACAACTCGACAATCATAAAAATCTCCACAATGATATTAACAAGGGATGTTCATTAATTAAAGGTCGATCAACTCTTATGAACCTACATGTACCAAAACTCATCAATGGCAACAACTTGAAACATAATTTTTGTGGAGATTTGATGAAGAAAACATATTAAGAACTTTAATGGAATTGTCTTTTTTCATTCTATGAGCTCCACTAATTTAGATTCATATTATTTAGCATCAACCTTCTTGGATATTCAAAAATCCTAACAATAAATGCAAGATTTTCTATAACTTCTTTGATCTCCTAATTTTCTCACAAGCTCTTGAATGGTGTCGAAGTTTATTTCGCATGTTGAACAAGAGACCATGAGACTTATATAGTCCTTGACTTTAAGGCTTACCTCACTCACAAATCTTTAGGTGAATCATAGACTCACATTTAAGCTATCACATTCCATTAAGTCAAAATCAAAATACCACTTATCCCTTTTTTTATGACACCTAACATGCACCTTATTTTCTGGTGGTCCACTTACACATGTCATAAAACATTTCTCATTTTTTCCATGCCCTTTTAAATTAATTACAAGTAAGTCTAATTCCACAAACCTATAAGTTGTCATTGAATTTTACTTTATTTACAATCAAACCATAAACATAGTTTATTTAAGTTAGCAAATATTAATTTAGTTTAAATATAGCTACTAACCAAAGTATGGACTTTTGTTATATGTAAATTCAAAGTCTATTTAAGTATTCTTCACAACATCTATTATCCATATCTCGCGCTCGTACGCATCTCGAGGCATGTTCATACTCACACGCCGAATTAGTGAATAAAAAAGCTAAATAAGTTTTTCGGGTATAGTGTATAGACATACAATACACTAGGCATCCATCGCTCAAAAACAATATATTACTCGGTCTCCATGTCGAGTGTTGGAAACGTGTACCTGCTCTCAAGCCACATCACGGGCCGATGACCCTAATTCTTGACTAATTTACTATTAATAAATTCTGGGCCATTAAAATATAGATCTCATATATATCTCAGGTGACAACAATGTAAATAAGCATCATATACATATATTTCAAGTGTATCTCTCAAAACACATACCCAAATATGGATAAAACAATTAAGTATAATATAATAAATACAATCAAAATACCGACGATAGTAATAAAGAAAGAGCTGACTCTGAAGGAAACTCAAAGGTAGTCATCGATCTCGCACTTCTCACCCTTGTTACTATAAGAGCCTCTAAAGTGAGTAAAGCCAAAAAATATTCAACAATATTTCTTAGTAAATGACAATCGTCTCTAAGTCATGCGAGTATTTAAAGAAAACTATACATTAATGGTAAAGTGCATGATAGACATACTAATGAAGTAAAACAATAAATTTCAAGGGTCAAGGAAGCAAAATAGATATGCGAATAGGTAATCATACCAAACTAAAGTTTATCGGATCAAATCATAGCTTGAAGTCGACACAACGACCCTAAGGCTAGTTCCAACTGCCCCGACAAGACTTTCTAGGCACTGGGGACTCTTTGATTCTTTTCCAATAAACCATTTTAAACTATCAAGGTAAGCCACAACGATGTCGGATGCTTTATCCCTTGTATAGTCCTCAACGAGAAGCCAAGATGACTCCGGATGCTTAACCCTCGAGATGACATGACTAGTGGGTTACCTAGACCCTCAGCTACTTGAAACAAGAATGGAATACAAGTATGAAATAATTTCAAGATATTAACAATAAAAAGTTGAAAAGAAATCATACCGACGCTCTTACTGGTTTACTTACCTCAACTACGCAAAAATACCAATTTTGGCGGCTCCCACGTGGCTCCAAATTAATCCTCGACACTTGACACAAGTTTACTAGTCATCTAGCATCAATTTAAAATAGTTTAAGTATGTTAGAGACGCTTTCTATTGCATTATTGAAACAAACAATGTTGTTACATCTCCTTTGGTCACAAGACTTGTGATCACAACCCATTGTGGGCACAAATGTCCCCTGTGGGCACATGCATCTTCTATGGACACAAACGTCTCCTGTGGGCATAGACAACTACTATGGGCATAGACGTCTTGTGGGCACATACGTCCTCTATAAGCACAAATATCTTTTGTACACATAGATGTTCCCTTGTAGGCACAATCACTATTTATCATCTTCTCCAACAACCTAATATGAATGAAAATTACCACAATTTTGTCATCGAATTTCGACCCAAATCAAGAGATTCTTGTTCATTATGGGTTCATTGGCCTCGATAGGTCTTAATTATCCTAAAGTAGCCATTAACAATGTTTAAAGCCTCAATTTATGTAAATTTGCATGCATTCATGACATAAAACATAAAAAATCATGAATACTAGAAATCTCTACAAAATCATTAAATTGGTTCATATTTGAAAACCCCATAAATGGAAACAAATTGAGCTTAAAAATCTCAGCACATATGTTGTACAATAAAAATCTCATTGCACCAATATTGACCATGAGAAAATGAGAAAGATTTGGAGGGCTTACATAGGGCTTCAATCCTTGAATGGATTCCTTGGATTTCTTGGCTTGAACTTCTTTTCCTAATTCAATTTCATTAAACTTTCAGCAAGAACCCTTCCTTTTCTCTCCAAACCTAGTTGAACTTTTTTTTTTCTATTTTTCTTCTAAGTTGTCGAGAACATAGAACTTATATACATAGGAGTGTAAATCATAGTCCTTTGATCCTCTTCATATCACATAGTGTTAAATCTCTACTAATCTAGGATCCTTATTAATTGAGACACCCATGCCATGGATGTTCACTAACTTATCCTTGTATCTCATAAATTTTGGATCTCTTAGTACATCAAGGCTAGAGCAACCCCCTTGTTAACCAAGGTTTATACTCATAACTTACCCGAGTTAAGCTAGTCCAATTTAATATTCTTTTTTTGTTCATGATCTGACTTTGGAAAATAAATAGACTTGGCTTATTAGTGCAACTTATGCTAAATAAACAAACTTGGGTCAATTATATTTTATTCTCGACTTAGGCATGTACATATAAATACAAATGACTTGGGTTATTTCAATTTAAATTTGTTTCATTACACAACATCCGCGCACATACATCTCGAAGTCACTTTTTCGCTCATAATTAAAGTCCAAGATCGAACCTAGCTACATTAATTACTCATGCTACATAATTAGGTAGATATAATACACGACATCAAACACAAGTAAAATAATTACCTCGGCGTTGATGCCCGAGTTCAGACTGAGATTGTCATGTAGGGCTGGTCGCCAAACCACAGTTCTATTAGGCAGATGACTAGGATTAGATTGTTCGGATCGTTATAACTTGAAAAGTTTATTTGACAAAAAAAATAACTAGGAAAGCTTAAAGTTTACGATAATAAAGGGCTAAATTACACTCGCGGTTTTTCAACTTTATAATTTATAACGCTTTGGTCATTGAACTTACGTCTATAACAATATAGTCACTCAATTTCGCAAGTTGAAACAACTAATCGCAACTCTTTATAAGCTGTAACATGAAAGTCATTCGATGGCTTTTCGTTTGGAGGTGCAGTGAGAGTTCAACGTGGTGCCCAGTGGCCTCCTTTCTCGCATAAAGTTAAGTGACTTTTGGTGTCATGCGACATGTGCACCTTTATCGGACTTCCAATCGAGAAGCCACGCGAGTGACTTACGTGTTACAAATTATAAAGTTTAGTGATTAGTGTGTTACATGTTACAGAGTTGAGTGATCATATTAGCATAAATTAAGTGACCAAAGTGTTTACAAATTATAAAGTTCAATTACCATGTGTGTATAATTTACCTAATAATAAAGCCAAAACGCAAGTATTATCAGTTCGCTGACAAAAAAAGCATCATCAGTGGAGAGCACGTGATGACAGGTAGACGAAAATCCATGTACATGGGCATGCATGATGCATGTATGCGTGCATGTGCTTCGTTAATAAATTAACAAACAATATAATAATTAATGGAAGAACAGCTTCTATTGCCACTTCAAATCAAATCAAAATCTTTATTTGTATTTCCCTAAAAAAAAAAACTTTATTTGTATATGTATTATGATGTACGGTCTACATATATTTGTTATTTTATGCATATTTCAGGAGTAATAAAGGGAATGTTCCTTGCTCTCAACCGATTTTTTGAACTGAATGTACATGCTAGAATAAGTTAGGCAAGTCTTATAAAATAGAATGGGTACTGTCATTTAGACTCAGTTTTTTTTTTTTTTTTTTTTTTTTTTTTTTTTTTTTTTTTTCATTATCCTCTAAAGTTTAACCACTATTCAAACACCCCTCCATAAATTAGGGGGATTTGAATTTTTATTTTTTAGTTTTTAGTTTTTTTATTAGAGGACCCTCCAAAAACACAAATATTTGTTAAAAATTGAAAAAACTCCTTTATGAGTCTACATACTAATAAACATGCAATCTAATTTTTCACCAGAAAAGTATATGTATTCTAGCATTAAAATTCTGAAAATAGTTGTTCTAGCTCCTCATTAAATGTTGTTAATAAAGGGTTATTTCAATGCATTTAGTCTCTGTTTCGAATCTTACATCATCCATTTGGTTACTGCAACATCATTTATACAGAACATTAATCTTTTGTTTATATATATCATAGGTTCACAAGTACTGCAAATCTAGCAACATCCAAGTGCATCTCTCAGAATTTTCACACACGAATGTAATGTTGTGGTGATTGTTGAGCCATATGACACTCCAAAACATAGCATATATTTTGCAGTGTTATTGACAACTTCACATCTCTATGTTTATTGTTGTGAAGATTGTTCAGGGTGTTTGCTATGTGCTAATTTATAAGTAAATATTTTTTTTACCCTCTATTGTATATTATTTTCTAAGAAATATAGGTTGATTATTGTGAATTGTAATTTTAATTGTAAAAAATATTACAATATATTCATGCAAATTAATTTATTAACTTTCTTTTTAAGTTTTAATAACTCATGTGCAAATGACTAGTTAAAATATAAAACCAACACTTGAGAAAAAAATCAAACCAACAACTGTAAGCGTAGATACATGCTTGAGCAATAGATAGAAGTAGACACTAATCAAACTTGAATGATGGTAGATGCATGCGTGTAAGAGGAGCAAGAGACGACAATGATGGATCTAATTACCGCTGGAGGACTGAAACTCTCAGATATGAATATATGTGAATTTTACGAAAAAAAAGGCAATAAACACTGCTATTGGAGCCATCGTCGATCAAAACAGAAGGTCAACCGTGGTTCGAATGGAAAAATCACAAAGAATAATTAAAGAAAGAGAAAATGAGGTTTCAGAGTTTGGTATGTTATTCACCAATTCATTTTATAAAATAAATGTTGAGTTATCAAAATCTTAAATCTCAAATTATTATCCAAGTTTTTTTTATTACCAACTAGAAAATTAATTAATATCAAATGGCTACGTATTGTACATATATTCCCGAATTAAATATAGTTTTCTATTCTATATTCTCTCATTTTTCATGAAATCCTATAAAATGATCATGAATTTCAAAACTAATTTAATAAATCATATAGAACAATTTGGTTTGGTGATCCGAGACAGAATCAAACTGAGAATCTTTCATTGAGTACTAACAGAAAATTTGTCTACACTAAGAATAGTTTTGGGGAATTGAAGGTATCTCATGAGCTAAAGCTGGCACAGCTTGGCAAGAAACAAACAAGTGGTCAAATGATGCCTTCTCTAATCTCAACATTGAGAGCAAGTAAGGAAACAAATAAACAAACCACGTGGGTGCCAACTAAATCTATCATTAAATATTGTAAGAATTATGTATTCTTGGTAGTTAATACCATTAAATCCATGCTTGACATCTCAACCACCACGTTACTCTAGGCTCGATCTCCTCCCACTCCTCGTTTTTACTTTCAATCACACTTCTAATTAAACTCCCGATCCATTTAATTTATTTAGTTGTTTAATTTAATAAAGGGTAGTGCTAGATAGACTCAAAAAGTCCGGACTCAAACAACCAAAAAGACATAAAGACCCTTAATTTAAATTCATTATTGGTGTTTAGGAGTAGAGGGCAATTAGGTCTTTTACTTAGGTAGATATCTTAAATTGTTAACAAAAAAATCTGAGTCGGGACTCAAAAAGTCCAAATAAATTTTTTGTTTAATAAATTGAAAGTTAATGAAAATGTGAATGCCTCATTTTCAGTATATCTGTGCATAAACACACGTAATCCCATTTTAATCATTTGGTGTAGATATTTTTTTAGGGGTTAGTTTGAGGTGCTATATGAATTCATTAATTTTTTGGATCGTGTGCATTGCTATCTAGATTTAGGCTTCAAGTGCTTTGTTGTTGTATGAAAGTAATAATACACATTGCCACCAGGGGTGTTGATCAAGTGGTAAGTTTGCTGACCAAGGCAAACGTGTTGAGTTCGAAACTTGCCCCCTCATTTCTCCCTTTGATTTCTTTCTTGGATTCCTTGGCAGTTGGGGAGAGGAGAGGCAACTAAGAACCCTCAAAGGATTAGTCGGGTCCACCATTAGTCCAGTGTTAGCGGCGATGGCTCAGATAGCCTTGGCTATAAAAAAAGAATGCAATAATACACACTTTATATACTTCCTATACAAGATGCATGTGAACAAACTACAATCAAACGAGTGGATGCATCTCTTGTAACAATCTTTTTGACATAAATTACCTTCAAACTCAAAAAACAGTTCCTATAAAAATTATGAGACTTTGATACTCATGTGAAAGAAGGAGAGTGATCCAACACAAGGAACTCAATTTACTATAAGAGCATAAATAAGTTATCCTAATTGTATCTCTCTATTGTATATATATCTATCTATTGTTCAAGTCCTATTTAGCCGCCACTTCTTTCTTCCTCCAAAACATTAAAATACTTTCTTGATTCTCCATCATGATTTTTGATCTTGAGTCACTACCAATCTTCTTTTTTAATTGGCGGTGATTCCAATCACATCTTTTTATAATTTATTCATTCAATAAGCTGTAAATATAGTAAGATTTATAAAGATTGTCTCATCTTTGTCACGACACATCTTCCTCAAAAGTTGTCCCTGGATTTGTCCGGCAACCGGGTTAGTCTTTTGTTCAAGTTTTTTCATTTTATAGTTAGTTTGTCTTCCCTAGTTGGAAGTTTTTGACTTTCTTCCCTTGTTGGAAGTCTTAAGTTTTATTTCCCTTGTTAGAAGTTTTGTTATTCATTATGTGGTTCAAGTGGTGTTTGTGTATTTTCATGTGTTTCAATGTTGTACACAATAATCCTTGATGTCACACTATTCAATCTCATTATGGGGTTCACAACCAAATTAATGGCAGTTCTTTTAAACAACATTGAGGGCAGTGGCAGTGGTAGGGGTAGAGGCAGTGGTCAGGGTAGAGATATGGATAGGGTCCTAGTTCCAATCATGTACAGAGACGAGGACAGAGTGATCCATTTGGATTGGGATTCCAGCGTACTTGTTGGGAGTATGGACAGCCATGTCACTTTCTCAATACATGTCCACGACTGAGCAGAGGGCAACCACAACAGAGCTAGGAGCAAGTTCATGTTGTTGCCGCATTAGATTCGGCTGCTACTCGTAACCTGATTAAGGGTATGATTTACATTTGCAATCGTTTTATGTACACTATGTTGAATTCTGGTTCTATGGTATCTTTTATTTCCAGTCACTTAGTTGATGAGTTGGGTTTGAAGCCCAAAAGACTAGATAGACCCTTGATCCTTAGCACGACTGCTGGGGACGAGACATACTCGAACTTGTTGTGCGTTGATTGTTCGGTAGAAATAGAGGGTCATCTTTTGCCAGAAGATCTGAGAGAGTTGGAGTTCCTAGAGTTTGATGCATTATTAGGCATGGATTGGTTGAGTGCTCATCATGCACAGATCTATTGTCGCAGCAAGAAAGTTATGCTTCAGATTCTCGGACATCCTGAGTTTAGTTTTCAGGGGACTTTGACTAGTTTACCGATTACTAGAGGCAGGGTAGCTTCTAGCGCAGATGTTGAGACATTCACTAATGTTTTCAATATGACAGAGAGGGTCGAGACTACGTTGGAGGAGGTACTTATTGTGTGCGAGTTACCAGATGTTTTTCTGGGAGAGTTACCATGATTACCATTGCCTAGAGAGATTGACTTCATCATTGATTTGGTCTCGGGGACTAAACCTATATCTATTATGCTGTACCGGATGGCTCCAAAGGAGCTAGAGGAGTTGAGGGGACAACTTGATGAATTGTTGGAGTTACGTTTCATCCACCCGAGCATGTCACCTTGGGGCATGTCAGCCTTGTTTATTAAGAAGAAAATGGCAACCTGAGATTATACATTGATTATAGAAAGCTCAACAGGGTTACAGTAAAGAACAAGAATCTACTTCCTCGCATTGACGACTTGTTCGAGCAGCTGACAGGAGCACAGTGGTTCTCAAAGATTGATTTGATATCAAGATAACATCAGTTGAGGATTAAAGAAGAGGAATGGGAGAAGACTGCTTTTTGCACACGATACAGGCATTACCAGTTTACGGTCATGCCTTTTGGGTTAACTAATGCCCCGACGATGTTCATAGATCTCATGCATCGAGTGTTGAGAGAGTATTTTGATAGGTTCATCATTGTGTTCATCAACAACATCCTTTATCTACTCCGAGACCCATGAGGATTACAAGGAGCACCTCAAGATGATTTTGCAAAGTTTGAGGTCATACAAATTGTATGCAAAGTTAAGCAAGTGTGAGTTTTAGCTTACAAAGGTCGGGTTTATTAGGCACATCATCGGAGCCAACAGAGTGTCAGTAGACCCCACTAAGATCAGAGCTATGATAAATTGGCCTACACCATTGTCGGTGACATACATCTGCAATTTCTTGGGGTTCGCAAGCTATTAAAAGCGTTTTGTTCAAGACTTCGCGAAGATTGCGACACCGATGACGCAATTGATGAAGAAGGATACGAGTTTTCAGTGGAATGAAAGTTGTGAGAAAGCCTTCAGGACTTTGAAGGAAAGATTGACTACCGCACTAGTTTTGGTACTACCCGAGTCAGGGAAAGGTTTTAAGGTGAACACCGATACTTTTAAGGTCAATTTTGGCTATGTTTTGATGCAGGGTGGTAGAGTAACGCGACCTGACAACTGAAGATTCACGAAAAGAACTACCCTACACATGATTTAGAGTTAGTTGCAGTGGTCTTTGCATTGAAGATTTGACGTCATTATCTCTATGGAGATAAGTTTATGTTGTTTATTGACCACAAGAGTTTGAATTACCTTTTCACTAAGAAAGGGTTGAGCATGTGACATAGACATTAGCTTGAGTTTCTTAAGGACTATGACTTCTCATTGGAGTACCACCTTGGGAAGGCCAATGCTATTGCAAACGCATTAAGCCGCAGAGGGGTAGAATCAAATATTGTCACTTGCCACATAACATATGAGTATAGGTTACTCGAGGAGGTTGAGTTTATGTATGCTGTTGATATCCCGACCAGTACCAAAGTGTTGATTTGTGGGTAGATGAGGACTCGGATAGTGTCGATTCAGAGTGTAAGCAAGCATATGAGCAATACCAAAAGTTCTCGGAGTTTGCTTAGAGTTCAAATCATCCAGATTGAAGTCAGCCGATAGACTTATGCCTGAGATTTAGAGGTCGATTGTGGATTCCATCAATGGCTGAGTTACGTGATGAGATACTTGATGAGGCTCACCACTCATGTTTTACGGTTCATTCGAGTCAGACCAAGATGTATGCTGATGTACATCATCTTTTCAAGTAACCAGGGATGAAAACCACTATTTTTTATTATGTTCGAGCGTGTGAGGTATACCGGTGAGTTAAGGCTAAACATAGAGACTCGGTGGGTTATTACAGCCACTTCCCATTCCTTGGTGGAAGTGGGAGCATATTGAAATGGATTTTGTCAATGGCCTACCTCGATCTCAACGCGGACATGGTAGTATCTAGGTGATTGTGGACAGGTTGACGAAGTCCGCGCACTTCTTACCGATCTTTACCATATATCAGGTGGATAAGTTGGCGAGTTTGTACGAACGAGAGATTGTTCGACTACATGGCATTTCGTTATCGATTGTGTTAAACAGAGGGCCACAGTTTACATCTCAGATTTGGCAGAGCATGTAGGCATAGTTCAACACGCGATTGGATCTCAGTATAGCCTATCATCCCCAAACTGACCGACAATCAGAGAGACTGATTCACATTCTATGTTAGAGTACGGCGTATCATGAGAATAGTATCTTCATTTGTGTGAGTTTACCTACAATAATAGTTATCAGGTCAGTATTGGTATGACACTATTTGAGGCACTCTATGGTAGACCACGATATCTCCATCTTGTTAGGCAGAGCTCGAGGACGTAGCACTTATTGGGCCAGAGATTGTGGTGGATCACATAGAGAAGATACGACTGATCAGATTGAGGCCGAAGGGTGCAGATGAGAGGCAGAAAAAGTATTATGACATGTATCAAGGCGAGTTAGAGTACGATGTAGGGAGCCATGTGCATTTGATGGTTTCTCCAATGAAAGGTCTTAAGAGGTTTAGGATTAAAGGAAAGTTTGCGCCGAGGTTTATTGGTTCGTTCATAGTGAAGAAACGAGTAGGCAAGGTTGCGTATAAGCTGGAGTTGCCACCTCAGTTGTCTAGGATCCACCCTGTATTTCGTATTTCTATTCTTCGACTGGATAGGTTGAGGAGGGCAAACGACCGACAGTGGACTTCAATCTGATAGACTTGAGGGAGGACATTACTTATGGTGAACAGCCTATCTAGATTATAGACTGTAAGATGAAGATTCTTAGGAACAAAGAAATCCCATCAGTCCTTGTCAAATGGAAACATCACGGAGATGAGGAGGTGACATGGGAGCTCAAGTCACATATGCGCGAGTACTTTCCCTGCCTCTTCTAAGTTTCAGTAAGTTCTTCCCTTATGATTTGTTTCAATTTCGAGGAAGAAATCCTAATTAGTTGGAAGACTGTAACGACCTCAAAATCTAACTCGTGTCACGTGTCATTTCAAGGTCAAACGTGAGACCTAATTGTCGTGATACGCATGTCCAATTCCCGGGCATCGACATCGAGGTATGTTATTTTTAGTTGATGCTTGTATTATTTATTATATAATAATTGGACAATTTAAATTAGTTGGTTTCAAAAATTTGTGAATAAGGTACACGCGAGGCATATAGGTGTCAAGACATGAGCGGATACGTATCTCGATTTGCGTGTCGACGTGGGACCGAATAAGAGATTTATAGAGTAAGTTTAAATTGAGCTAAATATGATTTTATAGTAGCTTTGATGTGGCTATGGTTGATATACAATTAATGGGCCTAAGTTATTGTAGCAAATTAATTAGCCACATGATGTGCATCAAGACACGCATTAAATAATCTAGAGACAAAAATAGTTAACTATTGGTGTCAATTAGGAGTGGTTAGTGAGACAAGTATGTCAATATATACCATTAGACATGTCTCGGGATACGTATATGGAAATGGATGTGTGGCTATGGTTCAACCTATCCATTCCCATATAAAAATCACAAAAAGCTAAGTTTTTTTTTTGTCTCATCGTTTGAGCAAGAAAAGAGAGTTTGCTGGAGTCATTAAGGAGGAGGAGAAGTCGAGAAAACCAGTGAGATTAGTGAAACTTTGGTGATCAAGGTTGGTGTGAGCATCAACTAGGTAATTTCATACACTAATTCAGTTAATTTTGCTTGATAAATTCATGAATTTGATTGGTTGTTGATGGGAAGTCTATTACGGAACCTTGGCGAAGGGGAGCAAAAGACTCGAGGCATGGCGGATGCCTAGACATCTAAGAAAGCAGAATTCTGCACTGCTGAATTCGGGGTTCTGCAATGTCTAGCGTGTTATGCCCTTTAGGTAGCGCGCAAAGAGTTTTGGGCAGTTAAGTATTCTTCGACAAGGAAGAACACTAGCACGCTATATGTTTTCACCTATCATGCTAAAGTCACGTAGTGTGCTGTGTAACTTCCTTAGTGAGCTACCGAGGCTCAGGACATTAACTTTTGAAAATTTTGAAAACTTATTAAACCTAATTAAATCAGTTTTAATCCAACCTTAGCAACTCTAATCCACTCTAAAATATATCGAACAACTCTAGGGAACTAAGGGGAGGTATCTGGAGTTCAAGAACGTGTTTTGGGGTGTCGGGAGGTCAAATAAGCTTGAAACAAGCTTTGTGATTCGCAAGTAAACGAGCTAAGATTTTTATGGTATTTCATTTTAAGCTATTAAGTATTATTGACATAGCTTTGATATCTATACTTGGAAACTCCATTCTGATTGAGTTGTCCGAGGGCAAGTGAGTTAACGGTGATCCTTGGAATGAGTGGTTGGATGAGGTAACATACCAGAGTCATGACCTTGGGATGCACTACACTTTATACTAGTTTTTGACGGGGTGTGATTTCTTAGTGTGGTTGTTCTAGGAAGTCTCACTATCTCGTGGGTTTAGGGTTTGTAAGTGTACCAAGTCTTAGAACCCGAGTCTTGATAGTTTGCCAAGACTCAACGACTTTTTGGTCGGGACTACTTGCACCTCTCTATTTGCATCCCTGGACACTCATGTTTCGATTGCATTTGATTTATTTACAGTTTTTTATTTATTCATGCATCCTTATACCTTTTTTTCTATCTGCATGAATATAGATTTATTTATTTATTTTGAAATGCTATTTAGTATCTTACCGGCGTTACTTACCTAGGCTCGTTATTCTCGTGTTTAATTGAGTGCAGATCCGAAATCGAGAAAGGGAAAAGGCCAGTACTAGGAGATCTACTGTGAGGACTTTGCAACAGCCTTCCTTCTCTTACTTTTATAGGTTTTATATTACTTATGTATATTATTTTATCATATGGGGTATATGGGTTTTATCAGATACTTTAGGACATGTATATGAAATTATATCTCTCTTCCGTTCATTATATATGATGATTGTGCTATGAAGGGTTTCCACACTGTAGGATGTCTTGACTGGTTGATTTAGAGTTGTTTAGATTTGCTTAAGTTGAAATTGCTTCCGCATAACTTTTTACAACTTACAAATTTGAATAACTTATGATAAATATTAAATCTTGCTGCCTTGTAATAAAAATAGTTAGGAAGGCTGAATAGGCATGCATTGACGTCGCGAGGATTGACTTGGGGTCCACATAAGTCTAGGCCTGGCATGGCCAATTTTGGTTTGTGGAACTGGGGTCGTCATAGTTGGTATCAGAGCCATGTTTAGATAGAAGCTAGGTATTTACGCATAACTCAAGAACAAACCACAACCAACATAAGACGCAAATCAATAATACAGTTAGGACAAGGTTGGAACTTATAGTGGAATTTTATGGTCCTGACTTAAGTCTTAGTTGGGTTGTGGAACTAGGGCTGTCAGAGGGCACCCTCGATGTCAAAGATTCTCCCCCCATCAAGCAAGTCGGACAACTTCTAGGGATGACTATACGCTGATCTTCTATCCTCCAGCCAATACGACAGTTGGACGATGTTTTTTGCCTTTCGACCTTTTCGACGACGAGGTTAGCATACGTCGATGTCGCTTGGGTTCACGAAGTTGCTTGATGGGACCTCCACCGATCGTCGATGCCGCACACTGCCGGGCCAACATGATTCAGGCTAGGTCCATGCATACAGGGTTCTTGGGAACTGCCTATGCATACTAGAAAATGACTGAATCATATTTAATTCCTGAAATTTACTTAAATTATTCATTATTGAATTACATTATGCGATGAATTTTATAAAACCATGTAGTTCACTAATCGGGGGGCCTTTTGGAACCCAAATCCATCCTCTAGTGATCGAGGGAAGGGCAAGGCGCACCACCGAGACGACTTCAGACTGCCATGATCTTCACTATAGGAGTGATCTTTTTCGTGTATCTATTTTTTTATAGACCGAACTTACATTTTTGTTCGTGTATGGATTATGAGATCCTTTTGGACATGTTCCTTGATTTGAACTTATGGTACTGATAATATAACATGTGTTTTCCCTGCTTAGGTTTCCATTTACTTTTCAGTGTTTTATTATATCTTCACCAAAATAGGCACACACTTGATTTGAACTTAATTGTTGAAAAAGCAACTGACTAATTTTAGAAAAATCTTATAACTTGAAAATCATGAATTTTAATGGTGCTAAGAGCGTGTAACGACCTGAATTAATTAAATCGAGATTATACTCTAATTAGGGATTAATGACCAGTAATTCTAGTTGACGTGTTAAACTTGATCGACCCTCGTGCAAAAAGTCGACGTAAAGTTATTATTTTTGTGTAATGCATGCTATTTTGATGTATTATTTATTTATAAATCGCGTTGCACTAGCTAGTTTCCATTATCGAGTTGTGCGTGAGCGCGTTGAGAGCGTGGAATACCTTGGTTTGCGCTTAGCGCGGGTATTAGGCAGTTAGGACTTAGGCAAATAAAAGCTAGGCTGAACTAGTAAAGCTACTACTAATTTTCCCCAAGCTAAGGTTTATATAATTTATCAAAATAAGGCCTAAGTTACTAAATTAAACAAAATAAAATTAAATAAAAACTTGAAATGTGCCTTGAGATGCGCATTGGCGCAAGGCGCCAAGGAGCCGAGTAGTCAGTAGCTTAGTCGATAATAGAGATAAATAAATGTGATATCTACAAACTAAGCTATTTATTTTGATATGCCTAAAGTTATAAAAATTTAGGCTAAGTGAAATAAAAATAATAACAAAACCTAAGTTGAGACATTTAATTGAGACCTCTAGATTATCCTTGTGATGACTCCATCAAGAGTATCCTAGAAAATCTAGTGGACATTAAAGGTGCATGGATTATTTAAATCCAAACCCTTGGTGTGCATCTAGATGAGTAAGTGAAAGAAGATGAAGGGCTAGAAGTGGACTTAAAACTAACTATATTAACAAGTGTGATCTCGAACACATGCAAAACAAAGCCCTGGATTTATTTGAAAAGAAGAATTAAGGGTTGAAATCTTAGTGGAATTAGTGAGATTAAGAGCTCAAAACGGAGGTGATTCAAGCTAAAAAAGTGAGAATCAAGGAAGCTAAACTAGGTAACAAATATCAACCCTTTCGACTTGGTTTTCCTTGCTTTCTATGCATCAAAATTGGGTTTTTTTTTTGTTAAAAAAGAATTTCTTTGAATTTATTGAACTCGAATTGTGTAAAGACACCATTGAGTTTATTAACAATCTAATTTATGAGTTTTTGTTGGTGTTGAGTTTTTTCTTTTTGTTAATAAATTGTTGTTGTTGACGATTCGGTTGTTTAGTTAATGTTGATGATTTGTTGTTGTCGTTGTTGTTGTTGTTGTTGTTGTTGTTGTTGTTGTTGTTTATTAAAAAAAAAACCTTCAAAGAGCCGAGATGTACATTTTGTCTCTGATGATGACCACGTGTGTGTGTAAGCCCTGGGCCGCCCTTGCAGCCAGGCCTGGTTCAGGTAGGCCCAACCCCATACTTTAATATTAATTTTTTCAAAAAATAAATAAACTGCGATTTAAAATGAAATAATTTTTAAAAAAGATAAAAATAAATAAAAATTATGAAAAACTCAAAAAAACTGGGAAAAAAATAGAAATCGGAAAAAAGCGTAGAAAATTGAATTTTGAAAAACTTTTGGGGCACCGGGTGTATAACTCGTGAAGTGCACTGCCACTAATATTTGGACTAAAGTTATTCATTTTTAATCACACTATAAACTCAATTAATTTGACCCTAAAATATCTAAAATAATATATTGGACACCAGGGGTATATGAAACTACAGTTAGGGGGTTGGGTGTGCACTTCGAGGCTTGAGTGGGACACATTAGAGGGTTATTTGCAACTGTTTCAGGTTTGTAAAACCATTAGAATTTCGGCTTGCATTCATTTCTAGCACTGTATATTTCCATTTGATATTCGCGCTATTATTTCCTTCCATGTTGTATTCTCTTCCCGTGAGTGTTGTGTTGCTTGTCGATTGGGTCCAACATGGCATATCCTTGCAAATGGGGCTCGCTACCCCGGGGTTTGCTTGAGTAGTGTGCATATGTTGGAAACCGCGGTCGAGGTTACTTCCACAAATATCTTGGATTATTCAGAAGGATTTTCCATGAGTTTACTCCCGTCATCGACCCCTTCCCTTAAAGGATTAGACGGTAGTTTGACTATCAGCTGTCGAATAACTCTCATTCGACCTTACGGAGTTGGTGTAAGCCACTAGCCAGTAGGGCCCACTCGGTTTAGTGACTTCGACCTCCGATTTGGCGCGATGTGATCCCATATTCATATTACTTTTCTTTAGTTGCTACTTATCTTTATGCGATTTACTTATTTCCTGTCCTTTAAATTACTAGCATGAATTGTAGTCGCTTAATTAAGTCTCTTGAATATTAGACGAACTTCTCTGGATTTTAGTTACTAGAATTCCCCTCATTGTTTTTGCTATGTGGCAACAACAATGGTTGTAAATTCTAGATCCTCAGTTAAGCCGGGGAAAGGAGATACTAGATGACTGTCTCTGAGGTACCAGGACCTCGCCAGATTTTGTGTAGGTGGTTGTATATATTTATTTACTATTTTATAGAGTTTGAGGAGGACTTATGTACCCAATACATGCATATTAACTTCTTTTGCATATTTTGTCGCTACTTACATGATATGTTTGGTATTTTTGCTAGGTTTCGACACCGTAGGTTGTTTGTTGATGCATAAGTCTTTTAAATTTATTATATTCATGTTCTAAGACTTTCGCTTAAATTAATCAATTGATATGAACTTCTCAAGTCGTAGTAAACATCTAACTTGTAAATTCTTGAACTAAATGACTTAATAACTCAAAAATCACTAAGTTTGGCTAACTAAAACTTTTAATAAAGGATAAGCTCATGGACCATCATCGATAAGGGCGTAGTGACGTGGTGTTTTAGTGACTTGTCTGGCGAAATGGTGATGCTAGTTTGCACAAGAATTTGGAGCCGTCACAATTGGTATCAGACCCTAAGTTCAAGGAAATCTAGGGAAAAGTTTAAGGAACTCGATTAACACTTAACACACGAACTTAGAAATGGAAACCGAAATATCTTGACTTAGAACCTTAGTTGTAAAGCGAATGTGAAACGAGTTGTACCAGGGCTTATACGTTATATATTTTAATTGTAATTACATATACGCGTATTCAAGACTGATCTAAACACAATTTCAATATTGAAGATTCGACATGGATGGACAACTAACTCCACCCGCGACTCATGGAGGTCAGACCAGGACTTGACTCGCACCGTAAACGTAGATCCTATCATTGCTAACATAATCTCTGACAAGCAGTTCAAGGTACTTATAGAGATGATGCGCACCCAGTCTGTCACGATCGCAACACTTTTAGCCTCACGTGCACCAACCACTGTAGAGATGATTGCACCTCCATAGTCCAGGTGACTGTAGTCAGGACGCTGAGGGTTGAGATACCAGTTGAGACTGCCCAGCTAACTTTTATCATTGACATCCCAACAAGAGTAGCCGCACCGATAGTTACACCCGCAGTGACGATGGTACTTACCTCGGCCAATAAGATTACTTTTTAGACATCCTTATCAGTTGAGGCAAAGCTGATTAAGGAATTCATTAGGTTTTAGCCAAGCTACTTCCAAGGAGTCAGAGATCTAGAGATCACAGGGAAGTGAGTTCTATCGCACGAGAGACTTCATGGGCTTTTGAGGATCCATGATAGTGTTTGCACCGGGATTTCATGGTATATACTCAGAGGAGAGGCTGCAGTTTGGTAAATCGCTTACATCGATACTCGTAGAGACCTGACCAGTTGGCCAAATTTATGCCGATCGTTTTACTATTAGTACATCTCTCCAGAGATGCAACTAAGGTAAAAAGAGGATTTTTAAAATCTGAGACATTAGTTATGTAGTACATAGAGTGATACTGGTACTTACTTCAGTTCGCATTCAATGTGGCTTGCACGGATCGAATAAAAATCTATTATTTCACTAGGGGACTTCAGCTAGAGATAGCTAATGTTGTACTATCTGAGCTAGGACCCTACATGAGATTTAGGAGAGGGCATTAGCACATGAGACTTACTTATTATTGCGCGATATTGCTCCCATGCCAGTAGCAGACGACCGATAGTCAGGGTAGGGTAGTAGGAACAAAAGGAATCGAGATTAGAGAGATATATGAGGGCTAAACATGATGATCAGTAGGCAATCAACGCCCATGCTATTGTACCTGTGCGACTAACTCAAACTACAAATAGCGGATATGTACAGCCGCAAGGTCAGGGATTGACTCATGACCAAAGGGACATGGATCGAGGAGAGCATGACCATGACTATAGGACAGAAACTGGAAAGTAGAGCTAATACGAATCAGGGAACGGGCTCATGCATTGGTAGAGCTGGCTTGTGGGGCGATTAAGCAGCCTACCGTGAGTAAAATTTAAGATTGATAGTGCATGGAGTTTAAGAATTTTAAGTGAGTGATTTGAAATTTACAAATCTTATCATATCTAGTCGCATATCCGTGAGAGTTAAGGTTTTTCTTGTGCTATCTAGAGTTAGTGAATGTTTGAGTCTCGATACGACACCTAGAGATGAAATTAATGGGATTTGCAGGATGCACATTGTTTAGGTTGGAAAACCCAAAGTACTCTTAACACTTCGAAAGATGAACCTTAAAGTTTTGGCACCCTAATAGGTTGGTGACACATTGCCATATTAGGCGAAGGATAGGGCCGAGTGTCTACGGCTCGAGAGTAGTTTGCGACATATAATCGTGCTTGTTCTGGACACATATAAGTTTGGAAACCCTCAAAGGTGATAGGGGTCTATATGGTGTAAGGCTATTAGAATTTCTTTCCTAATGGTTATGAAATCGACATGTTAGTTGGGCACGGTTATGGACAGGGAAGTGGTAGGTTATTATGCATGACACGCACCTGTATCCCATAACAACGTTATGTTGGGGCATGTGCCCTAGGTCAATCCATTAATTATCTTTATGAATACTTTTAGTTAATAAAATAGAGGATTTCATTTGTTGTTTATTATAATTAATTTGCATGTTTACAATATAATAAGATCCACGGGTATTTATAGAAATATCCTAAATGTCCCTAGTCAATCATTATACTGGGAACTATAATGAATTAAGACTAGTGCGAGTCTTGATTGATGATCATATGATGATTATACGCATAGGGATACGAATCAAGATCACGAGTACTTGTTAGGGAACAAAGTACTGGATCGACCCGCTATGAGAACATCACATGGATTAAGTCATAGTTGTTTCTCATGATAGGTATATTATTTCAGTCGTATGACTTGAGATTACCAGAGACTTCAACATTAGGAACATAGTGATTTGACACTATCAAACATTGTCTTTAATCGGACGATTATAAAGGTTGTGATTGGTTACCGTGTGAGTAATGTGATGAAGTTATGTAATCGAGATAGAATTTGTCCCTCTCATATAAAGAGAGATATCTAGTGGATCCCTCGATGTGTTAGACTGTTAAAAGGCCTAGTCTAAGTGAATTGATATTGATTAATGTCACTTAGATGTTTTCAGTCTACATAGAGATCGAGACTAGTACGATTGAACATGTTGGATGACAATTCCATGCCTTATGTTTGATCAAAAGGATATCGCGTGACAAAAGGATGTTATATACACTATTGTTTAGGTTGTATCGATTTGATATTCATACAACTTGGGTAGTCATAATGTCTTGCTAGAGGCCGTTTATGACTTGTATGCCAAAATATGTTTTGGTACACTGCCAATGTTATGTGAGCTTATTGGGTCGCACACTAAGAATGGTTTTGTGAGATTTTAAGATGGTTCAGAAAAATAAATTTTATATGATAAAATTCATGATAGAAACGTCCTTGTGGTGTAGTACACTTATACTTCTTTAAGTAGGGGTATATGTGTAATTTACTTAACCGTCTATATACAAGAGTTGTATAAATAAATGCTTTAAGTTAGAACACACGTACGAAAGATTAAGGGCCGAAACTCTATCTTCGTTTTAGGAACGAATTAGGGTTTTCTGGTATGCTCTGGATCGTTTTGGAGAGAAACAAAAAATTTGGTATTCTCTCGAAGCTAGCACTTCGAATCTCGGCCGCCGTTTGTGTGTGGACTGCTGGTAGAGGGCGTTCGTCGTTGACAGCGCCTTAAGGATCGATCAACCTTAAGAAATGTATATTGCGACTGAGGTATGATTAAGTTTTCATGGTTTAAACATTTTTAATAGAATTAGATTTGGATCTTGTTGGGTTTTTTGTCAAAATTGTTTTGTGATTTCCGCTACGTATGAACCCCAAAACCCAACAGTGGTATCAGAGCCTTCGAGTGTGATTCCATTAAATTCATTGCATGTTTTCTTCTGACATATACATGATATATGATTGAAAGCATGTTAATAGTTGATGTATATGTGATATGCAAAAGGTTTCTGTGAGATTTATTATCATGTTTTGTGTATATGATACACATATTCGTGATTTAATTAAAATCAGTTTCGTACATGCTAGTAACCATGTTAGGTTAATTCAAATAATTTTAATGAATTGAATTTCGTGTTCTGTGATCCATGACACCATTAGGTATAATCTTTATTTTTGTGTATTGATGTGTGGATGAAATCTCTGTAATTTAGTATGCATATTTAGGTTACATTGTTTTAAGTTTCTTAAATCTCTGAATATTAATTCGAAGCTAATATGATTAGGTTCGATTGGGATAGTAGTTCATGTTTCAATTACATGTTTGTGATTATTTGGATGAGGACCGAAATCGCAAATAATTATTTTTTGAAATTATTTATTTATCTCGTTATATTTATTCTGTTATGAAATTTCTATTTGATAAGAGATAGATAACGAATTAGATTAGGAAATAAAATCGGTTTCATAAATATCGAGAATTTTGTTATTAGAGATATGCTAGGATTCAAATATCTTAAGTCCTAATTGAATTAGGATAAGATGATTAGTCAGATGTGGGCCCGGGTTAATTAAAATATTTTAATTTACTTAATTTCAGATAAATTAAGGGGTTAATTAAGGATAATAAAATCAGCGAAAAATATGATTTTCTATTGCGAATTTTAATTTTCGGAATTGAAATTCGTCTCCTAAAAAAACAAACAGGGGCGCTGCCCCTTGTTCCCCCATCAGCTGACCGGTCTGCAAAACCATCGCCCGTTGACCGGTCAGCGGGACCGCCCTCTAACTAATCCTAGCGCACGGAAATTCTTTTATTAGTGAATAGTATAAAAAATTTCTAAATTGTTTAGTGATTGAACAAATCAATAAAATATATGATATTTCATCGTTTACATAAAATCACTAAAACTGAATAAAATCCCTCTATTAAATTTTAAGTCTCGTGCCATCTATTTTAAACACATGTCAATGCCTCGATCGCACTAATATAGTTTCAGCCATAGCTAGATGTATTGTGTTATCTTGGTGAGACAAGTTGGGTAAGAGTTACCTAAATGTTTAAAATGGTCCGACTTAATAAAGCTATCAAAATAGTTTTGAGCTTTAAGAACGTGATGAGATAAAAAAACATGCTAAGACATAAGATGTCCCGTATCTCATAAAAGTATCTAAAATTACATAAGATGTAATTGGCAACTGTTAATTACCTAAATAATCTAGTTCTGTGTTTCATGCCATAACTGTCATAGATTTGGTGAAATATGGATTTTAGTCCCCTAAATAAACAATATGTTTTAGGAGGGTTGTTAATTTAGTGGGAGTCTATTCCTCTATACTAAAATAAAATTTGAATAATCTTTTTTGTAGATCAATGGCCTCTTCAAGTAACAATAATCCCCTGTCACTGCATGAACGCAAGTTATATGTCCTAGATGTTCCAATCCCTGAGGACCCACCAGCCAATTCTACGAAAGCTGTGAAGGATGCGCATAATAAGTATGTCAACGATTCTACTGATGTTGCATGTATTATGCTGGAAACTTTGGTTCCTGAACTTCAGAAGGACATGGAACTAATGGAAGCCTACGACATGGACGTAACGCTGAAGGAAGGGCTATGTTGACCAGCTTGATAGACTCGAATTTCCCATAAGCCAAGAGTTGGCTACGGATTTGATCCTGAATTCATTACCGAAGAGTTACTCACAATTTGTGATGAAATACAATGTGAATAATGTGGAGAAACCAATTTCAGAGTTGCATTTGATGCTAAAAACTGCTGAACAAAATATCAAGAAACCCTTTAGTAATATGTTGATGGTCCAAAAGGGAAAGGGAATGAAGAAGAAAGGCAAAGGCAAGGCTAAAGTTGCCAAGGCTGTTGCTGCACCTATCGCAAAGCCTGTGGAACAAGTCAAGCCCCAGCCTGTTCCTGCTTCAAAACAAACAAAAGAAAAGGAAGGAAATTGTCATTTTTGCCATACACCTGGACATTGGTTCAGAATTTGCAAACTCTATCTGGAAGATCTAAAAAAGAAAAAAGGTAGTGCGACTACCACTATAGGTATTTATGTTATTGAAAATAATTTATCTACTAGTGATTCATGGGTATTAGATACTCGATGTGGATCTCACATTTGTATAAATGTGCAGGGACTTACCAGAAGTAGAAAGTTAAAGAAAGGAGAAGTCATCTTTCGCGTAGGGAATGGAGCAAGAGTTGCAGCCCTGGATGTTGGATCATATGACTTAGTCTTACCTAGTGGACTTATTTTAACTTTAAATAATTGTTATTTTGTGCCTGCCTTGAGCAGAAACATCATTTCAGTTTCATGTTTTGATATCGATGGTTTTGATTTTATTATTGCAAGTAATAGATGTTTCATTTCTCGTAAAGGCATATTTTATGCAAATGCTGATTTGTGTGATGGTCTTTATATTCTAAGCATGAAAAGGTCCATTGATACTCCAGTTTTTAACATAAATATAAAGAGACTCAAGTCAAATAATTTGAATCAAACCTATCTTTGGCATTGTCGTCTCGGGCACATAAATGAGAAACGCATAACGAAGTTCCATAAAGATGGATTTCTAGATTCATTTGATTTAGAAACATTTGAAACGTGCATATCTTATTTACGAGGAAAAATGACTAAAAGTCCCTTTACTGGACATAATGAAAGGGCAAGTGATTTATTGGGGTCTAATATATACTGATGTATGCGGTCCTATAAACACAATGGCTAGAGGAGGTTATCAGTACTTCATTACATTTACTGATGATTTCGGCAGATATGGTTATGTATATCTTATGAAACATAAAGCTGAATCATTTGAGATGTTTCGAACGTTTCAAAATGAAGTGCATAATCAACTTGGTAAAAGTATCAAAATACTTCGGTCAGATCGAGGTGGTGAATATTTGAGCCAAGAATTTGATGCTCATCTTAGAAATTGTGGGATTGTCTCCCAATTGACTCCACCAGCAACTCCACAATGGAATGGAGTTTTTGAAAGGAGAAATCGAGCCTTATTAGATATGGTTCGATCTATGATGAGTCATGCAGATCTTCCATTATCCTTTTGGGGTTATGCTCTACAAACTGCAGCTTTCACTCCAAATCAAGTTCCTTCTAAAGTGGTTGATAATTCACCATATGAGATATGGTACGGGAAGATACCTAGTTTATCATTCCTTAAGACTTGGGGTTGTGAGGCTTACGTAAATCGAGAAGTCTCTGAAAAACTAGCACCTAAATATGACAAGTGTTTATTTGTGGGGTATCCTAAGAAAACAAAAGGATATTACTTTTATAATCCCGCTGAGAACAAAGTGTTTGTTGCTCGGTATGGTGCCTTTATGGAAATACAGTTTATTTCAAAAGACACTAGTGGGAGAGAAATAAATCTTGAAGAAGTTCAAGAATCACAGATAAACACTGAACCGCCACTAGAAGTTCAATAACGTTCCGAACCAGTTGAGCCTCTACAAGTGACACAAGGCCCACGTAAATCTGGTAGGGTAAGACATGAGCCAGAAAGATTTGGATTTCTCCTTACTGATAGTCGTTATGTATTGCATATGGATCAAAACGAGCCTACCACTTATCACGAGGCTATGTCTTGACCAGACTCAGATAAAGGGCTAAGTGCCATGAACTTTGAGATGCAATCCATGTATGATAACCAAGTTTGGAACTTGGTTGATTTACCTGAAGGTGGTAAGACCATTGGATGTAAATGGGTTTTCAAGAAGAAAACTGACATGGATGGCAAAGTGCATACTTTTAAAGCAAGACTTGTAGTAAAAGGTTTCAGGCAGACTCAAGGTGTTGATTATGATGAAATTTTTTCGCCAGTAGCCATGCTTAAATCCATAAGAATTTTAATTGCCATTGCAGCATATTATGGTTATCAGATATGACAAATGGATGTAAAAACATCATTTCTTAATGGAAAGTTGTTTGAGGACGTGTATATGACACAACCTGAAGGTTTTGTACATCTTGAGAATTCTAGGAAGGTATGCAAGCATCAAAGATCCATTTATGGATTAAAGCAAGCTTCTCGGAGTTGGAATCTTCGTTTTGATGAAGCAATCAAGGATTTTGGTTTTATTAAGAATGAAGATAAGCCTTGTGTATATAAGAAGATCAGTGGGAGTGTAGTTGTTTTTTTGGTACTGTATGTTGATGATATATTACTCATTGGAAATGACATCCTAACAATGCTGTCTTGATTAGGGAAGTGTTTCTCAATGAAAGACTTAGGAGATGGAGCCTATATCCTAGGGATAAGGATCTATAGGGATAGATCTAAGAGGCTAATCAGTCTAAGTCAAAGTGCTTACATAAACAAGGTGTTGAATAGGTTCAATTTGCAAGACTCTAAAAGAGGATTGTTGCCAATGTGTCATGGCATAAGTCTCAGCAAGACTCAATGTCCTAAGACAAATGATGAGCGAGGCCGTATGAAAAATATTCCATGTGCATCAGCTATTGGATCTATCATGTATGCTATGCTATGCACTCGACCTGATGTATCATATGCTTTGAGCACTACAAGCAGATATCAGTCAGATCCTAGTGAGAGTCACTAGATAGCAGTAAAGAACATTCTTAAATACTTAAGAAGGACTAAGGAAGTGTTCTTGGTCTATGGAGGCTTTGAAAATGATCTAGTTGTAAATGGTTACACAAATGCAAGTTTGCAAACTGATATAGATGATTTTAGATCACAGTATAGATATGTGTTTACTTTGAATGGGGGTGCAGTAAGCTGGAAAAGTTCGAAGCAAGAGACTGTGGCAGATTCTACAATCGAAGCTGAGTATATTGCAGCGTCCGATGCGGCAAAGGAAGTAGTTTGGATAAAAAAGTTCATTTCCGAACTAGGTGTGGTTCCAAATATTTCTAACCCTGTTTGTTTGTATTGTGACAATAACGGGGCAATAGCGCAGGCCAAGGAACCTAGATCACACCGCAGATCCAAACATATACTCAGGCGTTTTCATCTCATCGGAGAAATTTTTGAGAGGGGAAACGTGAAGATTTGCAGAGTACCTACTAAGGACAACGTTGCAGATCCATTGACAAAAGCTCTTCTACAAACAAAACATGATGGTCATGTTAGATCATTAGGAATTACATGCATGTATGATTGACCCTAGTGCAAGTAGGGGATGTTGGGGCATGTGCCCTAGGTCAATCCATTAACTGTCTTTATGAATACTTTTAGTTAATAAAATAGAGGATTTCATTTGTTGTTTATTATAATTAATTTGCATGTTTACAATATAATAAGATCTATGGGCATTTACAGAAATATCCTAAATGTCCCTAGTCAAACATTATATTGGGAACTATAATGAATAAAGACTAGTTTGTGTCTTGATTGATGATCATATGATGATTATATGTATAGGGATACGAATCAAGATCACAAGTACTTGCTAGGGAACAAAGTACTGGATCGACCCGCTATGAGAACATCACATGGATTAAGTCATAGTTGTTTCTCATGATAAGTATATTATTTCAGTTCTCTGACTTGAGATTACCATAGACTTCAACATTAGGAACACAGTGATTTGACACAATCAAATGTTGTCTTTAACCAGACGATTATAAAGGTTATGATTGGTTACTGTGTGAGGAATGTGATGAAGTTGTGTAATCAAGATAGAATTTGTCCCTTTCATATAAAGAGAGATATCCAGTGGATCCCTCGATGTGTTGGACTGTTAAAAGGCCTAGCCTAAGTGAATTGATATTGATCAATGTCACTTCGATATTTTCGGTCTACCTAGAGATCGAGACTAGTACGATTGAACATGTTGGATGACAATTCCATGTCTTATGTTTGATCAAAAGGATATCGCGTAACAAAAGGATGTTATATACAATATTGATTATGTTGTATCGATTCGCTATTCGTACAACTTGGATAGTCAAAATGTCTTGCTAGAGGCCGCTTATGACTTGTATACCAAAACACACACTGCCAACGTTGTTTGAGCCTATTGGGTCGCACACTAAGAATGGTTTTGCGAGATTTTAAGATGGTTCAGAAAAATGAATTTTATATGATAAAATTCATGACAGAAACATCCTTGTGGTGTATTACACTTATACTTCTTTAAGTAGGGGTATATGTGTAATTTACTTAATCGTTTATATACGAGGGTTGTATAAATAGACGCTTTAAGTTAGAAAACACGTACGAAAGATTAAGGGTCGAAACTCTATTTTCGTTTTAAAAACGAATTAGGGTTTTCTGGTACGCTCTGGATCGTTTTGGAGAGAAATAAAAAGTTTAGTGTTCTCTCGAAGCTAAAACTTCGAATATCAGCCGCCGTTCGTGTGTGGACTGCTGGTAGAGGGCGTTCGTCATTGGCAGCTCCTTAAAGACCGATCAACTTTAAGAAAGGTATATTGCGATTGATGTATTATTAAGGTTTCATGGTTTAAACGTTTTTAATGGAATTAGATTCGGATCATGTTCGGGTTTTTGTCAAAATTGTTTTGTAATTTTCATTACGTATGAACCCTAAAACCCAACACGTTATGCCTCTAGATTGATGATCACTTTGAGTACAGTCGTAGGTGGTTATTCTCGGGGCACAAAATAAGATTTTTGTTGTATAAGGGAAGAATATCCATTATTGTATACTAGCAATCGAATTACTAATCGAAATTTGTGGACATCATTCGAGGCATTATGGAGTAGACCGACTAATAGGTTTCCTACGATACTAGAGGTACCAAAAGGTTGAGTCAGGCTTGAGCCTCTAGGTACTTAAATCACACTAGGATTTATGCAACGTCCATATTTGATTTAGCAAATACCTTAAGTTTAAATTTCAGGACGAAATTTCCTTTAGTTGGGAAGATTGTTACGGCCCGAATTAATTAAATGGAGATTATACTCTAATTAGGGATTAATGACCTGTAATTCTAGTTGATGTGTTAAACTTGATCGACCCTCATACAAAAAGTCAATGTAAAGTTATTATTTTTGTGTGATGCGTGCTACTTTGATGTATTATTTATTTATCAATCGCGTCACACTGGCTAGTTTCCATTATCGAGTTGTGCGTGCGAGCGTTGAGAGCGTGGAATACCTTGGTTTGCGCGTAGCGCAGGTATTAGACAATTAGGACTTAGGCAAATAAAAGCTAGGTTAAACTAGTAAAACTACTACTAATTTCCCCTAAGCTAAGGTTTATATAATTTATCAAAATGAGGGCTAAGTTACTAAGTTAAAAAAATAAAATTAAATAAAAGCTTGAAGTGTGCCTTAAGATGCGCATTAATGGGAGGCGCCAAGGAGTCGACTAGTCGATAGCTTAGTCAACAATGAAGATAAATAAATATGATGTCTATAAACTAAGCTATTTATTTTGGTATGCCTAAAGTTATACCTTCATTATTTAATCTTACTTAATTTATTAATTACAGATTATGACCTGTAGCTCAGACCTTCTGGACACTGCCGACAAGTCTAGGGTACGCCAACCAAGGTATAAATAGTTGTATTATTATTATTTAATTCGCGTTGCGCTAGTTAAAAATTTAATTTGGTCGCATTATGCTCGTGTAGTAACGAGATTGTAAGACGTCGAGGGGTGTAACGCATGTATATAGAGTAGTCAGGGGTTTAGATGTCACATCACCCATCACATTACACCTACCCATCACATCATCTCATACCTCACTTTTTCTCTCTCCTCCTAAAACTAAACCCATAAACTTCCTCCACCTTCTCTCTCACCCCTTAACGAACTACTTCTACTTTCTACATTTCCCATTCTCTCCATCACCAAGCTCTCCTCACTCCTCTACGGTCTTGTTTCCTCTCTTGTGAAATCTTTCCCTCTTGGTGGCTCCAGCGGTGACCTTCCTAGACCAAGTTGAGTGATAAATTTGGTTGTTGATTTGGTGAAAAAATTTGGGAGTTATTAATGGTGGTTGGATTGTTCTTATTGTTAATATTTTTTATTGTAGATTGTTAATTGTTGTTGTTTGTGGAAAATAAAAGAATCGAAAAACAAAAAAAAAAAATTGGCAATTCGTTTCTAGTGAAAAACAGAAAGAATTGAAAAGAAAGGGTAGCCAGGCAGGTCGGGCATGCCTACCCCAGGCAAGTCGGGTCGGATCGACCTAGGCCCGGGTGGGCCAGGTCAGACCGACCCAGGTCTCGTTGGACCGGGTTGGGAAGATCCAAGTCTAGGCGGTTGGGCCGAACCAGGCCCGATTCGGGCCCAACCCATTAATTAGGTATACATGTATATGACCATATTTTATATTTTTGCCATTTTTTGATATACATGGTATTTCATGCCGAGTTTCCACAATATAAGGTTGTTTATTAATGCAAACTTTTTAGTACAATATTTGCATTCCTTTAGGACTTTCGCTTAGATATTCAACTTATATTAATTTAATAAATCTTGAACAACTTATCTAAGTTAACTTAATGTATTTATTCATAAATACATGATAAATACTAAGTTAATGAGAATAAAACACAAATGAAGGTTTAGGTCACGTGCCATCAAGGACAAGTGTGCAGTGACGTGGCATACTTAGTGACGAGTCCAACAACATGGCGCTGCCTAGTTTTCCTCAGAGTTTGGGGTTGTTACATTTAAGCTAAGTGAAATAAAAAAAAGTTATACAAATTTAGGCTTTGGGGCTAGTATCATTTGGAATTTTAGCTAGGGTAATTATAATGAGAATAAAATTAAAATAAATCATCCCATATTCTTTAAATAATGAATAACTAAGAGTCAACTTGTGAGTGACTCCATGTAGCAGCCCTAAACACCAAGGCAGTTGTGGGACCCGCCACATCGCATCACAAGTCAACAACCTTCGTCATGTAATGGCCTACTTTTCTACGAGGCCTCGCGACTTAACTGATTGCTTACACGTTTTACGTGAAACTCTAACTTTGCTAATTGATCTTTATATAATTATTAGCGATTTAAATTAGTCAGTTAATCAGTTTATCAAGTATTACTACAATTTTACACACAAGTCTATTAGTGAATAAATTATGCAATATTTGACAATCCTAAGTAGTGAAAAATCTAGCAAAAAGATATCATGTATATATCAAAGGCAAAATAAGTACAACAAAAATATATATATATACATGTATTCACTGTTCTACGGTCCCCAAAGCCTAAAGAAAAGTAAATACATACATATGTAATCAAACATGAGCTGGCGTCACTATCTCAAAGGTAGTCGCCCAATACCTCCTTTCCCTTGCCCTTGCTCGTCGAAGGATTTACACTCAGTGACCCAATAAACACAATGATGTGTCTAGTGAGTAAAATCCAAAGAGAAGTCCACACAATATTCATGAGATAAAACCGGTAAACTACAAGACATGCGAATATAACATATGACAATAGTAAATCATATTCCCATGAATGTAGGCAACGTACAATAAGCAAAAACATCAACGAATAAATGGAAGAACACATACCAATAAGTATGCTAAAAAATAAAATAACAATGAATACATAAATAAACAAATAATCCGAGAAAACCCTGACCTAAACCATCCAGTAATCGATAAAACAGGATAGGAACCATGTATATACTCGCGGGTTTACAGTGACTATACGCCAACTACGGTTAACAGATGAACCCCTCCGAACGCTATTTCAAGTCAAGGGAACATCTTACATCCCTCCCGACGGTTGTAGATGCATTATACTATCGTTAATACAAGCGCTAAAAATAAGCAAATCCGTACTAGTGATTTAGCCACAACCAATATATACACAATCGAATTAAAGTGAAAACCCATGTGTGCACACCAGTAGTCACACATGTGATCTGACATCGATAAAGTAAAATCATGGATTATGTGAGGCATTTTGATGGGTTTACGCACCTCAATACACTCTTCGACTTCCCTAAGTCTCGAACCTGACCTCGACTAGCTCTCCTGTTCTTGAGCTACGTTCTCGCAGTTCCCCAAAGTCAATTAAGTATGTTTATTATGTATTTAAATTGGTTGAATATGTTTTAAATTGATCTTCCCAAATCAGCCCCTAATGACTAAATAAAGTCTCAATTTTGGTCTAGTGTTGCAACGCATTTTAAGTAGAAAATTGTCCGAATCTCAAAACCTTCCCTTGTACAAAGTTTTTGGTCTCTATCTTAGCTTTTTGAAAAGGTTCAGTTTGCAAAAATTCTATTTAAAACGAAAGAGATCGCAATTCTACCAACAATAACTCAAATTGGAACCTAATCCAACTAGCAGACTTCGAAAAACTTATTTCTCCTAATCTATAGTTTCAAAAATCGTAATTTTTTGTCATAAGGTCTCTAACATACTCAATAAAAACATATTAAATGATCAACTCATTTGGATGTGTAATTAGGGAGCTATGCCTTACAAAAATTTAGTTTCAAAAATCTTGTAATGCATGTAATCACCTATTTGCATATCACTTTTGGACATGAAAACATTCGAATTGCAAAATCTTCAATAGGACAAAGTTGTTCCCATTTGAGTTACTTGAAAATCTAACAAAATTGGGTCCATTTCAATTTAAAATGAAGAAGTTACGATTAAATTACAGATGCTGGTTCATAATACAACAGGCGAAATTTCAATATTCGTTTTACAACTTCAAAAATTCATATCTTTTTTTTTTATTTCAAAGCTAAGTTAAGAACTTCTAAATAGCTGGATTATCTGCTTGAAACGAGAAATCATAATATATAAACAAACTTCAAAGATTCAATCATCAACCCTCAGAAAATGACAAAAAACCAGAATTGATTTCAAACTTGAAATAGAGATATGTGTACCTAGGGTTGGTGACACTTTGATTTGAGCTCCAACTCTCATTGGTCTCCCTGAATTTCTCAACCAAGACCCTCCTTAATTCCAGTGATTTTTTAGCTCGCATGTATATGTTGAGCTCCTCCACTATGTAAACGCCATATATAATTATATAAGTAAGTGGATTAAACAGCTAAATCTTTGATTTACTATTAGTTAATTGCTAGGACATGTGTCCTCCCTCAATTCCACTTGTCCCAGATGTAACCACTTGTCCCACATGAAGCCAATTATCCCACATGAATGCCACTCATCTTGCCTTGTTATATGTATTCTTGGATCATCACTAGGTTGATAAAGGGCTCAATTAATTCCTATCCAACTTGGGACTTTATTTGATCTTAAATAAAATTAATTCACCTAGGCACATAATTACATTTGGTTAGTGTGTTTAGTAATATATTTAACATATTTGCAGTCACACTAACCCCTTATTAACTGGTACTCGGTACCTCACACCCTAAAATGCATATCGATGTAAGACATATTTTACTTTATTGAATGAACTAATTTAGGCTATAGTTTTAATTAGACACCATATACTACTATTTAGATTATTCTACATCCCTGAGTAACTCATACCTGATACTGCGTCGTCACGTTTCCCAATGTACCTACTCGTCACACCAATTTTTTCGATAGCAACGTACAAACATGTGATGCAATACAATAATATAATTATTTTAAACACCGCATCATAAGAAACTATCATCCATAAATAACACATACCCCTGATTCTCATGTTCGAGTCAACCAATTTTGTCCACATAATGACCGAATTATGGCCATTAATCCCCGAGATTAATGTTAGTCCTAATTTAATTAATTTACGTCGTTACAATTATTCCCAACTAGGGGAAACTTCATCCTTGAGATTTAGATCTCGAGGAACCTCTAGTTCACTTAACCTATCCCCGTATGACCATGCCTCACACCTTGCTTGTACCATTCTACAGTCATTTGAACACCGCACCACTCTCATACCTATCATAGGGAATATAGTGTTGCACTGAGACATAAGGGCGTTCCCCCAAGGTGATCATGATCCATCATGCTCTCCGACACCTGCGTAACCAACTTTCAACTTGATTCCGTGCCCAAGTTTCCCTAACCCTATTACTTAACACTAGGTAATGGTAAACTTTTTTTGTCATGTATCAGTACATAATAGACTAAACAATCTATACCATGATATGTCATAACATATCATGACCTACCTTAACTTACCATGTGTGCATGAACTTCAACAACAATTATTCAAAATTTTAAATCACGTACCTTGAACCCGCTCTTGGGACGTCTCCCAGCATGGCTCCTTCACCATATGGACTGTCAATTCTACACCGGTGTCACTACTGCTATAGTCGTCGATCTCTGTGGAAATTCCCTCCTTACATGACCCTCCTGCCTACATCACCAACACGTGGTCTTCCATCCGGGTCCAGCCTGCTAACTCCCTAACCCCTGGGTCGGTCTCTGTAGTGGCGTTAGTAGTGCTAACATAACATAAGCTCTGGTTGTTCGATCATTGTCCTTATGGCCTCAAATGTAATGTACGTTCTCTTTGTCATCCTAATCTCTCTATCTATTCTGTACAGAACTCTGTCCCGCCTGCCTCTCCAACTTAGCGGATGGACGCCTGTCGCACCTCTACATCAAATGTGTCTCACGAGTAAGTGTTATATCATACATGTTATGCAGTGACTGGGCTCTAGTGGAAACAATGGTTTTGGCTATATCCTCAATTAATCCTCAGACGAAGTAATAAATCTGTAGTCTCTTAGTGCCCAAGATGTCTGTAGAAAACTGTAATAAACATCGATACCTATCCATGTATTGTGACACTGACCTGCTGCCTTGCCTTAATGCTAGAAAATCCTCTCTCAACCTCAACCAGATATCAATCGGAATGAATTGATCGTAGAATACCTATCAAAACTCAGCCCACGTTGTCAAATATGGATGTGTATCTGTGTATGTTGTCTACCACACGATAGCATCTCCTCTTAATATATGCCTTGATAAGCTGGCCGGTATGCTATCGTAAAGTTGCAATAGCTTAGCCTCTGATGCGCAATCAACCATTTCCAGGCTACCTCAGGGTTTCCGCCTCCATGGAAATATATGGGATTAAATTTGATGAACTCCCTCATCGACTTGACCTCTACTATATCGAAGTCTCAAATACGTCTATGTGTTAACATAACTGTCAACATCTTAGTCATAACTGTCTCTGTCTCGATCTACACTACTTCGGTGCGACAACCATAAGCGAAGTTTCCTATACCACTGCCTTCATCGGTACGACCAAGATAGTCGATGCGACTATCATCAGAACAAGTTTCATCTCAGTCGTGCTTTGTATTCGGGCACCGGTGAGTGAAGCTAGTGCCTCTCTCCATGTGCATATCATCTCCATCAATATCTCAAAGTGCTTATCGTAAGCTATGAATCGCGCAACTATTACAGGATCTAAACCCTCATCTTTGGTCTGATCACTCTTTTGACCAACGTCTGTAGTAAGTATAGTCGATTGGGCATCCATCATGATCTACATCGAAAAGCATGCTCTGGATCACCTTTTGTATACAAGTACATAATATATACAATCAAAAACATAAGTATATAAGCCCTATCACTACCCGACTCAAGTTTGTTTCCCATCTAGAATTCTAAGTCGGGATCTTCGATTTTCCATATATAATGTGTGTTTGTTTAAGTTTTATCCAATTTCTATAAACTATTCCCGAGGCTCCATCGATCTCGCTCTAATACCAACTGTAGCGGTTCCAAACTCCAAGGCAACCGTGGAACCCGCAATGTCGTGTTACACATCAACAAGCCTCACTATGTAATGGCATGCTTATCTATGATACATAGCGACCTAACTAATTGCGTACACATTTTACAAGAAACTCTAACTTGGCTAATTGTTTTTTATATAATTATTAGCGATTTAAATTAGCCGATTAATCAGTTTATCAAGTATTACTACAATTTTACATAAAAGTCTTTAAGTGAATAAATTATGCAATATTTGACAATCCTAAGTAGTGGAAAACCAGGAAAAAAAATACCATATATATATCAAAGGTGTAATAAGTACAACAAAATGTAATAAGTTCAACAAAAGATCAATATACATGTATTCACTATTCTACGGTCCCTAAAACCCAACAAAAATTAAATACATACATAATATAATCAAACACGAGCTGGCGTCACTATCTCAGAGGTAGTTGCCCAATACCTCCATGCCCTTGCCCTTGCTGGTTGAAGGATCTGCATTCGGTCACTCAACATATATAGTGACAAGTCCAGTGAGTAAAATCCTAAGAGAAGTCCACACAATATTCATGAAATAAATATGGTAAACTAGGAGACATGCGAAAATAACCTCTGATAACAATAAATCATATTCCCATGAATATAGGTAGCATACGACAAACAAAAATAGCAGCGAATAAATGTAACAACACATACCAATAAGCGGGCTCGAAAATAAAGAGACAATGAATAAATAAACAAGTGAATCATCCGAGCAAACCACGACCTAAAACAGCCAACAATTAATGAAATAGAATAGGAACCACGTATTACTCGCGGTCTTACAGTGACTAAACCCCAACTATGGTTAACATATTAACCCTTCAAGATGCTATTTCAAGTCTAGGAAATCTTACATCCCTCCTGAAGGTCGTAGATATACTCTACTGCCATCAACACGAGAACTAAAAACAAGCAAACCCAAGCAAGTGATTTAGCCACAACCAATATATACATAATCGACTTAGGGTGAAAACCCATATGTGCCCACCAGCAGTTACACATGTAATTTGATGTCGATAAAGCAAAAGCATGGATTACGTGAGGCATTCCAATGGGTTTATGCACCTTAATACATGCTCTGACTTCCCTGGACTCTCAAACTGACCTCACCTAGCTTTCCGATACCTGAGCTACATTCTCTTAGTCCCCTGAACTCAATTAAGTGTATTTATTATGTATTTAGATTGGTTGAATATATTTTAAATTGATCTTCCCAAATCACCCATAAAGACTACATAAAGTCTCAATTTTCGGTTTTGTGTTGTAGCGCATTTTAGGTAGAAAATTGTCCAAATCTCAAAACCTTTTCTTGGTACAAAGTCTTTGGTCTCTATCTTAGCATTTTGAAAAGGTTCTGTTTGTAGAAATCATATTTAAAATGAAAGAGATATCGCAATTACTCCAAAACTGCTCAAATTGGAAGTTTATCCGATTGACAGAATTCAAAAATTTATTTCTTCCAATCTATAATTTCAAGAATCATGATTTTTGGTCACAAGGTAGCTAACATATCCAATAACAACATATTAAAAGATCAGCTTATTTGGATAAGTAATTAGGGAGTTATGCCTTTCAAAATTTAGTTTCAAAAATCTCGTAATGGATTCAATCACCTATTTGCAGAGCATTTTTGGACATGAAAACATTCGAATTATAAAATTTCGGTAGGAAAAAGTTGTTCCACTTTGAGTTAGCTTTCAAATGCCATTAAGTCGGGTCCATTTCAATTTAAAATGAAGAAGTTATGACCAAGTTACAGAGGTTGGTTCATAATACAACAGGCAGAATTTCAATTTTGGTCTTACAACTTCAAAAATTCATATATTTTTTATTTCAAAACCAAATTAAGAACTTCTTAATAGCCAAAACATCAGCTTGAAACGAGAAATCCAAATATATAAAACAATTTCAAAGCCTCAATCATCTACCATCTGAAAGTGACAAAAAACCAAAATTGATTTCAAACTTGAAATAGAGAAATGCATACCTAGGGTTGATGACCCTTTAATTTGAGCTCCAACTCTCCTTAACCTCTCTAAATCTCTCAGCTAAGACCTTCCTCAATTCCTCTTCTTTTTTAGCTCACATGTATTTGTTGAGCTCCTCCACTAAGTATATGTCTTATTTAATTATATTAGTAAGTGGATTAAGTAGCTAAATCTTTAATTTATTATTAGTTAATTACTAGGACATGTGTCCTCTCTCAATGCCGCTTGTCTCAAATGAAACCACTTGTCCCAATGAAGCCACTTGTCCCACATGAAAGTCGCTCATCGTGCCTTGTTATATGTATTCTAGGATCATCACAATGTTGATCAAGGGTTCAATTAATTTCTTTCCAACTATAGGACTTTATTTTATCTTAAATCAAATTAATTCACCTAGGCACATAATTACATATCGTTAGTGTGTTTAGTCATATATTTAACATATTTGTAGTCACACTAACCCCCGATTAACTAGTACTTAGTGCCCCGCACCGTCGACACGTGTATCGAGTTAAGCCGTATTTTACTTTTTTGAATGAAATAATTTAGGCTATAGTTTTAAATAGATATCATATCCTACTATTTAGATTTGTCTAACATCCCTTAGTAACTCTTACTTGATATGCGCGTCGACATGTTTCCTAATGTACCTACTCGTCACACCAATTCTCCTGATATCAACGTACACACATGTGATTCAATACAATACTATAATGATTTTAAACATTGCATTATACACAACCATCATCCATAAATAACATATACCCTTGATTCTCATGTCCGAGTCAACTGATTTTTCCATGTAACACCGGAATTACGACCGTTAATCCTTGAGATAAATACTAATTTTAGTTTAATTAATTTAGGATGACATATGCAATGGCAAGACTAGAATAATCAATTTTGTAGATTCAGCTGACATCAGACGACATATGCCAAAATGCATCGAGATAGGAATGGACCCTGATTGTGTCTACAAGGCTAAGGAGACTACCTATTTGCTTAAGATGCCATCAAATTGGACAAATTAGTCGGTAGTATCCACAACCTGCGGGTTCCCTCTAGGAGAAGACTGAGAGCAGAGTCAATTGTAGCAGTATTAGTTTATAGGATTATAAGAAAAATGAAGATCCACATGCCCCCATTATAGAGATAGAGGTCAACGCTCACTCAAGCGGCGTCAACAGTACCGAGTAGACAGTTGTCGTGCTATAGATATGGACAGACTGGACACATGATTATATAATGTCCATAGCCTGAAGACTATCAACAACCTAAAATGTAGCCATAGATCGGATATAGAACTGACGTAGAGGTGGAGCCAGACCCAGAGGCTGCTAATGACCCAAGTGAGGGTACATTCATTCATTATTTCCTTATTCATGCACTGTTTTAGTTAGATATAACAGTAACCGCACTAGTGATTTGGAAGATAAATTTCGTCATTAGACTGATGAGAATGACTCAAATAAGTTCATATTACGTGAGTTACTGAGATAATGGAAGTAGTATTACCCGATAAGCATACTCAAGACTTTCCAAATGATAATTATGTCTAGTAAGATTCCTTTTAAGTATTATGACAAGAGTACCGTATATTGTGATAATGTGTATGTGGTAGCTAAGCATGGATTTAACCTTCAAAATATTTGAACCCAGGTTTATGATCAGTGGATCCACCTGTGGTAATTGAGAAGTACGGGCTTTGGGGCTAGTATCATTTGAAATTTTGGCTAAGTTAATTATAATAAGAATCGAATTGAAATATATTATCCCATATTCTTTAGTTGATAAAGAACTAAGAGTCGACTAGTGAGTGACTCCACATTTAGGGATATGATTGAATTAAGAGATTAAACATTTGATTAATTCAAGTTAATTTTGAGGACAAAATTTCTATTAGTTGAGAAAATTATAAAGGCCAAAAATTTAATAATAGTAAATTAGTTCCTAATCAGGATTATCGACTCGTGACGTACCTCATAAAGTGGGTACACGGTCCCAATACTCAATGTGAAGACCAAGAAATAGATTACTTTTAAGTGATGAATGCCTAGTGTGATGCATGTGCGTACATTATAGCCGAGAATATTTATTTAGTGTTATATTTTGTAAGTTTGGTGCGTGAGTAGAGATACACCTCGAGATGCATGTCGGTGTAGGATCAGGGTAGAGAGTAATATGGTAGGTTATAATTTAATTAATTATGATTAACATAACTAATCTAATGTGCCTATAGTAGAATATATATATAAATGTGGCCTAAGATAAAAAAATAAAACTAGGAACATTGATGTACCTTGGGATGCAAATTGTCATCATCACTATATAACTTGGTGTAAATATGCGTGTTTTCATGGCTGAGTCAGTGGATTGTAGGACCAGTTTATAAGCCATTATATTGTTATAGATATGAGCATGTAAATAAGATTAAGGGCCATCATTAAACCTCGCCACATTATAAAGGTAAGTTAGTGGGGATTTCATTAAACCATTTCATTTACATGCGAAGGGAGAGGGTGAGTTTCTAGAGAAGAAGAAAATCCGAGTTAAGCTTGTTGGGTTTTCTGGGAATTCAAGGAAATTAGAGGTTCAAAGCGTCAAGAGCTAGGGATTAAACTACAACCTTAGGTATACATCCATCTCTTTCAAGTTTGAAATCAGTTATAATTTTTAGTCATTTTTAGAGGGTAGATCTTTGAGTCTTTGAAATTAGTTTATATATTTGGATTCCTCATTTTGATATGATAATCCAACTATTAAGAAGTTCTTAATTTGATTTTAAAATAAAAAAGTTATGAATTTTTGAAGTTGTAAGATAAAATTTGAAATTATGCATGGTGTTGTTATGAACCAGTCCCCGTATTTTGGTCATAACTACCTCATTTTAAATTAAAATGGACTCATTCTAATGGTAGTTGCAAGTTAACTCAAAATGGAACAACTTTTTCCTACATAAAGATTTTGAAATTATAATATTTTCATGTCTAAAAATCCTTGTAACTTTGATGATGAATATGAAATTTCTGGGTTCACAGTTTTGCTAATGTCCTGCTGATTTGAGCATAACTCCCTCTTTTCTTATTGGATTGAGCTTTTTCTTCAGTATGATTGTCGTGGCCCAAATCTTTAACTCCATTTTAATTCTTTAATCAGGATCACCGACCCGTGACGTGGGACCCACACCGTGATACACACACCAACTGAGGCACATGGCCGAGGTATATTATATTTTTGTATTGATGTATGCCTAGTGTAATGTATTGTGTAGACTTACTAAGTCAGTTTGTACAATTGTAGGCATCGAGACGAGAGCGGGGACGACCTCGAGTAGTTTGCGAGTCGGGGAACCGGGTAGTTATCATTTTGGTAAGTCTTATTTAATATTAATATGAAATAAGAAATTACTTATAAGGCAATAGTTGTGTTTGTTAATGTAAATCAAATTAAAGTCCTATAGTTTTGGTTTAAGAATTTACAACACTTAGACTTACCTCGGGATACGCGCTAGCACACATTCTCATAATATATGTGTCAATATGTTGTGTTAGGGAGCTGGAATTAGTGGGTTAGTAGGAGTGAATGAGAACCATAACACAAACCTAGAGATACGTAATTGCGTGAGGATGAATGGCAAAGAATCTCCCTCACATTGATATATATATAACGGGTTGATCAAACACATGCAATTGGAACTTTTTTTATCCTGAACATGTTGGAGAAGAAGAGAATGACTTGCTGCTGGAATTAGAGCGAGAGAACAACGAATTGGAGGACCCAAATTAGGCTAATCATCTTCATCATCTCCTCTATCTAATGAACACATTTTCGGAGTCTCAATGGAAAAATGGATTTAAAGGTTAAATCATTGGTTTTATTGTTAGTTTGTCAAATTTCATATCTTATGAACAAATAAATGGAAGATTAATCAATGGTTTTGAGGAAATTGGGTTTTTGAATAATTTGACAAAAACTAGTAAATTTGTGAGATTTGAGAAAACTTATCAAATTTTTGTTTTAAGGTTGTTCTAATTGTTGTTTTGCATCAATTTGATATGGAGAGGGTGTTAAATGGGGTCTAGTTAGCTAATTAGGGACTTTGGGACATAATTTTCGAGTTGCAAATTTTCACATAGGGCAATTAGGGCGCTAATGATGAAAATTAGCGCGTTAATGATTCTGGGTAGAAACTCAATTTTAGTTTCGCGATTGGCGCATTAATAAGCCCTATTAGCGCACTAATTAGACACCATAAATTTGGAAAAAAATGTGTTTTAATAACATAGCTAGTCAAACCAACTTTTGACACAACAATTCTTAGATTTACGTAGTTTTACCATAATTTAGAGAATTTTCCTCGATAAAAGACTATTTAATAATTCTTAGGCTTGAAATAAATATTGATTTTATAAGCTAATAGACACTAAATTGAGCATAAACCCACTATATTTGAACTAATAAGACACCAAACTAAGGAGGCTAGGAAAAGGGTGCGAGGGAGCGAATACAAGAATTAGAGTATCGGGAGGCCAGTAAAGCTATGATTTTACATTGTTGTTGTGAGTATACTCAATGACAACTTTACTTGGCATTTCATTTCTATTAATTGTTGTCCTTGTATAGTCCTATTGACTATTTTGCCTTTATATTCTTATATCATGTGTATTTTGTTTCTATGCTCACTTGATGAGTCTAGTTTGCATGATATCCATTTATTTGATTTGATTCACTTATTCTATCCCATGCTATGTTTATTCTTGCTGTTTTAAATGTGAATTGAATGATAAATAGCATGCTATTAGGCTAGTGAATATCTTATAAATGTTTAAGAGGACTTATATTCCTTATTTATTTAGGTGTGTAGATGTGCCTATGTCGTGACAATCCATACTTGGTATTTCTTGAAATTTAAAAATCAGTATTCCCATTTAGGTCCCGTACTCGATCGAGGTGTACGCGACTCATGGGTTTAGAGTCCTTGGGGATGTCGGCACATGTTACCTGACACTGTATGACACTCGGGATTAGAGTGTCTTAGGTGGTCTACACACCGGGGTTAGAGTCCCTGGTAACACTTGGGCTAGAGTCCTTTGTGATATATGATTATTGATTCAGAGTGACACATTTAACTGTCGACCAGACCTAAATCACCACTACTTAGCCCAGTGTCAGTATCACTTGTTTAACTCTAGTATTTATTCGCATATGGTTTATTTTCCAGTTTTCCCATTTATATGCTTTTAAATACCATTTGAGTATTTGGAAATGCAAATCAAACTTGTCATTAGGGATTATTATTTTATTCTTGTACTCACCGTCCTTTTTATGATGGTGGGTGCAAAGTCGTCTACAAGCAGGCTGGGCAAGGCTGAGCCTGACGCGTCACTGCATCGATTTTAGGTCTTCTTTTCGTATTTTGATTATATATGTTATATATGTATTTCAGATACCATTTGGGGTTGTATATTGGATTAAGCGTTAGTTCCCCGATTTGACTTACTATTTTGTTGTTTCACTGCATTTCGAGGACTTTATATATGTGATGTAATTTCCTGGTTTTCCATACTTAGGATTTTATAAGTGGCTTATGCATATGTTACTAATTGCTTCCGCATAATCAATAAGACTTTCGCTAAATAATTAATTTAATAAAAAGTTTTAATTAACTATAAATTTTATAAACTGGTAGAACTAGTGTATTACTAATCCTGAACATGAGAAAAGAGGTGTTTAGGTTGTAAAGACTGACTAATACGTAGTTGATTCCTGCATGGATAGGATTAGGGCTTAATTATGGGATTAGGCCAGGCGGTGCCCTAGATTAGGAGAGGGGCTGCATAATGATGTTCTAGGATATGTTTTTAGGCTTCAGTTAAAAAAATCATGAGTTTTGAAGCTATGGTTTAAGAGATATGAAATTTATAATGTTGTTGGTTGGAATCTAAAACTTCTTTGAATCATTATGTTAAAACTTCCATATCTCCTTTGATTCTAATCGAAATTGTGCAAACCTTATAGTTTTTGAAAACTAAGACATAATTCTAAAAATGTCCTTTAGTACTACAATACATAATTTTAATATTTTGGTAATTGAAATCAAATCATAAATTGTTGCACCAAAACTATCTTTATTTATTAAAGTAGATTTCAACATAAACAAAGCATTAAAGGGTTGATTGTAAGATATTAGAATTTAAGATCACTTAACCAATCTAAAACAAGTTAAATTAAATTTTCTAGGACACTTCAGGAGCTTAGAGAGGACTTAAAGTATATGGAGTGCGAGTTTAAAGTGGTCTAGAGCCAATATAGCCTAAGAGTTACGTTCATTTTAGGTAAGTAAACCTATTGAGGCAATTCTCTCTATTTCATTCTATTACTGAGTTAATATACAGTTGTTTGGACTATTTTAATGCTAATCCTGTATTCCTAATGAAATGCCTTACATATACTTTCGTGTCTATAATTTCTTTAGCTATAATCATCGTGTAATGACTTGTCGCATGACATTCCTTATTTGGGTTTTAATTTATGATAGAATTTCTTTATTTGCCGCATGACATTTCTTATTTGGGTTTCGTTTTATGATTGAGTTTCTTTATTGTTGTTAATATTGGAGCTATCAAAATGTCTTCTTAATAGCATGTTATGATTTGTTTGACTTTCTTATTGATGTATGTACATACCTATGTCAATATGTTTGTTGTGTGATACTTTTTTATATAATCTTCAACATGAACTCTTTGATAGGCACAACTTGAAGAACCCAGCTTTGTAGGTGTCCGTTGCAAGATACCTTGGGTTAGAGACCCTAAAGATGCGGGCACTCCACACAGTTGATTCTTTTACGTAATTCATGAGTAAAGCGTTTCATAAGGTTAGAGTCTTTTGGGATGCTAACATTCCACACAGCCGATTTTCTTAGCATGACACGTAAGGTTATTGTGCCTAGGGATGTCGGCTGACCAAACCTAGATTTGCATGATCATTCTGTCTATTATTCCTTGTAGAAGCTTGACAACTGTTTGCATACTTTCCTTTCGAATTTCTTCTTATTCATAACTATTTTATGCCTTCGATTACCGTTCTTTGTATATTTTAGAAATGTAGATAAATAGCCTTTAAGATTTACATTCTACGTTACTACACTCACCGTCATTTTTATGATGGTAGGTGCAGATCTATCGAGTAGAAGACCAGGGAAGGAGAAGATCGACGACTACCTATGAGCCCTCGGTGTGTAGTTTTGTTACTTTTGTAGGTGATCATTTTGTGTATTTATTACTTACGTCTTTACATACTTTTTGGGTTATATATTGGGTTGAGAGACTAGACTCCCGACTGGTGCATGTATTTCTCTGTTTGGTTTCATGTGATTATCTTTTTACCCAGTTTCCATAATAGGTTTTTTTATAATGCTTCCACATATTTTATTAAGTCCTCTACCGATAATATTACAATGATAAAAATATTTAATTAACTCTTAAAGTCATGAATAAAGATAAAATGAATAATACTTATCCTGACCACGTATAACGAGGTGAATAAGACAAAAGGCTGACTACTACGTTGTTAAGTCATACGTGGTGAGAATTAGGACTTAGTGATGGGATTAGGCCAAGCGGTACCCCATTTGGGAAAACGAAATGTTACACAAGAATAGTCAAGGGGTCGAGGTTCTCAAGGCAAAGCATACATTACTTGTTGGGGCTGTGGTCAGGTAAGACACTATCCTACCGAGTGCCTGACACAGTTGTACGCGGTGTAGTCAGCGAGTTAGACTGAGCAATTGCCTGCCGTAGCAATGTCGTATAGTCAGGCCACCGGAGAGTTAATCACAGGTATTATTTCTATTTATGGATTGAGCATGCACACGCTTATAGATTTAGTGTCCATAATCTCATTCATATCAAGAGGCATAATAAACACATTATGGTTATGACCACTTAGAGTGGTTAGGTATTTCATATTTAGTATGGCCGCGCGAGATAGAGTTTACCTTAACCTTATCTGTAAGATGTGCGTGGTGACAATTGAAGGTTACAATTCCATTAACCTTCTTGTAATCGAGTTCCTCGAGTTTGACGCACTTCTAGGTATGGACTTGTTGGCGGCACACCATGCTTATGTGGAATACCACCGAAAAGTGACTTTCCCCATTTCGAGATTTGCGAAGTTTGAGTCTTGAGGTGCGTTGACAACCGAGAGTAGTATTAGAGGCCGAGTTGCGATGTATAGAGAGATTGAGGATCACATGAAACTTTACGGAGCTTTGGAATTTGTGAAGGGATTGAAGACATCCCAGTCATATGAGACATTCTCGATTTCATTATTGAAGTGAATGAGGGAATGAAACCAATTTCGAAGGCTCCATATAATATGGTAAGACTAGAGTTGATTGAGCTAAAGAAGCAACTCGAGGAGTTCTCCGACATCGGATTTATATAGCCGAGTATTTCTCCATAAGGCGCACTAATTTTATTCATCAAGAAGAAGGACAGATTGTCAAAGCTTTAGATTGATTAGAAGGAACTATACAAGGTCACGATCAGAAACAAGTATCAGCTACCTCCAATTGATGACTTATTCGACCAGTTGAGTGGTGTTTGGCACTTCTCAAAGATCGACCTAAGATCGGGCTACCATAAGGTACATGTCAAATATGAGGACATCGAGAAGTTTGCGTTCCGTTCGAGATACGGGTCTTTCCAGTTCACAGTGATGTCATTAGGTCATGAACGTGCCTGCTACGTTTATGGACTTGATGCACCGGGTGTTCAGAGACTACCTAGACAAGTTCATGATAGTGTTCATTGACGATATATTCATCCACTCATGGACCTCTAAGGACCAAGAGCGTCTTTTGGAGATTACCTTACATACTTTGCCTGAGCACCGACTGTATGCAAAGTTTAGCAAATGTGAGTTTTGGATGGACCGAGTCAGATTCTGGGGGCACGTAGCTGGAGCATACGAGATTTCGGTAGATCCAGAAAAGGTCAGAGTGATTATTGATGGGCTTGCGCCTACTACACTGATAAAAGGTCTAGAGTTTCCTTGTATTAGCAGGCTACTACATAAGGTTTGTTCAAGATATCTCTAAGATAGTCACGTCCATGACCTCCGATTGACGGTGGTAGTCTTTGAACTAAAGTTATGGCGACATTATCTCTACGATGAGAAGTTCATGTTATTCACTGATCACCAGAGTCTCAAGTATTTATTCACTTAGACTGAGTTGAATATGAGACAACGGAGGTGGCTCGAGTTGCTAAACGATTGCAACTTCATAATCAAGTACCACCCTGGCAAAGTGAACATTGTTGTAGATGCCTTGAGCTGGAGACAATTAATGCCGCAGATTTGACCAGAGTTTGAGTTATTAAAGGTTGTGCTTGTGATATATGTTTTAGAGGTATCGACAGACACAGGGATTTGTGCACAATTGGGTCTGTAGCTAATACATGTCCAAACGATTATCGATGGACAGAGGGAAGACTTGAGCTATGACCGATACCGCAGTTTGGTCGATAGTCCTGGATTTAGAGATTGGACAGTGGCAGCAAATTAGAGGCTGAGGTTTTGGGTTCCATCAGTATTAGAGTTAAGGTAGGACATTCTACGGGAGTCACACACACCGATCTCGATATAGCATTCACCTAAGTGTCACCAAGATGTACCAAGATGTATGATGATTATACTAGTGGTCAGGCGTGAAGTAGACATAGCCAGGTATATCAGAAGATGCGAGATATGTTAGCAAGTTAAGGATGAATATCAAAGACCCAGAGGATTACTCTAACTATTACCCGTTCTTCAGTGGAAGTGGGAGCACATTGCGATGGACATGGTGACAGGATTACTAACTGCCCCGAGGAGCCACGATACAGTATGGATTATCATCGACAAATTGACGAAGGCAGCACACTTCTTACCGATTTAACTTTCTGCCTCGTTCACTAGTGTAATCTGGATTTATGAGTTGGAGATAACTAGGTTACATGGGGCGTCAGTAAGCATAGTGTTAGATAGGGATCCTCAGTATACATCAGGGTTATGGCACGGTATGCAAGATCAGCTGGGCACTCAAATTCACCTCAGTACGGCTTATCACCCGCAGATAGATGAACAATCAGATAGGTTTATTTAAGTTCTAGAAGAACAGTACAGGCTTGTGTACTCGAGTTCGGAGGTCATTGGGAGAAGTATTTAAGCCTTTATGAATTTTCTTAAATTACAATTGTCAGTCGAGCATTGGGATGGTGTTGTTTGAAGCATTATATGACATACCATACGGGACATCATCATGTTATGTAGAGGTGGTAGATAGAGTGGAAGTTAGGCTAGATATGGTACAAGATAACATAAAGAAGTGAAGCTGATTCGTCGAAGATTACAGACAACACAAGATCGGTAAGAGAAATACGTCAATCTCAAATGTCGAGCGGTTAAGTTCAAGAATAGGGACTTTGCATACTTGAAGTTGTCGCATATGAAGGGACACCAGAGATTCAGATTCTAGGGGAATATTGCAGTGCGTTATATGGGACCATTTGAGAATAATGAGAGACTTGGAAAGGTTTCCTAACGGTTAGCACAACTGCCGCATATATTAAGGGTACACCTAGCGTTTCACATTTCTATGTTGAGGAGATGTGAGGGTACGACACGAGATATAGTGGATAGGGAAAGGTTAGTGGTCGGACTAGACTTAAGAGGAGTAGCGATTGAGATTCTTAACAAGAAGGTGCAGACCCTGAGACACAAAAAGATTCCCTTGTGAAGGTCAAGTGGTAGTTCCATGGTGACTAGGAGTTCGCGTGGGGGCTTGAGAGGTACATGTGAGATAGCTTTCCCAAGTTATTTGATTTAGGTATAATTTAAATTTTGAGGACGAAATCCCCTAAGTTGGGAAGATTGTGACATCCCGTCACTGACCAAATCGGGCTCAACCCAATTCGACCAAATCGAAGGCCCGAACCCGGTTCGACAAAGTAACGTGGTCGTGCTTGACGCTAGTAAATTATAAGTAATAAAATAATTTTTTTGTGCACGAACTATTTAACAAATAATTAAATAATATAAATATACACATGACATAAGATAATACGAGGAATGAGTTTTGCCTCAAGATACGTGTTGGGCAGGAAATACATGACTTAGGCTAATATCATGATTTATTACCAACTTGATTTAATTTGACCTAAGTAGTGTATTAAAAATTTATTAATATACCTATGGTTTGATTGTAATTATAGTGAAAATCAAGATTAAATTTAAATTTGTGGAGTTAGACTTGCACGTAATTAATTTAAAAGGGCATGGACAAAATGAAAAATGTCTTAAGACATGTGTAAGTGGACCAATAGAAAATAAAGTGCATATTAGGTGTCATGCAAAAAGGGATAAGTGTAATTTGATTTTGAGTTAGTGGAATGTGATGGCTTAAATTTGAGTTTTTGATTCACCTAAACATTTGTGAGTAAATTGAGATTTAAAGTCAAGTACTATATAAGTTTCATGGTCCTTTGTTAAACATGCGAAATAAACTCCAACACCATTAGAGAACTTAAGAGAAAATTAAGAGATCAAAGAAGTTGTAGAAAATCTTTCATTTTTGTTAGATTTTTCGAAGATCTAAGAAGGTTGATGCTAAAGAGAATGAATCTAACTTATTGGAGCTCATAAAATGAAAGGAGACAACTCCATTAAAGCTCTTGGTATATTTTTTCACTAAATCTCTACAAAAATTATGTTCAAGTTGTTGTTATTGATGAGTTTTGATTCATGTAGGTTCATAAGAGTAGATCGACCCTTAATTAGTGAAAATCCCTTGTTGGGATTGTTGTGGAGATTTTTATGATTGTTGAGTTGTGTTATGTGAAGAAGAAGATGAATAATAACTTTCCTTAATGTTGATTGGATATTTATCGCATGGAATTTAAGTATAAATGATTGCATGATGATGTTGGAACGCAATGGAGTTTTTTTAAGCCAAATGGATCGAGTTTAAGGTGATTTGAGTATTCATAGACTTAAGAATCGAAAGCTTTAGAGTTGCATAAAACTAATTATGTGCAACTTGAGCAGACTCAAAAGAAGATAAATTTTTAATGTGTTAAATGTCATTAAGACTGTTATAAGTTTTGAGCTTGCTCAATAGAAATAAAACTAGATTTTCGAGCTTGTTTATTTGGATTAAAGCTGTTTGACTTAGTTTGAGTTTCCTCAAAGTTCAAATGTTAGTATTTTAAAGCATATTGAAGGTTATTATTTAGAGCAAACTAAATGCTATAATTTAGCATACTCAAAGATAGCTTAAAGCAAACCTAAATATAAGCAGTTAGCTAAACTATACTTACAAGCAAGTACTCAAATAAGAACCTGACACACATAAACTAATACTAAACTATAACAGGAACTGAGAGAACTAGTGTCGGGTACGAGACGCATGGTCGGGCTTAGGCACGCCACACACAAGGTTGTGGACACTGATAATTTATAAACTTTATTACATATCATACTAGAAATTTTATAATTAGATGTGCACCACATCATAATTACTTGTGGCCATGCATCTACACTTGTGGACCATTAGGAGCCATCTCCGAGGATCAGATGGGGCGCCCTCGACAGCGAAGAGTCTCCCCCTCTGACTAGTATGGCAGTTGTAAGATCTTTTTCACCCTCCGGCCTTTCCTACAACGGGGTTAGAGTATGTCAGTGCTGATAGGGTTCACGAAGTCGCTTGACGAGACCTTCCCCGATCGTCGATGCTGAACACCACCGGGCCGATGGGTTTCAGGCTAGGTCCATGAAAATGGGGTTATTGGGAACCGACGGTTCATACTAGAAAAAGATTGAATCATGCTTAATTCCTACAATTTACTTATATTATTCATTTTCAAATTACATAATGTTGTAACTTTTACAAAACCATGCCATTCACTTACTGAGGGCCTTTTAGGACCCAAATCCATCCTCCAGTGATTGTGGAAAGGGCAAGGCGCACCAGTGAAATGATTTTAGACTTCATTGTAGGAGTAATCTATTTTGTGTATCTATTTTGTTTTATATACCGAACTTGAGTTTTTGTTCATGCACAGATTATAGGATACTTTTGAACTTGTTCCTCTACTTGGATTTGTGGTACTGATGATATGACAGGTGTTTTCCTACTTGGATTCCCGTTTACTTTTCTGTATTTTATTATATATTCATCGAATCCCGCGTACACTTGAATTTAACTTAATTGTTGAAAAAAGGAACTATGATTTCAAAAAATTTATAACTTGGAAATAATTAATTGTTTAGGGAGTTGAATCGTTACTACTTACGAAAACAATTAAGGTGCACGTGGTATGATGATAACCAATCCATATTTAATAAGGCCTTAAACTTTAGGAATTCCAACTCTATTAGGTCTACAAGTAACTCGTATCCCTATATCACTACGATGTAATCCTCACATAATAGATTAGGGTATATCGTGTCATATCTACCGCATTGAGGATTAAGAGTCTATTAAGCCTAGTAGGTCTCAACCTAAACTCATCTACCATTCGATAAAAAATAAAAGACACTGTAAACCCTAAATCAATTATGGTATGCTTAAATCTGTGAGAAACATAAATCATACCCTCTTTGACATTACGCGAAGCCTCTAGATCTGGTGCAGTAATCACATGCACACGCTCACGACCCTTCTGCGATGCCTTGCCGAGCTGTGGGAAATTGTTCTTAAAGTGCCCTATCTGGCCACACTTAAAACATGCTAGATGTGGTCCATGTACCGACCACTTACCCTGACCACTAATTTTTCCTCAGCCCTCAGTTCGATGATACTGCTGATGCAGTATAGATTGTGCTGGCTACTATAGTCGGTAGACATCAAGTCGGTAGACATCACTATATGCTTAAGCATATGGTACTAACATGGTGCATGCTGGTTGTGCAGGCGATGCTACTGATCCCACACTCTTAGTCTTGAAATCCCTTAGCCTAAACTAACAGTCTGTTCCTATTCTTACCACCTCGTGACCTATATCTTGATTGTGTCTCTGCTTGTACGACACCGCCCTTTCTGTTGGATGGGTACAAAAATATATCTCCCTAGCCAACTTGCACTTATAAGCTTTTTGTAGAGTCATAAGTAATGTCGTGACTAAATACCCTCCAACCTCAGATAGCAGACCCTTAACAAAGAAATATGTCGGCTCTTCATCGGTGTCGACTAGTCTACTAGTAAACCGTAAAAGCTGCTAAAATCATCCCATATATTCTATCACTGATTCCATTGGGATCTATCTTAACATTAGAAACCCAATCCTCTTGTCTCTGATGACTAAAGGCGAGAAGTATTTGAGGTTAAACCGCTGCTTAAATTCTGCCTAACCTTTGAGCACTCTTTGGGTAGCTACCATGCTCCACCACTAGTCATCAGCCTCTCCATATAATGAAGCTGACTATATCCTTTGTCTCGTCTTATCCTCGGTGGCAATGACATTATGAGTCTTCTCATAGCTCTTCATGAACTTCTTAACCACCTCAAGATATGTACCTCTATAGAACTTGGCCAGTGTATGTCTCACAAACTCCCATGCCTGTCTAGCATCAATTGTCGCCTTAGTACTCATCTCGCTAGGCACATGCAGTGGTCTCTATTGATGTAGGTGGCATGGACAACACCAGCTATGTTCGTATTGATACCATCGTTGTTGATATCAGCTCTACCGGTATGGTGGAAGCCTATAAAGTGGCCTGTAAAGCACGTGCACTCCCCTTATGAGCGATGGGCGCTGCCGATGTAGATGGTGATGTTGATGGCGGTGCAGGTTGTACCCTTAGTAGCTTGAGGATCTCTTCGAGCTGATGGCTATGAGACTCGACCAGGTAGTTAGAGACAATGTACATGCTTCTCATTTACAATATGTTGATGATACAATTTTTCTTTTAGATAGGGAGAGTCGAAACTTAGAGGCATTAGCTGGTACTTTGAAGGAGTTTAGTGAAATAGGCTTGAAAACTAACATGTCTAAAAGCCAGATAGTAGGAATTAACTTGGAATATGAGTAGTAGAAAAAATGGGTAATGATGTAGGGTTGGGTTACTACCTTTGAAGTATGTAGGCCTTCCATTATGAGTTATTCCATGTTTAATTCATTTATGGGCTCTCGTCATAGGAAACATTTCTAGGATGCTAAAAAGTTGAAGAAAATGGTATCTCTAAAAAGGGGAGTATGTGCTTGATTAAATCAGTGTTAGAAGCTATATTAATTTACCATAGGTCCATCTTTAGGATTCCAAGTAGAGTGATTAGGATTATTAAGAGTGCATTTACGACATTTCTGTGGCAAAAAAAGAATGAGAATAAAAGACGTAGCCTCATTCGATTGAAAATAGTGGAAAAATCTTTGCTTTGAGGAGGTTTAGCAATATGAAATCTTCAAAAAAGGAATCAAGCTCTGGTGTCTAAATGGTTATGGAGGTTTTTCAGAGAGAAAAAAACATTATGGCATAAGGTTATCAAAATTATTCATAGGTTACAGCCTAATAGATGGGATGAAGTGGCTCGTAAGGTTTTACACCGTAGTTCATGGAAGTTTATTCATTCCAGTCTCACAGCTCTTCAAGAACACATACTATATGAATTACGGATGGTCCATCGCTCTATTTTTTTGAGAATACATGGTTGGGGTACTTATTTTTTTCATTAAGTTTCAAAATACGTTCTCATTTTCTTTGTATCACAATTAACCTATCTCTTATTTTACATGTCATATGCATGATCGAATGACATTTACTACATTTGAAACCTTCACATCCCAAATAGACTTCCTATGAGATTAAATGGGGAAAAAATGAACTTCTTAATGTCTCAAGTCAAGTTAGGGTTTATTCTAATGTGGAGGATAAAAGAATTTCGAATCTTGATTCTTCTAGAGTCTTCTCATGCAATTCATTTTTTAATCATCTTATTCATGGTTCTAGTTCATTTATGCATCAAGCATTTATAGAACTTTGAAAGGCCATATTATCTTCTAAAGTTAAGTTTTTTAGTTAGTTTCTACTGCTTGGTGATTTGATACATGTGACAAGCTCCGACGAAGGATGCCCCATGTGGTTATTTCACCTCATTATTGTTCTATGTGTATGAAGGAAAGTGATCATGCATACCATCTTTTTTTCAGTTGTCATGTGATTTGTCAAGTGTGGAGAAAGTGAGACATTTTCTTAAGAAGACTTGTTGAAAATCCTAAATCCATGAATGGATTGAAATCTAGCTTGAAGAAGTCGGTCGGGAAAAGAAGAAGGAAACACATCAATAGAGTAGCTATGTTTGCAGTCTTATAGGGTATTTGGCTTAAGAGAAATAAAAGAATTTTTAAAGATAAGGAGCAGTTAATCAAAGATATATGAGACTCAACTAGATTGATGGCAACGAGATGGATATCTTGTAGCAAACGTAGCTCAGGTTTCTCTTTTGTCGATTGTTATTAGCTTCGGGGATAGATTGCTTAAAAGCCATGATTAGGAAGTCTTTGTTCTCGTTTTTTGTGAAATACATTACTTACTTAGTTTATGTTACAAGGTAAATGATTTATGGGTGATATATTGATTCACTACTTCATTGGAGGATTTCTTTCCTTACGTATCTCATATTGAATAAAGTTTTCTTTGCTATCAAAAAATAAATCTATATACTCATCTTGGCACAATGTAGATTCCATAAATTGGAATGAATTATATTAACAAGTTAGTGAAAGATACTATTCCTTACAATATATTGTGTAGTAGTTTACTACTAACTCTTTGGACTTAGATTCCAAACATTTCGAAATATATCTCTTGAAAGGTAAGATGTGTCTCTTGTGAAACAATTAGAGCGGTTTTGTCCTGTACATTATTGTATCAAAAGAAAATTAGTGGAAGAGAGTCGGATAAAGAATTTTCTAATTCATAATAATTTGAATAGATTATAATGATATCCTAATTATATCAAATATAATCTGTGCAAATCCTAACAAAAATATTTGAAAAGTGGAAATATCATGGGTACCAATCATAATATCATCTTGCTAGATTATGAAATGAATAGTATAAAAAAGTAATCTCCCCTTCCCACACATCCTTATGGCCAGTTATTAAGTACATATATGGTCAAGACAACCCTAACAGCTTTACTGCCATTATGAATGTATGGAGCACAAGGACCAAGGTAACGTTCAAACATTTAAGGGATATATAAATTCTTTGAAAAATTACAGCGTACAGTACATATATTTTTAAATTACTAAAATAGGATAGTTTTTTGCATTCGCTCAATATGGTATTCTGACTTTTGAAAATGCGTATTATTTTGGGATCTAAGCCTTACAAGAATGGCACATTTTTTGAATGCCCTGTTCTTGTATTTTTTTACCAGTCCACATGGATCCAAGTGAACAGATCTACACCATATTTCAAGAATGGTGCACCATCTCCAGACATCTAGAACGCAAAGAATATATTCTCTGCATTCTAGAGAATTAGGTCTAAGGGCTTATAGGGTACTGGTTTAAGGTTTAAGATAGCTAGGTTAGGCTTTCAATTGGGTAGGTGAGGGTTGGGTGTTTATTTAATGGGGTAGCAAGTTGGTGGGGGTGTATTTAGAGTCGAAGACAGAGAGAGATAGAGAAAAAAAGAGGCAACTGGTTTTTAATAGAGGGGAGAGAGAGAGGATAACACGAGATTGAGAGAAGGTAAGGAAGTTTGAGAGGAAAGCCTGATTGAGAGAGAGGCAGTAGAGTCGAGAGAGGCAGGAGGTGGGAGAGGCAAGGGTGGCCACTATGAGAAGGTAAGGTGAGAGAGGCAAGACTATCAAGATGAGTTTAATGTCTTTATTATGTATGTGTGAGAGATGAGCCCAACTATATGTTCCATAGTTTATTGAGAGAGAGACGTAACTGTACATGTATTCGATAGTGTGTGTGTAAAAGGGTGTCTTTCTTCCCAAAAAGGTGTCTGTGTGTGTGTGGGTGTCTGATAAGTCGTTAATTGCATATTATTATATATGTTATTTACATATTTTTTATGATCGAGTCTTCAAAATATTAGCCTAATTATATTTATTTATTATTTGCAGGCTTAATGGAGTGCGTGGTTGAATCCGAGGCGAAAAACTATGCAAAATAGAGTGCTTACATACAGTGTGAACAACTATTAGAGGATATTCCTCGACATTCACATTCCATAGTGGATGAAGTAATGGACAACAACTAAGTGATGTAGGAAGTGACACACTTGAGGCACTCAGTCTTCACAACTGTTTGTCACACCTCGGGATACGCATCAATAAGCTTTCCTAGGAATTCGGCGACTCACATGCACGCATTTTCTCTCAACACAACAGCCCTTGGTCTTGCCTCGGGATGCATGCTGTTGATGTCACTTACTAATTCGCTGAATTCCTGAGAATTCTTTCCTCGCCTCAGCAGCCCTTGAATGTGCCTCGTGATGCGTATTATGCACTCTCCCTCTCTTGAAATCTCTCTCTCTCTCAATGGCTATTCTAATTTTTCTTTTCTTTTGTATTCTTAAAACTATGAGAGACTAATCTCATGGCCTAGACAAGATTGCGAGGGAGGTTCGACTATTTTTATTCAAGATTTGTGAGATTTATTTATTTTAATTTCATTGCTTTTCATTGTTATTTTATTCCATTTGTTATTAATTGATTAATTATGGTTAAATTTATGTTTAAACCTTGATTTAATTGCTAGTGAGTGGTACGTATCCGTCCTTATGTAATAAGACCACACAAGTGGCAATTGACCATACCAATTGATTCACCTCTTTTGGGGCCAATTAAATACCTTAGGGATCTAAGCTAAATTGGACGCACTAGTGATCCGATTGTCTAGGTGTAGTGCATTCACAAAACTCATTGCAGTCATCTTGTTAAACTCAATGCACTTGAGTATAAGATTATAAGATTGGCTAGGGAAATAGTCATTGTCGTACCTTGACTATCGAGAATAGGAAGTGCGAGGAACCGCATACGTTACCGGGTCTATAGCTATACTATGATACTTTTGATTTGCATAATTTACATAGATTGAAGACCAAATCCAATTTTTATTGAACCAAACTTGTATGTCTTGACCTAAGTAATTTTCATTACTTAGTTTTAAAACTATTTTTCCCTGTTATATTTAATTCCTTGTTATTTAGATTAGTTAATTTGTTCATTCTCTTAAAATCTTTATTTTTCCTTTTCTTTTAAAACCTTAGAAAAAATACCAATCTCTGAGGAATCGACCTTTACTGCTATCTACAAAATAGTTGGTTTAGGAACTATATTTTATTTACGAGTTCAGCGCACATCAGTGTCCATTTTCATTCATTTGTCTATCTAGCTACTAATTAATTTGTCCTTTTCATTCATCGATTTTGATATATTTTCAGTGTATCACTCACCCCTATTGTCCCTTTCCTTTGTGCTTCACACATGGGTTCATGAGCTAAATATGTCATCTTTCATTGTATTAATTCCTTTCTTTATTTTTTTTAAAGGCAAGTACCATATCTGCAACTATAGATGATCATATATATAGATCGATGCACACATGTATAGTTGAGACCACGTCCTTAAATTTGCACCAACTAACGACAAGGTTCAGTTTATTTTTTATAACTTTGCAAAAGTGATGATATATATAGTGGAAAAGAATTGGAAAAATGAGACTAGTACATGCGAGATCTAAAAAATGTTTCTTCGCCTCATTTTTTCTTTTTCTTTAAAAAAAAAAAGTGTGTGTGTGTGTGTGTGTGTGTGTGTGTGTGTGTGTGTGTGTGTGTGTGTGTGTGTGTGTGTGCGTGTCCAATTTAGACAACGTGTAGGTGTGAATGTTTACTTTTGACAGTATGTATGTTTTTTTTCAAGATCCACAGTGTGTGTTATTTCTATAGTGTGTGTTTTGCCATTTTGTAGTGTGTTTTGTGTGTTTTAGTTTTTCACTTTCTAAGTTCTTTTTATATTTTTTTTCCAGGGAAAATGACTTGTAGGATCAAAGGAGAGCACCACAGTAATTAAACTGTAAGAACAATAAATATTTTATAGTGATTATAACATTTTATCATGAATGAATGTTGTAGATAAATGTCAGTTAATAAGTACGATTTGAGAAAATTTGTAGCACAATTTTGTTTTTTTATTTAAATCTCAAAAGAAAGAGACAATAATTAAATAAATATTAAATTGAAGAACATAAGATGAGGGAAACAAGTAAAAATATGTGTTTTGTTTTTCTTTAATTTTTTATTTGATTTTTTATTAAATTCATATTATGTAGTCATGTAGTTTTTTTAGAAAAAAAGTGGTTAACTAGCATGTGTTCAATGTGCGTTATGTGTAGTTTAACTGTGTTTTAAATTTTTTTGTGCTTAGAAAAACTTTTTTAATAAAAAGAAAATATTATAATCGGCACGGCATATTGTTTGTAGAAAAATATTTAAAAAAATTAGAGGTAATAATTGTGTGATAAAAAATATATAAATGAACAGCGATAACAAATAAAATGGTTGCACCATGAATATTTTTGTTATCCAAAAGTTTAATCTTCACTCTATTTTTCATTTTGACGTCATGTGTAATTTGTTATATCATTTTTTAAAATGTAAATATGAGTTATTGATTGGTACTTGAAGCAGACGAATGATTATTCTATGTAGTTACGCTATTAAGGCGGTCCTCTACATCAGAAAGTTCGATTGCAATTTAAATTCTCAATTTGATCAACTTCTTGGCTTGATGTTTATGTAATCATGTTACATTATTAATTCACTAAATTATGTAGGACATGTTAGATGCATATTGGATTTCATGACCTTAAATAGAGACTTATTTTAAAACATTTTGTGACAATATTTTCACCTATACATATGTATTAAAGATCGATCGACTAGTAAATTTCATCAAGATTTCTCAAACTTTGATTAATTCTTATCTGATATATAGATATAGCTAGGTATACATATAAAAAGTGTTCATATGTCTTTCCCTAATTAAATTAAATGGAATTAGAAATAAACCTAGTACTTGTTAGGTAGATATATATTGATATTTAGTAGTAGTGCTCATGTAAAGATAAAAAGTATAATTTAGGTGCATGATGTTGTAGTTTAAAATTAACACATGATTTTCAAACACCTAATGGATTATAAGTATATTATAGAGTTCTTTATTGAAAATATCCAAAAAGTTATACATATTTAAAAGCTTTTACGTACCTACATATATTGAAGAGCCAATTGTGGATCAAACAAATATACCATATGAATCTTAATATATAGTTATCATGTCATAAACTTTACAAAAAAAATGGATTCCATAATATATAATTAAGTTTGGTGTTTTTTAGAAGAATAGAAAGTAGTGACTTACTGCACTTAAATATTTCTTCTTATGTACTTACTCAGCGAACCTCATCTAGAGATAGATTTTATGTTTGATTTGTATATATATATGGTGCTAAATATGAGACATAAATTAAGAAGATATAAAACTTTGATGAAATACATGCTCCGTTTTAATCAATTCAGTAGTAATCATTATTTAGGATGCAAATATGAGTTATTAATTAGTACTTCATGCACACGAATGAGTATGCTCTGCAGTTGTGCTATTAAGGCGATCTTTTACATCAAAAAGTTCGATTGCGCTTTAAATTTTCAATTTGATCAACTTTTTGGCTTGATATATATGTAATCCTTTTACATCATCATTATCCAATAACTTATGTAGGTTATGGAACATAGAAACATCACATTTCTATTTTATGCGTACAGTGAAATTGTAAATGATTTGAATGGGATCAGTTGCAACGCACCCCATCAGCAGTGTTGATGCTTAAGTTTGAGACGAGTAGACAACAATTGATGGATCATGTATGTAATGTGTTCGGTATCTCATCTACAAAAACTCTAGTTAGGATGACTTATCGTCACATGATGATCCTCCCCGGAGGTTCACAATACTTCATCCCCGTGTTGATGCAAGACGCGACGCACTTCGACTTAATGCGGGCAATAGTGGCCAATCTACCATTATATGCAAAGGTATATATTTATTTAACATTTGAGGAAATCGACTCTTTTCAAAATCCTACAGTTCTTTCGTAACTGGTAGATGAAGATATCGGCACTGGCAGACACTAGATCGATGATGGAAAGACTGCATATGCAATCACCACAAGGTAATGTCATGCAAGATGGATTTGTCAGTACAGTAGATGATGATATTAATGCCTCTAGTGACGATGACCCTAAGGACGACGACGACGACAATGACACGGATGAGAACGTACGTCCCCTCGAGGATGTTACACCATCTATCGATTGGGAAAACTTAAATGTTATTATGGATGACCTAAGGTATGAACCTCTAAGGGCAAAAGACATACAAGATGATGAGCAATTTGCTATCGATGAAGATAATTTCATGGAAAAAGCAAATGATGATGAAGTTCACCAACCATTGTTGGTATATAACGAAATTGATTGGGATGTTTCTAATTCCATTGCAACCCGACATTCTCTTCAACAGACTGGGTGGGACATGTCTAATTTCGAATTGGAAAAGGAATGGGCTTTGATAATAAAAGACTTAAAACATGCCGTTAAAGTGTTGCATATTAACAAACATTGGCAATACCATGTGATGGAGTCGACTACAACTCTGTGGGCGATCAAGTGTAAAAGTGCACAAGACTAGTGCATGTGGCGTCTCAGTGCTTGTTTGCAAAAGAAAACAAAATTATAAGAGATCGCGTAATTAGACGAGGCGCACAACTATATAAATTGTGACATAGAATGTGACCATGCCCAACTCGACGCTAACATGCTTTCGTGAAAGATCTAATGTGTTATCCAAATAGATCAGGCAATAACTATCAAAGCATTAGTGCAAATACTTAAGGAAAAATATAGACACAAAGTAAACTACAAGCGAATGTGGGATGTTAAAAAGAAGGCAATTGCAAATGCATTTGAAGATTATAACGCATCATAAGCTAGATTTCCAAGACGGTTGGTGGCTATGAAAAAAAAGAGTCCGGAGACAAAATTCGTATGGTCAGATAGACAGTGGGCTGCTAATGAGATAAGGACATAGCATCCTCAACTAGCATCAATCGAAGTTTTCAAGTATTACATGCCTCTTCTACAAATTAATGCGACTTTCTTGTATGACTAGTATAGTGGTAAGCTAATGATTTCCATCTGTATTGATGGTAATGGACACATACTGCCGATAGCATTTGTCGTTGCAGAAACTGAATCTACAGAATCGTAAGGATAGTTTTTGAGGATGTTGTGCAAACACGTGACGGATAAAGATGGTATTTGACTTATTTTTTATCATCGCCCTGGCATTCAGGAGGTGCTCAACATACCGACCAATGGTTTTGGTCCCCCAAAAAGATACCACCGTTATTGCCAACGATACTAAGTCAGTTATTTCAATACTCATTTCAAAAGTGAACCCTTGAAAACCTCATTTCTCGAGCTGCTATTGAACATCGAGAACAAAAATTTTACCTGTGCATGGAGCGTTTTGCGTACTTATCATCATGAACTCCTCAATGTGTGCAATATGTCAGTGTCATCTCCAAAGAACTATGGACTCAATCGCATGATGGAGGCATATGATACAGATGGATGACTTCTAATAGTGTTGGTAGGTATGAAATGCAAGTTCCGTTCATTTTTCGACGATTTAGTTATCACTGACCTAATATTACTTGCACGAAATTATTTTTCAATTGTAGATTATTTTAATGGTGTATTGAATGGGGCATGATTCTTGCCAATAACATCGATGACTCAAACGATTTACTACATATTGGTGACATACCACGATCGACGCAGACATGAGATTAACAAAGCAATCTCGAACGGCCTCTCCTACATAAGATATATCACAAATAAACTCACACATTATGAACAATCCGCAATGAGGTATCAAGTCAACTTGATAAATCGTGACATAGGTGAGTTTGAGGTGTTGACTAGACAACATGGAGATCGCATGCATAAAAGCAACAGTACCCAAGTCGTCGTCCTGAAAGGCCGAGTATGTAGTTGCGATAAATGACAATCATTTGGTTTCCCTTGCTTACACGTGTTAACTGCATGTGCCCTTATTTTAGTGAACTACTCGCAATTCCTTGAGCCATACTACAGCATGGATGTGTATGCGCAATCTTACTTCTATAATTTGAAAGGCATCCCAGATGGGAAGTATTAGCCGAGTTTTGCAATAAAGATCCTGCCGAATCCAAGGTGCAGGCATGGCCGAGGGAGACCCAAAGGAATGTGAAGGCAAAAGGAGATGGACCTTCCTAATTCTCCGAGGGCTTTGTGATGTGATATATGTCATCAAGAAGGACATAGACGAACATCATGTCCTATTAGAAACCGTGCTCGAGTCCTTCATAGGAAGAATCAATGCGGTATTTGTCGTGCGAAGGGTCATAACAAAAATATTGTCCAGCCAAAGCTCAACCTTCCAATCCAAACCAATAGTCAGTTTTGTATTTTGTTTGTATTTGGCATGATTTAATAATTTGATTACATCGATATTTTTGAAGTATCCGAAAATGTTACGTCATGAAATTTTTGAGTATTTGTTATTGTTTTAACTTATATTAATGATTTGTTGTGACTTTCAAACAACACCACTAATTTTCTTAAATCACTCAATTGTAGTTTGGACACCAATGGATCCAAGTCCATAGATCCTTCACTTTTACATCTCCAATCTACGCACAGATCCTCACAAACCTATAGGAGTCAGGTAAAATTTTTAAAATGTATACATCCAATGTTTATGCGCAAACTTATAATACATATGTATCGACTAAAATATTTTCAATTATAAGGTGTATGAAACAATTACACTCCAGGACGTGGAGGTACAACTCAGCTTACCTATTGAAGGTATGCCAAGCTGACATTATTGGAATCGACTTGAAGTCGAATGACTTGAACGTAATGTACCAGCTATACAAGACGACAACAATAAGGAAACATTGCAATATTATGTTCGATCGTACATACTACAACTTATTGGTGGTTGTCTATTCGACGATAAGTCAAACTAATTTCTACATTTGATGTTTCTACCATTGCTTGAATATCTTCAAATAGTTGGACAGTGTAGTTAGAGAAGTGCGTGTTTGGCTTATTTGTACAGAGAGTTATGTCGCAGATTTCACTCGAGTACCGAAGCATCAATTTTTATATAGTTGTAGGCATGGGATAGGTTTCCATTTATAGCACCAAGGCACCTGGGTGTTTGTAGAGTTCAGCCTCGAATAGTGGATAAAGAATACATTCCTATTGACGTTCCCATTGGGACATAGGTACTTAAAATAATTTTCGTAATTTCTATAATATTAAGTCCATTTTATTTTTAACTAATTTATTGTTCTGTATACAGATGGATCGATGCATTTTTTGGTTACTCAGAGTGCGACACACGTCTTATCAGATAATCATGATGTATTCAACTCGTAGAAGGAGGATGTCGTGGTGTAGCAACCTTATGCTGATGTCATTGAGTCTCTTCATGAATGTTATATTGAAGGTTACGGGAGTTGGCTATCGACTTGTCCTCTAATTTGTTTCCACATAGTTGAGTGATATTGACCAGAAAGGGTAATGAGATAATTCAAAATGATACAGGTCGCGCCACCAAATAATGATTACGAAACCAAACTGCACAACATTAAATTGCAAGGACATACACAAGAGAATTGAGTGGTTTATCATTGAAACTTTATACATATGTGGGGAAATTATGGTGATAGCATAGTCAAAACAGAACAAAAAGGAAGACACAATTAAGAAGACTAAATGATGTGGTATCGATTAGTCACCAGATGATTCATTGGACACGACGAGGCTCTACATGATTATTCGGTAAGCTTGAAACTATTAGTTTGTTTTCTTCACGAGTTACATCTTAAATTGTGTGTATTAACACCTAAATGTTTATATCAGTGTAATTTGATGCATCGACAGTAGCGAGTATTCATTAAGGATGGGTATGAGCAAGGTCTTGATACGCTCGATGAAGGAATTAAAATCTTAGATGAATACGAACAGTAAAGGTTTACTCTATGGGATGATGGAAATGATGTCGAACCAAAAATACATGATGAGACATTTGAACAAGAAGATCAGGGTCGATCAAATAGAGGGACAAAAAGAAGAACAACATAGACAAAGACTGTAAGTGAGAGCAGCAGACATCCTCGTCCACGACGTCCATCTTGTCAAATAGAAACTGTTATTGAGAGTAGCTGACGCTTTCCTCCACCATGTCCATCTCGTCCAAAAGCGGGAAAAACATAGACTGTTGGTGAGAGTAACCAACGCTCATTCACACCACGTTCTTCTTCTCATGAGTACATTCCAACATTGACTCCAATGCGATGAGAAGTTCATATGTTTGTACCCAAGCCACTGACCATGAATCTTCCTCCTTACCATTTTGATCCTTATGCACCCAGGCCGTCATTTTCATATATGGACCATGGAATGCCTAAAATTCAATATATGGTTCATTACCTTAATACATGTCGATTCCATTACTCCACCATATTATAATTACAGTATGTCATATAGTGGAGGTGGCTTATTCATGAACCTATTAAGCATGTCGCCACCTCATGTTCGGCCAGCCACATATAGGAAGTTAGTATTTTGGAACGGTTCAACATCCTATCTTTGATTGCATTGGTATTAGAGGAAGAAGATCAATTGAGTCAGCGAAATTCAAGGCAAGATCAACAACTCAACCGGATGTACAAACTTAACGTCCAACTCGACATAGAGTACGTCCGGTTTGCATCACGGAGCAACAACGTCAACGTAACCGTCGATAGACCTGCATGAGCTTTTTGGTGTCGTAGTGATTTAAAAAAAAAAAGTTTATATCTTAGGTGAGTGAAATTGTAAAGTTTATTTTTCATGAAATTAACTTATTTTTCAAAAGTTCCTTATTATTTTAATTTTTAAATTCTAGACAAAACTTTAAAAGGTGCAGAAAGTGCCTTTAATCTATAGATGCACCATGTGAGTTTCATTGATGAGCGAGGCCAGTGAAGGCAAGATAGGCGGTGGGGTGCGACTGGCTAGCTTGACAAGGTATTCATCCGCATTAATACTTCATTTAAGAGAAACTTATATGAGATCTTCATTTTTCTATCGACTAGTTATGCTAATGAGTTTTTTTTTAATTATTAAGTTGATAACCAAGAAACATGGGGTTGCATTGGTTTCGGATTAAAGCAATAAAAAGATTTTAATTTTTATTCCACCTCTCATCATTTTCTCTATCTCTATCTCGGTGTTCTCAATTTGTATAGGATGCATGATGTTTGCATGGGGTTGCATGAGTTTGCATGAGGTTTGCATGGCTTACAATTGCAGTTAGTATGTGAGTTGTCCATATCCACCACGAGATGTGTGCGTGACATTTGCATAGGCCGCATGGGTTTGCATGAGTTGTCCACCACGTGATATGTGCGTGACGTTTGCATAGGTTGCATGGGTTTGCATGAGTTGTCCACCACGAGATATGCGTGTGATGTTTGCATGGGTTGCATGGATTGTCCACCTCGAGATATGTGCGTGAGATTTGCATGGTTCGCATTGCATAGGGCGCATGGGTTTGCATGGTTTGCTTGAGTTGTACACCTTGAGACATGTGTGATGTTTGCATGGGTTGCATGGGTTGTCTACCTCGAGATATGTACGTGACGTTTACATAGGTTTGTATGGGTTTAACAAATAACTCTTTTTCAAAAAGAGTAATTCATAAACTTGTTAGGTTAAACAAATAACTCCTTATCAAAATGAGTAATTCATAAACTTAGTATTTTATATGAATAACTTCTTCTCAAAAGAAATAATTCATACAAAGTGGAAATGTACACCAAGTCATCACCACGTCATCAGTACATTAGTTTTGTAATTTTAAGGAAATATTCCCTATTTGATGAAAATAAAAGTAATCCCACGTCACTTTTTGAAATAGCCCTAAATTTTTACATTGGACTTCTCAACGCCACTCATCTATAAAAATATGATGGTAGTTTCATCCTTACAATACATTATAGGCATATGGCCGCTCTCTTGATAGGAAAACGATTTGGTGACATTTTCTTCAACACTGCCCTTTGAAACAATGGCGCCCTGTGAGCCGACATATCATGATTCACATCCAAAGACCAAAGGAAACAATTTTGCCTCAAAAGGGTGCATCCTAGCATTTTCCTTCTTGATATCTTATGCTCAGAACTACTAACTTAGAGCATCTTTAATAGGGATGTAAATTTGATGTCAATGTGTGCCACCTAGGACTAAATAGACGTTGGAGCGAATAAAAAAAAAACCTCTCTAATGGAATGTACATTTTGAATGTCAAGATAACGTTGATAAACATTTTCTATTTTAAATGTCAATTCTTGACATTCAAATTGACATCGATGTTGGATAATATAAGTTTTTTAAAATATTTAATTATTTTAGTTACACTTTTATTTTCACATTTTAATTAATAAAAATACAAAAAGAAATGTCACATCATCAATTACGTCACAAATTCACATCTACCATTAGAGACTTATTTTGAAGTTGAATGTCAATTTGAGCTACATGGGATGGACATCCTCTTCACATTGAAAATCCACACTCACAATCCTCATTTACCATTGGAGATGCTCTTATCTCCTTAACGTTCCTAGTAAGTTCTCTTAAATTTCTGTGTGAATATATGGTACGCCAACCATGATCCCCTGATATTGCAACATTTAAGAAGTTCTTTCTGTTAAATCTACATCTGTTGGTTAAAAATTAAGACAAATCAATCATCTGGTCTCTGACCTTCCATTCACTCTCTATGTTAAGGTAAAAGGACAACTAAATTCATTCATTCTCTATGTTAAGGTAAAAGGACAAATTAAATTACTAGTGCCTTTTCCAGACCAACAAGACTTAGCCTCAGTTTGATAGAAGGAAAAGAAAAATATTTCAAGAAAAATATTAGATTTCGTGATAAGTTTTTATAATTATTTCAAAATTTCTTGTTGGTGAATTTTGAATGAAAGTTTTTTATATGTGCAATTAAAACACATGTAGGAAAATTTTCTTATGAACATATCCTTGAGAAAACTTTCTTAAAAAAATGTTCTTTTCCTATAAAACATTTTCTTTGTAATCAAAAGACCTTAATAATGCATGAATTTTTTTTTATTTTATTTTTTTTTACTTAAGTAGGAGTCGAACTTAAGACCTCTCCAAATCTTGTCTTTTAGCAAGCAATGCATTTACCATCTCCTTGGAGAAGCTTTGGCTAATGCGTGAATTTTTCTTTCAAGATAAAACGAACCAATAATAAACTCGCATCCTAAAAGTTTTTTTTTGTATATTTTTTAATTACTTACATGATCACATCCTTAAGTTTTGCCAGTAGTAAGATGTTCATTAAATCTAAGAACTAAGACCACTTGAACTGTTGATCATGGCCCAATTGGTGCTATTAGGCAAAGGTTGTGAGGTATTTACAAAAATATTTATAGTGAGATGGATGCGCATCGCTTGCCTTTGCCTTTGAAAGGTGGCAGGTTTGAGTCATGTTGGTTTTTTATAAAAAAATAAAAATAAATAATATATATATATATATATATTTGTGTTGTGTTTGCCTGTGTCTAATAATATGAAAATGGAAACTTGCAAATTCTCAAATTTGTTGTACTATACAGTTTAGTCCCTCTATATTTTAAAATGAACCATTTAGTCACCTTTAACGAGAGTACCTTTTTCATAACTAAACTAAAAGGTCTAAAAACGTTCTTTAAATAAATAAATGTATAAATATATAAATAAATAAACATTGCGACCATATTACACTGCCGTTTAACATGAGGAATTTTTGAGTGGCCAAAAACTTAACAAAAAAATTGAAAGTGCATATTTTTCAAAAATAGAAGATGTACGCAATGATTCAAATTTCAAACAAACCTTATACAAGAGGAAGAGGAACTTGTTGCTTGCAAGTGAATTCTTAGATAAAAATAAAATAAACTACATCTCAATTTAACAAAACGATATAATTTTGTGTGACGGTATGTAATTAATAAGTTTAAAGTACACATTATTAAAAATAAAGGGACTAATGTGCAAATTAGTGCAAACCTCTAGAGACATTTGTCATTTACCCAACTAGTTGGCATTCCGAGCTTCGCGCACGAGCAAAATTAAGTATTAATATATTAGATGAAAATAAACTTGTTGAAAAAAAAAAAAAAACATATTTCGTAATCTCTAATATGACGAAGTCAAGAACAACATCATCCAATTTTCCCATAGCCTCCACTATGGTTCTAATCTATGACTTCTTACTTCCACACCAGTACTAAATCATTGGGCCACCCAATTTTGATTATTCTATACATAGAGATTTTTTGGATGGTCTTATAAATATTTTTTGAAGAAATAATCGTCATCCAAGCTTTTCTAAGGACGTAAACTGATAGAGTACCGAGAATTTTCTCCTAACCCTTGCGCAATTTATGATACGGATGCTTGTATTATTGCGAAACTATTTTAGGGATGCGTGACTCTTCTAGGGATGTAAACATGCATAGGGAGGTAAACAGGTAGAGTACCCGTGAAATAACAGGTAGAGTACCAGTGAAATATCTTCCTATCTATACCAGTCTCAAATCTGATTATAATGTGCAAAAAGCTGTCATGCATGGAACCTTCGGCGTCCCTCACACTGAGTCTCCATTCCTTAACTAATCCATGAAAGTAAAACAAAATTAATGGACCAATATCTACACTAAATACTAAGAAATACACTAAATACTAAGAAATGTGTGCAAAACAAAAAGGCAAAATGATAAGGTTTGGAGTGTATATGAGCAACACCATATTACATCGTGGCTAAAAATAGCCGATCGTGGAACAAGTGTAATGTTATAAGTGCATCTTATTCTTAAAGTCGACAAGTCCCTTGAATATAGACCATCATTGGCTAAAATTAATTAATTATCTCTACCTTTTTTTTTTAATGAGAACTAATTAATTATCTCTATCTAATTACAATTTGTAATTAAGCATACAAAATAGGGATTTACAAAAGCCACATGTTGAAAGCTTCTCAAAAGCCACATGTCACCTCGTGAGAGCTTCTCACAAAAACATTTCCTTCTATATATATATATAGATTAATAAAAAGTACATTTTATACTGAAAACTTTAAAATGAAACATCAATTTCTTGCATATGAATTGTCAACCATGCACCAAGTAGTTTCTAGCGGTTTAAGTATCAATCACATTTCTAATATTTAGGAGATCAGTCAATAGTAGGTGAAGTCAATAATACATGCAATAACAAAATAAAACCAACTCTTTGATTGAAAGCTAACAACATTAATTTTAGAAATGTTATATGATCGATTCAGTCCTAAATCCATATGCAATCTTTTGGCCACTAATTGTCCATTATGTCCACGCTTGAAGAGATTGCAGGATAAAACGATAATCCAAGCTATACATCAAGAGTAATTTAAGGATAAACAAAGAATTCAGAGCAGGCTCCATCGATTATAATAACTAATTGCTCAAATATACTGACATTGTTTGGTCAATCAGGAGATCAGGACTCATTTTACTCCAAGAAACTAAAACTAATTAATCTCAAATTTCTAACTTGTGGAAAATCACTAAACTATGCAAGAAAAGAGAAATAATTTCTTACTTCTTCCCTTTAAAGTCATATTTGTGAATTTTTTATTAGAAGTATATGACAATCGGAAAACGAGAAATTCAGAAGCAATTTTTTATTTTCTCACAATAATTTGTACAGGCTACGCTACCTTCTTAAAAAGTTCAGTAAATTGCCAGCTATTGTTTTTTCCCAACCATTCCTATTAGTCCATATACCACTAACTTGAAGTAGCTTGAAGTATAATTGCTTAAATTATAAGTTACTTAAAGAACAACTAACTTTTGAAACTTACCAAAACAAATAATGAAGGGTAGTGAAAAGGGAGGGAAACTAAAAGAGACTACAAATGCAGCCTACTTTAAGAGAAGATTGTTGCAGATAAGTAGAGAAACTAATTAAAAGAGAATAAATGTCTAGCCTAATTACATTAAGATTCAATAACTAAATAGCCGAAAATTCCCTAACATGATTTGGGAACACACTTAGGTCTCACTCTCATTAAGGTGCACATAAAAACATCTTGGTACATATATTAAGGATCCAAGCAATAATCCATTGTTAGAATGAATCACTGATGGGTTACATGTTGATTATGTATTGGAGCGAGTGTGTGACGGCTCCAAACTCTAAGGCAAACTGGGTACCGCCACATCGCCAGACACATCACCAAGGATGCCATGTCACCACACACTTATCTACGACGGCTCGCGAACTATCTGTCTTGTAATCCGACTAATCAAATTTCGTTGTTTTAAAAGATTAATATTCTATCGAAATATGCTAAGTTAAGAAGTTTTACAACTTCATTTATTTATTTTAATTCTTTTCAGATTATTTTTTTATTAGCGGAAGTCTTAATAACATGCATAGAATTAATGTAGACGAGTTATGAATTAATTAACAACCTATGGGGTGGAAACCCAGCAAAAGGATACAAGTATCGGGTGGAAAAATGTATAATAGATGTCAATATACAAGTATCGGGTGGAAAACTCTTCCAAAATTATCTCAAAAAGTATATATATGTAAATACAAACACCTACGAGTAAACTAGTGGAGGCGCTCCAGATCAGAGATAGTCGCCAATCACCGCCTTCCCCCGGCTCGTCGTAGGATTTGCTATTTGTCACCAAAACAATGACAAATCCCAGGTGAGTAAATCCAAGAGAACGTTAGCTAATATTCATGAATTCCAATAAAATTGCTACAATTCATGCAATTTAGATAAAGGACAATGATAAAATAATCGCATGAAAATGAGTCGATGAAAAAGTCAAATTTGGACACGAGTGTAGCGTGATAGAGAACTTTGGTCGACATCCGGGAATGGACTTAGCTAAACCGAGAGGAACCCATGATGACCACCTCATCAAACATCTCACGGTCGAACGAGAGGAACCCATGGACGGGAGAGCCCTATCCAAACATCTCTCGAGAGGAACCCATGACATAGACTTAGGTCTACGTCAAACATATCTTAACCTACGGGTCTCGCGGAGAATACTCACCGCGTAGCCCTAACATGGCTAATTACTCGAACAATGCAGGGTAGCTAGCCCCGGGATGTAAGTCCGTGCCATGCCCGACCCCATCGACAAACACACATACATACGTGGGAATGGATGAACAGTAAATGAACAGTAATAAATAGCACAATGGAGTAATTGAAATGCAAAGTAAAGTAAGTGTCATAAAAGAATTTTAACTAATTTTCTCGTGGGTTTACTTACCTCAAACAAATCGCAAAACGCCTTCAAAACGTCCCGCACTCGCCTCGAGATACATACCAAACACCCGACTATGGTAGCCTAAGTCCCCGGTGTCCAATTATACAATTTTTATTATTTTAGAGTCTCATTAAATGAATTTATAGTGTAAGACTAAAATATGTAAAATTTATTCCAAAGGCTTAATTCTTGGCGCACTTTTAGAACCATACTGGGGATTGTTCCGACAACACGCCACCGCGCCGCTGCTCCACGTCGTTCGCCTGGCGGTTGCCGCTGCCGCTGCGCGCCACTGCCACCGCCGTTGCCGCGCACTGCCGCCACCGCTACCGTTTCACCATCACGACTACCGCGCCCCATTGCTGGAGCGGCGTCGATGCCGCCTCGCCGACACCGTTGCTGGAGGCGTTGTCGCGTCGCGCTGACATCGTTGCCGCCTCGCCGCCATCGCGGCTGCCACTGCTCGTTCCTCACAGCCATTGTCGCCACCAACCTCCGCCGCCTCACAGCCGCCGCCTTGGTTGCTCGTTCCGTCGCTGCCGCCCTCGATCTTCCGCCGCCGCCGCTCTCTCTCTCTTTTTCTCTTCTCTTCCTCGCCACTGCTGCCAACCGCCGTCTGCCGCTGGTGCTTCGTCGTCCGCGCCACTTCTCATCGCCTGGCCGTTCGCCTCACCGCGAGCCGCCGCCGCGGTCGGTCGTCGCTCGTCTGCGAGTAGGTGCTGCTGGAGTCGCGCCTTTCTGCCACTGCTAGAGCTGCGACACCACCGGCGCCGCTGGTCTGCGTTCGGTTCGCCCTCGCCAGAACTGCTCGCACCGCCACCGTCGCTCTCTCTCCCTCTCTTCCGGTCGTCTATTTCTCACTCTCCTTCTTTCTCTCTCTTCTATCATCTCTCTCCCTATCTTCCTCACTCTCTCTCTCTGTTTTAGAGGAAAATAAACTTTTTGTTTTTAATTATTTGGAGAGTAGAGGGAGTAATGATGAGTGATGGGTTTGATGTGATGTGTGATATGATGGGATATGTGATGTGACAACTCAATCCATACTTCCCCGTACACCCGAGTTACGCGCACACCGCGACGTCGTACACTCTCGTCACTACACGCGCACAAAGCGACCAAGCAAAATTCTCAATTAACGCGATGCGAACTATTAAATAATAGTAAAATAAATAAACATTCGCCACAAAAAATAACATATTTCATCCATTAAGCGTGTCATAGACTTCTCCGCGATGTCTACGTGGGTCTGAGCTTATGTTCTTAATTTGTAATTTGCCAGTTAATCGGGATCGATTAAAATGGGCCGTTACAGAGTGGATGTTGTAAGTGATGATGTGGCAATCTGTTTGCTCTCAATCTAATGGTTGTGATGTATTAGATTGGGTGGCTGAGATCACTTGTATGTATTACTATATAAATGAAGAAACACAACAGAGAGAGAGAGTAATATGAATCTCTCTTTCATTTCTTGCTCAAGAAGACTCCTCGTCTTCATCTGGGTTTTCTGGGTAGAAATGATGATTCAATATTGTATCAGAGCATTTTTTGGCTAACGCCACTAACGTTCTTGGTGTGTTTGTAAGGTAATCTGATCTGTCGTCTTCAATGGAAGGTGAGATGGGGTCGAAAGGCAAGGGCATCTGATCCTCATCTTCAGAAGACAAATCTACCTCTTCAGGGGTCAGATCTACACCACCTAATTTTGGATCTGTGATGGAGAACATTAGATCTGCTTCACCGATCAACAGATCTACAAGCCAAAGTGGTGGATCTGGTGTGGTTATGGGAGGATCTACTTCGCAGAGTTAGATCATCGTTCCATTTGGTAATTCTTTAAATCAAATGGTTACTATGAAGCTCGATAGAAAAAATTTCTCGTTGTGGAAGTCTATGATTATGGCATTCTTTCGTGGTTGTTAGTTGGACGGTTACATTATTGGGACCTTACCAAGGCCTCCAGCTATTTTTGAGGAGTCTGGTCTTCCAAATCTGGCCTATGAGGCGTGGTATGAGAAAGATTAGGTGTGCTTAGGTTGGTTGCTAAGCTCGCTGGATAAGAGTGTTGCATTCAACGCGTTTGGGGTGTCATTTGCCTTTGATGTGTGGCGTAAGATTGAGGCATACTGTCGTGCACAGATTCAAGTCTATAAAAGATAGATCCAATCATGTCGTAAGGGTTATTTGTCGATCTTAGAATACTTGACGAAAATGAAAGACTTGGCCGACGACTTAGCTATTGCTGGTCTAAGATGCCCACTGAAGAGTTAATCTCTAACGTTTTGTTAGGGTTAGACTCAAAATATTTGCCGATTGTTACAATCTTGCAAGATAAGACGGATTTGCGATGGTCTGCATGTCAAGCTACGTTACTCAACTTTGAGACTACATTGAGTCAAATATAGAGTGCTATGGGGATTAATTCTTTGAGTATACACGGTGAGGGTTCTTCTGTTCATTCGGTTGAGGTAAAGTCTGACTCTGGGGGATCTTCTCACAATAGATCTGGAGGTCAAGCCTTGGCTACTCAACCACTTCATTCAAGCAATCGGAACTCTCAGAGTCGTGGTCGTGGTGGTCGCTTTAAAGGTCGTGGAGGTTTTCGATCTCATAACTATAGCAAACCAACTTGTCAAATTTGCAGCAAGGTTGGTCACTCCGTAGCTGTGTGCTATTACGGAGGCGATCTTCGTTACATGAGTGCTCAGTCCAGTGTCGCCCACCCTCTACCCACACAATTTCCCCAATCTCAGCAAATGCGTTTTACTGCCCCTGTTCAACCACCTCAGTCTTACTACACTACTCGTGAGCCTGGATCTGAAGGATCATGGTATGCGGATAGTGGTGCCACCTCACATGTTACTGATGATCAGTCTCAACTGAATCACTTTATGCCCTATTCAGGTAACAAGTCGTTGGTGGTTGGTAATGATCATTAATTACTTATCTCCGTTGTTGGTATCGCTGCTTTACCATCTTCTCGTTCTAGCCTATCATATAACAATACTTTGTGTGTCCCACAAATTATGAAGAATCTTTTAGTGTGCCTTAATTAACTCACGAAAATGATGTTCTAATTGAATTTCATGCTAATAAATGTTTTGTGAATGATTCCAGAACTAAAGATGTCCTTCTTGATGGCATAATTCGCAATGGTTTGTATTAATTTCTTCGGGTTTCCTTCTTTGTCATCTGGTCAGTCTGCATTTGTGGTTTCAAATAAAGGTTCACCTGAGTTATGGCACTCAAGGTCGGGTCATCCTGACTTAAAGACTGTACAAAGTGTTTTACGGTTGTTGCATATTCCTTGTTCTTCTCTATCATTTTGTTCAAGTTTTCCAATGGGAAAAAGTCATACCTTTCCATTTTAAGCCTTATTAAGTCAGTCTTCTACTGCGTTAGAACTTATTCACACTGACGTTTGGGGTCCTGCTTCTGTTACTTCCCATAATGGTTACAATTACTATGTACATTTCATGGATGATTGTACTCGATTTACATGGATATACCCGTTAAAATTGAAATCTGATGCCTTCAATGCATTTGTTCATTTCAAAACTATTGTAGAAAATCAATTTTCTATGAAAATTAAACGGGTTTAGTCTGATTGGGGGGTGAGATTCGGTCGTTTAAACCCTTCCTTGATTCTTGTGGGATTGGGTTTCAACATTCTTGTCCACATGTTCATGAGCAGAATGGTCGTGTTGAGCGTAAACATCGTTATATTATGGAGATGAGTCTTATGTTATTAGCATAGTGTAATCTTCCTTTGAAATTCTGGTGGGATGCCTATGAAACGTCTGTGTTCCTTATTAACATACTACCTACCAGAGTTTTATAAGGGTTTCTTCCTTATGAGAAGTTGTATTAAATGTCTCCTGACTACTCTTTGTTACGTGTTTTTGGGTGCACTTGTTTTTTCCGTATCTTCGTTCCTACAATTCTCGCAAATATCAGTTTCGCTCTGATAAATGTATTTTCTTGAGTTATAGTTCCTCTCATAAGGTTTATAAGTGTTTGCATAAATCGAGTAGGGTGTATATCACTCGACATGTGTTGTTCCATGAGTCTGAGTTTCCTTATGATTAGTTATTTTCTGGGGGTCATCTACTTCTTCTTCTCCTTCCAGTGTCTCCTTATCTGTCCATTTTCCAGTTTTTAGGGAAACTTCTCTATATGTTTATGTTGTCCCTCATTCGAGTTATGTCTGAGTTATCTCTGTGTCTGGTGAGTCTTCTCCTGCGTCTGGTGAGTCCTCTCCTGCGTCTGGTGAGTCCTCTCCTGCATCATCCACATCAAGTCCTGGTGTTTCTCATGAGTCTGCTCCAAAGGATATTGTTCCTATATCTGTGGGTCCTCAGAATACACATCCTATGATAACTAGGGTTAAAGATGGTATTGTTCAGAAAAAGGTATTCATTGTCACTACTTCAACACCTGACGAGGACATCCCCAACTCGGCTGAAGTGGCCCTCAAGGATCCTAAGTATAGAGAGGCTATGGAGAAAGAGTATGAGGCTCTTATTCGGGCTAATACTTGGTCGTTAGTTCCTGCTTTTGTCAATCAGAATGTGGTTAGTAATAAATGGATTTTCCTTATCAAGAGAAATTTGGATGGCTCTGTCAGTTGGAACAAATCCAGATTAGTGGCTAATGGCTTCAAAAAATTGCCTGGTATCGACTTTGATGAGACGTTCAATCTAGTGGTTAAAGCTTCTACCATTCGAGTTATTCTCTCTTTGGCTGTGCAGTTTGGTTGGTTTATTCGTCAACTTGATATTAACAATGCTTTTTTAATTGGTTCCTTGGTGGAGGAAGTTTATACAAACCAGCCTCGAGGGTTTGTTGACAGTTTAAATACCTTTTATGTATGTCAGCTTCACAAAGCATTGTATGGCCTTCGGCAAGCCCGTAGAGCTTGGTTTGATAATCTTTGCTCCACTTTGGTGTCTTGGGGTTTTCAAAATTCAAAAGCTAATAATTCTTTGTTTTATATACAAAAATGATTATGTGATGTTATATGTCTTGGTGTATGTGGATGACATTATCATCACGGGATCAAACTCTGTGTCTATTAAAGAATTCATTTCTCAATTGAACAATTGTTTTGCACTGAAAGACATTGGAGATTTAAGTTTGTTTTTAGGAATGGAAGCCAGGAGAGATAACTCAGGACTGTTTCTCACTCAGACAACCTATATCAAATAGCTATTTCAGAAGGGAGGTATGCTTTAGGCTAAGCTTATTGATACGCTTGCATTGGTTGGCTAGCCTATTTGTTCTGATACATCATCTATGTTTCCTGATCCTAAGCTATATCGTAGTTTGTTGGGTGGGTTGAACACTAGACCAGATATTGCCTTTATTGTTAACAGGTTGAGCCAATTTCAGCGATGTCCTTTGGTGACTCAATGGTAGGCCCTCAAGTGGGGTCCTGCGATATTTGAAGGGAACTGTTGATTAGGGAATTCGGTTTCTTCTTAGTTCTAATCTATTAGTTATGGGGTTTTCTGAAGCTGATTGGGCCGCTTCTCCCGATGATTGTCGTTCGATTTCTAGTGTTACTGTATTCTTGGGTTCGAACTTGATTTCCTAGCAGTCCAAGAAGCAACATGTGGTGGCACGATCCAGTACAGAGGCGGAGTATAGGGCTTTGGCTCATTCTACTGCTGAAATTACTTGGCTCCAGTCTCTTCTTCTTGAGCTCCATATCTCTGTCCCTACTACTTTCGTCATTTGGTGCGTCAACATCAATGCTCAAGCTCTAGCTCGAAATCCTATCTACCATGCTCGAACGAAACACATTGAGTTAGATGTCCACTATGTCCGTGACAAAGTACTTGTTGGTCAGTTATCTGTTCTTCATGTCCCAAGCAGTGATCAGGTGGCTGATTGTTTCACTAAGCCTTTTGCATTTTCTCGATTTGATTTTTTGAGGTGCAAACTTGGTCTTGCTTCTCTCCCCCGTATTTTTATATATTTATTAGTATATTTTAGTATATTTAATTATTAAAAGTATTTAAAATAAATATTTAATAATATTTTTCGTCATTTTTGAGGCGGTTGAATTCGGCTTAGTGGCGGAAAAATACTCAAAATAGAGTACACAATGACGCGCGCACACACGCCACAGCAACGTGTGCGGTCCAATCCGAGCGCGACACGCGTCGCCACGTCATCCCACATAGCCACGTCACCCGTCAGCCGTTTCCTCTTCGCGCAGCCACCATCGATCGGCCTCGAGATGCGAACCAGCACCAACTCCCAGATTTTCGGTCGTCAATCGCGCGATTTTCTTCTCCAGAACCATGCCACGTGGCGCGACGTGATTCGCCAGGACACCTCACAGCAACAAATCGGTCCAATCATAGAGCGACACGTGGCGCTGAGTCATCGCACACGCTGCTCACATGCGCTGTCCCGACCAATGAGAGAGCGCCACGTCAGCACAGTGACAGAAACGGTCCAATAGCAACGTGACACGTGGCGCATGAAGGAAAAAATGTACCAAGGAACTCTATAAATAGGTGTGACATGAATTAAATGAAACACATCTCAACATCTCTCATTCTCTCAACACCTATTAATTAGGAATAATTAGTGAGATGTTAGAATGAATCATTGATGGGTTACGTGTTGATTATGTATTGGAGTGAGTGGGTGTTGTAAGTAATGATGTGGCAATCCGTGTGCTCTCAATCTAACGATAGTGATGTGTTAGATTGAGTGGCTGAGATCACTTGTATGCAATACTATATAAATGACACAACACAGAGAGAGTAATCTGAATCTCTCTTTCATTTCTTGCTCAAGAAGACTCCTCGTCTTCCTCTAGGTTTCTGGGTAGAAATGATGATTCAATACCCAACAACCACTCCGACTCATGGTTTCTCTCGGGTCATGGGGTTCCCAATGGACTCTTGCAAGAATAATTGAGCTTAAGTAGAGATGACCAAAAAAAAAAAAGTTTCGGACACCTTAAGACTATTAAGAAAAAAAAAATCAACCCTAAAAGAGTGGCTTGTGAAGAAAGTGAAGGGTCATATTCACTACACTTTGGGATCGCAGCACAGTTGGTGAGAGACATGGCAGCATATGACTCTAACAATAAATAGTCGTGCTCCAAGGACATCAACCACGCATACAGGTACTTACTTGTACATTGTCAGATGCACCTTGAATCACACAATAAAACATGATCCATGGCACATATGCCCTTTATACACGGTTGATTCCCTGCCCATGTAGCATTTTTGAACAATAAAGCCCAAAGCTGGCGCTTACAGAACTACATAAGACAGGAACACCACGTGCCCTACAGACCCCCAACCCACCATATCCCTCTAATTAGTGGGACATACCCTTAAGACCCCAAAAAGACCCAATTGGACAGTCGTCCACCTCTCTCACTGCCTCACATGAGTGTCTCACACAGATTCTCCAATGTTTATTAACCCCTAACCGCACATGCCTACTATCCTGTCTCACAATTAAATAATACATCAAAGAAATTACCAACATGCCCTTCTCCACGTGTCAATCACCCACTACTCGCACCCCTTACTCTGGAGTTTTTGACTTTGCCAAGATAAGATATATTTCCAGTTTTCAGCCACCCAAATTAAAAGGAACAGTGATAAGAATGACATACTTTTGATACATCATACAAAGATTGCTATTGAAGTTGTTTGTGTACATTGAATGGACATTGAGATATTTGCATGCAAATCTCGATGCGCATCCAAGGAACTGCTATGTTAATCTATATGTTTCCCTAAAAAGTACATGTTCAATAATGTGATTAGTTGGGCATAGTACACTTTGCTACCATAACAAAACATACATGGAGAAGAGTTGAGAGATACTGACCAGAAGAGAAAAAAAGAGAGGGCAAGATGGGAAATTTGGAGAGGTTCATCAAAGCCGATGAATCTATTCCATTGATCTTCATGAAGTTGGCATATCATACAACGAAGTAGAATGGAAATTCACCTTCTTTGCTTCTTCCTTTAAAACTATTTCCTGTGGCACACATTAAACAAAGCCAAGGCAACAGAGTTACAGATCATCAATGAGAAATACAAGAGAACCCAAATTTAAAACTAACAAGATTAAAGGTATTGTGTGAGTGAGTGAAGAGAGAGAGAGAGAGAGAGAGAGAGAGAGAGAGAGAGGGAATGGAACAGAATAGAGGTTTTGTCTCTTGATAGCACAAAACATGCATGGGAGCCAATTCCGAGGGGGCATGATTGTAAGGAGAGGGAGTGGTGAAAGTGAGAGATCCATATACCATCTGTTCCTTTCTTATCCATTTTGCTGTTGTTGGTTCTCTGTAAGTGTGGTTGATCTTTGAGGGCCTGAGCCTGATAGAGATGGGAAAGACAGGCAAATGGATAAGAAACTTTCTTACAGGAAAGAAAGACAGCAAAGACAAAGACAAGGTTGCAACAAGTAACCAACCTTCACATTCTCCTCCTCCATCTTCTAGTGCTTCATCTTTGGCACTTGCCGACAAGCAGAATGCAATGCCGATTGCTGCTACTACTCCCACTACTCCCAAAGAAAAGCGAAGATGGAGCTTCCGCAGATCTGCAAATACAAGCCCGGCAGCCAAGGGCTCAAATTCTACAGACTCTACTCCGATCCAGCAGCGGCCACCAACACCACCACCACCACCATCCGTTCAACTCATTTCGGAGTTTGAGAATGAACAGAACAGACATGCCATGGCAATGGCGGCTGCCACAGCTGCTGCTGCTGATGCAGCCATTGCAGCCGCACAGGCCGCAGCTGCAGTGATCCGGCTAACAGCTGCTGCCACCGAGAAGAAAAATTCCTTGGCTGAAGAGGCTGCTGCCATCAAAATTCAGTCTGTTTTCCGTTCTTATTTGGTAATTCTCACTGCAAAGAAATCACCAGTTTTTATAACTTTGAACCTCTACTTTTTCTTATCGGAATTTAGGACCTGTACTCGTACAATTTGTTTTGCATCAACAAACAGGCCAGGAAAGCGCTATGTGCATTGAAAGGATTAGTTAAATTGCAAGCTCTAGTGAGGGGTCACCTAGTCAGGAAACAGGCTGCTGCTACCCTTCGATGTATGCAGGCATTAGTGACATTGCAGTCAAAAGCCCGTGCTCAAAGGGTGCGAATGTTGGATGATTCACCTCCCGTCAGTCAGAGGCCATCCACAAGTAGAAAATCTGTAAATGACAACCGCATCGGGCAACCATACAATGTAAGTATTTTCCTGCGACAATTTCAACTTCAAAATGTTCCTTAAATACAGAGTCTCAATCCCAAATTAGTAGGGGTCAATCAAAGTCTTCGATTCCTTCAATACAGAAAACGTTCACACTTCAGAAAAAATAAAAAGAAAAGAAGACGCTCAAAATAAAGCATTATATAAAAACGAACAAAAAAAAAAAAAAACATGCACACACCTTATATCAAAACCGAAGGTATAAAATTGGTATCGAGATCAATGTTTCAGATGTATTTTAAATTATATTGCCTAGAAGATGCAGAGAAGAAAAACCCATTACATTTTTACCATTGATATATTGTGTAATCTTCTGAATATAGGAATTGGAGGAGAATGTAAAAATTGTCGAAATGGATCTTGGAGCATTGAGAGGAAGCTTGAAAGGCAGGAACAGCTACTCTGGCCAACCACAAGTTGAAAGAATAGTCGAACCCAGATTCTCCACGTACCATTCCGAGCAACAAGGAACACATATCAAGCAAGACCACATACAACAGCTCTCACCTGCACCTTCAGCTTTGACAGACATGAGCCCAAGAACCTGCAGTGGCCATTTTGAAGAGTACTACAGTACAGCACAAAGCAGCCCCCATTTTTATTCTGCAGTGGTCAAACCAGACCAAGCAAGAGTCCCATTTGCTTTTCCTAGACCTGAATACCCTGAATCCCTGTCCCATGACTATCCATTCTTTCCCAATTACATGGCCAACACAGAGTCCTCACGCGCTAAGGTTCGTTCACATAGTGCACCAAAGCAGCGCCCAGATACATATGAGAGACAACCAAGCAGAAGGAGAGCCTCGATAGAAGGAAGGAACATACCTCGGGCTGTTCGGATGCAGCGCTCATCTTCACATGTGGGTGCCTCTGTCCAAGGATATCAGTATCCATGGTCAATGAAGCTTGATCGGTCAACAATGTCTCTCAAGGACAGTGAGTGTGGCTCAACCAGTACAGTCCTCACGAACACCAACTACTGCAGATCTATCGTTTCACATGAGGTAGGTGATCATCATCCTAAAGAGTAGTTGTTCACGAACATAAGAAGGATATGTTGATTCCAAATATTCCTGGAATTAAACATAATTAAGATAATTGTGATGAAACATCTCCCATGATCCCACCGATGGGACAATATTCTCATAAGGTAGATACAGTTTTCCTTCTATCCCACAGAAGTCTTACATGCCATATTTTCTCTGTTTTTATTACAACAGCCACATGGGAATGGGGACTGACACTTTTATCCTTCAACACCGAGCTGGAATTTTTTTGGTGACTTATGGATGTAGAATGATTGACTATGGAATTCAAGATCCAGTAAGCCAAATTGTTCAAATTTGATTTGCCAAGTAAGAGTTAACACTTGCATGTAGTTTTACCTTCAAGACAGTGGGAAAAAGAAAAGAATGTTCTTGCTTTTTTTTTTTTTAGTGATATTGTATTTTCTTTGCTACTTCTGAGGCTTTGACAAGCAGGATTGGTGATAGAATTGTACATGCTTTTGTATTTCATTCAAAGATATTTCTAAGAGTTGTGGGCTTATCAATAATACCTTGTCCTTGACATATTACGTGCACGATCTATTACGTGCATGATCTACTAAACAATGCTGAAATCTCGTTATCTCTTTGATTGCATACCACTGGCACCATAGTACTGCTTGGTGGTTTCACGCGAGAATTCTGCAAATGTCATCCCATTCTTCAAGCGTGATGACAGAGGTGGGATTATTTTATGAATCACTTGAGTGAGGTCATGAGATTGCCGCACCTCACTTGAAGGGGATACAGGTTCTGCTGTTGACTGAATTTCCTCATCTTCCATCTCTATATATCTATCACATTCTATTGAGCTTTCACAAATGGTTTCTGGGATGATGAAAGTTTTGTCCCATGCTGGTTGCAAAAAGACAACAAAAGTTTCTCTACTCACGAACCCTTGTTTTGCTGGTCGGCACACCGAGTGAAGAGTAGAACATAGCTTCCCTTTTGATAGTACGTCAGCTGATTCTCCAACTTGAACAACAAAACTTTCAGGTGGACATTTCACCAAACAAATGCTTTTCCGGGTTGGGTGAAGTATTTGCAAATAAGAGTGTCCATCAGGAGGAGAGCATTCTTGCTCAGAAGACATTCGAAGCCCTTGTTTTGCTTCTGTAAGAATAGACGAAATGAACATGGGAACAGTAAGAACAGTGAAAATTCCATAATCATAATGCCATTGTTCCCACAAGTTGGAAAGAGAAGTTTTGCAGGATTTAGCATTGTTTCCCCCGGTCACCAGGTTTAAGTTTTTAACTGGCGCTTCCTCATTTAGATTACTAATTCCAGAAACACCTCGCCCATGAAGCTGTGTGGAGAGATTATTTGTCAATCTCTTACTTGATCCTTTTGTTTTCCTTGCTTCCTTTAAAATAAAGTTATCTAGAGTTGAATGATAGTGAATAAGGCGCCCTTTCGCAGCTCTTGACTCCAATATGCTTTGTTCTAGCTCTTGCCCACCAATGGCCATATCACATAATCGAGCAAGAAGAAGACCAACCCCCATCATGCAGTTACCTAGCTCCCTAAAGTTCTTTTCAAGACTCTTGAATTCTTCATCACTTGGATCGTGCAAGCTTCCAGAACCTAGATGCGCCTCAAAAGTGTCTTTGGCAGTATCATTAGATTCACCGAATGCAATTGTATCCTTCACATATTTTAGCTGCAAAGCAAATGAAGAGACTCCTCGATCTGGATTCTTGAGAGGAACATCAGTGCATAAGCTGTACTCCTGGAAAATACAGAAAAGAAAAAAAAAAAAAAAAAAAAGTAAGGAACATAAAATAGGCAAAAATATTCAATCCTGAAAAAAAAAAATTCTGCTGTGATACACATTAAATCACACATCTGCTCTTCTTTTAAATTGAGAATGAGTTAATAAGTACACTCATTGTTAAAATAAAATATGACAATTCAGTATTCAAACTACTTAAATGGTGTAAATACACCTGGGGCTTTTCAAGAACAAATTGAGCATTTTTATTTTTATGTTTTTTGGTGTTAACAACTTGAGTTTCTTATTAATAGAGATCAGCATTTGGGGAATAACAACACTTCCATGCTTAGCAAATTAAATCACACATACGCTCTTCTTTTAAATTGAGAATGAGTTAATAAGTATATTCATTCGTTATTAAAATAAAATATGACAATTCAGTATTCAAACTACTTAAATGGTATAAATACACATGGGACTTTTCAAGAACGACTTGACCTTTTTTTTTGTGTGTGTGTGTGTGTGTTAACAACTTGAGCTTCATATTAATATAGATCAGCGTTTTGGAATTACAACACTTCCCTAAAAGAAAAATCGATGGCAAGACAACAGAAACACAGCTAAAGAGCTGCGAAATTTTCAAAGACATCAAGGCATACCAATGACATTTACCTCGAGGAGAACCAATCCCTCAGCACTGCTTGGGTTGTAGAACTTTTACAATTATCAAATAGTATAACACATATTTCTTATGATGTCAAGATTTGTTGATAGATTCAAGGAACAGCAAGTTCAAGACCTGTCTTAGGAAAGGTTTTAAATTTCATAGAATGAGAAGTTTTCAACATACTAACTAAAGAATGATGATGTTAACTCAAAAGTGTACAAACATCAACTTGGTTGAATAGTAGGTTTCCTTTTATTTCCCTCTTCTAAGTTCTAAAGAAGTAAATACTTCAATGTTCATGATAAAATGGAATTTCTGGGCTTTAATACAAGTGTAGTAAAAGAGATAAATTACTGGGAGCTAAACTCCATATGTAATTAATAGGCAAATAGCTAACAATTCTGAAAGAGCCTAAAATAGAATTCATAATGTAAGAGTGATGAGTGTTAATGATAAGAGTTTAGAACCTTGAAAAACATTTAGCATCATTTGCTGCATCATTTCAACTCATCTCAGACTTGAAGAAAAACGTTTAAGAGTAAAAAGAACTCGGTTGTGTGTTGGACAATTATAAGAGGTTCACTAGGTTTCAAATTCATAAGGGTAACAATAGTCCCAAGATTATCAAAGTATTCCTGAGAGACAAGAGACCGTGGAATAAGTATGATCACATGAGATGACAGGTTGCAACATTTAAGGGGCATTACTTTTAGCTGAAAGCACTATAAGAAATCCACTTTTTCCAATAGGCTATTTACATGCATCATAAAGAAAAAAAATCAGGCCCAGCACATATATTGCATGACTAAAAGCCTCCATGAAACTATAACCAAAGCCTTACTGAACCAGCTTGCTCTATTAATGTACAAGATCAAGCCTATTGGTATTAATTGGTCTGGTGGTCAATCACCTAAAACCATATTCACATGTCAAGAACACAATGTACAATGACATGTTTCTCAAGGACCATAAAATTTTCCGTCTCACTGCCTTTTTTTATGCATTGTAGACTGCAATTCATGATGATCCCTCCTCCACATGACAATACACCCTTCCTCATCGTGCTGTTGAAGTAATTTTTGCAAATAGTTGTTACATAATTTGATGTTCTGCAAATTCCAATGCTTCCAAACCAGCCACTTGCTTAGGCAGCATTTTCACTCCTATTTACCCTATATTCCACTCTCGAATAAGCATATTTTCAATTTTCCACTGATTATCATTTCATTGGAAGCATGTTGCTCAAGGAAATTTCGGCATATCACGCATCTGAACAAATGATCATTCTCTTGGAAGCATGCTGAGAGTTCTGAATGCAAGCTTTTGGGTTCTTAGGTTCAAATTGTCCCTCCAAACAGGAATTCCAACTACGACTAGGATCTCCAAATCAAATTTGGACATGTATGTGATCAGAATCACAGCCCCAAAACTGTTGGATAAAGTTTTTCTTTTTGTTTTTTTTTTTTTTTTTTTTTTTTTTTTTTTGAGGCCCCCTCAACAATAGATTTGGAAGGAGAAGGGCATTCAACTCGTTGGATCTGAGGACTTTGACCGTGAAATCGCTTGATCCAAGGCCATTGTGCGATCCACCAAGGAGACAACTTGAGAGTGGGTCAATCCATGCTAACTCGTAGAATTTTTAAACAGAAAGTATGACTTTGAGAGCCATGGTAATTAATCAATGAAAGATTAATTTTCTAGCATTTTTTGTTCTCTTTTCTAATTACATGGCATTATGCTATATATATGACCTAAGTAACATCCACATAATTTATTTTTCTAATCTTCACATTTGAAGTCACTTTTACAAACTTCTATCGATGAATTTGACATTCTTCAAAACAAGCAATCCTTTCGAGAAGAAAAAATCGATAAGTTAAATATATTATCACAACCGTTGAATCAAGTGGCTCAAACTTGTAATTTGAGTTGGACTCAAATTAGTTTCCTACATGAATTCATGCATACACGGTGATTACAGATGAGATTAATTTGTAATTGGATACAAACTACGTTAAGGTGTTGTATTCCAATTAGGAGTTAATATTTGTGTTGGTTTATGTGTACAAGCATATAGCACCTATAAATAGGTGAGTACGGTTAAGTGAAATGACATAGTTTTAGGGTGTTGAGCGTACGAGCATTGTCAAGCAAGTACGTAACATATAATGTTGATGTGCTTGTTGAGGAGCCGAGAGCAATAGTAAGGATCGTGCATACGAATGTGTTTGCATGTATGTACGTGGCACGCTAGGCTGTAAGATTGAATCTTGTTGGGATATCTATCTGGGGTTTAGATAGAGAAGGTTTTTCTTTTGTGTACTAAACTATTGATAGTAGATTGTCTTGTTTCTTGCCCGTGGTTTTTTTCCTAATTTTGGGGTTTTCCACGTAAGTTTTGGTTCCATATTTTCTTTGTAGTTTATTTATCTTTGGGTATATTCGTGTGATTGCGATTGAGGATATTCCACGGTGATTCGTCACAACAAATTGGTATCAGAGCTAAGATTTGGATCTAAGGGGTCACACTATTAAGGTGAAGTTTCAGAGATGTTGAAGTACACAAGTGCGATGAAGTTCGATATGAAGAAGTTTGACAAAAAGATAAATTTTAGCTTGTGGAAAATTCGAGTCAAAGATTTGTTGATTCAATCTGGGTTACGTCAAGCGTTGAAAGGTCATGGGAAAGAAAGTGATGAGAATTGGCAAGAGTTGGATTGGAGGGTGGCAAGTGTAATAAGACTCGATTTGGCAAAGAATGTTATTTCGAACATGAGGAATATTTCTTCGGTGAAAGGTCTTTGAGAGAAATTGGAGACTGTATATGCGGAAAAGCATGTCAAATCAGTTCTACCTGAAGGAGCGGTACCATCACCCAAAGATGGATGGAGGTACAAGTATTACTAATCATCTTAGTGCTCTTAACGAGATGGTCTCTGAACTTGAGGAATTGGGAGAGCACATCAAAGGTGAAGACCAGGCGCTCAAGCTCATCTGATCACTTCCGCCTTCGTTCAAGCACATGAAGCCAACACTTATGCACGGAAAGCAAACCATCAGTCTAGCATAGGTCACTACCATGTTAATATCTTATGAGAAATTGATGAAAGGTGAAGACAACGATTCATTTAAAAACTCTGGTTTGGTAGCTATTGAAAAAGGTTCCTAGAAGTACGGGAAAGCGGTCTGTTGGAGATGCGGTCAACCAGGGCATCTCGGGAGAGACTGCAGGAATAGAAAAGGAAAATGAGCGGGTTTGACAAAGAGCTCCGGTTCAACAAAAGGGGCTTCCGATGTTGAAGGTGATGACGCTGAAAATTTCTTAGTTCTCAATAATGATATGAATTGTCCTATGTGTCCAGCAAAGAATAGGATTGCTGATTAAAAGAGAGAATGGGTAATTGACAGTGGGGCCACAGGGCAAGCATACGTACATGAGGCATGGATCGATAATTATGTAAGTTGTATGGGTGGTAAAGTTATGTCGATGGCCGATGGCTCTCTGCGACTGATATTGGGAGTCAGTGAAGTTCAGTTGAAGTCGTGTGACGGACGCATTATAAGTTCAAAACGCTTCGAGATGTTCGACAAGTGCCGAGTTGTACTCAAAATCTCATTTCTCTTTCCAAATTAGATTTTGAGGGTTACATATACTATGGGCAAGGTGGAGTATTGAAAATATTCCAAAAGTCTTTGTTGGTCATGAAAGGCGTGAGGAAGAAGAACTTGTTTGTTTTGATGCAGAAACATGGAGCAAGGTTAGGGCTTCAAGAGTTGATCAAGAAGTGGGTTCCGGTTGTTGATAAGTCCAAATAGGCTAGATTTGACTTGGTTCATTCTCGGTGTTGAGAATGGTGGCCCGAGAGGACGGCATGGCAAGAGCAAGGTAGTAAGTTTTGGCCAAGGTGAAGGTTTGTTGAATCAAGTGGATCGAATTTGTAATTTGAGTTGGACTCAAATTAGTGTCCTACATGAATTCGTGCATACGCGGTGATCACACATGTGATTAATTAGTAATTGGATACAAACTTTGTTAATGTGTTGTATTCCAATTAGGAGTTAATATTTGTGTTGCTTTATGTGTACAAGCATGTAACACCTATAAATAGATGAGTATGGTTAAGTGAAAGGACATAGTGTTAGGGTGTTGAGCGTACGAGCTCTGTCAAGCGAGTACATAACATATAATGTTGAGGTGCTTGTGGAAGAGCCGAGAGCAATAGTGGGGGTCGTGCATACGGGTGTTTGCGAGTATGTACGTGGCACACTATGCTGTAAGATTGAATCTTGTTGGAGTTTCTATCTGGGATTTAGATAGATGAGGTTTTTCCTTTGTGTACTAAACTATTGATAGTGGATTGTCTTGTTTTTTGCCCGTGGTTTTTTTCCCTAATTTTGGGGTTTTTCACATAAATTCTTGTGTCCTTATTTTCTCTATGGTTTATTTATCATTGGGTATATTTGTGTGACTACGATCTTGGGTATTCCACGGTGATTCGTCACAACAATAACTCATATCATAAGTAATAAGATATCAGTGGAAGATGGGTTTTTTACTTTTCCCCAAACTGATTATCCACTCTAATTGCACATACTATAAATTATTTCACTAATCTTCACTATTACAGGAGACCAAATAATGAAGAAGACCTCCTACAATTAATAAATGCAAAGGTAAAATAAAAGTTACATCACACTATATGAATTATCATTGGTCGCAACATATGCTATATAACTATGATTTATTTTCATTTATCAAGAAGAAACACAAATGACATCCATCTAACTAGAGCAATCCATTCATCTAAGAATGTAAATCACCACTACCTTCCTCTTGAATCATCAATAGCTCAAAGCGTAAAATCCTTCAAGAAAGCATAGTTAAGCACAGAAATACATACAAGACGAGATACTCCAAATTGAGACAATGACCAAAAAGTGAGTAATCAAAAAATCAATCCCTGCCACCAACCAAGTGGATGGCTGACTGGTTTGGTATGGTGTTACTTGGATATGAGGTCAGGGGCTCGATTGAGATTTGAGCCTCATAGTCGTAGTGAACAAGTTATTGTGACTCAATTAATTATGTGAGTTCGAGTATACCTTGAGAACTCGTCGACGATCTTCGTCACTGAGAAGCGCGAGCTTTCGGGCGAGAGGTAGGAGAGATCGACGGAGGTCAGCGGCAGCTTTGGGGACTGGAGAGACGAGTAGCAGACCAGGCCCATAAGGACCTAGGGTTTCCATCACACCTCTGGAGATGGAGTCCAGCCTTTCAATCTCTTCTTCTGAAAGGGAGTATCGAATGGTAGATGAGTACGAAGACAACAATGTAAGATCTGAGAAGGATAGCTTAAATGGCTCGATTATCTCCGCGTCGATTTCATCTTCCATTAATGACGTTTTCTACAACTTCCTCTGCTAAGATTTTGAGGGGACTGGTTTCCAGCGGGGAATTAGGGAATGGTGACGCTCATACTTGAAGTTGGCAGTAGCCCAAGAGCATCTCTAATAATAACATGGATTTATACCATAGATTGATATCATATCATAGATGTTGAGAGGATATCTATCTTATTTGGCATTAGATTGACATTCACTTCTTAAAATGATTTTCAATGGTAATATAGATTTAGACCATCGTTGACACTTTTATTTTTAATTTTCATAATATTAATAAAGGCTTGAAAAAAATAAAAACTTTAAAAGAATTAATAATGTTGACATGACAGTCTACCACAATGTCTAGAAGTAGACAGTCTAGTAGACATCCGCCAATTTGATTTCATGTCACATAGGATGGATATTATGAGTCCGGTTCCATTAGAGAACATTTTTTGGGTTGGATGCGGATTGTATCCTAAGTGGATCAATTTCCACCTCAATCCATGGTCTCATTAGAGATGCTCTAACATGCAGACCTTTTCCGTCTAATTAATTGGGCCATGAGGCCCGCCTTAGCTCTCTCTTATTTCTTCAAAAATGACAAATAGTATACTATATGGTAACGTTTTCACTTTTTTACAAATTTATCCCAACGTTTTAATTTTTACAAATACATTCTAACATCTAAAGTTTCGTACGAATTTATCTCAACGATTCAATGTTTACAAATATATCCTAAAGTTTTAGCTTTTCACAAATTTATCATAAAATCTTCATATTTTCAAGTTTCCAACCTTACAAATTTTAGCCCATAACATGTGAGAAAAGAATTTTCCATTTACAACTACAAAATTAAACGTTATCCTAAATCAAGCTGAGTTTATTCATAAGTTGCAATTTAAATAATTTCAATATGTTATGATGTATTTGTAAAAATTGAAACGTTAAGATAAATTTGTAAAAAACTTTAAACGTTATAATATATTATGTTATTTACCCTTTAAAAAAGAGGACCGCTAAGGGCACCCCACCATTTAATGAAGGCACCAAAGTTTTTGTAAAAATTTCAGCAAAAGTGGAAAAGACCATTTTGCCCTTGTATATATATTGATTCAAACCCCACAAATCATTTTGACAAAGAAAAAAAGGCACCCCACCACAAGGTTGAACCACAAAGCCACATTGCATTTGGCGAGCGTTTATCGATTCTTGCGGATTGACATCATCCGACAGCGAGGTAACAATGTTTGACAACCATATTCGGGTTTTTTAGAAATGTTTAGTTGTGTATAACTGTGAAAATGATGATTTGTTTGTCAACGTAGGGTTTGGTAATTTCTTCAAATCCGAACTTGTTTCCACTATGTAATGGAGGCTTGTACTGCTTCGGTGCCAGAGGAGGTCGTACTTGAGGTAATTTTGCAAATTTATTGTGTTTTTTTTTGCGGTTATCCGAAGTTTATGTCTGGGTGCGCGATTGTTTCGGCCTCGCGGGACCGAGATGTATGGTTATGTCTCGGTCATAGAGGACCGATAGATTTACGTATGTCACGGAACGGTAAAATCGAGAGTATTCAGTAAATCTCGGTCGTTCGTGAGCGAGACTTTGAAGAAAGTTGCGGACCTGTACTACCGAGAACCTTTTTTTTGGATGTTTTTGTGATTGTGCTGTACATTTTGGTTGATTATAATGTTACACTATTTGTATTGCAGGTAATGCCAGTTTCTACCCTATTTCCAGACTACACGGACACGTTTACACCTTGTTGGCCATTCCCAACTAGAGAAGCGAAAGTTTCATGGCTTCAAATGATAGGCCGTGAGAACATGTTTGGGCTAGTGACAAAGCACTCTGACGCCGGGGCATTAAGCGCAGGGGAAGGGGTGAAACTTGCCTATGAGAGGTCAGGGACTTATAGGGGAATGTCACAAAGAGTTGGGAAGGGTAAAGCGGCAAAAATTGCTTCGAAACCAAGAAATGAAGAAGAAGAGGAAACGGCGAGGACTCAAACTGGTACCAAGAAATGTGGATGCCCTTTCCTTATCAACGTAAAGGAAAATGCTGACTCGTTGTGGTATATCACTGTTATATGCGGGAGGCATAATCACGAGCCCGCAAAAAACTTGGACGACCATTCATTTGCTGGGAGATTGGATAAGGGGGAGCAGGATGTTGTAGTGCAAATGACAAAGGGGAATGTGAAGCCAAGAGACATCCTAAATACGTTGAAGCAAAGAGACGTTAGAAACGTATCGACAATGAGGACAATAAATAATGCAAGACAAAAAGTCTGAAATGAGGATGCGGGTGGGAGGACTCAAATGCAACAACTGTTGCACATATTGGAGAAGAATAAGTGGTTGTCATGGCATAGGAAGCATCTCGTTACGAATGTTGTCACGGAGTTATTTTGGTCACATCCCGACTGAATAAAGTTGGTAAGGTGTTTCCCATCGGTTATTTTGATGGATTGCACGTACAAGACAAATAGGTACCGAATGCCTTTGTTGGAGATTGTTGGCATCACTTCTACGCACTTGACGTTCTCCGTTGGGTTCGCATTCTTATCATCAGAGAGTCATGGGCATTATGTTTGGGCACTTGAGAACTCGAGATCCATATTGGATGGGTGGCCTAAGCCTGACGTGTTCGTTACCGATAGGGACTTAGCCCTTATTAGTGCCATAGAAAAAGTTTTTCCGGCCTCGTCTCACCTCCTTTGCTCTTGGCACATCAACAAAGTAGTATTGGCCAAGACTAAGAAGATGTTTGGGGAGAACGATGGTTTTGCGCGTTTTATGGATAGGTGGACGAGCGTGATGTATGCCAACTCGGAGGCCTTATTCAAAGTTAGGGTGAATGACCTGCGTTGTGAGTTTGGGAATGTTGAGTACTTGGACAACACATGGTTAAAGAACTACAAGGAGAAATTTGTCTCCGCTTGGACAAATAGAATTATGCACTTTGGGGAAACGACAACGCAGAGGGTGGAGTCTGCGCATTCTATTCTTAAGCTACACCTTGGGAACAGTCAGTCACCAATTTTGAGACTCTGTGGAATGTGGTTGATGGCCTCCTTAGAATCCAACACAACAATATCAAGGCATCGTTTGAGCTAAGTTTGAATGTCGTCCAACATGAGTACATTGATGAGTTGTATCGACGATTGCGTGGTTATGTCTCTCAATGGGCGCTTAGGCTAATTAGAGATGAATTGACACGTGGAGAGGATGTTGGTCACGACTCCACTCGTTGTGGTTGCGAGATACGCACCACACATGGCCTTCCTTGTGCACATGAGCTAAACCATCATATATTTGCCGGGTCGCCCATCCCTCTCGAGGAAATTCATGTTTACTGGCGAAAGTTGAGTATGATACTTGAGAATCCGGTGGACCCGTCTGGGTACAACGTGCACGATGAGATTCAACGGGTTTTGGAAACGTTTCATGCTTGCACTGATGAGGACGATCGACTCAGGATTATTCAGCAGCTCAGGGAGATTAGTCGACCTTCGTCTACACCTGGTGTTGTGCCGCCGGTAAAAATTAAGACGAAAGGGAGGACACCGGGGTCTTCGAAGAGAAAACACGATGGTGACGATCCTTCTACAAGACGGTTGCCGAGCGAATTTGAGTATGTGCTATCGGCTCAGGAGGCCTCCAATTCTAGGCAGAAGAAAAGTAAAGTTGTTCCTAAAATGTGTCGTGCCAGTCGACGCACGCAAAGTGCAACTAACATGGCTTACGGTCATTGCGTAGAACCAGATTGGTTGCCACATGTTGAGGGCATCATCGATGTGCTTGCCGATGGAAATTGTGGATATAGGTGTGTTGCGTCTGGGCTTGGACTTGTAGACGGGTGGAGGATTGTCCGTAGAATGATGTATGATGAGATTATCGGGCATGAAAACCTTTGGCAGGAAGTGCTAGGCTCGAGTTACGAGAGTGTCAAGATTGCGGTGCATTGCCGAGAGAATCAAGTTGGTGCATCTTTCCAAGAATGGTTGACACTTCCAGATATGGGACTGTTGGTAGCCACTGCATTCAATGTGGTTCTCATCAACCTCTCGCATGGGAGTGCCTCCACATTTCTACCTCTACGTAGTGCTCCACCGTCCAACGCGCACAACAGACTTGTCATTGCCATGATAAACGACGGGAATATACATTGGCTTAGGGCAAGTGATACGAATTTTGTTGAATTGTTTTTTTGTTTCCCGACAATATGATCATGTTATACTGTTCACTTTGACAGGTGAAGTTGAGCATGAATGCACCATTGCCATCCTTATACCCTTCGTGGGAACGGTATGTTGAGGATAGTGCGAAAGGTTGGCGTGATAGATTCGTCTTTCGAGACATCGCGCCCATTGCAACTCTACTTGATGCCACCATATCCGTTGTAGATTTAGGTACACCGTAGTGTTAAAACTGGTACTTATAAATTTGGTTAGTTGTACATTTACTAATTTTGAAAGTTAGCTGTCAAGTTGTGTGGATATAGAATGAGTGAATTTATCCTACCTTTCGGGTATTGTTGTACAGTTTGATTCTTGTATAGTGATTTTATCATACTACACTGATATATCATTAATTTTGTTTTCGTGGCTCTTGTCGTCTTTGGATTGTCATTCATGTAAATTTAATTGGAAAGTTAGTTGTCTTGTTAATTGGAAATTGTTCTTTGAACAGGCCCTGGATGACCGAGACATATGGTAATGTGTCGGCCATACACCACCGAGAATTAACGTCAAGACATATGGAAATTGTCTCTTATCGTCGACCTATGCGTGACATTACTCATGGCTTCTCGGCCATGAGTAACCGACACATACTTAAATACTGGCAACAGGTACATTCACGGCCGGCCAAGACCGTGCATCATGCATTTGTCTTGGTTGTTCAGTACCAAAAATTGCTCATGAGTGTCGGCCCTGCTTGACCGAGACACCCTCATAAGCAGAAAAAACTAGGATCCAAGAACAAATTACAATCAAAATAAAACAATAGGCAATGTAACATTATAAACTGTCATAAAAATGTAGTCAACAGACAACAGGTACTCATCAAACATTTAAAATTGTCATACAAATGTCTAGTCCATACGCACCATATAATCGCAACCCAACAAGTACTCATAAAACATTACAAACTCTCATAAAAAAGTTGACGATGACATCGTAAAACTAAAAGAATGTCATACAAATGTCTATCCCTCCATTCTCGGACGGTCATTGCTTGGGTTTTTTCATATTCTTCCTTCGATACTCCTTCCCATGCATTCTCTTCGGAGGGCAAGCATCGACCGTGGCGGGCTGAGCTGTGGCCGGGGTGGAGTGTGTGGAAGTGCTACCATGTCGGGACGGCCTCGGGCCTGATTCGGTAGGGCCGGATGTTGCGGTTGTGCCGGTTGCGGTCGCCGGAGTCGTACTCGTAGGGGTGGGACTTATACTCATCCCCGAAAGAAAGTTGACGATGTCACTCAGAATGGTCCTCGCCGACTCAATCGTACACACCTCCGGCGGGAAGTCCATCCATCACAACGCCGCGTCCAACGCTCGCCTATTACGCTGATGAAAAAAATCGAGTTACTATCAATGTAAAACATATCGAAATCAATAATAAATGCATAATACATATAACCATTCCAATACCTCAAGTAGCTCGTTGTCTGCGATGGTTGTGGCGACCATTTCAAGGTCCTCAAAGCTCGGATTCGTGATAACGGGATGAGACACTTTGACGAACCAAGGCAGGTAGTCTGTTGTAGCCAAAAACTCAAATACCGCCTTCTCGCCCCGAACTTCAGGAGCCGACAAATGGTTCCTCCATCGCTCCCAATTGTCTTGTTCGAACCCATACTTGACGGAGTACTTGTTCGTAGATGGGCCTCTGTGTGCTTCCAATGGACGGTACGGAGGATCTGGTAGAGATTGCACATGACCAAACTGTCTCAGAATCCTCTCCGGGTGGTAGGGCTCCACAACATCCATGTACTTGATCTTCCCACTGTAAAAGGCCATCGCTTGCACAACGCCATTTTCCCTTAAATTCACTTATGGGTCCCAAGTGACCTAGTAAAAATGCAACAACCATTGTTAGCAAAATAAATTACCAAGAAACATCAATCATCAGAGGATATGGATAACCATCTCACCTCACTTGGTCGCAACCTAGCCAAGGTTCTCCTAATGGCCCCGAGCTTGTCAACATTTGCAACCGTCTCGTGCTTTTGAATCCATCTGGAGACACGAGGTTGCACGTAGTCCAGGTACTTCGCATTTGGCGTGGCCAAACCAAGTTTGAAATGGTCGTACACCCATCCCTGCAAATACATACAATGTTAGTTAGTCCACAATTGCAAGTTGGCCTAATTGTAATTCAAAATGAAAACTAAGCCTATTTTATAACAAACCTCAAGCAATGTGAGGAGGCCAGCAAGCTGAGACACTAGCACTCTCGTGGCGGACCCCAAGTGTCGATACAAGTAGGCCAACGCAGCCGCTCCCCATGCGTAGTTTCCTACGTCGTCCAAGTCCTCAAGAAGCTTCGGCAGCGCGATCGACACCCGAGACCCACTCTTATCGGCAAAAAGAGTGTAGGACAATAAGTACAACAGGTACGCTTGGGCGGTGCATTCCACAGGAGGATAATTTCTGGGTCTCGAACTAGCTTTGGGGCACCATTGACTCTTCAACCAATGTTTGCGCACTGTGAGCCCCTTGCTGATATTCACCTCCTCCTCAGCCTCCTCGGCGCTAACCCCAAGTAGGTTCGAGACCATCTTGATAGCGTACGAGCGAGATTCCTCCGTGTACCTCGCAAAGTTCTCCACTGCAACAACTTTGCCCGTCACAGGGATCTTCAGGAGGAAGTTGACATCCTTTAATGAGATATACATTTCACCAAAAGGTAGGTGAAATGTGTTCGTCTCCGGCTGCCACCGCTCCACAAATGCAGAGATAACCTCCTTGTTGGCCTTGCGGTATGAGCAGTCTATCAGCGTATTCAACCCGAAACACTGAATAATCCTCTGAAGTCCCGCCGTGTCCGGGTGGCACGACTGTAAATCCCATTCCGCTATTTGAGCTCCGTGATTGATACACTTAAGAAAGGGCCGCTCCTGCAAATGTAAAAACATCTCGTCATTATGTGAAGACCATGAGTGTTAAGTTAATCCGTTCAATGAAATTGAAATTACCTCATTCCTCCAAATCGATAAAGCCACATGATCCTTGAAGCTCTTCAATAACACCCCGTCTATAGGACCACCGGGGAATGGAGCACGCGCTTCAACAGGCACTTCTGGCTCTCCTTCATCATGGCCAGCTCCACCCCTACCGCTCCCACCCACATTACGATCTGTTTCTATCTTGTTCCCCGCCTATGAAGAGTCACTGCTACTAGACTCCGATGCATGCCCCTCATTTTCACCTCCGGCAACAACAAGATCCTCAGGTCGCCCGGCATCGAGGGTCGAACCCTCATCGTGCAAATGTAACCTTCCACGAGTGCCATCTATCTTCGCCTTGCCCTTAACATCCTCATTCTCCTTCTCTTTCTCTTTTCGAGACGATCTTTTCGGGGTCTCCGGCCACCTCGCCCCCGGTTAGGCCTCGGGACCTCAGCTCCAACCTCCTCCCTAGTCACCGATAGCTTTGGACGAGCCATACCTGAATAAATTACAACATATAAGCGCATGGAACAGATCCCAAAATAAATTTACAAAAAAAAATGTTCAAATTCATCCATTTCTGATGTCTCGGTCAAGCAAGTTCGTGAAACAACACATATTTTCGGTCACCCATGACCGACAATTCCTCCAATATATCGACAATGTACAACCGAGTCCAATGAGACGGTCTCGGTTGTGCACCACCGAGATGTGTTGACCATTTCAATTCGCCTTGCTCTCGGCCAATCACGCCGAGCCTACTCTAACACTCTCGCCATGGTACAACCTTGAGTATGACCAAATTCTCGGTTGTACACCACCGCCACCACATTACCTAGCAGTAATTCTAGCTTTCGTCACGTCTCGCCGAGAGACCTAGAGTACTCTCGGCCTTGCGTAACCGAGACACTGTGAGCTTTTTCGGCCTTTGTGGCCGAGACTTCGACTTCCCCAAAATGTAGCTTCTCTCTCGGCCATGCTTGGCCGAGAGAGTTAGCACAATCTCTGGCCTGTGAAGCCGAGAACCGCGAATTCCCAGTTTTTTAACTATTGAACAAACCACCACTGTAAATCACAACTACTCTACCAAATGTAACTTAATTACACTAAAAACGGACCTTCAAACGATCGATTTCGCGCAAATAATGTGTGTTCGATAATGTTCAACCGAACCCTAACTTGGAGATGAAATCGGCTCACACCACGACCCTACGAACTGCAAAAGATCCGTAAACTGAAGGAGAAACACAAGGTGAGATACGGGAGACACGATTTCAGAGATTCCTCTCACTGGTCGGTTCACACAAAACGGGTTCTTGGAGTCCAGGCGGTGAAGATGGTGGTGGGGGTGGTGGGGTGTAGATGGATTTCCACGAGGGGTAGTTTAGGTATTTCGGGTCTAATTTCTGGGTGCCCCAGATAAATCGGTTTGTGCCCACATTAGCTGGGTGCCTTCATTAAATGGTGGGGTTCCCTTAGCGGCCATCTTAAAAAATGGGTAAGGATTAAGGCTTATATAATTTTTCTTTTCATAAAAAAAAGGGAAATTGTATTTTGACTCAAATTTAGTGCACCTGTGCCTTTGATGTGGCACATGACAAGTGGATTGCGGGACCTAGGGAGCAAGAACCTCCCAGTTTGGGCATGCCAATTTGGCACAATCATAGGAAGTCCCTTATATGTATATCGATTTTGAGTGCACATTAATTCACACACATCGATGCAACAATAAAAGGGTCATAAAATCAAGAAGTGCCAAATTGATGTTTCCCAAGTGGGTAAAAAAATAGTTGTATTCTTTCATTTTTGCCTAAAAAATGGTCCCATTAGTCGTTCTTGACGACTAGAAACACAGACTATCAATGCGATCCTACTATAGATGTCAACCGCGTCAAACCTATTAAAACCACCAAATTTGCCCTTTTTTCCTATTCCAAACTGCAATTAATCTTATTATTCCATTTTTGTCAAAAAAAAAATTGTTGTGCTAGAGGTTTTCCATTTTTTTCATCTCCATATTTTAAATTGTAATTTGTTACGACTCGGATCATTTAACCTAGTGATCACCTTAAACATGAGTCATTATTGGACTAATCTCGATCGACATTAAGTTATGATTGAGAAAACTCGAGTAAGGTTATTTATAGTATTGTATGTATACTTTGGGGTGAGTTTGTTGTTTTGTATATATAGGTTATAGTTTGGAAATCAAAACAAAATGGGAAGCCTATAGTCGATATAATTAATCAAGAGCTTTTGGATTCATCTTGGAATATGTAGCATACTAACAAGTCTATAAATATGCTATTTTTTGGACTATAATTGGTGTATTTTACAAGATTATATCTCCCATTTATGAGACTTATTTGTGTTTTATGTGATTACAGGGTCTAAAGAGACTATTTGAAGAAAAGGAGATGAAACCAGTCAAAACCAGTTGAAAAAGTCTAATTAGTGTCCAATGATTCCCAACATCATGGGGATGAACGTACAGTACGAGACATCGTTCATGCGAACTTTAACATGACAGAAAACAAAGCATCGCAGCTCCTTGCTTAGCAATCCTCAGTGCCTCCACATTTTGGACGTATGGCGTTGAGGTCGGTTACTAAATTTGAAGATGGAATTTTGTGGTTTTAAAAGATTTTGGATGAGATTTATTTATATCTTACTACTTCTATAAATAAGACCATAGGGGAAAACCCTAGAGACATGTACTACAGACATGTTTTAAGGAAACTGAATATTGTATCCAGCTGTTAAGGAAACTAGTATCCCCCGATATCTCGTAGGTTCCTTTTGTGATTACTTTCCTTTCTTGTATTCTAGACTTGCCTATATAAATAGGGTACTATGTATACAAGATAACATATAATAAACTTATTCCATTCAGAAACTAACATGACATCAGAGCTTGGTTTCTTGTTTCTAGGTCGGTCGACTCTCAAGTCGACGACCGCTTCAAAGTTGTTCCTGTCGTGCCTGCCCGCGCCTGCCGGAGGCTTCTCCGCCGCTTCCACTAGTTCCACCGAGCCTCCCGATCTCCCGGTCGCACCACTGCCACTACCAGATCCGCCGATGCTCACTGCTGCACTACTATCGTCCGCACCTCTGCGCCGTCCAGTTCCCCGGCATCAGATCTGCCTTCCGCCGACCTTGCAAGCACTCCTGCCGCCCGCCACTCCGCACTTCCGCTGCACCAGTACCGTCTGCCCGAACGGTCTCTAGAGAGAGAGAGAGAGCGGAGCGGTCTCTAGAGAGAGAGCGGAGCAGTCTCTAGAGAGAGAGAGAGCGAGAGATCCGTCGCTGCCGCTTTGGAGACTCTCCGCCACACAGATCCGCCGGCTCCAGCTCCTTAGATTTGTCAGATTTACCGATTCGATCAACAACCTCAAGTTGAACCAACTTGAGTTTGAGGGAGGGTGTTAAGGAAACTGAATATTGTATCCTGCTGTTAAGGAAACTAGTATCCCCGATATCTTGTAGGTTCCTTTTGTGATTACTTTCCTTTCTTGTATTCTAGACTTGCCTATATAAATAGGGTACTATGTATACAAGATAACATACAATAAACTTATTCCATTCAGAAACTAACAACATGATTTTGGATGAGATTTTGGACAATATTTTCGTATGAAGAGACATATTTTAAGTACAAAGAGATCAAGAGTTCTTTTGATTTCTTTTGGTAGTACGTTCCAACTCTTTCATAGTTCATTAGTATTTTTGTTTTTCATTAAAGAATCATTGATGTTTCTACAGCCATGAGTGATTAAACACTCTGTCTAGATCAAAAGAGTCTTGATTGTAAGTTTCAGGTTTTAATGAGATTCTTGATTTAATATATTTAATTTTTTTTAATTCTTGTAATTCCATTTTCACCGATTTATAAGGTTTTAAGCTTGCATGGTTTGACTTTTCTGATGTGTAAGTTTGTCACATGTCGTGCGTGTCAAATATAACCCTTACTCGAGTTACCAATCCCACTTGGGTGTAGTAGTGGTAAATACGGGTCAAATCCACATGACTTAAGTTTTACTCTGAGTTAACTAAAAAATGAAATTTGGGATTTTTTCAAAAGATTTTAAGAAAACAATTAATTAAAACTAATAGAAATCAAAGCTTGCTTAAGTGAATTCAATGCAAGAAAATACATAGGCCTACGGTCCCATAAGTCCAAATCAAGATATATTAGCATGACATGGTCTTCGATATTTTTCAAAAGATTACTAGTTCAACTAGTCATTTCCCTGCGCTTCGGGCAGGTGTAATAATAATAATAATAATAATAATAATAATAATAATAATAATAATAATAATAATAATAATAATAATAATAATAATAATAATAATAATAATAATAATAAATAATAAAGCACTATATTCATAGTTATTCTCATCGAGTCAAACGAAAAGTTCATAAAAGAACAACAATAATAAGAAAGAGCAAAACATTATATTACCTTATTTAGCTTTTTGTAGCATTCTATGGACTGACCAACATCTTTAAGTAATGGTAATCCCATGCAGTAGTGTATATTGATCCACTATAACCGTTAAATATAAATTCCTCCAAATCGTCTGTTCACTCCGATTGAAGAATCTAAACCAACAGACAACATAACAATGACAGCATAAAGGTCACGTGATAATTGATTTGTGTTATAGATATAATGACTCACTTCAGTGTTGAACTTATGGAAAACATACCAAATGATTAGATCCAATATAGAGCAAACATACATAAAGGAGGGCGATCAAAAGTGGTTTAGCTTATAAGCGTTGTGAATGGTTGTTATATTACTGGATGCATGAAGCTATGTGTAAGTAGAACAGCTTTTGAATGTACAGACGATGTTGAAATCCATCGATCCTATCTTGAATTTATTGGGTGATAATTGGTTGAGAACGGGAGGAATCTAAGGTTAGGTATAATAAAATTGGTTTTTTTGTGATTTTCTGAATGGTGATTGAAAAAAAATCAAGTCAATTGCAAGAAGAATGGATGAGAGTTGAAATTTATACGAGGAATGTAACTTGCACTACACTCAATTCCTTGTATTTACTCATGATTTCAAGTTCAACGTACTCAATCTATTAATGATAAGATAACCACTATTAATTATTAATAAATGTACACATAATGTATAATTATATCTCTTGAAATAATAAATAAATAAATAACAAAAATAACTCAATTCCTTGTATTTACCCATGATTTCAAGTTCAACGTACTCAATTTATTAATGATAAGATAACCACTATTAGTTATTAATAAATGTATACATAATGTATAATTATATCTCTTGAAATAATAAATAAATAAATAACAAAAAATAATAAAATTGAGAAAAATAGAAAAATAGAATGGTAAGATGAGGTAACTTTTAAACTTTCTCTCTCCTCCGACTTTTATATATATATATATATATATAGATTCCTTCTAGATTAGCTATATGATTTCGACATCCGCCAGAAATCCCTAATTCCCCTTATCTCGGTAGCTTGGACGTCTGTCACTAACTACTTCTCTAGTTAACACATAACTCTAGACATCCGTCAATAAAATTTAATGCATTAACCGTATAAAAATTTGTGGGAATTCTAATCATAAATAACCAGATCGCGTATGCTTCCAGTTTAACCTAGATTTATTTGTTGCATACTCAAGAACCGAAAGGTTTTAACGACAAACGGATGAGTGATTCTGACTTATAATCCAACCGTACAATTACATATACGATTGTCCAGATTAACTATTGGTCTTTCACCTAAAAGCATGTAATGACCATAATACATACCCTAAGCTTGCACCATAATTATGAAAACAACAAAAATAAAATAGTAGGAATTGAAATAAATTAATTATAAATAAAAGATGTCACAAGTCATGTCATCAATCAAGACTAAGCTCGCTTCGCTTCTGACCTAGGAAAAGAATTATTTAGCCGGACATTGTCTTTATAAATACCATTAAGTTATAAAGAAAAGAGAAAATAGAACTAGAGAGTTGTGTAACGATTGTCGAGAGAAAAAAGAACAAAAAAAGTTTTTGTATTTGACAGAGAAACTCTCAAATACCTCAAATTCATTGCATCTCGGACTAATTTACTCTACATGTGGGTCAAGGCATATCAGAAGCTATTGGAGCTCGTGGATGGGGACATGTGTCACACTCGGGGTTGGAGGGAGCGCATGGGCAAAACTCACGCATGGTTGTGTGTTTCTGCTCGCGGGCTCATTGACATGGTGTGCTTAGATTGGAAGAGAAGACGTGTACGCACGAATGAATGAGAGAAGCGTGACACTGGGGATGGGGAAAACACAGACAAGTGGGACGAGCATGTGCGAAAGTGTAGGAGACAATATGGCACACATCCCGAGGTAAGGTTGAGACCCTTATTTGCTGTTCATCTGATACTAGTTTCTATGCAGATCTCGAGGCATCTGAACGGCTCTGAAGGCTTTTGTGACTAGTATGTCTCTGATTTTTTTCACTTAGGTGCTGCTCCTCTTCTAGTCTATCAAAATAACTCTAATTTCTATCGAAATCTACCAAATTGTATCGAATACCTCTGAACTACTGAAAATAAAAATAAAAGATAATAATTAATAATAATAGGCATTGAGATCTAAAAATACATAAAATAAACACCTAAAATATATTACTATTATTGACTTATCAAATACCTCCAGACTTGAGACTTTGCAGGTCCGAGCAAAGAAATATAAAACATGCGGCTAATGCAACTAGACTCCTAATATAGTTATGATCGTACACTAATTAATCCTACACTCGATTCAAAGCTAGTAGAGTTCTTTCGGTTTAAATAGTCACCAAATTAATAAGCTACTCAAGAAATTTCAGATTTATGATATGTCTAGAGCCACAATCTAAACATAATTAAGATTACACTTTCATGACATAGACTCGGTCAAGACAAAGACTATCAACTACTCATGAGTTTGTTTGGCTATACACTCAAGCACGCAAGTTTACGATCTTTGTAAGATAGCGCATCAACGCTTAAAGGGTACCATAGGCGAGAAACGCAACCACACTCTAGACTTAGCACCAATGGGGATCAATAAGACTTTAAGTAGGTTGTCAAATAACTAGGGTAGGGTACCAAGGATATAAAGGTAATGCGAAGCATTGGAAAACTAAAACTTATATTGTTAAAAGATTTCTAGAGAACATGAAAGTGGCTTAACTACACTTAACTTCAATTTTCTTTTAATATCTGCAGTCTTCACCTTTTTCCAACCACCCGGATCCCTGCTCCATTTCTTGCGGATACCGTTTTAAGCGGGACTCTTTAATTATGACTTAATTTTCTCATCATGATTAATTTTCCCTTATTTTGGTATATAAACAATTTTTCCCTCTAATATTTTTCTTTTTCTTTTCATGTCTCTTTCAAAGATTGTAAGTCTAAGACTAGCTTCCAACTAGGTAAAGGATAATATTAGGCTATGGTTATGGGTTTAACATTAGGTAAGAAAGAATTAAAAGTTGGGTTGGCTCAAAATAGGTAAATTAGGGAAATTACTTTAGGCAGGCTTAAGGCTAAGGATTTTCATTCAAAATGGCCTAAATCATTCCCAAAAAAGTGGTTTAGTTATAGAAATTTTGCCTTGAGTGGGTTACACCCTCGTTCTAGCACCCTAACAATTTGACTTTTTTATTGCTCTGACTGTCTATCCCTTTTGGTTTTAGCATAAGGCTTATCCCTCATACTAAGTTCCTAATATAAAATAATAAAAATGTTAGGCTATGGGCTAGAATGAGTGTTTCTCTTAATTTTCCCTAAGTTTCAAGTCAAAAAGGAAACCATAGTTTACTCATCCACAACCAAAGGCATGAAGCAAAGTTTCATGTGACTCTAAATTCAGAACGAACATAGATAGACACATTTCTAAATGCATGCATGAAAATGTGTCATAATGCATCATATCCTAATGAAATGGAAGATAAAAGTATGAATGGGAAGAAAAAGAAATGGAAAGACAAGAAAATGAGAGAAATAACACCACTATTACCATCCTTCAACCGCAATATTGAAAAAATTAACGATCATACCTTCATTCTTTAGCAAAAAGATCCATCTAACATAATCCTCAATCCCTAAAGTACCCCCAAACTTATTTCAAACTTTTCCCTAAGGTTCAAAACAAGCAAAGATATTTACACATAAAAACAAACAAAAGAGTGAAAAAAACATGATAGATATAGAATTAAGAAAATGCTACGTACAATTTCATGCATAGTAATAAGAGTACTAAAAAAACAAGATAAACAAAAATTTGGAATGCCTCCTAATAGCACCTTTATTTACAGTCTTTGGCTTGAACTAGTATGAGCTTGTCAATCAATATATATTGGTTTTGCAAGTGACACACCCTCCACAATATGATTCGAAAAGTTTTCATAGAAAATCTTCAATCCGTGGCCATTCACTTTAAAAGCATTACCAATTTCCAAACTCTGAATCTCCAGCGCACCATGATCATACACTACAATCACCAAATATAGTCCTATCCACATCGATCTTAGCTTACCTACAAAAATCTTAAGACGAGATTGAAAAAAAAAACACTTTCTAACCTACGTGAAAAGATTTCTTGGAGAGATTGCGATAATGGAACAATTTGGTCCTTTTCTTGTAAATTCGTGCATTTTCATTCGCATTGTTCCAAATTTCCTTTAATTCTTAGAGAGTAAGCTTTCTCTATTTTCCTGTTTCCTCGAGCTTCATATTAAGTTGTTTCACAGCCCAGTAGGATTTATGCTCAACCTCAACTGGCAATTGTTATGCTTTTCCAAAAACAAGGTGGTGGGGTAACATTCCAATCGGCGTGTTAAAGGTCGTTCAATAAGCTCAAACTGCATCATCAAGATGTGTACTCTAATCTTTTCGAGTGGGATTCATTGTCTTTTCTAAGATAGATTTGATCTCCCTGTTAGAGACAACTACCTGGTGATGCATGCCGCAAGTATAACTGCGAGCTTGTAGTAATAGTGCAATCAACTTACGTTGATCAAGGATATCGTCATCAGGGAAACGTTTTTGCACTAGTTGTATATTATCTACTTAACTTGACTTATTACTAAGGGATTCACTTTTAATTGATTTTATATCTAAACTAAACTATTCTAACAAATCACTTTAAACTTTTAGTTGAACTCTTATATTAAGGATATCTTAGTTCACAACTTCACCTATGTAATTTAATACTATGCTTTGTATTCATGTGTACATCCCAATATGTTTTGTGCAATGCCTAATTAAAATAGAAATACTTCTTTCAAATCCACTTCAACACACTACCGTGAAGGAGAAAATTCTAATGTGCAAACTAAAACTCCACCTATCAACGTAAATAACGTAAGTTCCACATTGCTTTCAATCTCAAATGATTGAATTCATAACCAACTAAGTTTACTATCTGTGCCTCCCTAATCATCAACTATCTCTTGATGTTGTGTATTTTACGGCTATAACATTCATGTCCGGATTAAAAAGCATTAATGACCATGATAACTCCTAAAATCTAAGTTCATTAAATAAGTGATCAAGATATCTAAAGCATTACGCTCAAAATCGATACAAATTCTAGCCATTGCACTTTTATTATCATTTTTCATTCCTATTTAAAAACATAAAAATCATACCATAAGATCCATTGATCTCTAAGATAAATAAACTATTCACACATAATTAAAACACTCACATCACAATTCAATATAGAATTCATTGAAAAACAGAGATGAATATAAATATTACCTTGAATTAATCAATGAAACCAAATATTGATTGCAAACATAGAGTCTTCAATATTTCTTCAACAAAAAACTCCTTAATACTGAAACTCAATGCTAAATTACTCTAATGGAGGCTAGTCACCTTCTACGCGGTTGGTTTTCTTTTGTTTACCATGTCCTAATATCTATTTATACTCCCTAATAAAAATTAGAAACCATAAATTACAATTTAACTCGAATTAGAATTTCACTTTCTAATTTTGGCAAAGTTGGCGCTGTCACTAATGCCCTGACGCCTTGTGTGTTAAGTGACAGTGTTGCCACTATACCATAACTTCATTATGTGATTTTTAGCTCCTAGAGCCTCGGTGTCGTCCCCTTTGTGTCCCGGTGCTGTCCCTTTTTAACCATAGCGTTGCCACTGCGTTGGACCTCCAGAGTTGGTTTTCTTCATTTCTTCTTCTCTATCCCACGCCGTGCCTTTCATCCTTATGTCCTGCCTTCTCTTCCCATAACGTCAACACATGCTCCCACGACACCAACTTTGATTTTGTGGGTTTTTGCTCCGTTTCTTCTCATTTTTTCTTCATTTTCTTCCAATAAACCTTAATTGCCTAAAAATGCAATAATACTATGAATTAACACTCATTTGAGGATATTTATAGTAACTATACTACTAAATTAACCCAATATATATACTTATAAATAATCACTTATAAAATACCTTCAAATTTAAGGTTTTGTGTGTCCCGAGCAAAGGTGTATTCTACTAAGTCTCTTAATAACTAATCCTCATTCAATTACGTTATTCATGGAGTATCCTTTAATTTACTAAGTTTCAAGTTAACAATTCACTCAAGAGTTTTTCTTTGCAAAAACTTATATTTTTAGGACATGTAGCTTTAATAACATATATAACTTCACTTTCAAAACACTAAAGTAGATCTCAACCAAAAATCATCACTACTTTCACATTTGTTTCATTTCAACACTCAAGTAGCAAGTATACAATCTCATAATTTCTCATTAAGCTCAGAAATTCACAAATAAACATAAATCACACTCATCTTTGGTAGACTTCAGCACTTCAAAAGTCTATATGACTTTTATGTAGTTGGAATAAAAACTTAACTTAACTAGCTTCTTGCATTCGAGCTAAATATTTTATCTGAATAGTTTTAGTTTACTTCCACCTTCTTTTTTATATATTCTTTTGTTTCATTTCTTCTTTTCATTTTTATTTAAAAACCCCTGTTCCTTTTTCTAAGGACTTATTCTTCCTTACTTTTTTCAACCATCAAGTTCTCTACTCCATTTCCTGTAGCACTTGTGGGATTCTCTCATTTTTTTTTCTTATTTTTTTCTAAAACTCTTGTTAGCACTTCTCACTTTCACTAAATCAAGTAAGTTAACTCCAACTTTTACTATACAATTGCTATTTATTCCCCTATTGTACTGAGTCTTTATTCGATTTGTATTTTTAAGTAAGATTTACACTTATTATATAATCCTTAAAGATCTAACTTTTCTATAAGAAACGTTCTAATTTCTTGCTTTTGCTTCAAGTTCGAGGGTTTCCCTAACTCTAGGTTTCTAAACGTGAATTCACATTGTTGTTTGCTATATTTCATTATTTTTTCATCAAAAATTCAAAATATTCTCTTGAGTTTCATATCAATAAGATACTTGTAATCTAATCATCCACAATTAAAGGTATGAACATGCAAATGAATTACTTATTCATTACATATTACTATATGTAACCTAATCTATACTACTTAAAATTCATAAAATAAGTAAAACAAAAAATTTATACACTACCATACTTTCTTTCTTAACTTTTTCAAATTAAAAACTTAAATGATCATACTTGTAGTGTTTATCCTTATTTTTTAGCTTATCTTACCACTTCCTATAGTGTGATGTAGTGTCGATGCCCCCAAACTTAAACCAAACCTTGTACTCAAGGTTTAAAAGTAAGCCTGGAAAATGAAGACACTAAAACACACAAACATATGAAATAACATACACTATAATAAACTAAGCTAAACTAAACATTAAAATTGAAATAACTAAATAGTTTACAAAATATCCTAAATGTGAAAAATGTATGAATGGTATGAAAAACACTTTCAACCCCTAAGTCTAAAGGAATCCTAGAACACTGACTTTAGGACTGTGCGTCATCATCATCATCATCTGGATCACTAGCTCCATCTTGTGATGGTGTCAATGGATTGTCCACCGTACTACTCTGCACTAACTCCAGATCAAACACGTATGCTGGTGTTGTTAGAAAACTGGATGACCTTTTAGTAGGTCTTTACAATCTACTCCCCTTTTATCTAGCTATAGCTCTGCTCTCTCCCCTTCATATCCTATTCATATCTCAGCATGGCTACATGGTATTATAGACTATCCTCATGGTACTGTCTCCTCATTTCAGCAATCCACAATTTCTATCGTCGTGGAGTCAAATCCTTAAGTGGTGGTATAGGTGCCTGTAGTGTAAGAGGTGGTGGAAAGACTTCAGGACCGTCTAAGTCCTACCACACTATCTCTGGGTCTACAAATTTTTAGCCCTTAGTAAATCCTTGCTGCTGTTGCTCCTCCTCACTTTCATTCTCCTTATCTTCTAACTCCTAGGCTAGTTCTACTACTGCTTGATCTTCTTACCTCTGGTCCAATAACTCTTTCTACGTGAAGCTCCCTCGACCTCGACCTCTCTCTCTCCTCATCCTCCTCCTTGAAGTCTTAATAACCAGGTGGTGATTTCAACATAAGCATGAAAGCTTCATCCATGGTTTTTTGGGGCATCTATATCCAATTCTTCATCACCTCTCATTCTCACTCTGACCCTTAAGCACATCTGAGTAATCAAAATAGGAAACAAAAATTTGTTATACCTTTTCAACACTATGGATCGCCTCAGACTAATGTGTATGATCTCCCCGATATTGATAACCCCGATATTGATCTCCCTAAACTGCGTAATCTCATAAAGACAAGCTGTTTTCGGCTTGTTAATCTCACCCTGCCGAGAAAAGGGGTATAGTGATGCAATAAGAAAATGTCGCCAGATTCTGTAAAGCTTTCTAATGCTACCCTTCTTAATGTGCTTCAGCATGTTCTCAGCTCCCATAACCCATCCTTATTGTATGGGCCAATCAATGCATCTCTTATGACTCTAAATGGGTATAGGTTATAGGGCTTCTCATATAATCTATCCGAGAAACTCGATGTAGATTCATACGAGCTTAATTCTTCCAACCTATAGAAATTATTAATTTCTCATCTATTGAATGGAACTAAAACCCCATCTTACCTTCATTGTCTCATCCTTAGCTGTGAATTTCGTATTAGCATAGAATTCAAAAATATTCCTACCCACTCATTTAACTTCATTCTTCCTATAGTCTTGAGTGAGTCGCTCCCAATCTCGATGCCTAATGAAAGTGTTTACTTTTTTATCATATTTGATTGGAAAATTTATTCATCTTTCACAAATGAACTCCTTACGTAACATTTTCTCGTGTAAGTCCTTAGCCTCTTTACAAATGAAATATTTAGATTTAAAAGGTCCAAGCTCTTCATTATTGGGGTTCCTAGAGATCGATGCCTCAAACTCATTTGCTCTTGTTTGGCTAACTTGTTTCCTTGTTCTTGACATTTCCTTCAAATTTCAAGCAACTAACAAAAATACAATGCAACTTATTCTTCAAATCACCTAAAAATTTAAAATTCATATAACATGGATCATGCATACGCCAAATAATGCAAAGATGTCAACTAAGTCTCCATGGTTGATATTTAATGCTCACATTTACCCAATCTCTACAAAACCTATTCTACAACCTCAAATCTACGATTTTATACAATATTATCAAAATTTTCAAAATTTAATGCATAAATAGGTGAAATTATTAATGTACCTCAATGTCGGATTAATTTCTAGTGTAGATCACTGCTCCAAGTATTTTCCAATCCAAGCTCTCTAACTTTTCTCACCGACTAGAACCCCAGCTCTCCTTGCAATCAAATTTCAAAAACCCAAGCCCTAGCTCTTCCACTTACGCAAACCCACAATGTGTTTCTATCTTCACTCTAAATGACTAAGAACTCACTAATCTCACTTTAAAATGATCAAACTTTAGCTCTAGAAGGGTGTATACTAGTAGGAATTAAGTGCAAGTGTGGAGAATGGTATGAAAATAGGTTTAAAATCCTTGTTTCGACCTCAGCACCGCCATTGCATTAACGACGTAGTGGGGCTATTTTAATTATTTAGCCTGCTGCCACCTCGACGTTATTAGCGGTACCTACGGTACCATGGATAATTGTAACGACCCGAAAATTTGACTTGTGCCATGTGCCAGGTCAGGGTCGTATGTGGGATCCACTCGTCGAAATACACATTTATTTGTGATGTATGTATTAGTTAGTAAATATTGTATTTAAAGATTTTATTTAAACATGTCGTGTATAAGTGAGTCGTGTTAAACATGTCGTGTATTCGTGTCACCCAATTTATTAAATATTGTATTTAAAAATTTTATTTTATTTAAACTTTTATAAATTGATTACTACTTTTTAAAATATATCTAAATGATTAAATTCGAACAAACATACTAAAATAGCCAATAAAATATAATGTGGATGTATATAGTCGTTAGTTTTACTTTACTTTTTCATTCAAGTCTTTATTACTCTTAATAATAAAGCAAAAATGACTCGTAATAATAACATAAACAAAATTATAAGAATCATCTAAAAAATATCTAAATTTTACTTTGGCGAAAATTTTTATTTTTTTTAATAAATAATTATTAATAAAATCTAAAACATAAATTATATATTAAAAGCAAAACGAATATTTCCTCTTAAATATAAAATAAAATGTGATAAAAGATGTCTATAACCAACAACAACAACAACAACATAGCCTCAGTCCCAAATTAATTGGGGTCGGCTACATGGATCAAACTTTTCTATTGTGCTTGATTAAGTGCAATTGATGGTGAGCTTTGCAAACCATTCAAATCCCTCCTTGTTAAAAGATATCTATAAATAAAATAAATAAATCATGCTATTAACATGCATTCAAATGGGTGAATTTTGTACCAATCTATTTATCATACCATATTTATTATTTATACATTATTCTTTAGTCGTGTTAAGCGAGTCATAAACGAGTTAAGCAGGTTGATATGTTAATGACTCGTTTATTAACCGTGTATAAATGTGTTAACATGTTTATAACCCAGACCCACTTAAGCCAAACCCACGACATGTTTATTACATGTCCTGTTGTGTCGTGTTAATCGATTCATGACCCAAATTGCCCGCCCTAACAGCATCAGCCGACCAGCAGCGCAGACGGTGGCTCGCGGGTGAAGCGGAGGCCACAGACGGCTATTCTAGTGACCAAGAGGTGGTGCGACTATGGGGAAAATGACGACCGGCGGCACGGTCCACCAGGACGAAGACGAGGAGTAGTTACGTCGGCGAGGAGCAGTAACGTCGGCGAGGAGAAGCGGTGCGACTCCGGGAGGCGTGGCTTCGACAGAGGCATGACTTCGACAGCCGAGCGGTGAACGGCGTGGAGGAACGACGCGGTGGTGATTTCTCGAAATGAGGAGGAAAAAAGAAAAGAAAGGGAGGATCCTTGTTTGGAGAACTAAAATCTTGGAGTGAAGACCTCCATTGAAGGCCATGGTGAGGTTTACTTGAAGTATTTTGGTTGTGATTTGAGTGACTTAAGTAACTTAGCCCTAAAAGGTATAAATGGACGCCAAGGACTTATAGTCGACTGTCGGGTGCGCATAGCGATGCATGAGCGAGACATTTTGAGGGTGATTTGCGATTTTTGGAGGTAAGTAGACCAGCTAGGAAAATTTTACAGTGATTTCTTGAGCTTTAAATTTGTTGTTATTGCTCTGTTCATTTCTTGTGAGATTTCTATTGGTCGATTGGTCCATTGGCAAGTGAGTCATGGTTACTATTTATTTATGATATGAGCTCTTATCTAAACGCTATTGATATCTCCCAATTGAGTGTATGTTGGGGGCACTTATCCGGGTCTGTGGATATCTCATAGTCGCAAGGGTTTGGGCTGGTAGGCGGTGTCTCGTCCTGAACTCGGGTCAGCTGGGCTTTTGCCGCGACTCAACGACCTTTTGGTCGGGACTCCTTGCTATTTAATTCTCGTATTCTGGACCCTCACATATCGATTGAATTATTTACTGTCTGTTATATTCATGCGTTCCCTGTTCTTTTCTTTCTATCTGCATGAACTAGACTAATTTATTTATTTCGACATGTTGTATATATGTCTTGCTTGATTTTACTTACCTGGGCTCGTCATTCTCGTGTTTGACTGAGTGTAGAGTCGCAGACGAGTAAGGGAAAGGAACCAACATTAGGTGATTTGTTGTAAGGACATTGGAGCAACATTCCCTCTCGAATTCGTGTAGGTTTTGTGTTACCTATTTATATGTTGTTTTTGATAGCATTGGGTTATAGGTTTAATTTGGGTCATGTATAACCTGTGTTTATGCTCCTGTGGCTATTTACCTTTAATGATATATATATATATATATGGGGTTTCCACACTCTAGGTTATCCATTCGTGTCTTTGAGGTTTTCAATTAATTTGAGATGGAATTGCTTCCGCTATAACTTTGATAACTCACTAATTGATTAACTCAATTTTAATTACGTTATAATTGGTAAATGGTAAAGCCTGACTAGGCTTGCGCGACTCAGCGAGACGGGCTCGGGGGTCCACGTAAGTCTAGGTCGAGGGGGACCCAGTTTAGGATTGTGGAGCTGGGGCCGTCACATTTAGTATCGGAGCATAGTTTTGAGAATTTCATGGCTTAAGACATTGTGATACCAACGTCACAGTTGGTATCAAAGACGAAGTTTCAAATACTTGACATTTGATTTAATCACAATTCATTAAGACACAAATCAGCGGAAGTTAGGAACCCTGAACTTAGAGTGGAACTATATGATCCTGACTTAAGTCTTTGTTGGGAAGTGAGGAGAGTTAGGGAAAAATAAAAACTTATCATATATGGTATATTTGTTGTGTTGTAATATACGATATACGATATCGGTGATTTGAGGATTCGTGGCTATGGAAAATGTGATGACGGATCAGACCGGATATAGGAATGATCGCGGAGTTGTAGGTTCGCGGTTTGCGAGTGTTGAGGAGTGGCATACTTTGTCAGATAGAATTGCATCGCACGACCATCAACTGCAGGAGATTTCTCGACTGTTAAGGGCACATGCTACACCGTTGCCGTCTACGTCAGCGACGCTAGTTATTCAGGCTTGGCGTGCTTTTACAGTTCACAACCCACCTGAAACATCTCCAGTTCAGGCAGGGTCTACAGTGGTCAAGGAGGCGTAGATTTAGTTTAAGCTCGTACTTCCTACATATGAGACACTACCTAAGGATATGCTGAGCACGCTGACTGATATGGGTGTTAGGGCTACAGTTGAGGCGAGGCAGGCTATCGAGTTTTAAATGCATTATTCGGAGAAGTTTCACGGGGGTACTAACCTTGAGGCGGCAGATCGATAGCCACGTGAATATACATGATGTACCAGTCATATTAGCGCAAATACAGGCGAGTATATCATTAGCTCCATGGTTTGCGAGGTTGATGTTTGGTGGCACATTACAGAGGTGTTGATGGGGAACAGTCCGTAACCGAAGAGTACTGAGTTTTAGACTATTCGACAGAAGACCGGGGAGTCAGTTACAGTACATGGATTGGTACAAATGCGTGATGAAGTATGCCGGGGTGTGGCCGATACGGATATTGACCAAGCTTACTACATCATACACGATTTTCTGGACTTTATTAGTTATGTTGGGTGACAACGGCTCGAGCACAGTACAGGAGGCATAAGATAAGGCTATGGCTGGCGAGAGCTTTGGAAGCATACGCATCGGAGTGCTGGTCGCATCATCGGCATCGTCACAGTCAGTGCGAGGGGCTGGAGATGATCGGAGGAAAAAGATAGTTAGACGGTCGTGGCTAAGAGATCGAGCTCAGAGCTTAGGATTTGTTGCGTTTCGACCATATGCAGCGTATACTGCGCCAGTGTTAGTTGGTCCAGTGCAGAGTTACGCTAGTGCATTACAACAGCTAGCACCGTCAGATCCTCAGCATCAGTACCATCAGAGGGCTGATGGCAGAGGCAGTGGCGAGAGACAGGGTCAGAGTTCCAGTCAAGTGCAGAGACAGGGACAAAGGTCTAGTAAGGCACAGGGACAGGGACAGGGACAACATGTTCCATCTAGATCAGGATTTTAACGTACTTGTTTGGGAGTGTGGACAGCCAGGTCACTTCACTAGTACGTGTTCACAACAGCGGGCAGGCATAACTGAGCTAGGAGTAGATTCATGTTGTTGCCGCGCCAAGTCCGACACTACCCATTGTAACCTGATAGAATGTATGAGTTGGGTTGAGACCCACTCGATTAGAGAGACGTACGGATAGTCAGAGAAATGAATTTACATTCTCACGAACATACTACGGATATGAGTATGTTAATGACGGTGGATCATGGGACTAATATATTCCTTTGTCTTTACAATATATGTTGTGAGGATGTTGCCCTTGCATATATTGATGGGAGGAGGCAGATGGTGTGTTATATTGCCTGGAGGTCTCGGAGGAGCCCAACTCATCACGAAGGAGCCTAGCTAGTCGCAGAGGAGCTAACCCTACAAAGTAAGATAGGGGGATGGCCTTGGGCGAGTATGGCCTTGGGTGGGTATGACCTTGTGCCTTCATTCATAACACACTATATTCCTTTGAGAATCGCATTAATTTCGAGGACAAAATTCTAATTCGTTGGGAATATTGTAACGACCCGAAAATTTGACTTGTGCCACATGCCAGGTCGGGGTCATATGTGAGATCCACTCGTTGGAATACATATTTTTCTGTAATGTGTGTATTAGTTAGTAAACAAATTAAATGTGATTTAATGTTGGTTTAATAAGTGGCTATAGTGGTTTTACTGTGGTCACATTAAAATAAATATGTAATGGCATATAGTTTGTAAACTAAAATAATGTGCATTGGATTTGTCTCGAGATACGTATTTCACGAGACTCGAGAAATATTTGGTCAAATATATAAGGTGGTGGGAAAAGAGGAAAATTATTAGGTTTGCCTCGAGATTCATGTTACATGAATCTCGAGGACATTAAACATTTTTTCTTTCTCAAAATCGAGAGAGAGAGAGAGAGAGAGAGAGAGAGAGAGAGAGAGAGAGAGACGATGCAGCTGTGCGGACGAAGAAGATGGAGGCTCCGATGATGATGGGTAGGAGTGTTGCGGCGGACCAAGAGGCAGTGCAGTAGTGGGCAACATAGGATGGTGAGCGGTGGCGCTCTTACTTGCGGAGGAGGAGCTCACAAACAGCAGCTCTGGCGGGTTCAGCAGCAGCGGCGGCGAGACAGCCGAGCAGCGCGACTCAAGCAGTGACGGACCAGGAGGTTGGTCAACAGCAGCGACGGACTAGCAGTGCGGACGGTGGCTCGCCGGCGACCCGGAGGTTGCGGACGGCGGTTCCAGCGACCAAGAAGTGGTGCGACTGTGGGGAAAACGATGACCGATGACACAGTCCACCAGGATGCTGGCGAGGAGAAGTGACACTGGTGAGGAGCGGTAACGCCGATGAGGAGAAACGATGCGACTCCGACAGCGACATGGTGAATGGCGTGAAGGAACGACGCGGTGACGATTGCTCAAAATGATGAGGAAATAAAGAAAAGAAAAGGAGGATCCTTGTTTGGATAACTAAAATCTTGGAGTGAAGATGTCCATTGAAGGCCATGGTGAGGTTTACTTTAAGTAATTTGGTTGTGATTTTAATGACTTAAGTAACTTTGCCCTAAAAGGTATAAATGGATGCCAGGGACTTATAGTCGGGTGTCAGGTGCACATAGCAAGGCGCGAGCGAGACGTTTTGAGGACGATTTGCAATTTCTGGAGGTAAGTAAACCAGCTAGGAAAATCTTACAGTTATTTCTTCAGCTTTAAATTTGTTGTTATTGCTCTGTTCATCATTTCTTGTGATATTTCTATTGGTCGAGTGGTCCATTGGCAAGTGAGTCATGGTTACTATTTATCTGTGATATGAGCTCTTATCTGGACGCTGTTGATCTCCCAATTGAGTGTATGATTTTTCAATTCGCCCATGCACCTTACCTTCACCGTTTTGAACTCCTTAGCTCATTTTCACTATTTTAATGAGTTCTCAAGATATTTTCATTCTGATGAATCATAACCCAACAAATGGTCTTCCCGCATATTCGTCACAAATTTTTTAAAGTTAGAACTAAATATCGTGAATTATAATTCTTAAACTAAATAACTAACTACCAATTAAAATTCAAAAACTTGAAATCTTAAAACCTTTGGGCTACCTCCTAGTAGCGATTAGTTTAGCGTCATTAGCTTGACGCCTTTCTAGCTTGTTTAGTCCAAGTCTAAATCAAGAAGCTATATCTGTAAATCAAAGATTACGAGATAATTCCCATTCGAATGTACTTCTCCATCAACAAAGGCAAGCTTCTCAACACCATTGCCCTCATTAATACTCATTGTGATATTCTTTTCTCTTATGTCCAAACTTGCTTTAGCTGTGTTCAAGAATGACCACCCAAGAGTCATAGATACATCATTATTCATATTTTAGTTCATGACCTCAAAATCCATGATGAATGTGAATCTACCTACTTTTATGTGCACATCCAAAACTTTTCCTACAGTAGGTATCAGGTTTTCGTTTGTTACTTGTAAATTTGTGGTGTCCGGATAATTGGTTTTCAAGTAAGCATGTATAATGCCTATTAGTGCAATGACATCGACCAAGGCTCCCGTTTCACATAGGACATTTCGGAACCAGTGCCCGTTAATGTTTATCAGTAAGATTATCTCTCCAAGATCTCTCATTTTGATCAGTTAAAGTCGCGGTATGAACTTGAGCTTTGGTTTTGATTTCTTTGTAACCAACTTGATGTCATTGCTTTTTGGGTCTTCTTCGAGAGGTCTTTCATCTTTTTTCTTGGCCTTCCATTGTTGTTTCCCCTCTTTTTCTTCAAGGCATTGATTCTTTATTTCTCGAAACCATCAATCTCATCTTGCCTTACTTCTATTTTGTGCTTATGCATCTATTCAAGATTATACATTACTTGGTCTTATCTTAGCTCCCTTGTTTTCGTAGTGCTCATCATGCGAATGACACTAAATTTCTCCTTAGGACTAGTGATGGTGTTAGCTAGGAAATTGTCATTCTTTCTTTAAGTTCAAGGCTATTGCAAGTTGACCAATTTGCCTCTCCAGATTCCTAATGGATTGTGATTGCTCATTATCCATCCTTTTCATGGCTTGCCTTATTCCTTCCAACTCTTTCTCATGCTTTTCATGGTGCTCCATATCTCTTACTTCTATGGCTTGCAAATACTTCTAAATTGACTTCAATGAAGTCATCTATTCATTCTGCCCTAACTTCCCCTATTAGACTCGTTGTTAGAAGCATTCATGTAACTTTAGTGAATTATCAGGATTTCCATAAGAAAATTTTGGATTGTTGTTGTATCCCTGATAAAACCATTGAAGAACCACTGCTCTCGGCCAGAAAGTGTTTCCATAACCTTGGTTGTTCATGAAGTTGACGTTTTCATGTTCCATTCCATACTGTATGTCCATCTAGCTAATCACCATGCCCCAGTGATTCACGAGTTGTTTCATTACTTGTGGACCTTATTGTCTCATTTGACTACTCAGATTTGATAACTATCCTATAATTGCAGCTTGTGAGTCAATCTCGAAGACGTCGCTTTCCTGACTGTAGAACAAGTACAAGGGGAAAATTCTGAGAAAAAAGATCAATAAGATCCAATGCTCCATCCTCATCCTTAGTAATTAGAGAGCCACCTGATGCAACATTTACTAACGTTCTTGTGCTATGGTTCATCCCATTGTAGAAAATCTAGAGTTTTGCCCATTTCACATATCTATGACCCGAACATCTCCTCAGCATTTTTTTAAATCTTTCCCAAGCCTCACCAAGAGACTTGGAGTCTTCTTGCTTGAAATGATTAATCTCAAGTTTCATTTCGTTGACCTTCATTAGGGGAAAGAAATTTTTTAGAAATCTTTCATTGATTTTTGCTCATTAGGTCATACTCCCTACATTCAACCCTTGGAACTAGGATTTGACTTTTCCACCCAGTGAGAATAGGAAATGTAGTGTCCTGATCACCTCTTTTGTAACCCAGGTGATGTACATAGTGTCACATTTCTCCAAAACATTCTCAACACGCGCAACTGGATCTTTATTGGACAGCTAGTTAAACAGACTATTTTGCACAACATTGATCAGAGATGGTCTTAGTCTGAAATCCATGGTATTGGCTGGAATCCTCATAACTCCATTGTAAGTCTCCTGAACTTTTGGCTTGAAGTAGTCATGAAGGAATCTCTATCCTCATATTCTCTCCTGCACTACCAGATCACCTGCAGGTCGGTTATTCACGTGGCCTTATTGTTGGTTTCTAGCTTGCTCCTCGGCCATCTTGACCCTTTTTTTTCTTTCCTTTAGTTGTTCTCTCAATCTCGGGAACATAAGGCACTAGGTCTTTCTCTCCCTTGTTATGCATGCATTAAGTATCCTTAAAAAAAACACAGAAAGATCATGTGCAGAAAGTCAAACCGAAACTTAAGCATATATTTTTTATTTTTGTTTTTATGAACTAAAAACTAAAGTACCGAAAATAAAACTTAGCAACTACTCAAACTAACTATAAAATAGTAATGGCTACCTATCCATAACAATAGTGCGAAAAACTTGATGCATACCACAAGTATAACAGGGAGCTTATAATAATAGTAGTGCAATCAACTTATGTCGATCACTGATTTTGTCCTCAGGGAAAGATTTTTGCACAAGTTGTATATTACCTACTTAACTTGAACTATTGCTAAAGGATTCACTTTTAATTGATTTTATATCTAAACTAAACTATTCTAACAAATCACTTTAAACTTTAAGTTGAACTCTTATATTAAGGATATCTTAGTTCGCAACTTCACCTAAATAATTTAATACTATGCTTTGTATTCATGTGTACATCTCAATATGTTTTGCGCAATGCCCAATTAGAGTAGACAGATTTCCTTCAAATCCACTTCAACCCATTGTCGTGAGAGAAAATTCTAATGTACAAACTAGAACTCCACCTATCAGTGTGAATAACGTAAGTTCCACATTGCTTTAAGTATCAAATCATTGGATTTATAACCAACTAAGTTTACTATCCGCGCCTCCCTAATCAACAACTATCTCTGGATATTGTGTATTTTATGATTGTACCGTTCATGTCCAGAATAAAAGCATCAATGGTTAGGATATCTCCTAAAACCTAAGTTCATTAAATACGTGATCAAGATGTACAAAGCATTACACTCAAAATCAATAAAAACTCTAACCATTGCACCTTTTAATTATTATCACTTTTTACTCCTATTTCAAAGCATAACATTTATACCATAGGATCAATTGATCCCTAAGATAAATGGACTACTCGCACATCATTAAAATAGACACATAACAATTCAATACAGAATTCATTGCAAAATAGAGATGAATATAAATATTACCTTGAATTAATCAATGAAACCAAATTTTGATTGCAAACATATAGTCTTCAACGTTTCTTCAACAAAAACTCCTTAATACCGAAACTCAATGCTAAATTACTCTGATGGAGGCTAATCTCCTTCCATGTGGTTGGTTCTCCTTTATTTACCACGTCCTAATACCTATTTATACTCCTTAATAATAGTTAGATATCATAAATTATAATATAACCCGAATTAGAATTTCACTTTCTAATTTCGGCAAAGTTTGTAATGTCACTATGCCCTGATGTCGTGTGTGTTAAGTGATGGCACCGCCACAGTGCCACAGCTTCATTATGTAATTTATAGCTCTTAGAGCCTCGTCATCATCCCTTTTGTATCCCAGCGTTGTCCTTTGTTAGCCACAGTGTTGCTATTATGCCGGACCTCTAGAGTTGGTTTTCTTCATTTCTTATTCTCTCCCATGTCGTGCCTTGTCTTCCCAAAGCATCAATACATGCTTCCACGACGCCAACTCTGATTTTGTGGGTTTTTTCTCTATTTTTTCTCATTATTCCTTGATTTCTTCCAATAAACCTTAATTATCTGAAAATGCAATAATACTATGAATTAACACTCATTTGCGGATTTTGTACTAATAATACTACTAAATTAACCATATATATGTATAAATAATCACTTATCACCTGGCTAATCATTTGGGTATGATACGATGTAGACGTTCCATGAGTGACATTATACTTCCTCAAAAGACTTTAAGCCATACGATTATGGTAGTGAGTGCCTCTATTACAGGTTAGGTCGCATGGGGTACCAAATATTGTAAAATCCTCAATTTAAGGAACTCATGTACCATTTTAGAGTCATTAATGCAGGTAGCTTTAGTTTCTACCCACTTAGACACGTAGTCCATAACAAAAAATATGTAAATATTACCAAATGATGCTAGAAATGATTCCATGAAATCAATACCCTATACGTTGAATATCTTACACAAATCGATCGGGGTGAGTGACATTTGTTCTCGATGATTAAGGTTACTAGTTTTCTGACAGTTGGAACAAGTCCTAGTGAACATGTATGAATCATGAAAAAAGTGGGTTAGTAAAACCCACTCTCAAGAACTTTGCTAGCTGTCCTACGAGGATATAAATGGCCATCGTAGGTGTAAGTGTGGCTAAATGCCAAGATGGAGTGACTCTCGATTTGAGAAACACAATGCCTAATAACCTATTTAGAGTAGAATTCTTGTAAGTATGGGTCAACCCATACATGATATTTATCATATCTATTAACTTTGTTCATTTGGGCTTTAGAAAGGTCAGGGGAAAGTTTGCCAGAAGTGATGTAGTTCACCAAATCTGCGTACCGGGGAATATCTTCCATAACAACATTTATGTACTCATCAGGGAAGTTATCCTTAAGAGGGGTAGGTCGTTCGCCGCTCTCAATCCTACTAAGATGGTCCACGACTACATTTCCAGCACCACTTTTATCTTTAATTATGATGTAAAACTCCTATAGTATGAGTATTCATCTAATGAGCCTAGGTTTAGCATCCTTTTTACTCATAAGGTACTTTAAAGCTATGATCAGAGTAGATAATCACCTTTGGTTCCCAAATGATATCTCAAGTGCGAAGATAACAGCTAGGAGCTCATTCTCAATAGTGGTGTAATTGATTTGAGCACCGTCTAGAGTACGAGAAACATAGTAAATCATATGTGAAGCTCTTTTGACTCTCTTTCCTAAGACTGCACCCACTACATAATATCTAGCATCACGCATAATTTCAAATGGAAGCTCCCAATTGAGGGCTTGAATCACTAGTGTGCTAGTAAGTGAGTCTTTAAATGCAGCAAATGGACTCTTACATGCCTTGTCAAACTCATAAAGCATGTCCTTTTGGAGTAGATGGCATATGGATTTGCGATCTTCGAAAAGTCCAAGATGAAACATCGATAAAAATCAGCATGTCCAAGGAAAGATCTAATCTCCCGCACATTCATAGGGTAGGGTAGTTTATTAATAACATTAATTTTAGCTTGATCTACCTCTACACCTCTAGTCGAGACAATGTTTTTCAAAATGAGACCTTAGTCCACCATAAAATGATATTTTTGTAGTTTAGATTCAAGTTCTTCTTGATACACCTACTGAGCACCTTAGTCAGATTCATGAGACAACTATCTAATGAATCGCCATAAATAGTAAAGTTATCCATGAAGTCATCTATGAAATGCTCGATAAAATTTGAAAAATACTCATCATGCATTTTTGAAAGGTGGCAGGTGCGTTGCATAAACTAAAGGGCATGTGTCGATAGGCAAAAGTGCCAAACATACAAGTAAAGGTTGTATTTTCTGGTCTTTAGGCGTTACCAGTATTTGGTAAAAATCAGAGTAACCATCAAGACAAAAATAATGAGAACAAACAACTAGTCTCTCCAACTTCTGATCGATGATTGAAAGAGGGAAGTGGTCTTTTCTAGTGGAAGTATTTAGCTTTCTATAGTCAATGCATACCCACCATCCATTCCAAATACGAGTTGGAACCAATTCCCCATGTGAATTAGTGACTACTGTTACTCCTATTTTCTTAGGAACCTCTTGGACATGACTTACCCATTTACTATCAAAGATTGGGGGAATCATCTCAGCATCAATGAGTTTCAGTATCTCTTTCCTTACAACATCCATTTTAGATGGATTTAGCCTCATTTGGGATTATCTCATAGGTTTTGACCCTTCTTCCATATGTATATGATGCATGCAAGTGGAAGGGCTCAAACATTTGATATTTGTTATGGTATACTCAATAGCCTTTTTAAAGTTTCGGAGTACTCGCATGAGTCTCTCCTCATCCAATTGTGTAAGTTTGGTTGAGACGATCACATTGAGTGTATCATTCTCACTTTAAAACATGTACTTTAGGTGCTCAAGTAGTGGCTTCAGCTCGAGTGTGTAAACTTTAATCATTGAGGAGGAAAGTTTGGAGTCAATAGTAGGCAACTCCAAATAACAGATATTTGGGGGCAGGGGTTAGAATTAATCCAACTCAGAAACAACATCCTCGACATCAGTATCGAGGGTTAAAACTCTTTGGTGGATATGAGTAATGTAGAAATGATTCTCTAACACTACGTGAACTATATCATTGCCACTCGTGAGCAAAGCCTGCTCAATGATTGTATCTACATAGTTCATGGTACAGGTTGTGGAAGACACATCACTAGGATATCACATCAAATCATAGATGTTGAACTTGATGACTTCACCATCGAACTCCATGTTAAGAGATCCATCATCCACATATACTTTCGTCTTCATCATCTTCAAGAATAGGCATCCAAATAGTACCGATAAAGCATTGGGGAATGGTTGCTCCTTTGTATCCACTATATAGAAATCAGCAGAAAACATGAATTCATTTAATTGGACTATAACTTCTTCAAAAACGTCTACAGGTTTGACAACTGAACAGTTTGCCAACTAAATGAAAATACCAGTTTCCTCTAGTGGGCTTGCATTCAATGTCTCATAAATAGACAATGCCATGACATTAATGGAAACACCAAGGTCGCACATAGCCCTCTGAACACTTACATCACCTATAACATAAGGCACTAAGAACATCTTAAGATATTTGCATTTAGGGGCCAATTTCTTAAGTAGGATAGCTGTAATGGTTTCTCCCATTTAGATGTCTTCGTTGCCTTTTAGTTTTCCTTTGTTGGTGTATAGTTCCTTCAAAACCTTTGCATACTAAGGGACTTACTTCAGAGCGTCGAGGAGTGGGATATTTATTTCCACATGCGTTCCTCCTTTTTCTAATATAGGATAAGTCATTTTGGAAAAGGAGGTTTGACCTTAAAGGTTGGCGGTGCTTCCTTTTGAGTAGTTACCATCTATTTTGGTATAGACACGATCGCTACTAACTCATGCTCTTCCCCATTTGCTTGGTCTTTGGCATTGGCTAGCCTTGTTCATTTTAGGTCCCTCCAGCTCTTTGCCACTACTGAGTGTAACTGAATTAGAACTCGTGTTAGGATTCGGGTAAGGATGAGAAAACAACTTTCCCTTATCCTCGAGACATCCCAATTGTTGTGATATCTGGACCATTTGAACCTTAAGGTTGCGAACCGTCGCATTAGTATCACTGATGGATTTCTTGGTGGTAGCCTTAAATATGGCAACATATCTTGAAAATTAGCTTTGCTGAGCTACAAGAGATTTCATCAAATCCTTAAGTGAAGAGGAGTTATTGGAGGGTGGAGGCGACAGTTAACCTTTAAGGACAAATGTATGGTAATTTTGATTCTGAGGTCAGTAACTGAAGTTTGATTTGTTCCTCGATGTTGTATGATTATAGGTTTTCCTAAATGGGACCCTAGGTGGTCTTTGGAACTAATTACCCATGGCATTGACCAATTGATTATCCTTAAAGAGGGTAGAACATTCATCAAATGCATGATTTGTGGCAATATAGAATCCACGAGACTTGACTTGCACTTTACCAGAGGTGAGGAAATGCTCCATCATGGAGGTTAGTTGGTCGGTTTTTTGGTTCATAGAATTTGGAATTACTCCTACAGTGAGACTTCGATACGTAGTATTATCAAGATCTCCATAAATGCGTGACTACTATGCGATTTCCTCGTACAACTGCTTCATCTGAGCTAGTGTATTTTCTCGAATGTGACCTCTACATGCATTATCAATTATGCATCTCTCTAAGGGCGTGTTGCCAATATAGAAGAAACAGATTATGGCATTTTCAGTCTGGCCATGCTGCGGGCAACTAGCAATCAATCGCTTGTAGCAATCTTAATATGTAGCAAACGAATATCTCGATTTTATTTTGATGCTGCATATGTCCTTGATGAGCTAAGCAACTCTATCATCTAAAAAAACACTCTTTAAAAAACTCAGTTGTCATCTCATTCTAGGAGCTAATGCAACCAAGTGGAAGATAAAAAAGTCATTCCTTGACTTTGTCTTTAAGACAAAATAGAAAAGACATAAGCTTAACCATGTCCTCATCCATTGTAGAGGGTTTAATGGACTTTGAGCTAGTCAGAAACTTTTTTTAGAAAAGTAATTGGGTCCTCATTCTCGCTACCATGAAAGGAACGTAGGACATTGATAAACCAAGACCTCAACTCAAAATATCTGGCATTCTCTAGATAATTAATGTAGAGGGGCTGCCGTGCCAAAAGACCTTGAAGGTCTTGATTAGCATGCCTCGTAGTGACTTGACGATTTCTAGGTTGCATCATGTCTAGAGGATTTTAGCCTTTTTGTTTCTTAAGCTGGGCCTCCTTATTCAACTTTTGAAATGTTCTCTCAGGTTCAGGATCAAAAGACAACAATGAACCAGTCGATTTTGATCGAGTGAGTCTCAGGAGCATAAAACTAAGAAAAAAGAAAAAAACTAAACTCATAATAAAAGACTACGTCCCCGACAACGATGCCAAAATTTTGTGATGTGTTGTGCATGCCAAATATAACCTGTCCTTGAGTTACCAATCCTAGTTGGGTGTAGTAGTGGTAAACACAGGGTCGAATCCATGGGAGTTAGGTTTTAGTCTGAGTTAACTAAAAAAGAAAATTCGGGGGTTTTTCAAAAGATTTTAGGAAAATAATTAATTAAATAAACTAGAAATCAAAGCTTGCAAAAGTGAATTCAATGCTAGAAAATACCTAGGTTTACTATCCCAAAAATTCAAATCAAGATATAATAGCATGTCATCATCTTCGATCTTTTTCAAAAGATTATTATTTTAATTCCTTCTAGATTAGCTATAGGATTTCGACATCCGCTATAAATCCTTAATTCCCCTAATCTTAATAGCTAGGATGTCTGCCACAACTTCCCTAGTCAACACATAACTCTAGACATCCGCCAATAAAATTTAATGCATTAACCATTTTAAAATCCATGGGAATACTAATCCAAAATAATCGGATCGCATCCGCTCCCAATTTAACCTAAATTCATTTGTTGCATACTCAAGAACCGAAAGGTTTTGACGGCAAATGGGTGAGTGATTGTCACTTGTATTAGTCCAACCGTAAAATTATGGATGCATTGTCCCGATTAACTATTTGTTTTCAACCTAAAAACATGTAATGGTCATAATACACCCAAGCTGGCACCATAATCATGAAAATGATAATAAATAAAATAGAAAGAATTAAAATAAATTAATTATAAATAAACTATCTCATAAGTCATGCTGTCGATCAAGATTCAGGCTTGCTTCGCCCTCAACCTAGGAAAAAATTTGTTTAGCTGGATATTGTCTTGATAAATACCATTAAATTATAAAGAAAAGAGAAAATAAAACTAGAGAGTTGTGGAACAGTCGTCGAGAGAAAAAAGAACAAAAAGAGCTTTTTTATTGTATTTGCTCTTTGGAAGAGAGAAACTTTTAAACACCCCAATTTTGTTGCATATCGGACTAATCTACTTTACAAGTGCACCGAGGCATATCAAAGGCTATTGGAGACACGTGTCACAGTCAAGTTGGAGGAATGCATAGGGAAAACTCATGCATGCTTGCGTGTTTTTCCTGGTGGGCCTGCTCAAGTGGCGTGCTTGGATTGGAAGAGAAGACATGTACACACGAATGAATAAGAGACGTGTGGCACTGCGGATAGGGAAAACACAAATGAGTGGGCCGAGCACGTGTAAAAGTCTATGAGATGGTGCAACATGCATCCCGATGTAAGGTTGCTTGTTTGCTATTTATCATATTGGTTTTTATGCAGATCTCGAGGCATTTGAACAATTCTGAAGGCGTTGAGAGTCAAATGTGTCTCTGATGTGTATCTCCTGACTCCTGGCTCCTAGCTCCTGGCTCCTACACCTCTTCTAGTCCATTAAAATAACTCTAATTTCTACCGAATTCGACCAAAGTGAATCTAATGCATCTGAACTACTGAAAATGAAAATAAAAGAGACTTAAAATAATAATAGGCATTGAGATCTTGAAACACATAAAATAAACACCTAAAATATATTACTATAACTGACTTATCATAAGTGCACATGCATTATGCTTAAGTTAGAACTCATATATAGTAGTCTTACTATCACACGATGAGGGAGACTACATTGATAGTAACTAGGATAACGGATCGTTCACTTTCTAGAAGTCATAGGTTTTTTTTTTGAAATATAGGTTGAGTAGTGGTGTTTGTTTGCTATTGCCTAGGTCAAGTGCTTTTACGAAGCTTAATGTTGTTAGCTTGTAGTCTTACGGGGAACTCAGAGTTGCAACCTAGTTATTATGTGGTTGTGTTGCACGTTCTTTCTATTAACCACTACAAAAAAATCGCAAATCAGAAACGGAATTTTCCGTTTCGATTTCTAAAATTCGTCTCGATTGGAATCGAAACGAACGAGACGGAATGCGTTCGTCTCTCGAAGCGTCGTACGATACGATCGAAACGGAAAACGGATTCCGTTTCGATTAGAGACGAATAGAGACGGAAAATATCCGTTTCGATTAGAGACGGATTTAGAGACGGAAATTAGAAACGAACAGAGACGAACGAGAAATGGAATTTATTTCGAAATGGTACATTTGTAATTGCATTAATGTCTCGATTCGTTCTTCGATTAGCAACGGAATCGGAGACGGAATTAATAAATTTATGAATTCGTCTCGATTCCGTTTCTAATCGCAACGGGATCGAGACGGAATCGAGACGGAATGCAAATAGTCCGTCTCTGATTCCGTCGCTAATTAGCAACGGAATCAGAGACGGATTATTCCGTTTCTGATTCCGTCTCTGATTCCGTTGCTAATTATCGACGGAATCAGAGAAGGAATTCTTATTTCCGTCTCTGATCCTTTTGTGATTGATAGAAATATTTCTGGAAAATTAGAGACGGATTAGCAACGGAATATTTGAATTCGTTGCTAATCCGTCTCTAATTTTCCGAAATGTTTAAATATGAGACAAGTAACATATTCCAATTGATTCTCCAACCTAAAAATTCAAAATACAACCCGATATAACCTACTCCATCGCTTTGCCGCCCCTCCAACAAGTCCTTGGGGGTGCTAACATCCCACTAAAAAGCCAAATTGCACATCCATACATCGACAATATATATCAACAAAAATTCAAAAGATCAAGAAAAAATGTGAAACTCAAAATTAGCAAAAAAATTTATATATCCACAAAAAATTGTCATGTTTTACAAACGCTCCATAACTTGAAAGTATACAATAAAACCACCAATCCTATCGTTGAACAACCCAAAAAAAAAAGAACACTCACAAAAGGTCCAAAATTTGGAAGTATACACAAAAAGGACTTCATCTAATAACTAAAACGCAGGTTTGAAGCATTTTTGATTCTCCATCTGAGGGCAACAACCAGTGAGTATGCACCTGAAAGAAGTAGGCAAAGGAGAGATTATTGAACTAAGGATGTACATTGGAAGCGAATGAGAAAAATGGTGGATTTGAAGAAACATAGAAATTAATAATAATCATACATAAAAAGTCGGCTCCGAACCTATTTTTAAATTTTTTTTACGATTGAGTTTGCTTTGGTCTTTTGTCAATTATGCACATATGTAGGTAGAGAGGAGTACTAGAGCTAATAAGGAACATGAAAGAGGATAATGGTGAAGTGCAAGAATGCTAAAAGGAAAAAACTAAACTCAAATTTGATCCCCAAACTCCCATCAATGCGTAGGAAAATAGCAACATTGACCCCCAAACTCCCATCAATGCAACATTCACAGTTCAAATTTGATCGTAAACTCAAATTTCATCCCATTTAAAAATGTTGAAGCCAGCCATGTGTTCCTACTTAAAAAAAAAAATGGCAGCTGACATTCAAGAAATGCAGTGAAGAAAAGAAATAAACCATACAATGAGGAATAAGAAAGCTTCCAAAAAAGACATGAACATGAAGCAAATGCGATCAAGGACTGAAGTTTTGTTGTTGTTGTGAGTTTGGGGGTCAATGTTGCTATTTTCCTATGCATCGGAGATGGCGAACAATGTATCTATAAGATGCAACTATCATGTAAGTTGAGTTGGATTATTTATCAAGCTTTGAAAGGCTTGCATTTCAACATGCATATGATAAGTAATGGCATAAGTGCAAGAATGCTAAAAGGGAAAAAGTAAAAGTTAAGCACAAACCTATCATGTAAGTATGATTCTAGAACTCATCCTCTCACCCCATCTAAAGCTGTTGTGTGCTCCAAAGGCGACAAGCCATGTGTTCCTACTAAAAAAAAAAAAAAAAAAAAAAATAAACCAGTGGGATTCAAGAAAAGCAAAGTGAAGAAAAGAAAAAAACCATACAATGTTGAATAAGAATGATACCAAAAAAAACATGATCATCAAGCAAATGCGATCACGAATTTGAAGTTGGTGTCAATGTTGCTATTTTCCTACGCATAGGAGATGGCGAACAATGTTTCTATAAGATGGACCTTCACAGAAATGTTGAGTTGTATAACATGTATAACATGTTTTATAAGGGTTGGTTAGGTCCTGGACGAGTTTATGGGTCGCTAACACAAAGGGATAAAATAATTATTTTGAGGTCCCTGCAGTTAGCGCGCTAATTCCAGTATTAGCGCGCTAATTAGCCACTGGCAGATATTTTTGACTTTTGGAAATCAAGCTTTACATTTGAATTTTTGATTTCCTGGATTCCTAGCACGGCTATAAACGGTCATATTGGAATTCCTATCACTATAAAACCACCAATAACTTGGTTTTAACATAAGGAAGAAGAAACACATTCCAAAATTCAAGATCTACAAAAAGAAGAAATTTGATTTTTAGAAGGAGCAATAGGAGATCACTATAAAACCACCAAAAACTTGGTTTTAACTATAATATACTAATGTTTGAAACAAAGTAAACCACCAACAATATGTAAATCAAGTAACTTAAAAAGTCTACACGACAAACTATTGAAAGGAAGTGATTCAGTCGCTAAAATAGAATAGCCAAGAGAAGATTCACCTCGATAACACCTAAGCCACTCGCCCCCAAAGCCTCCATAACCCCCACCAAGCTCACCGCCTCCACTATACCCACCACGCCTACCTCGAGACACGGAGTCCTATAAGGACCAAAATCACCACCACCAAAAAAAGAATGAGTTTAACATGCAAATGAAACAAATCGTCTACAACATGCTCATCGTCAAAAGCAATGAACCCATTCCCTCGAGAACGATAGGAAAAACTAAAACCCGCCTATCCAGAAAACAGGGAAAAATAAAAATAAAGGAACTTCATCATCGAACCTTCTACTACATCGAGCTTCAACAAACCACCATCGTCCGAGTACATTCATTGTCCATTTATCCTCTGTATATCTTAGTTGGCTTGGACGCCTTGATTGATGCATAAGTTATCATGGATTTTATTTTTAATACATTATCCTCCCCAAAATAAATTTTTTAACCTCAGTTTAAGTAAAATATACTATAAGTACCGAATGTTTGCGAGAATTAATCCATGGGAGAAGAAAACATCTTTGCATTTGTTATGTGCAAATCTTATGCCGTTGCGGTTCTCTCGAGTGCTATGATGAAGAAAGTGGTAGAATCGACGAGGGAGCAACATCTTCATGCCATAGCAAATGAATTTGGGAAATCGATAAAGGGTCGTTTTCGGTCATACGTGTTGAGAACATGTAGGCTATTCTTCTTCTACGGACATGCCATAATAGAAGAAGAAGAGCCTACATGTGCATAACACAGATGACCGAAAAACGACCCTTTATCGACTTCCCAATTTCATTTGCTATTGCATGAAGATGTCGCTCCCTGTCGATTCTACCACTTTCTTCATCATAGCACTCGAGAGAACCCGCAACGCATAAGATTTGCACACAACAAACAAAGATGTTTTCTTCTCCCATGGATTAATTCTCGCAAACATTCTACTTATAGTATATTTTACTTAAAAACAAAAAAAAAGAATTGGGGGAGCAAAAGGGAAAAAAATTAAAATCCACGATAAAATATGGAACATCGACCTAAAAATGCACAAAAAGAAGTGTGAATCATAAAGTAATTCGATGAATTTCTAAAGTTGTCTACACTATAAAACGTTTAATCTAAGCATTTGAAACAAACAACAAGTGAAGTACCTATGTATCACCAACTTTGCTCATCTCTCGAGAGCCACGCTTACGTCTCATGCCCAACATTGTCCCCTTGTTGGGGTGGATCGACCGGATCTATTTGCGGCGGCTGTTCTTTGGTCATGAGGTGGCGGTGGTGGTGGCGGTGGTGGTGGTTGTTCTGAGCTAGGTCTATTTCGTCCATGTCCATCCCAAGACGCCGATGCATGAAGTTCATAACCTTTCGTAGTTGCTCCGCAACGACATCGAACTCTCGCCGCGGCACCACATCCGGCGTCTGCGACGTGCTAGCACCAGGAGTTCCGTATCTCCTCTTCTTTCTCCCTACGGACCCGAGTCCGTAGACACGTCCTTTGGAAGACTCACCCGCCACATTGAGGTACACCGCCTCATCATCCACCGATTGCTCCGGTGTAGCTGGGTCGCTCCCGACGTCCGCTCGGAGCCTATCCCGCATATATGCACAACAAACAAAGTACATGATATGGGGTAAGTGAAAGACTTAATAATATTTTACATATCATTTCTATACTTACATAGAACCGCTCGATCTAGTATCGATGAATGTCGTCTGTCGTGATTAACGGTGTGGAGATGCAAGTACAAATCATTCACCGACGGTGGCGTCTCGGATGAATCGGCTGCGTGCAGGACCAAGCATAGTGAACAAGAGTATAAATGTACAAAATATCCTAGATGTTAAAAAAAACTAACCAATCTTTCTTGGGTAGTCGCAAATGACACGGAACCACCACCGTGCTTCGAGGGTCCGGTCCCGGGGCCTTCGACCTCGGTGTTCCTATTCTCCGTCGCTTGCCTAGACCTAGCACGGAAGTCCTCGCTCTCCCGATCGCAAGTATCTCCTCCATGCCTTATCGTAACATAAACCGTCGCACCCGATTCTTCTTCAACTTGTGCATCAATGCGGTGTACCTTGTGCTGCTGCAAGCTGTCGTCGTACGCCGCTCGCACGAGATCCTCGGGAAGCGCATCATCCCATCTAAAAAATATCTACAAATTGGCTATTGCTATTGTTAGCACTTATTTGAGAAAATAGTATACATCATAAGGCACATGGTAGTCTTGTTTACCTTCCATTGTCGCCAGTATTGGTCTTTATGATGAGGCGGTACCGACTTCCAACAATACCCTTCGGGAATCATCCATCGTTTAAAAACTTTTGTCATCCTCCGTGCACAAAAGTGCGAAGGATGCAACTCCTGTGTTTCATGAACATGCATATCACCTTAACTACTTCTTCAATATTTGACATCCATATTGAAATTGACATATAAAAGTCAAACGCAAACTTACGTATCATTGGCAATCGGCGTGATAGGGATCCCCGCACGCGAGGGGGCTCCATCCCGGCCTCGAGGTGGCGCGGAGGGCTGTCACCTCCAACCCCGCTCTTATGTCTTCCTCTCGGGATCTTTGTCGCCGATCTTGTGGCTGGGGGTGCAGGCCTCGTGGGTAAAGGAGTCATTGATGTCGGAGAAGGTGTGGGGAAGTGTGTAGTAGGCATAGTCCTTGATGACGACGAAGATGGTACAGACGACCCGACGGTATGGAAGGGGAAGGTGACGCTGCGGCTGTATCGTGCTCGAGAGACCGAGAAGTCGGAATCGATAATGGAGGTATCGAACCACGACCTCGACCGCCACGACCTCTATGGACCCCTCCTGTGGCCTGACCACGAGGGCCAGTTGGTATTTCGCCGCCAGATGTCGGTGCCGCACCTATTCCGCCTGGACGATGGCCTCCTAATGGCAAACCTCGACATCCCCTACGACCACGTCCGGCCATGATACCTAACAATATTCACGAGTAAAACATCAGAAAAGAAGGGCATACAAAAAGTAGAAATTCGGTCTATATTATTGGACTTAATAAGAACAAAATCCATGCAAATAAAAGTAACTACATTATTGGTCGTTGACATATCATATACAAACTTTATTCGCTATCATCCGTTTCAAATTCACTCTCATGAGTAGAAGGTGATGATTCTTCTTCGATTCATCTCCATTGTAAACTTCATCGCTTGGACCCGCTTCAACAATGAATCGAGTCCCAGTCGGAACATCCAGATTGTTGATATCGGCGTCTGCATCATCGACTACGCACGTGGTGGGCATCCCATCTTGGAAAGCAATCTCTGCCGAGCCCTGGTCATTATCGTCTTTGCTAGTTTCCTCGTCAGCGAATTTTGGCTGACGGCAACAAACTGCTAGCCATTCTTGTCGATCGTTCCGCATAGAAGGGTACGAAAGGTAGTAGACTTGAGTGGCTTGCATTGCCAGTACAAATGGCTCGTAGTTGTTATATCGTCGACTTCGTTGAACCTCTACCAATTGAAGTGTTGGGTGAGTCCTCACACCATGATTCGGTGTAGGGTCATACCATTCGTACTTAAACAAGACCACACGTTTGAGGCGGTATACTCAATCTCCACAACCTCTTAGTACTCCATAATAGTTATGGGAAACATCAGCGTAGTTTGAACCCTTCACCAAAACACCATTGCTCTGCGTCGATCTATTAACGTCATATGTTGCGGAGTGGAACTTATACCCATTAACAAGGTAACCGGGGGGTAGACAATACATGATCGACTAGGACCAAGAAAGATCAACGAGCGTCTCGTCAACTATAGAATTCCGAGCCTATTCGTCAAAATTAGAGATGCAATATGACACATTAGTTATGGGAGAAACATTTGAATCTATAACGTACAAAAGTAATGCCCTTACATATGTTTGAAACCAAATGGGGAAGTTGTGCTCTAGACTACTATCAACTTGCGACTCCCCCATTGCTTGAGTGATTTCATCGACGAATATCCTAGAAGAAACGAACGTGTAAGTCGGATGTATTTATAATGTATGAACAATGAATGTACTGCATTAATGAAAGAAAGTGATGGACATACTGAACGTAAGGAGCGATCTCTGGACAATTGAGCAGTATGTACGAATGAGCGGCATTATACTCCTGCTCTGTTAAGTACCGCTCCTTCGACTTGCCCATGGGTCGACCAGGATAAGTGAAAATTGAGAAATTGCCAACGAAGTTCGGTGTGGACCCGAGACCGCCATCGTCGTTACGTGGCACTTTGTCATGCAACGTAAAGACGTGATCTTCGAAGTAGTAAGAACAAAAGGATGTGACCTCTTCGACCAAATAAGCATTACACATGGAGCCCTCAACCTTCGCTTTGTTTCGCACATTGTTCTTCAAATGTTTAAGGTACCTATATGAATGTTATAGGAAATGTTGATATAAAACCTATTGAATGGGAAAATAATATCAAGGGCTCAAGATAGTACCTCTCAAATGGATACATCCATCGAAATTGAACGGGACCGAGCCGGACGGGCCTCGTAGGCCAAGTGGATTGGTAGGTGTTCCATAGAGTCAAATAAGCTTGGAGGGAAAATTTTTTCCAACTTGCAAATGATTTTTGGTATTTCAGACTCTAAGACCTCCATATCTTGATCTTGACACATTTCGCGATAAGGGACCGGAAAAATAGGCTTAATTCGCTAATTGCAACCCAAACCGGGTTTGGGAGAAGTTCTCTGAATGCAATTGGTATCAACCGTTGCATGAATATATGACAATCATGGCTCTTCATGCCGAACATTCGCAGTTTCTTTGGATCTACACATCGTTCAATTGAAACCAGGCCACAATTGTTCAGATATATGATGTTCAGACTTGATCGCAAGTAATCTTGCCATTGCGGACAACGTTGTCATGGTTTCGCAACCAGGCCACAATTGTTCCCTACTTGCATCAATCATGTCATATAGTTGGCGTGCTTGGGGGTTTGGTGATTCTTCCACGACATTCCAATTGAAACTTGGACCTGCCGCGTTGTGTAGCATCTCGCGGTAAGGTGTCGGATCGTAGCCTCGAACATCAGCATCATCAATATGGCAATCCATTTCGTGAAAATTTTGCGGCCCTTTCATCTCCGTTCTCACCATGTTCGTACCAACCTGTGATATCCCCGGACAAATCCATACCTACATAGGTGGTGCTCAACCGTTTCGACGTCAGTACGGAACAAGTCGACATTTCTTAAAATTGCACGGACATCTAATCTTCCGTTCACTTTGGTATGTAGGACAATGTTGTTTTGCAAATGATATGAATTCTTTAACCTTCGCCGCGAATTCAATTCGAACATAACCGTTGTCGAGCCGGTTGTACATCCAGTCTGTTTGTAGACGACATTCCTAGTCGAACGTAACCCCTTGTCGATTAGGTTGTCTATTCAAGTAATGAAATAATAATGATTAAGATGATAAGAAATCTCACAAATTGGAGAATATTGTAAATCGGAAATGCGATCTACACCATCTAGAAGAAATTGATAGCTAAGTGAAAGAACGAGGTTCGCACATTAAACTCATGAATAGAGAATAAATTGACAAAGTTAGGAAGTCATTAATGAGTCATCACAATCTAAAGAGAAGGAATTGATTGAGTTATGTTGTTTATGTAAGAAGCTTGGGCATTATCAAAAGGATTGTTGTAAATGACTCATAATAAACATGTATAACATGTATTATAAGGGTTGGTTAGGTCCTGGACGAGTTTAAGGGTCGCTAACACAAAGGGATAAATTAATTATTTTGAGTTCCCTGCAGTTATCGCGCTAATTCCAGTATTAGCGCGCTAATTAGCCACTGCCAGATATTTTTGACTTTTGGAAATCAAGCTTTACATTTGAATTTTTGATTTCCTGGATTCCTAACACGGCTATAAACGGTCATATTGGAATTCCTATCACTATAAAACCACCACAAACTTGGTTGTAACATAAGGGAGAAACACATTTCAAAATTCAAGATCTACAAAGAGAAGAAATTTGATTTTTTAGAAGGAGCAATAGGAAATCTTTGTGGCTGTTCTTCAGTTCTCAAATCCAGCACCTTTGAGGCTTTCAAAGGAATATAAGAGTCTCTGCAAAGCTGATCTCTTTTGTCATCCTCTTGGTTGTAAGGAAATCCTTGATATAAACTCTTTCTTGTGCTTAATCGACATAGTTTTGTGTATTTGATTTGAAAATCAGTTTGATGTGTGTTTGAACACTTTCATCCTGCCTCTTGCACTTAAATTAAAAGTTTTAAGACCCTAAGATTGCAAAAAGAGACCACCAGTAGCCCGACATTTAGTTGTGTGGGGAATCGAAGTTGAGGCCGTGCGCCTAACCTATATCGATATCGAGGCATACAAATACCACATAGTATCAACGCGTCTACTACTTGTTCACTCATACGTCCTTAAGGTTATAGGTTTATTCCATTCTCTAGAAATGAAATGTGAAACGACAACATTCACTAAAAGAGTAATCCTAGTGTTTCTAACCCTAACTAGTAGTAGAAATTAAGTAATTATAGGTATTATTCAATCGTAACCAACAACACCTAACTAATCAATCATCCATAGCAAGTGCATGAATATGAAATTACTAACAACTATAACATCAAACGACAAAGTAATTACCTCAAGTACATGATTCTAATGTATTATAATGACTCTCATGACATGCTTTACCGATAAAATAAACATGGAATAACAACCAAATACGGATGACATGCTTTAGATAAAATAAACATGGAATAACAACCAAATACGGAATCAATATAAATCTTGAATTGCTCAATTAAAAGGTTGAAATGAAATAGTACATATTAATAAACCTAAAAATAGAACAAGCATAACCTCAAAAACTATGCATGTAAGAGAAGAAGCGAGAACAAAAACTTCTAAACCAAACAAAAGACACAACATTAACTTAATAGATCAAGTGAAGAACACCAACTAATGCACAATCAACAAAGGAACAAATCAAATCACTCAAAACGCAGTTAAAATAAAACCTCATAAAGTAATAACAATTATAAGAACTGAACTTTTAAAATATGTCACACGATCAAGAGTTTGTTCCTTCACGAGTTCATAAACAATAAGGTAGTACTATAACACTACCAATTGCCAAGGCAATTTACAAAAATAAAATGGATTCCATGACCATAATAGCTAAGACCTTTCAAGAAAATAAATTTTTTATTTAAATCCATTTATTCGACTAGTATATTTGAGCCGCTAAGAAAACCTAGTATACACAATGGTCACCACATTATGTTCATTTCCTATATTTGAACATCAAGGCATATATATGACTTGCCTTCCCTAGCGAGATATAGCTTCGAGTTCAAGTGAAAATCTATAACATATTTCATTCATGAGCATAATATTTGCAATGCTAACAAGTATTACGACTTTAATATTCCTGGATGCCGCATATAAGGTACGTAGGAACAGGACACCCCAAATATTTATTGATAGATGGAAATTTATGAAGTCTGCATGCTTAATTTAAATTGGAAAATCTTTCAAGATAAAATAGCTTCTTGCCTTCAACTCCGATCTTTACTAGAAGATCGAACTATCAAATGAACCATAGCGGAAACTTAAATAATTCTCATGTCACCCGACGGATTATTCCATAAATTTTTTAAATTAGATAAACAAGGGGACTAGAACGCCAACCCGATGACGCAAATTTTTAGCGAAAACGACCAAAGCATTCAAGACTTCCTCAAAACCGTCACAAGGTGAATGATCTCTATGAAAGTGAAGAGCTCTTGATCATGAGTGTTGCTGCATTATAAAGAACAATAAAAAACAAATAAGAAATGAAGATTGTAGTAAGACTCGAAAACTACAAATGCCTTGCTAACCGAATCCGAATCGAGACCGAGAGAGAGAGCGAGAGATATCGGCGATGACGGAGAGGCCGGCGCGACGAGACGGAGAGACAGAGAGACGGCGAGACCAGAGACAGACGAGAGAGACCAGGTAGCACGACCGGACGGAGAAACGGAGACCACCGCGACCGAGACGGCCGAGTAGAGCACCGAGAGAGACCGGCTCGCACGACCGGACGGAGAGACGAGACGATCGAACGGGATGGACGTCCGGGGACGAGACGATCGACCGGCGCGACGAGACGGAGAGACGGATTTAGGTTTTTGGGGTTTTTTCGTGGGAATGATTTGGGGATTTTGTTTGTTTTGTTGGAGGGGGGGGTGGGGTGCGGGAAAGAGAAGAGGTCGCCAGGATCGGACAAAATACAAATCTCGAGGAATGATGAACGGCCATAAGAAATGAAGAATTTGGCGGGAATGGTGGCGCCAAATTTCGAGACGGAATTTAATTCGTCTCTAATTCCGTCTCTAATTCCGTCTCGATCCGTCTCAAATCCGTCTCGAATATTTCCCCTGTCGGTTAAGTCGCTAATCTGTTACATTTAGAAACGGAACTTATTCCGTTTCTAATTCCGTTTCCGATTTAGAAACGGAAATAAGGTCCGTTTCTAATTCCGTTGCTGATTTGCTGTTTTTTTGTAGTGAACATAAGGAAAGCGAGGTGACGGATAGTGTGTTAGTCACTATAGCTTGCCTATGATAGTCTTTGAGAAAACCACTTTTGAATCTGTCAAATCCTAAAATTTTTAATTCAATAATTATGGCTAATTTGGATTAACGACTCCTAATTATGGTTTAAGCCACAAGTCGGGAGCCGAGGACCAGTGAAATAGACATATACTGGTAATTGTATTTTCAAGTGATGTGAGCCTAGTGTTGTACACTATATATTATGTTATTTTGCGAAATTTAAGTTAATTGAGTAAATGTGATATAAGTGTCAAAACGAGAGAGTTGAAATGTTGAACCGAACTATCGTTTCAAATTTTGCAAAAAAATTATGGTATTTAAGTTTAATAATTCAAATTTTTGAACGTTAATTGGATTTAACAAGATGACTTAGGCCCCACACCTCGAATTACATATAAGACAAGTTGTCCAAGAGTTTCAAAACATATTTGTAAATTCTCTAATTTTTAGTGGAATTGGTGTATTTTTAGGGTTTAATTTGGACTTAAAATGAAGAGACGATTACGAAAAATAATAGAAAAATGCCAAATTACCATTAGGGTCCTTGGAATTGAATTGTATAAGAAAAATATTGAAAGGCAAAATGGTCATTTTGTTGATCCCCCTTAAAAACGAAATCAATAGAGTCTTCCCCCCCTACGCACACCCTTTTCACTATAATGTTTTCACATGTCTATGCTTCTCCCTCTCTTTCATCTCTTCTCTAGTATAACCCTATCTTTGGTCACCATTGTTGATAAAAAAAAGGAAATAGTGGGGTTGTCGTGGGTGGCAACAATAGTTTGTAGGTGAGTTTCAATTTCGATTTCGATTTTTGAGGACTGTGGTAATTGAATAAGGTAGGGCTTGATTTCGATTAGGTTGTAATGGTTGTTTTTTTATTAATGGAGAAGAGATGGAGGAGGTAAGTTTTATTGAAAAAATAGTTAAGAAAAAAGAATAGAGAACAAGGATATTTTGGGAGGAAGATAACCAAGAGTGGGAGAAGACCTAGGGAGGAAGATGATCAGGTGGGGGTGGTTTTGAAAGAGACAATGTTGGGGGTGGGAAAGAACCCCAAACACTCGAATAAGAAAATCTGAAAAACAAAACTTTTTTTTCCGTCTTTAGTAGGAGGTGAGGAAGGGGGTTATCCTAGGATTGGGGCTGAATTGGGTTCAGCTCAGTTGAGCCAAGCCGGGACTAGTCTAGAGATCAAACCATACTTCCCATATAAAAAATGGTTTTAATTCAAAAAAATTAAATAAAACCTCTAGAAATTAGGAAAAAAATAGAAAAAGTGATTTTTAGACAAATTAATTGAAATAAGGGATTTTATGAGAAATGATGCTTTTAAGATTTCTTTAAGGGTTTATACCAAGGTTTTTCTCGTAATGCGTGTTCCGACACTGATAATACTCGAAATTGTGAAAATTGTTTTAAGCCTAATCTAGGTTAATTTTTTTATTATGAACCATAATTTGTAATCAAAATTGAGATCCAGATATCCGAGGATTTAATTTGGAGGGATTTTAGGGTTTTTAAGCCGAGACATGCCTAAATAAAATATATTAAATTGGAAAAAAATAGTGAAATTTTTTGGAATCTTTCTGGATTTAGATGAATTGTAGGACGGCTATTGGAACCCTATCTGGACTATTTTATTGACATAGAGCGCAAGGAGTAACGGTGCGCATTTTTAAGGTTAAATAAGTCCTATAATAACCTTTACATTGTATGATTATAATTTCGTATAAATTGTATTGATCCTTGATATTACATTTTTATTATACATGCATACTTGGGGAGGGGGGAGGGGAGGATAAGGTCAATTCAAGTCTCTTTGTAGTATTTACTATGCCGTGGTTACAGGGGAGAACACTATATTATGCTTGAGGGGATGTAGTCATTAATACTTTGCACTACGTGCTTATCATGAGATCACGTTGAACTAGATCATACTCCCATAGTCTAGAGGAACTAGACTCGTTTGGTTATCCTCTCTGTGCGTGAGTCCTTATAATTGTTTATTTACCATTTTCAGAAAACATTATCTGATTGTGGTCAAATAACAAAAAGGGGATAGATTCACGATTGTATTTAATTTCTTTGGATTATATTATTCATTTAAGCTTTTAGATTATTATGCATTTAATTATTACAAGTGTACTAGATAGTGTGAAATTTACTTATCTGACATTATTGAATTTTTTATAATTGGGTAATGATAGAATCGAGCGGCGATAAGGAAAGGGAAGCTATCAAAATTTCTCTGACTTTATTAGTTCCTTTCTCTCTATGTATGAATCGTTTTCAAATATAATATACTATATAAATGGGTTCTGGGGTTCGTGTGTAGTTAGGATCTTATTTGGAATGGTTGTAATAGTTTTAGGACAGATTGAAATACTGTGGAGCTAAGATAATAATGATTTTAGCGTTTTGGAAACCTGAAATAGGTTAGAATGAATAAATAATTTTTGTTAATGCAATATATATTGTTATGGGTAGATTGTAAGTCCTTTGACCTTTCCATCAAGCTGAGCAGGTTTTGTTGAAGACTTTTGAATGCCGAGTTGTCTGCTGTAGGCTTAAGAATAGAGGAGGTGCGAATTTTTTTTACGAAATCTTGAGAATAACTTAATCAATTTAAATGAACTTAGTAATTTGAGATTTACTTTAGAATCCTTAGTAGTCGATAAAGAATTATATTTGATAATCAAGACGATATAATTTTAATTATTTATTGATGGTGAAATTAAGGCTGCTAGATTATCAGGAGATTAATGTGACATCCGAGAATTTTATAAACTTGATTTGGCGGCTAATTTAGTATCAAATTTAATTCGAGATTTAAGTATTCGAGGTAGGACTCACGTGTAATGGACCAGAGATCATAAGATATATTTTATTTTTGTGTGTTTTTTGCTTAGTGTGTGTATTATATGGTATTTTGTCGTGAAGTCGGGGTGTTGAGGTGTATCCTCATTTAGTCATACTCGGGGTTGCAAGTGAGTGTCTTAAGGGCACGAGTGAAAATAAATTATTAGTTGCTCAAAAACTAATTAACCAAGTGGTAATCCTCACATGAATATTTTCTCTCGATTTGCATGCAAATTGGAATGGGTGGTAATGTAATGTGAGAATGAAGGTTGTACAAGACTTTGCCTTGAGTTTCGTATCAGTTGGTTGTGGTCGCGGTTGAAATTGGGTCTATTGGTGCAAGTTTGGTCAAGTATGACAAGAAAATTGGTTTATAAGGGTACGATAGGTCATGGACAAAGATAAATTTTTTTTTATTTTAGTGTGATCAAAACCAGTGTTATGAGAATTTTATGAAGATGGACTATTTTGTTAAAAGCTTGGTTTAATTTGGTGAAAAACTGGATTGAAACATGCGTCAGAAGTTAAAGCACGTTAAAATAGGGGTTTCATAAATAAAAAAATAAAAAATTAAGTTGTTGAAAAGTAGTTGAGGGTTTATATATACAAAAAACAAATAAAAAAACTGATTTCAATTGAACGAATTGAATGTTCGCTCTTTACCTTTCAAATAGGGTTTTCACTACGCAAGCTCTCGATGTCAGATTTTCACCCAGTTTCTTTATGCAAAACCACAAAGCATTGCGATACTATCAGATCGAGCTAAGTTTCTATGATGGAAACAAGGTATTCGGCTCGCAATTTGGTAAATTGTCAATTCAGGGCATTTTCCTTAATTCAATTTGAATTCTCGCGATTTCTCAATTTCCCTTATGGGGTTTTAATATAAATTTGTAGGGATGGTTGTGAATAAATGTATTGGGTTGATATGCACCGATTTGGAACAAATTCCATTGACGTGGGTTAGGGTTTTGATGAATTGAACTAATGTAATTCAATTGATAACTATTTTGGAGATGTTTTTATTAGTTGATGTTGATTTACATTGAGTTTTTGGATGAATTGATTATTGATTTTGATCCAATTTGACTCCACTGGCTATGTGAATATTTTGATGTTGGAATCGAGTGGTTTCGTGGTGTTTCTTGTCAAGTTTTAAATGTTTAATTGCGAAAATATTGATTTGGAGAAATTTTTAGTTCAAAATAAAATAAAGTTTTCCTAGTTAACATGTCATATTGGAAAACTCATAACTTCTTCGTTGGTGATCTGATTTGAGTGTTCTTGGAGTTTGTGAAAAGTATGACATGACTAATACAAGTTTCTTTTAGGTCATCATGACAAATAATGAGGTTTTCAATGATAAAAGTTATCCCAAGTTGGCTAGTTGAAAGCTAGTTGAAGCAATTATATAAGTTAATGTTTTTGGAAATAGTTCTCATTGGGTTTCATGATTTGGTTTCACTTGAAGCTTAACCCATAATATAATTGGTATGAAGGGAAGCTATTGGAATTATTTTCAAGGAGATCCGATGCTCCGAGAACCCCAAGAATTACGCTCAAAGTTGATTTAGTTGTAAGTATGATATTTACCATTTATGGGATTTAGCTTTGTACCTGTAATTATATCACAGTCTATATTGCATTTTATTACTTGGTTTCAATCCTAGAGTGAGTTAGGAGGATAAGCTTGTTTCGGAGTCTGGTTTCATTGAAACTTGGTTTCAATCCTACCTCTACGCCGTCTAGTGAGACTGGCTGAGTCTAACGCCGAGAAGTTATCTCTACATTTCATGATCTCTTAATACTATCTCAGTACTATTTTTAGAAGTCAACGTCTGATTAAAGTTAGGAGAAAACGATCGTAACAACTTATTTTATTAATGCCGTTAATTATCTCGTAATTGCAGACATGAACGCCAGCTCAGATCCACGTAGACGCTTTGGGTAGGCTAGTACACATGTCGACCTAGGTACACTGGTTAAATTGTGTGTTGGATGGCTTAATTGCTATTCAGTTTATTCAATTATTTGTTAGATACATCACATGTATGTACGTTGAATAACGAGAACGTGTGAGGTTGTGTGACAGGTAGCTGCCTTGAAGTGCGCGCTAACACGAGTATCTAGAGGCGATATACGGGTGCACTAGAAAAAACTCAACAAACTTACATAAACATGTCTAGGTCATCAAATTGACATAATTAATGTAACCATAGGTTATCAAATTGACATAATTAATATAACAATAGGCTAATTAAATAAACTTGAACAATAGGCTATGACGCACCTCGAAATGCGCATCGACACACGGGGCACCGAGTACGCGTAGCCTAAGGTTAGTGTGAGCATTAGTTGGTTTAGTTTGATAAATAAAACATTAACTATATGGTTGGATAAAGCTTAATGTAATGTGACATTAATAGAATAAATGAAAGCCTATAGTTTGCATTAAATAAAAGGGGCCATGATATGGACATCTAGATTAACATAGTTAGTTGTACTAGATAATGAGAGTGCTATTAGAGTCACCAGGAGGTATAAGATAGCATGCTTATGAACCTCAAGATATGTCTTGGGATACATACGCACAATCGATTCCCACAAAACATATAAATAGAGGGCTTAGTGTAGTGTTTGATCACAACACTCACACATTCATGCAAAAGCCAGAGAATTTTAGAGAAAGAAGAAGGATTTCCAGCTGGAATTCAACACTATAGAGACCAAACCAAGTGATCTAATCTTGGTAAACATCTTTTCCACCTTCTAAGCTTGCAAATGAATAACCCAATTTCTATATGTTTGGTGGGATTTCAAAATTCATGATGCATGCTCCAAATTTTGATGAAAAGTTGATCAATTGCATACAGTTAGATCGTATATAGGGGAAATTATCACTGGTTTAGATATATTTGATGAATTTGATTGTTAATGGGGTTATGGTGAATGCATGAATTTGAAGAATTTGGGTTAATTAAAAGATCTGGAGTATTCTAATTAATGTATTAAAGTTATTTTGATGAGGAGAGGGTGAAAAACCAATTAAAGTAACTAATTGAGAGGGTAAAGATATAATTCTCGAATTGAGAATTCTGTCCCAGAAGGCAATTAGCGTGCTAATTGGAATGATTAACGCGCTAACCATCCTGAGTGTACAACTATTATTCAAAATGAAGAACAATAACGCGCTAGTTAAATTTGCTAGCATGCTAATTCCATCTAGCGCGCTAGGTACACCCCCTTAGCGCACTAACTTAAAACTAGCGCGTTAGGTAGACCAAATTTGCATGCTAATGACGGTTGAACTATGAATATAAGGGCTATTTAGGTTATTTTCAACTTAATACATGTCTAAACAATTATAAATAACTTAAACTTATTAAAATTGGACTTTAGGGACTTAGTGGACTGTAGCTCGTATTGAGGAGCTTGTTGGGTCAGATCCGAGAGTTCGGGGAGGTCGGAGAGCGGTGTGAGGTTTGTAAAACCCAACTGAAAGACTCTGAGTATTTATTCTCCTTACATGTTGTTCTATCATTCCTTGCTGTTCATCATTCTATTCAGTTACTTGGACGTGGGTTGAGGTTACTCCCCAGATTTCTTTGTTATGTGTTCATGATGCACTGGACTATAGCACGCGTGACTTGACCCTCAGTAAATGGCAACCTGAGCTTGCCTTGGTGCACGTGTCGGTGACTCAGCAGATTTGGCTAGCGCCGTGAGGGACCAAGTGTCAGGCCAGTTGGATGTGGCCATTGGTGGGAATTTGGTGACCCGAAGTATAGTCCAGTCCATCTAGAGTGAGCACACATATTTGTTAGCTTGCCTATTTTTTATTCATGCTATGAGCCATTTACAGTTGTCTGTTTTATATTATGCATGTTTACTTGACAATATTCTTTGTATTTCCTTTACTTTATTATATGAATGCTTAGAGGAGTTCCTTAGGATTTTACTTAATGTACTCATCAACCGTCTTTTTATGATAATTGAGTGTAGATCCTAGTACTAGTAAGGGCAAGGGGATCCTAGGCTACTACATCTGATTGCCCGCTATCAAGGACCCACTTGTACGTGTTTATTTTTGATATTTTGTATATTTTGCATATTGGGAGACTTGAGATAACACCATACATGTATATATATATGTTGTAGTGATGTAGCTTATATATAAAGTACTTTCCAGGGTTTTCCATAGTATGATTTTCTTTTGAACAATGTTTATCATGCTAAATTACCTTGTTTAAATGGTATTAAGTAAGACTTATGCCGAATATGTTAACCTTTAAAATATAACCCATTAGTATGGTTAGGGTCTCAATAAATCGTCAACTAGGTAACAGTTGAAATATTTAGATTCATACAGAGAATGGACAAAGAATATAAGGATAATTTACTAATTTATCAAATAATACACCTGTGGACATGATTTACGAGACATAAAGAGGACAGACAGGTGCCAGACACGTGTAGTTGGGCCAGCCAACTAGTAGTAAACGGAGACACGTCACCCCGGTGCGGCAGGGGCCGCCACAGCGATAAAGTGGATTGCACGTCACGTTGATGCATATATCTTATTATTTATTTGGAAATGCAATTACATGTCTCCATGTATCAGACTAACAATTACAAGAGTACAAATCAATGTAAAAATTTACTTACTTGACATCTTTGAGTTATTTTTCATAATGTCTGATTCTATATGAAGACAAAGGAAGAGTGGACAAGATTCAAAGATTGTGGTGATTGTTTTCAAACATTAAAGTAAATTGTTGTTTTAAGTTGTTTATATATATTGTTTTGGACTTTTGGTGTGAGTGTAGGATGTGAAGTTTCATTGAAAGATTGTGAGAGTCTCCTAAATTAGAAGAAAAATTGAGAAGTTTACATTTCAATTTTCGTCTATTTGAGATTGTGAAGTTGTGATTAAGCTATTAAAGACTCTAAGTTAATTCATAAATCTGAATTTGATATATATATTATGAATTGTGGGGAGTTTTCAGTCCTTCCAGGCCTCTCCCCAATTCTTTTGTCTATTAGATGAACTTATTTGCCAGACCACTTTTAGGGGAGGTGCTGCCAAAATCTTTATTAAATATGGAGATGATTTATGAATTTTATCCAATTTAACATATCATGAATTAAGTTTCATTGAGGATAAAAATTTAGTTTTGGAGCTTGTAAAGGATTGAAATAGTTATTATTTTGAGGTCAAAGTTGAAAGAACAGATTAAGCTAACTAGATTACCATGGGATTAAGGTAATGTTGGCCGGTTAGTCTTCTAAATGATGAGGGGGCTGATAAACTTGGTATCAGAACCTTGGGTTGGCTCAATTGAGGATAAGCTTTGGTTAAGAACCAAAGGGTGATTAAGCGCAATCAGTTGGGAAGTGATTGTGAGCTGGGGTATTGAAATTAATGTCTTATGTTTATGTTGTATGTATGTATTATCGCTAGATATGCGATAAGAAGTTTATTCTCCTTATCCGTTTGATACTTAGTTCATAAGATACGACGAGTAAGATTTATTCGAAAAGGATAATTAAAATAGAGAATAAACTTATTAAATGAAATCGAGCATGATTGATTGTGAAATAGACTTGTGAAGTTTGAATTCAAAAAGGTGTTGTAAGTAGTTCGGTACTAAGATAACTGATGAAAGTATTAATAATGAAACTAATAGGAAATTGGTTGGGAAAAAAGTCCAATGATTCAAGTACGTAAGTATTGAACATGAATTTTTTGGAAATTGAAAGTATCGAACTATTACAATCATAAAATGCTAAGAAAAATGTTAAGATAGTGTCAACAAGGAAAATGGAAACACATATTTTTGGAAGTAGGAGTTGATTAGACAAACTCGATTATGACTGAAAATCACAATGGGATTTCGATAGAACTAGTCAAGTTGTTTAAGTCAGTTTCTACAAAAATAAAATACTTTGAAGTAAAGTATTTTCTCCTTTCTAAAACAAAATATCACGTGAAATGTGGAATAGAACCATAGTTTAAAACAATCAAACGACTTCTAAAAAGAAGTATTGAAAATTTCGATTGTTTACTACTTAAGTTACTTATCTATAAATGACATTGATTATAGTGGTTGTATGAGTCAAATAAAGAAATTATAAGACAAATGGAAAACACTAGTTAGAAATTATCTTTGTTAACACTAGAATAGGTATTATTATAAAACAAAGATTAGTGAAATTTCTAACTTAAAAAATGAGAAAGTGTAGTGTAAGATTGACTTGTTAGAATTTAAGGTATTGGGGAAGTGGTTTACAAATAGCTTTAAGTAGCTATTAAACATCAATATAAGTAGTTGTGTTTTGAGATTCAAAGTACCAAATAGTCACTTCTAATGAAATTAAGTTATGATACTTATTACTACAACCTAAAATAAAACCAATGAAGAGATAGATTTACTGATTGAATATTAGTAAGTGATTGGTATAGGATGTCAGAATGAGATCCTATATTACAAGAATTTCCATTTATAGGACTTAAAGGATTGAAGCAAAATTCTTTAAAAGTCTGATTAGTTGTTAAGCTAATCGGAGTTTGAAAATTCAAAATTTTATATCTCTTCAGTTGAATAATAATGAAAAAAGTGAATTCATCAAAAAATAACTTGATGAACAGTAATATACAAAGTTATCTTACACAATCTTGAAATGTACCAAATTTTTTTTTTGAGAGAAAGAAAAATTGAGAAATCTTTGACTAATGAAAGTTAATTAAGACAATAACAAACAGTTTAACTGTTTGAGTCACAAAATTTATCTGTTTCAAATAAAGGTCAACCAAAGAAGACTTCAATTGATTAAATGATTATAAGAAACCATATTGTCCTTAGTTATTGACGCAACGGAGATCTTTTAAACCAGTTGAACGAATCCACGAACAACTCGATCTAGGTCCGAACTTAAGCCAAAGTTCAAAAAATTCTTTTATTCCAGCCAAAAACTGTGAATTACATTCGATAGGTCGCTTAAATAGCGAAACCCTAAAATTTGCTAAAAATAGTAAAAAGTCCAAAATGCCCTAAAAACCCTAAACTGGAAACTAGACGAAAAATATCAAGAAATGCCCCAAACGGCAATAAAAATGGAAATTCCTAATGAAAGTTATAAGCTAAACAAAACTTTCTTAAAATAGCAAAATTGCCTTTTCGGAGGGCGAAACGATGGAATTTCGCCGAAAAATGTCGTAGCCACGGCATAGCGGTGATCCGTGATCTCCACGCCGTTTCCAATCAACCCATGTCCTCGGAACGCCGAAACTCAAACGCCCGAACTTCACCGAAATTACCAAAATGCCATCCTGTCATATCTTTCCATCATATTTTTCCAAGAATTTGCAAGCTAATTCTTGGACTTCATCATTCTCCTCAGGGTGGACAGAATTCGCCCTCGAATTGTCATCATCAGACGTATCCCCATAATAGGGAACAAGATGCTTGACATTAAATACATCAGCCGTGCGAATGTGTCTTGGCAACTTCAATCTGTAAGCATTAGGATTAATTTTCTCAAGAACATCCACAGGACCAATCATCCGAACTGACAATTTGTTGTAATCACCCACAGAGAACCGGTCTTTAGTGAGAACTGCCCACACAAAGTCACCGACTTCAAACTCCACGTGACGCTTCTTCCGATCTGCATATTGTTTGTACTTTTCAGCAGCCTTCTGCAAGTTATCTTGACAGATTAATGAATCTCTTGTAGCCCACTAACAAAGTATTCTGCCTTGCCATGCCATCTAGTCTTACCTGGCACTGGTAATAGATCAAAAGGACCTCGAGGTAGCACTGAATACACAACCTGAAAAGGACTAAACCCGGTACTTCGATTAACAGCATGGTTGTGTGCAAATTATGCCTGACTCAACTTGACGTCCCAACTCCTGACTTTCTCACCCACCAAGCTCCTCAAAAGATTGCCTAACGAACGGTTGACAACTTCGGTCTGCCCATCTGTTTGCGGATGATAAGGACTGCTAAATTTCAGCTGTGTGTTCAACATAACACACAAACTGCGCCAAAAATGGCTAAGGGATATGGTGTCCCAATCTGAAACAATCGAGGTAGGAAGGCCATGCAATCTATACACCGGCTGAAAGAATAGTTGAGCCACCTTTACAACATCTGTGGTCTTCTTGCATGGGATGAAGTGAACCATCTTGGAAAAATGGTCAACCACCACAAAAATAGTGTCATTTCCCCGTTATGTTCTCTAGCAACGACCCAAAGACGAAATCCATGCCGATATCAACCCATGGATGTTCTGGAATGGGCAAAGGCATATATAGACCGACATTAGTTAAGGTACCCTTCGAAAGCTGGCAAGTCCGGCACCGCTGCACATATCTGTCCACTTCTTTGCGAATGGTAGGCCAAAAGTAACAGGCCTGCACCAGCTGCAAAGTGCGATCACGCCCAACATGTCCCTCTCCATGCAACTCTCTAATAATCAGCAATCTCAGGCTGCAATTAGGAATGCAAAGCTGGTTGCCCCGAAATAAGACACCCTCATGGAGTGTGTAATCAGGACGCTCCCCACTTCACACCTTCTCCACAATAGTAGCAAAGAAAGGATCAGTAGTAAACAAATCAGAGAAGGAGGAAAACCCAGGTACCTCAATGGTCGTGCGGCTCAACAAACTTTTTTGTCGGCTCAGGGCATCAACAACTCTATTGGTCACACCAGACTCGTGTTTCACCACAAAAGTAAAGCGCTCCAAATAGGCCACGCAGGAAGCATGTCTGGCCGAGACCTTGTTCTGCCCATGTAAGTGTCGCAATGCCTCATGGTCTGTAAACAACACGAACTCTCTGTGGAAAAGATAATGCTGCCAATGCTTCACGACTTGTACCACTACATAGAACTCCACATCGTATGTGCTATACCTCAACTTCGCCCCATACAGCTTCTCACTGAAATAGGTAACATGCCTATTATTCTGACTCAAGACAGCTCTAATGCCTACCTTGGATGCATCACTATGCAACTTAAAAGGTAGGTGAAAATCTGGCAACACCAGAATAGGTGCAGTGGTTAACCGCACCTTGATCAGTTGGAATGCTTCATCTGCCTCGTTGCTCCACCCAAAGTTCACGCCCTTCATACAGTCTGTAATTGGGGCCATGATACTGTTGAAGTGTGGAATGAACCGCCTATAGAAGGAAGCCAACCCATGAAAGCTGCGAACCTCCGTGACGGTGGTGGGTCTAGGCCTAGTGCGGATGGCTTCTACTTTAGACTCATCAACCTGCAACCCTTCTCGAGAAATGACATAGCCTAAGAAAAGAACATTCGATGTCAAAAATGAGCACTTCTTCATCGCAGCATAGAACTTCTCCCTGCGCAAAATAGTCAGAACATCTCGCACGTGCTGGAGGTGTTCCTCCTCATTAGTACTGTATATCAATATATCATCAAAATATACCACAATACACTTGCCTATCAAAGGTCTCAAGCTCTGGTTCATGACTCTCATGAAGGTGCCAGGTGCATTTGACAGCCCAAACGACATGACTAACCATTCATACAACCCCTCCCTAGTTTTAAAAGCAGTCTTCTACTCATCCCCAACTCCAATGCGAATCTGGTGGTACCCACTCTTCAAATCCAGTTTTGTAAAAATATTTGCTCCACTCAATTGGTTAAGTAAATCATCCAAGCGAGGGATGGGAAAGTGATACCAGACAGTAATCTTGTTGATTGCTCTACTGTCCACACACATCCGTCAGGAGCCATCTTTATTTGGTGTAAGGAGGGTTGGTACTGCACACGGACTCAGACTTTCACGGATGAATCCCTTCGCCAATAACTCTTCAACCTGTCTGCACAACTCCTCACGCCTACTGTGACTCATTTGGTAGTGTGGTCTATTAGGTAGTGATGCACCAGGTTCAAGGTCAATTTGATGCTGAATATCACGTAATGGTGGTAGTCTTTTGGCATCTCATCAGGGAAAACAACATAAAACTCCTTCACAATAGGAATTGCAGCTTCAAGAACATCAACATCTCTATCTATCTCCTTTCCCATCAAGATGTAAACTATCTCAGAATCCTGTAATTCATCTTCAAATCTTGCCAAAGACAGCACGCTGTTAGATTCTTTAGTAGGCTTAACTTCTTCAGGGTCCTCGGCAGGTACTAGCACAATCTTCACTCCCTTGAACATAAGGGTGTATTTATTGGCTCTGCCATCATGCACAACTCCCCTATCAAACTGCCAAGGACGTCCCAATAACAAGTGGCAAGCATCCATAGCCACAACATCACACCAGACTGAATCCTTGTAGTTAGCACCAATAGAAAAAGTCACAAAGGCGTGCTTCGACACCTTCACCTCACCACCCTTCTTCAGCCAAGCTAGCTTGTAGGGCCTGGGGTGTTGTTCAGTTGCAAAGCCCAACTTCTGAACCGCTTCAACTGAGACGATATTCTCGCAACTGCCTGCATCAATCATGAACCTGCACACCTTGTCTAAGATGGTACACTTGGAGTGAAAGATGTTAATCCGCAGCCACTTATCATCAGCGACAACTCTAAGAGTCATTCAAAACGCCTCACAACCAAGGCAGGACCCACATCTCCAGTCACGATCTCCTCTTCTGTGTTGTCAGAAGTATCAATGGCTGGTTCCGCAGTGATGTTAGCCTCTTCCTCTTCGTCTTCTTTTTCGTTCTCAATAAAGAGAGCCTTCTTCCCTTTACATTCTGACTTCCTGTGACCAACTTCACCACAACCGAAGCATTTAATCCCACTAGTGCTAGGTCTGTTCGTGCGACTAGCCGGGTTAATTGCTACGGTATTACCTCCAATATTGGCTGTCCCAACACTAACATTACTGGAAGCATTACTCACACCCCGACGCTGTTGTTTCTCCACCAACAATGCTCGCTAGTGCGCTGCAGATAAGGAAGCCAGATCAAACATGTTGACAACATCTTGGATATGCACCCTCAGCCCACCAATATACCGCGCCACTAATTGGTCGTTAGTCTCCTGCAGTTCGTTTCTAGTAACTAACTAATAAAACTCAGTAGTGTAATCATCTACTGACTTTGCCCCTTGTCTCAGATTCTGCAACCTCTGATACGTAAGGCGTTGGAAGTTGTAAGGCAAGAACTCAACCCGTAAGTGTTTTTTCATCTTCTCCCACGAGGTGACCTTCTAAACCAACTGACGCAGCAAAGAAAATCTTCTGAACCAGTTGAACGAATCCTCGAACAACTCGATCTAGGTCAGAACTTAAGCCAAAGTTTTAAAAATTCTTTTATTCCAGCCAAAAACTGTGAATTACATCCGATAGGTCGCTTAAATAGCGAAACCCTAAAATTTTCCAAAAATAGTAAAATGTCTAAAAAGCCCTAAATTGGAAACTAGACGAAAAATAGCAAATAATGCCGCAAACGACAATAAAAACGAAAATTCCTAATGAAAGTTATAAGCTAAACTAAACTTTCTTAAAATAGCAAAATTACCGTTTCGGTGGGCGAAACGATGGAATTTCGCCGAAAAATGCCATTTCCAATCAACCCATGTCCCCAGAACGCCGAAACTCAAACGCCCGAACTTCACCGAAATTACCAAAATGCCATCCAGTTCCATCATATTTTTCCAAGAATTTGCAAGCTAATTTTTGGACTTCATCAGTTATATTTTCGAAGAGAAAAGAGATAAATTGCCTTTGTTGGTCAAGATTAATGAGCTATAAGTGGGTCTGGTTGTCGAGCGAAAGTTGTGGTTTATTTATAAAAATGCTAAGACTGAGATTAAAGTGAGAACAGCTAAGATTGACAAAAATTGAATGGAATACACTCTGTGTATAAAATTAAATGAGATATCGAGATGACTTGTGACTGCTGGAAGTGACATGAACGGACTCCTTTAGTCAAGGCTAGACACTGGAGTAGTTGTGCATGACCAAAAGTTCGAGTAACTCTATTTCATAATCATGATTCATTCACAGCATAGAAGACTGGTGTGATGCATCCACTTGTCTTTGAATAATCGAATAAATTGATGATAGTCTGAATAAAAGAGTTCATGAAGTTTTGTTGGAGTCAATTAGAAGCTTATGTATAGGCAAATAAATGGTCAAGAAAATCTCACATATACAAGAAGTGGAATTTCGGGTCGAGTCCCGATAAGATTTAATATTTCAAACTATAAGTTTGATAAAACCTACTGTATTTTCACAAGGATCTTATAAGAAATCAAACTCCAAATGTTGAAAGTTTTGAACTAAAGTAGTATACAACTGATATCATCAAATATATTGTATATTAGTTCAAATGTAGTGCTACACCAAGTGACTAATCAGTGGTGAAGTTTAAAACTCCAGGTTATTGTAAATTGGAGTTGATGTAAGATACCTGAAATGAGGATAAAGATACAAATGAAATGAAAAGAGACGAATAACTTACTACTCAATTAGTTTGTATTATCCGTATCGGTTGAAAACGCATAATAGAGGATAGTGTATCTAACTTTGCATCTTTGAATAATTGAATATTATTTCACTGTAATTGAGTAGAAATGAAAAAGAGATAACATGTTTATAAAATTGTATGTGATATAAGTTAAAATTTATACTATAAGAGTATAACTATGAAATATGTTGATATCTCTGTTTAAATATGTATGTGTACTCAAATTAAGGATAACTGTCTCTATTCAGGTAATAAGAGTAGTTTAGTGAACAGAAATAATTGAGATTGATGATTAACTGAATGGAATGAGATTCTTAGTGAACTCATGAATAGAAATTGATTTGATGAAGTTAGAAAAGTCATTGATTTTCTAACTAGTCAAAGGAAAAGATAAGTGAATTGGTTGACGAGCTGGAATTGGTAATTGCTTTCTAGTCCATAATATAAATAATATTTTGAGTAGACAAGTAGAGAAAGAGGGAGAGTTGCAAGATGTGTCAGGTTTCCTTTTCTGATCAGATTGAAATTAATATCTCTTGTCGTAGGATGACATATGTAATTAGAGATCTATAGTCATGAGATGACTTATGTAATTTCAGGTTTTTGTTGAGAAATACTGGAATAATGATGGATCTAATAGATACGCAACTCTACGTAGTATCTAATGTTGTACTCAAATATTATTTGCATTACTTATATTAAGACTGATGATAGTCTAAGAATTGGTCGATCTACAATTCTAATAAGGATGATTAGTGATGAGAAAAAAAAATTGAGATATGTACTAGAGTTTGGTCAATATGGAAAGAATTACCAATAGTTTGTGGAATTGTATTCGATTAAGAATAAAAATTTGTGTTATGAAAAGCAAGATAGGCTAGGTCTTGCTATGTATGATGCTTGAATGAGATTCAAGGCATGAAATGAGAAATGAAATAAGGTTATCGGACATTCCACAAATTTGATTGTTTAACTCGTCAGAAATTCACAAATTATTAGAATTGGCAAAGTAATGGAGATAACTTTTCATTAAACCAAGATGTTCGAAATGAAAAGTTAGAATTCATATGATCTTTAACACTGAGTTGTTAATTACAACGAAAATGATTGAGTCCACTTAAAGGTTTCACCTTGGAAGTGATTTTTATAGTTTTGAATTAAAAAAGTTGTATATAAAATATTATTTTCTCATAGCACTTTTGGTTCAGTAACCTGTAAGTTTAAATTTCGAGAATAAAATTTTTAATTAGTTGGGAAGATTGTGACATCTTAGAATTTTATAACCTTGATTAGGCGGCTAAATAAGTATTTTCTGATTTAATTTAGGATTTAAGTATTCGAGGTAGGACCTACATGTTATGGACCAAAGCTTATAAGATATATTTTATTTTTGTGTGTTGTGTATTTAGTGTATGTATTTTTTGGAATTTTGTCATGAAGTTGGGATGTGTTGAGGTGTATCCTCATTTTGTCATAATCAGGATTGCAAGTGCATATACGAAGGGACGAGTGAAATAAATTATTAGTCGCTCAAAAACTAATTAACCAAGTGTTAATCCCCACATGAAAATTTCGTCTCGATTTGCATGCAAGTCGGGATGGGTGGTAATGTAATGTGAGAATGAACGTTGTACAAGACTTTTCCTCGAGTTTCGTATCAACTTGTGGTGGTTGTGGTTGATATTGGGTCTATTGGTGCAAGTTTGGCTAAGTATGACAAGAAAATTGGTCTATAAGGGTTGAGTAGGCCTTGGACAAAGATAAGATTTTTTGGGTTCTGATTTGACCAAAACCAGTGTTATGGAAATTTCACAAAGATGGACTATTTCGAAAAGAGTTTGGTTCAATTTAGTGAAAAACTAGATTGAAACGTGCGTCAGAAGTTGAAGCACGTCAAAATAAGGAGTTTGAGAATTAATAAATAAAAAGAAATTAAGCTACTCACAAGCAGTTGAGGATTTAAATATATAAAACAAATAAAAAAATTTGATTTTAATTAAAAGAACAAAAGGTTCTTTCTTAACCCTTTCAACTTGGGTTTTCACTCCACGAGCTCTCGACGTTTGATTTTTGCATGGTTTCTTTCTACAAAACCATAGATGATCATAAGACGATCAGTTTGAGCTAAGTTTCTGAAATGAAAATGAGGTATTCGGCCCACAATTTAGTAAATTGTCAATTCAAGGCATTTTCCTCAATTTAATTTGAATTCTCACAATTTATCAATTTCTTTTGCGAGGTTTTGATAGAAATTGGTAGGGATGGTTGTGAATTGATGTGCATCGATTTGGAATAAATTCCACCAACGTGGATAAGGGCTTTGATGAATTGAACTAATGTTATTCAATTGATAACTATTTTAGAGATATTTTTATTAGTTGATATTGATTTACATTAGGTTTTTAAATGAATTGATTATTTGTTTTAATCGAATTTGACTTAACGGGCGGTGGAAATATTTTGACATTGAAATCAAGTGGTTTTGTGGTGTTGGTTGTCGAGTTTTGAAGACTTAATTACGAAAATATTAATTTGGAGAATTTTTTCAGTTCAAAATAAAATAAAGTTTGCCTAGTTGGCAGGCCATATTAGAAAACTCATAACTTCTCCATCGATGATCCGATTAGAATGTTCTTGAGGTCAATGGAAAGTATGACATGAATAGTATAAGTTTTTTTTAGGTCATTATGACAAATATTGAGGTTTTCAAGGTTAAAAAGTTATTCCAAATTGGCTAGTTGAAAGCCAATTGAAATAGTTATATAAATTAATGTTTTAGGAAATAGTTCCCAAGTGTACTTTGGCTATAGTTTCATTGGGTTTCGTGATTTGGTTTCACTTGAAGCTTGACCCATAATATAATTGGGTATGCTCGGAAGGTATTGGATTTTTTTCAAGGATATCCGATGCTTCGTGAACCCCGAAAATCACACTCAAAGTTGGTTTGGTTATAAGTAAATAGTCATTTTTACTATTTATGGAATTTATTTTTGTACCTGTAATTGTATCATAGTTTGCATTGCATTTTATTATTCTTGGTCATGCATATAAAAGTAAGTGAGGGGATAAGCTTGTTTCTGAGTCTGGTTTGATTGAAACTTGATTTTAATCCTACCTCTACGCCGTCTAGTGAGACTAGCGGAGTCAACGTCGATAAGTTATCTTTGCGTTTCATGATCTCTTAATACTATCTCTATACTATTTCTGGAACTCGATATCTGATTATAGTTAGGAGATAGCAATAGAGTGGATGCATGTTATGTTGATGCATATATTTTATTTTTTTATTCAGAAATGCAACTACATGTCTCTTTGTATCAGACTAACAATTGTAGGAGTACAAATCAATGTACAAATTTACTTAACTGACATCTTCAAATTATTTTTGATGATGTCAGATTCTATATGAAGACAAAGGAAGAGTAGACGAGGCTTGAAGATTGTGGTGATCATTTTCAAAACTTAAAGTAAAATAGAGTTTTAAGTTGTTCATATATATTGTTTTGTATTTTTGGGGTGATTGTAGGGTGTGAAGTTTCATTGAAGGATTGTAAGAGTCTCCTAAGTTAGTTTAAGAAAAATTGAGAAGTTTACATTTCAATTTTGGTATATTTTAGATTGTGAAGTTGTGATTTAGCTATCGGAGACTCTAAGTTAATTCATAAATGTGAATTTGATATATATTATGAACTGTGGGGAGTTGTGAGTCCTTTTAGGCCTCTCCCTAATTCTGTTGTCTATTAGGTAATTTTTTTGGCAGACCGATGTGCTGCCAAAATTCTTTATTAAATATGGACATGATTTGTGAATTTGCTCCAATTGAATAAATCATGAAGAGAGTTTCATTGAGGATAAAATTTAGTTTTGGAGCTTGTAAAGAATTGAAATAATTATTATTTTGAGGTCAAAATTGAAAGAACATATTAGGGTGACTAGATTATCATGAGATTAAGGTAATCTTGGTCGGTTAGTCGTCTTCATGACGAGGGGGCTGACAATTAAGGTAATCTAGGTCGGTCATATGCCCTAATTATGTGGTGTCGGCAAATGTTAGTATCAAAGCCTATAATTTGAAAGGAATCTTATTGTTTGAGGTTAAGTGAGTAATTAGTTGGGAAGTAACGGTATGGAACGGTAGCAAGTTTGAAAACATTATGAATATATAATTTGTGTTTTATATTATATAGATATTGATGAATATAGGCTTGCCGAACCACTTTTCTTGCAATTCTTGTTGTGAAAAACTATGAGTGGACAGTAAGAGCTGCGTCGGGGATTTGGCAAAGGTAATAAGGATCCATAACGTGTGGATTCAAATATGGTTTGGAACTTGGCTTAGCATGATTCTCAATTTAATTATCTTTTGAGGTTTGTTAGGGGAGTCGAGAATGATAAATAAGGAGAAGATGCACAAGTACATGTATGACTTATAGAAGGAACCTGGCACTAAGGAACGAAAATTTGATAAAATTAGCCGAAGTTTAGGTGAAGTTTATCGAAGTTGAAGCGATCGAAACGAAGTTCACGTAGTTTAAAAACTACCAAACTTTGTCGAAGTTTATGTTAAAAATCAACAACATTGATACAAATTGATATGGATCGTTAAAAACAAGGAGAAATTGCAGACTTTTCAATAAAAAAAATCGTATATGTGTGTAGGAGACGGAAAGGTTGAGGGTTGTAATTGACGATGGCTTTTGGAGGTTGTTGAGAATTTGGGAGTGACTCACTGTTGCATGCACATATCTACACCGATCATGTGATCCCTTGATTTTGCATCAAGATTTTCAATTTTGCACACACATCTCTACAATGCTTTGAAGTTTTATTGATGTATAATATCAAAAAATGGTTATTTTCTTTTGCTTTAAATATCGACCCCGCATAAAAAGCATGTTTCATAATCTTAATTGTAATTATTATCACTAAAATGAATGTTCAATTAATAAAATGGTTAAAGAATCAAATTAAGTGTAAATATTATCGGTAAAAAGTGATCTACCATACAAAATATATATGACGAATGCCAATAAAACTGACTTAAAACCTTCCAGTTGTAAAAATATTTTAGGTATATATGCATAATTGCGACTCTTTTGTCATCCTATAAAATGAGTTTTAGTTTATAGACTATTCAACGTGAATCACAACGATATTAGGTCGTTGTGGAGTCAGGACAGGGTTCAATTGTTGAGGGCAAGAAAGTATTTTCATCTTAATTTGATCCAAAGTTTCGAAAAAAAGGAAATAGCGGAGGACTAACACTCACGCCTACGAAAACTGTTGTACTATCATACGTACACTGTAATCTTTTTCCAAGTATAGCCAGTAGGCCATATGAGATGATGCAAATAGGCTTAGTACAAAATTGATCACTATCTTTTCAGCCTTTTGGTAGTAGAGGTACACCTCGGTTACAAAGAAGAAGGGGTAAAGGCCGAGGATCTCAAAGATAAAGTGCAAGTCAAAGATCGTCACCTAGTCAGGCATCATTTTGGTCAGTAAAACCTATAGTTACTTGCTTTAGCTGTTGGTAACAAGGCCATTATAGTCGAGTATGTCTAAAGTATTCAGGTTTGATTATTGGTTTTAAGTGTAGGAAGAAGGGACACATTTATATAAAAATTATCTACAACTTGCAGGGTCATCTTTTGGCATGTCACAGCCTCAGCAACATACCAAGGAACATATACATGTGATAACAAAATCAGGTTTTGAGGTAAGCCGTAATCTTATTGAAGGTACTATTTATGTTTTCGATTGTCCTATACTTGTATTAATTGATTCTAGTTCTACTATTCTTTTTATATCTGGTCATGTGGTAACTGAGTTAGAGTTAATTCCAATGCGAGTCCCTATTCATTCCTCAATGCGGTGATTGGAGATAAGGTGTATCCTCACTTTATATGTGAGAAATATATCATTAAAATCTACGAACACGAGATGGCTATTAATTTAGATATGTTGGAGTTTCTGAAATTTGTTGTGCCACTGAGAATGGATTGGCTAGCAGCTTATCACAGAAAGTTGGATTGTTTCTATAAGTATGTATTCTTTTATATTTTGGGTTGTTTGGTTTTTACATACACCGAAACATTGTCTAGGTTGCCTTTGAAAAAACGTAGGCAAGCTACTAGGGAAGAAATGGAAACTCTTACCAAAACTATAAGTACAATGGTTAGATTTGAACTTAAACTAGAGGAGATTCCTGTAGTGTGTGAATTGCCAGATGTCTTTCATGATGATTTACCTAGAATTCCACCTCCAAGAGAGAATGATTTTGTAATTGATTTGGTTCTTGAAACTAAACTAATATTTATTCTTACTTATGAAATGGCTCCGAATAAATTACAGGAGTTGCATAAACAGTTGGAAGAGTTGCTTGATAAATGGTTTATTCATCGAAGCATATCATGGTAGGGCACACAAGTCCTTTTTGAGAAAAAAAGGATGATAGTTAGAGGCTTTGCATTGATTATAGACAGTTGAACTAGGTAATTTTTTGGAATAAATATCCATTGCCTTGAATTGATGATTTGTTAGAATAACTAAATGATGCCAAATTTTTTCTAAGATTGATCTTCATTTTGGTTATCATCAGTTGAGAGTTCGAGAAAATGATTTGCAGAAGACAATGTTAAATACTAGATATGGTCCTTTTGAGTTTGTTGTTATGCCATTTGGGTTTACGAATGCTTTCTAGATGATTAAGGATTTGATACAGAAATTGTTGAGGCCTTATTTAGATCACTTTATGATAATACTTTTTTATGATATCTTGATATGCTTTAAGACTTGCAAGGATCATGAATAACACTTCAGAGTTATTCTTTAAACTTTAAGAAATTATAGGCTATACGCCGAATTTTACAAATGCAAGTTTTGGTTGTTCCATTTGTTAAATTAACTTAGAAAAATGTTCCATTTGTTTGGTCAGCAGAATGAGAAGCTGTATTTTAGGAATTAAAGAAATGTTTGACTTTAGCACTAGTTCTTGTATTGTCGGAATTGGAAAAAGGACATACATTTCATACTGATGCCTCAAAAGTGGGGATTGTGTGTTAATGCAGAATGGTTGGGTAATTTCTTATGCTTCTCGTCAATTCTAGATTCATAATAAGAATTATTCTATTCATGATTTGGAATTAACGATGATCGCGTTTACTTAAAAGCTATGGAGACACTTTTTGTATGGGGATAGCTTCACGCTATTTTTAGATCGTAAAGTTTCAAGTACTTATTCTCTCAAAAAGAGTTGAATATGAGGCAAAGATGATGGTTTGGACACTTGAAAGACTTTGATTTTACTCTTAACTACCATCTGGGTAAAGCAATGTTGATGCTACTACATTGAGCATGAGAAGTACTAAAACCTTGCGGGCGGCTAGTCGATTGACTTATGAGTATGATTTGCTTGAAAAAGTCATCACTATGACTTTGTTAAAATCCCTGATGCTGATAATGAACCAATTTATGATCAGCTTAACAGTAATAATCTAGATTGGGCTGAGTCTACGGATCGGAGTTTGAAGTTTAGAAGCAGATTGTGGATTCCATCTGTAGCTAAGATTCAGAATAAGATATTGAGAGAATTTCATCAGTCCAGATATAACATTCATCCTGACATGACCAAAATGTATCATGATATGAAATGATAGTATTGTGGCTAGGGATGAAAGCTAATGTAGATGAATATGTGAGGATATGTGAGATTTTCCAATACGATAAGGTTGATCGGTGGAAACCTAAGGGTACATTGCAGCCACTTCCAATATCTTAATGGAAATGAAAACATATTGAAATGGATCTTGTTACTCACCTGCCCACTTCTCGGAGGAAACATGACGTAGTCTGGGTTATTGTTGATATACTAACAAATTTTTATCATTTTTTTCATATGCCCATTTCGGATACTTTTACATATCTTAGTTTTTTTATATTACTAAGAGGTGGTTCGCTTCCATGAGGTGCCTCGGTGATATTTTTTGATTGTGATGCTCGGTACATATCGTGATTGTGGCAAAGCATGCTGATGCATGCTACAAGTATAGTGGCTAGCTTATAGTAATAGTGCAATAAACTTACATTGATCACATGTATCGTCAAGAGTGAAAGGTTTTTGCACTAGTGGTTTACCTATTTAACTTTGAACTATTGCTAAGGAATTCACTTTTTAATTGGTTTTATACGAAACTAAACTATCTAACAATCAAATCAAACTTTACTTGAGCTCTTATATTAAAGATATCTTAGTTCACAACTTCACCTAGGTAATTTAATAGTATGCTTTGTGTTTATGTGTACATCTCAATATGTTGTGTACAATGCCTAATTAGAATAGGTAGATTTCCTTTAAATCCACTTCAACCCACTGTCGTGATGGAGAATATTCTAATGTGCAAATTAGAACTCCACCTATCGGTGAGAATAACGTAAGCTCCACATTGCTTTAAGTTCCAAATCATTGGATTCATAACCAGTTTTGTTTACTATCCGCACCTCCCTTATAAAAACTATCGTTCGATGTTGTGTATTTTATAGTTGTACCGTTTATGTCCATATTAAAAGCTTTAATGGCCATAATAACTTTTAAAGCTTAAGTTCATTAAATACATGAGCAAGATATCTATAGCGGTACGCATAGAATCAATACAAATTCTAACCATTGCACTTTTTATAATCACTTTTTATTCCTATTCAAAACATAACATTCATACCATAAGATCCACTGATCCCTAAGATAAATAGGCTACTCGTAATTCATTGAAACATACACATTCCAATTTAATGATACCAATCTTAAATTGCAAATGTGAAGTCTTTAACGTTTTCTTCATAGAAACTCCTTAATATTCAAACTTAATGTAAACTATATGCTAAATTACTCTTTTGGTGGATAATAGTTGGTATGTTGTTTGTTTACCATGTCTTAATACTTATTTATACTCCTTTGTAACAATTAAAAACCCTACTTTATAATTTAACTCTAATTAAAACTCTACTTTTTATTTCCTACGTGTCCGGCTCCGTCACTTACTGCCCTATTGCCGTGCCTTTAGCTCACTGCACCACTAATCCATACATACTTTTTCACTCCCAAAGGTCTCAGCGTTGTCACCTGCATACTCAACACTGTCTCCTAAGTCGTGCCTTGTACGCCCATAAGATTAACACCTATAGCTACAACGCCAAGTGTGTTTTTGTTGGTTTTTACTCGATTTTTCCTACTTTCCTCAATTCCTTCATTTACACCTTAATTCCATGAAAATGCAATAATACCATGACTGTCAGACCCTACTTAATTAGGGCTTCTGATTGGCCTAGATTACTATAATCCCTAGATAATCTAGCAGCATTAACCTCTCCATCAATAAACGATTAAGTATAAGATCTTGTATTCTTCAATTTATAAAATATTGTCAACCACTAAGGATACTAAACTGAATCTTAAACTTTAAAGTTCCGTAAAAATTAATTACATTATCCTCAAAATTTCGTAAAAATTGTTCGACGGCACCTCCTCTATTTCAAGGCCTACACCGGAAATCCTAGCATTCAAAAATCTTCAAAAAAACTTATTTAGTTTTGGTGGAAATGTCGAAGGACTCACAATCTACTCATAACAATATATATTGCATCAACTAAATTATATTTTCATTCTAACTTGATTTGAAGTATCAAAATTCTTAAATTAGCATTACCTTAATTCTAAAATTATTTCAATTCATCCTAAAATCGTTCCTGCCATTGCAAAGGAATCCTAATCACACTCAAATCCAAAAACCCATTTATACCTTATAACATAATTAAATACCAATACATACATAAAGAAAAGAACTAAACAAGTAACATATAGTTGGAAAGCTTTTATTTTCCTTTGTAGTGGCTAGAAACCTATCATTATCCAATTATAACAATTCGATAATGTCATATAAGTAAATCCCATACTATCTAGTACACTTGTAGTAATCAAATGCATAATAATCCATGAGATTAAACGAATGTATAATCTAAGGAATTTACATACAATCGTGAATCCATCCCCTTTTGCCATTCGATTACAATCAGATAACACTCTCTGAAACTAGTAAGTAAATAATAATAAGGACTCATGCTACGAGAGAATAACCAATCGTGTCTCTTACCTCAAGTCTATCAAAGTATGATCTGGTTCAAAGTGATTTCATGATAATCACGTGATGCAAAATATCAATGATTCTATCCCCTCAAGCATAACATAATTCTACCTTGTACACATTCAAGTAGACAATATAAACTCTACCATTTAATACACAGTAAGGTAGTTTGATATATCCTGTGCACACAGTCAGGTAGACACTAAATAGTTATACCCTGTAATACAGTCAGACAGATACTATAAGGAGACTCGAATTGCCTTATTCTCTAAACCCATGTATGAATGTACAACAAAAATGCAATTTTAAGGATCAATGCAATTTATACAAAATTATAATCATACAATGTAAATGTTACTATGAGATTTACTTAACCTTACAAGTGTGATATCATAACTCCTTTGCGCTCCAATCGCGGTCCTACAATTCCTTAATACGTCATGTAAGCCTCCACCACAACTTCACCATTTTTTCAATTTTTTGCAATTTAAATGCAATCGCATTCCAAAACTCCTAAAATCCTTCCTAAACAAATTATTTGATGCTCGAATTTCATTTTTATATATATATATCGGTCCTACTCGACCCGTATACCCCAAAATCCCTATAAATCAAACTTTTGGATGTCCGGATCTCATTTTCACTTCAAATTGTGATTCAGAATAAAAAATTAATCTAGACTAGGCTTTAAAATAATTTTCTAAATTTTGAATATTTTTGGGTATCGTAGCACGCACTATGAGAAAAATACTGAGCATAAATCCTCGATAAAATCCAATAACCATCATTTTTCATAAAACTCCCAATTTTCACCAATTTGTCAGAAAATCCTATTTTTTATGATTTTTCCTAATTTTTTGGTATTTATTTTATTTTATATTTTTATTTGAAAATAGGGGTTTGACCCTTGACCGGATCAGTCTATTTCAGTTAAACCAGATCGGTTAAGCCCGGTTCGAGGGAACCAAACCGCCTTCTTCTCCTCTCATCTTCTCTTACATCAAACCACTTTTTTTATTCATTAGGGTTGGGTTTAACCCAACCCCAGAGTACCTTTGGGGAGGGGAGATGACTTCTCCTTCCTCGAACCACCATCTTCTCCAACCTCCGTGTCTGTCTTCACAACATCAACAATCACAATCATGGCAACAACATATAACAATGATCAACAACAAAACAATAACCCACAAATGCACCTTGGGTCTCAATTTCTCCTTCCTTGGACCAAATTTCGGTATCCCATAATCACTCTCTTACTGTCAAACTTTTTATTCTCTTCACTAGTTCAAATGAAAAAATGGGGAAGAAGCTACTGTTGTTTGCAAAACATATATATTAGATTTCCTTGAGACTTGCATCACGCGAATCTCAAGACAAATCTAATTATTTCCATCCATAATATAAATATGACTTTACTCAAGATACGTACCACATATCTCGAGGTCAATCGTCGGCTAAAAATAAAGTTAAATGAGGTTGTGGGTTGTTTAGATATATATTATGATTTCTTTGAGATTCACATCATATGAATCTCATGGAAAATATAATAATTAAATTATTTTATTTTATTATTCTTCCTCGAGATTGGATAGCACACATCTCGAGGCATGTAATACCTCATCTAATAGCCACCGAGTCGTCCAACCATTTCAACTCCTTGACACTTATGCTTGCGTACCCTGAGGCATATCCAATGTATATTTTTTAATTTATCTCATATTAGAGGATTGATTGATATATATAAATAAACTATATTATATATAAATATATACACTTATATATTTGCGGCTATAAATTCGTCACGCTCGCCAACGACCAACCTCAACCGTGCACACTATTGTACATCCCACCCGTGTCACCCTCGACCCCGTGTGTCACTAGGCGCCCACAAATTTATTCATTATTGTATTTAATTTCATGATTATCTTTTCTATTTACGACCAAATAAATCCCTAAAATTATACCACAATTTTGCAAAAAGTTGGAGAGTTTACCAAAGCGCTACAAAACTTCCAAACAACTGGCCTGACACCCAAATTGAGGTGTAAGGCCCACGTCGTCTCGTTAAGTCCATTTAAATATAAAAATTCAAAATTTTAATCTTAATTATAATTACTTTTCGCGAAATCCGAAATAATAGTTTAGGAAAATGTTTGAACTATCTCGATAATTATCTCGACACGTATCTCGAGATAAAACCTCTAAATTACTAAAATTAGAGAAAATTCTCTAACACACTCAATAACTCTCGAACACCACGTATACACTCCACTTAACCCTATTTCGCGTCGAAATAGTATATAATTCATCAAATAGGCAGACAACATAGAAAAATAATATTCAAATTTATAATCTCCAATTTGTAACACGTGGGTCCCACGGAATTAGAAACTCGTTTCTAAATTAAAAATTCCTAAATCTCTAATTAAATTCGGAATTAGAAAATACTTAATTAGCCACTCTCCCGATTCTCTGTCTCTCTCCCAAAAACCCCTCTCTCTCGACGTGCAGATCTCTCTCTCTCTCTCTCGACGGCGAGATCTCTCTCTCTCTCTCTCGACGGCGAGATCTCTCTCTCTCTGTCTCTCACCGCTCTCTCTCCCAGATTCTCTGTCTCTCGGAAAACCCTATCTCCCCAAAAATCCCTCTCTCTCGACCGAGATCTCTCTCTCTCTCTCTCACCGCTCTCTCTGTCACCGCTCTCTCTCACGGACCGTCGACCGCTCTCTCCCTCTCAAACCCTCCCCCTCTTCAAACCTCACTCCAAAACCCTAAAACTAAGGGCGTTCGTCCGACAAGCCCGTCGCCGCCGCCACCGCCACCACCGCAAACAAATTCCACCCACTTGCTTCACCAAGTCGACGACGACGGGTTTCTTCGGTCTGCGAGGCGATTTGGCGCTCTGTTTACTTGGCAGTTTGTGCTTGAATACTTGGCCGCCGAGGTATTTCGATTTTTGGTCGTCTATTGAATTTCAATCTCTACCTTTTTAGCTCTTTTTTTTTTTTTTTTTTTTTTTTGTGATTCTATTTGTCTTGGAAATTTGAATGTCTAGGGCAAGTTTGGGATTTTGTTATGGTTAGTTGCATTCCATGAAAAAAAATTTATATGATATTGATGATTTGGGCTAGTATTCAAAAGTGATCATGCCTTGTAAAAGGTATTGGTGGATAATGTGCTCTTTTGTTTGATGAAATTGTCAAAAGAGACCTTAACTTGTTCTTTTAACGAAGTGCATGGAAAAACATGATTCTAAAGTCTCATGGATTCTTTATTGAGCTTTGTTTCTATGATATGATTTAATCGAGCAATCATTAGTATGATTTTTCATGTCTCGAAAGGATTGTAGCTAATTTGCATTGATTTGGGTAAAATCCTTTTAAAACGCTTCAAGGAGAGCTCATTCATTTTTTCCCAAGTCTTGAAATATGTTCAATCCAACTTTATTGAATGTAGTTAGTAATCATCATTTTGGGTGAGACTTGAAGCTAAGTTGAGATGCGGAAGAGACTTTGTTTTATCCATTGAAAAAAAGACTTCGATTAAATCATGGATTTTCGACTAAATGCTATGATTTGAGAATTTTAAGTCGAACTTGACTCTAATGAGTTGATTTGAATCTTTTTAGTTGTGATTAGTCGATCGCATTCAATTTATATTGGATAACTAAGTTTATGAGATTTTTCTTGTTTTGCTTCACCGCATACTTGTTTTACTCGAATCGTCGATTTTGATTTGAAAGAATGGTTTAAAAGTCGGGAATGACTTAAGTCGATAACTAGGAATGAGGTTTGAGTCCTTAAATGATTTAAGTTAGTCTAAATAAATTCGAGTAAATACTACTTTAAGAATCCATGAAAAACATATTTAAAATTGGTTTTGGTTCATTCATTTTTTGATTGAAATATTCGATTAAGTGGTTTAATGCATAAATTTTACTTGAATATGATCTATAATTTGCATTGTTGTTTGAATAAGGATATGTCTTCTTTAAATTTAGGCAATAACAAGTCCATATCATTTTTTTTGGTGTGATCAATAGTTTGATACTCATTAAGTTCATACTTCACAACTTAAAAGGTATCCTAGTTCCTCATCAAGTTGATATTGTCAAACTCTACCTATGTAGAATATCGTGTGCTCTAGATAAAGGTCAAGGAGTCACCGTCACGCTTGAAAAATAAGGGGTGGGTTGCAATAGGCTGAAAGCCAATGTAAATCGATCTTTATGAAATGGATTAAACAGGTTTATTGTTTGGTTCTTGAAAGTTAAAAAAGCTCAGTTTGAAATGAGATGAGTGAGCTTATGATAAATTTTGTAGCTTGTGAAAGTGGATTGATTGAAAATAGTCGTATGAGTTTTTTGGTCTATCTATGAGGTAGCATATTTTTGTTTTCTTATATGTTTTTAGAAAATGAAGATAAAAGTGAAAATGACAAACATTGCTATCCTAATTAAGTTTATAAAATTCTTGGATGTCACAATCTTCCAAACTAATAAAAAATTTTGTCATCGAAATTTAAACTTAAAGTTTATTGAACCAAAAGAGATATGAGAAAATGATTCTTCATATACAATTCTTTTAATCCAAACATGTAAAACCATTTCCAAGGGGAACTGTTAAGTGGACCCAATCACTTTCGTTGCATTCAATAACTTGGTGGTAGAGATCATAAACACTTCAACTTTTCATTTTCAAATCCTTGGTTTAATGAAAACTTATCTCAATTACTTTGCCAATTCTGGCAATTTGTGAATTTTCGACGAGTTAAACAATCAACTTTGTAGAATATCCGATAATTTTACTTCATTTCTTATTTCATAACTTGAATCCCATTCAAGTATCATTACATAGTAAGACCTAGCCTATTTTGCTTTTCATAAAAGAATTCTCTTTCTAATCTGAATGCTATTCCACAAACCATTGATAATTCTTTCCATATCCACCCTAACTCTAATACACATCGTAATTTACTTTCTTATCATTAGCTATCCCTTTTTATTTTAATTATCAGCCAATTAATTCTTAGACTATCATCAGTCTAAAATTACATATTCAGGTAAATGATATTTGAGCAGAACATAAGATATTAAATAGAGTTACGTGTCTATCTGAACTATCACCATTCTTGCGTTTCCCTCCAGAAACCTAAAATTATACAAGTCATCCATTAACTATAGATCACATAAATATATGTCATGCCATAACAAGAGATCTCAAATTCATAATCTGATAAAAAATAGAATATAATAACCTAAAGTAATTAAACTAGGATTAACGTTAATGTTGGGATTAACAGTTGTAATTCGGGCGTTATGTAAACAACTCAGTTGATTCGAATGCAAAAACAAAGGAAATATATTATTTATGGATGGTGGTTGTGTATATGTAGTGTTTAAAATTATTATTATTATATTGCATCGCATGTGTGTATGTTGTTATCAGTTGAGTTTGTGTAATGGAGGTTCACCTCGAAAAGCGTGCCAACGCGGGTATCAGGTAAGCGAACTATAAGTACACTAGGAAACTCAACTGGTTCACATTAAGTAGATTGGTTAAACAATTAAAATGGGTAATGTAACCATAGGCTAAGTAAATTCAAGGAATGACAGTGTCACGTTTGTAAGGTTAAGTAAATCCTATAGTAACTTTTACATTGTATGATTATAATTTCATATTAATTGCATTGATTCTTGATATAACATTTTTATTGTACATGCATACATGGAGGGAGGATAAAGTCAATTCAAGTTTCTTTATAGTGTTTACTATGCCGCGGTTATAGGGGAGAACACTATATTTAGCTTGAGGGGTTGGAGTCACCGATACTTTGTATCATGTGGTTATCGCGAGATCACATCAACCCTATCATACTCCCATAATCTAGAGAAATAAGACTCGTTTGCTTATCCTTTCTATGCATGATTCCTTATTACCATTTACTTACCACTTTTAGAGAATGTTATCTGATTGTGGTCGAATATCAAAACGGGATGGATTCATTATTGTATTTAAATTCCTTAGATTATAGTGTTTGTTTAATCCCTTAGATTATTATGCATTTGATTATTACAGGTGTACTAGATTGTTTGGGATTTACTTATATGACAATATCAAATTTTTATAGTTGAGTAATGATTGGTTCGAGCGATAATAAAGGAAAAGGGAAGCTATCAGATTTTTCGTTACTTCATTAGTTCTTTTCTCTCTATGAATGTATTGTTTTCTAATATAACATATATTGTATAAATAGGTTCTTGGGTTTGCATATGGTTAGGACATGGTTGTAGCAGTTTTGGGATGGATTGGAATACTGTGGAGCTAAGGTAATAATGGTTTTAGGATTTTGGAAACTTGAAATAGGTTAGAATGAAAAAATAATTTTTGTTAATGCAATATATATATTGTTATGGGTGGATTATGACTCCTTCGACATTTCTACCAAGCCGACCGAGTTTTGTTGAAGACTTTTGAAGGTTGGGTTGTTCGGTATAGGCTTAAAAATAGATGAGGTGCTATCAAAAATCTTTTACAGAATCTTGAGTATAATTTAATCAATCTAAATGAACTTTGAGATTTAAGATTTACTTAAGAATCCTTTGTGGTTGATAAAGAATTATATTTGATAATTAAGATGATAGATTTTTAATTATTTATTGATGATGAAATTAAGGCTGCTAGCTTATCAGTAGATTAAGGTAATCTGGGCCGATCAGTTGACCTAATTAGGTAGGGTCTGAAAGAATCAATGATTGAACTCGAGCTTATGTCGGTGTTTATCCCCTTTGATCTAGCACTTTAATTCTGTTGAGTTACTGTTAAATTTAGTTATCGTTTTTTTATTTTTAGTGTTCTTGCATTAAAGATTTCTTCCATTAGTTTAAAGTAATTAGTTCTTTCAAAAAACCACACTTTCACCCTAAAAATAGTTACTCAATCCCTATGGATTTGGCCCCGCTTACCACTACAACAAATCTATAGTAGTCGAGTATTTGGGATTATTATTGGTGCCTCAGCAGTGCATTAATTCTTTGGCGATTATGTCAAGATTGGTGCTAACCAACTTTTAGGTTTTTATTATTTGTTTTATGGTATAAGGTCATCACCGCTTTTTATCTACATATTATCTAGTCCCCTTTAATATAAAGATTGACCAAATGTATAAGAGTAGGAACAGAAACGACAGTCGAAGTGGACAATAGCAAGTGAGAATGGGAGGAAACGAAAGAAACCAAGATCTTTTGGTGACAAAAAATGCTAGAGGTAGTAACTAGCAAGGCTAAGGACGTGAGTGGGAGCTTACATTTCTCAAAGCTAATTAACATCGATGTGGATCTCTACCTATATGTATCAAGTATTCCACGAAGATGGGAGGATTTGAACTAAAATCAAGGCTCATTCAGAATCACTTAATTTCAACGGGAAGGAGAATGAAGACCTGCATAAATTTTTGACAAAATTCGAGATGCTTGTGGTTGGGATGAAGTTTTCCACTATAGAAATGGAAATAGTGAAACTAAAAACATTTCCATTTTGTTTAAGAGATGTCACACAGGATTTGTTGTTCCACCTACTAGCTGAATCTGTCAGATCTTTAAATGAGTTGCATCAAAAACCCCAAGAAAACTATATGCCTGCTAGGAGGATCGATGAAATGAAAAAGACAAATCTACAACATCATGATGAAGGAAAATGAGTCATTGTGCGACTTCTGTGAGCATTTGAAACGATTATGCAAAGAATGTCCTCAACAAAGACTTAATGAGAATTCATTTTTATAAACTTTATACGACAGTCTAACATACAATGAGAAAAGGTTGCTTCATACAATATGCAATTGGAGTGTTCTCGATATCACTCCAACAAAAGCCAAAAGATATATTGAAAAGTGGTAAACTAGTTCAAGCAATATGGATAGTCAAGTGAGACTCCTAGGTGAGGAATGACAATAATACTAGGCAAAAACTAAAGCATTGATCAAAAACTCGTAGTTCAAGATGTTTGACATGTCAGCCCAAATGAAGCAAATTAGTAACCAATACAAGCTACCATCCCAATAAATGGCGAACCCCAATACGTATGTGAATGCCATTTCGCATGTAAATATTATCATAGTGGCGGATTACTCGGTAGAGCTCAAATCTAAACTTATTTTGAATAGGAGAAAAAAGAAGAACCGCAAACTAAAGAGTGGATGTGGAAAATCTTACCTTTACCTCCATTTCCACAAAGGATTTACATTGGAGGCCTTAATAAAGTAGAGGACTTCAAAAAATCTTTGATAGAGAAAAGGTTGAAGAAGTTGCAAAAGGCCAATGAAAGTGAATTGACAAAGCTCAAAGTTGAATATGAAAGCAAGTGGTTAGAAAAGTGTTTCTTAGAAAAAGGACATGAAAGGTGATAAAAGCAACGATGCCATGACTGAAGGTAATCTAAGTGCTCTAAAGAAGTGTTCTAACACTGGTATCTTACGCATTCCATGCATGATAGGATACATTTATATAGGAAATGCCATGTTAGACTTAGGTGCATCAGTTAACATCATATTGATCATGACCGCAAGTATCACGGCTTGACCAACTAATGTTGATTTTAGATATCATCATTAGGGGAAGGTGTATTGCACTCAATATACTTAGTCATTACTAAGAAAATCCTTTTTAATTGGTTTTTAACTAAACTATTCTAATCTTACAAAACAATATAAATAGTTGTACTTTTATATTAAGAAGATCTCAGTTCACAAATTCACCTACGTAATGAATAAATATGCTTTTCAATTCACTTCTTTCATCTTCATTATGTGTGTGCAATATTTAATTAAAATACAAAGATTTTCTTCAAATCTACTTCAGCCCACTATCGAGACAAAAAAATATTCTAATGTGCAAACTAGAACTTCACCTATAAGTGTGAATAAAGTAAGTTCCATATTGCTATAAGTTCCAAATATTTAGATTCATAACTAATTAAGTTTACTATCCGTGCCTCCATAATCAATAACTATATATCGAATTTATATTTTATGGTTATAACGTCCATATCCGGCTTAAAAGCTCCAATGGCCACGGTAACTCCTAAAACCTCTAGTCAACAAACACATGATCAAGATTTTAGTAGCATTACATCTAGAATCAATACAAATTCTAATCATTGCACTTTTTTACTTTATAATCCATTCATAACTATTTTAGCATAGCATTCATACTATATGATCGATTGATCAACAAGATTAATGAAATAGTCACACATTATTGAAATAAACATACACATCATGGTATTCATTGAAATCGAAGATTGAATTAAATAAATTCAATTAAATCGATAAAATAATATCGAATAACTACACCTGAGTCTTTAATGTCGGCTCCTCCAAACCCTACTTAATACTCATGAACAAAGTAAACTAGGCTAAGTTGTGGTAATGTATGTTAATGTATATTATTGTATGTGTTTACCATTTTTTAATACCTATTTATACCCCTGAGACACTTTAAATTATAATGAGAAACTCTCATGGCCAATTCCAAACAAACTAGAACTCTAAACTTGCAATTTTCTGTCTCGATGCTATCTAGTGATCCAGTGTTGTTTGTGTAAGCCACGATGCCACCATAGCTTTGGCCTCTTTGTGTAAATTTTCCTTTCTCAGTGAGCTCAATGCCCTATTGTGTATACTCTTCCCACGACGTCAAACATATTAGCCATGACGTCAATCATATTCTTGTGCATTTTATCCTTGTTTCAACGTAAAATCACTCATTCTCCTTTATACCTTGTATACTTGAAAATACATAAATATTGTTAATTAGTGCTCATTTCGGGATATTTATACTAAATGTCCTACTAAGCTAGTCACATATATAAGTCTAAATAACCACTTATCAAATACCTCCGAACTTAAGATTTTGCACGTCCCGAGCTAAAATGTATTTTACTAAGTATTCCTACTACTACTACTACTACTACTACTACTACTACTACTACTACTACTACTACTACTACTACTATTACTTAAGTTCATATTCATTTTACATTATTCATGAAATATCCTTTAATTCAAATAACTTCATGTTAATAATCCACTAAAGAGGTTTTCTTTACAAAAACATACTTTCAAAAACATGTAGCTTTAACAACACATACAATTCACTTTTGAAACACTAAAGTAGTTCACAACCAAAACCGTCACAACTCACAAGTTTATTTCACCTCGACACTCAAGTAGCAAGTTTACAATCTCATGATTTTTCATTAAGCTCAAGAATTCACAAATAAGCATAGATCATACTTGTTTTGTAGACTTTAGCACTTCAGGAGTCAATAGGACTTAATATCGTTGGAAAGAAAACTTAACTTAACTAAGCTACTTGGACTCGAGCTAAATCTTTTATTTGAAGAGTTTTAATCTAACTTCTACATTTCTTTTTATTTTTATATATCTTTTTATTTTTATTTTTCTCCTCATATTTTCAAGTTACATGGTTTCTACTCCTTTTCCTATGAATTTTATTTTTTCTCTTTTTTTTTTCTAACCATCAAGTTCTCTGCTCCTTTTTCTGTAAAACACGTGGGACTCTCTATTTTTTTAAAACACTTGTTAGAATTTCTCACTTTCACTTTATTAAGAAAGTTTCAACTCCAACATTTTCATTAAACATGGTGCCTATTTCTCCCCTCTTAGTACTAAGTCTTTATTTACTTTTTACTCAAGTAAGATTCATATTTATTATAGAATTCGTTAGAGATCTAATTTTTTCCACAAGAAGTGTTCTAGTATTCTCATTGCTTTTGTTTCAAGTTCACGGTCTTCCCTAACTCTAGGTTTCTAATACTGAAATCATACCATTTTGTACTACATTCTTATTTTCTTCAAAAATTTTGATAACATTCTTTTGAGTTTCATATCAACAAGATACTTATATTCTTACTCATTCACAATTTAAGGCATGAACTTTGCAAATGAATTATTTACTCATTACATATTACTATATATAGCCTAATTTATACTACTTAAATACATTAAAATAATAAGTAGAAAGAAAAAAGAATACACTACCATGCTTTCCTCTTTAACCGCTTCAAAAATAAAATTTTACGATTATACCTGCTGTGCTTATCCTTATTTCATCATTTCTTACCACTTCCCATAGTGTAATGCAGATGCCCTCAATCTTAAACCAAACCTTGTCCTCGAGGTTTGAAAATATGCCTAAGATATTAAAAACACTAAACATAAATACATAATAACACAAGATATAATACCGCATAAACATAAAATTCAAAAAACTAATTAAAGCGACGAAATATCCTAAATGTAAAGATAATCAATATAAATGTATCTTTTATCTCTCCAAAATTTAAAGAAATCCCAAGAATACGCATCATCATCATCCTTAGCATCATCAGCTCTAGTAAAGGATGATGTTAAAGGACACTCCACCTTCCTGCTCTGCACCATATCAGGATCAAATATGTAGGTTGGTGTTGCTAGAAAGCCAATTGACCTATCAGTAGGTCTCATCGGTCGGATCCTTTCATATCTAGCTATGTCTTTTTGATGATCTACAAATAACATGAAATTACATTGTTCGTTCAGTCGGTCTTGCTTATATCTTACCAAGGCTTCACGATACTAAGCCATGTCCTCTCTGTACTATCTCCTCATCTCAGCAGTCTACAGCCTCTACTGTCATGAACTCAAGTCCTCAAGTGGTAGAACTAGTGCCTATGGTGGTGGAAAAACCTCAGGACCGTCCAAGTCCTGATCTCATATAAGTGGATCTACAAACTTGTGGCCCTCAACAAATCCTTACTGGTGATCCTCCTCCTCTCCATATCATTTGTTCTGCAACTATTGCGCTTACTCCACTGCTATTGTTGCTATTGTGCGATCCTCTTGCTCTTTAGCAAACAACTAGGCCTCAAGTTAATCTCTCTCAGCTCTCTCTCTTTCTCATTCTCAGAGTCTTGGTATCTAGTTGGTGATATCAAAGTGATCGTAAACTCCTCATCTATAGTTTCTTGGACCTTAATATCAAACTCATCATCTCGAATCAATTTCACCCCAGCCTTCAAGCACATCTGGGTTGTCAAAAGTGGAAACAACAATTTTTTATCTATCTCTAACATAATAGACTCCTTAATGTTCTTATAAATTATCTCCTCTACGTTGATCCTCCTATTCTTTATAACTTCATACAAACAAGGTGCCTTGAGCTTGTTGATCTCGACTTGCTGAGTGGTCGCGTACAACGAAGCAACTAAAAAGTGTTGCCACATTCTAAAGACTTTCCTCACGCTCCCCTTCTTAATATGCTTCGACAAATTCTCAACTCCAATTACCTATTTTTGTGTCCTTAGACAACCAATGCTCTCTCAATAACTCTTAAATGTTAAAGGTTATAAGGCTTTTCATACAAATCATCTGGGAAGGTATGTGACTCTCCAACCATGCATACTCTAACCCATATATGGTACTTATGCAACACTCATTGAAGGGGACTAATACTCCTCTCAACTTCACTGGGTCATCTTTCTTGGTAAACTTTGCATTGGCAAAAATAAAAAATTTAACTCACTCCATTAGCATATTTTTCTTTTATATTCTTGAGTGAATTGTTACAAACCTTGTTGGCGAATGAAACTGTTTACTCTCTTATCCTACTTAGCCGTAGGTTAATTCCTCTCTCGCTAATGAATTCTCTAGCTTAATGACCTCATGTCTTTTTTTAGCCTCTCTACTAATGTAATACTTAGACTTAAAAGGTATTGGGCCATCCTCATTCGGATATCTTAAGGATGATGCCTCAAAATCGTTTGCTCTAACTTCATTAATTTGACTTGCTTGCCTCTTTGTTCTTGGATTTTCTCAATAAATCACACAACACAACTACTCACAACATGGGTTTTCAAATCACCTATAATCAAAATTTTTATTCTCAAAGGTCATTCACATGCCAAATAATGCAAAAGACATAGACTAATTCATCATAAGCCATAATGATTCTCAAAATTCACGCAACTTAAAATTTCTATCCAACAAACTCATGTGCAAAATTCATGCAATTTCATCTAAAATTTCTAGAATTTCAAAGCATAACTAATGAAATTTTAAATTTACCTCAATGTCGTACTATTTTTCAGTGTAGATTGCTTCTCTAAACCTCTATCAATCAAAGCTCTCTCATTTTTCTTGCAAACTAAAACTCTAGTGCTCCCTTGAATCAAATCTTCAAATCAATGCGCTAGCTCTCCTCCGTGTGCGAATCCATAATGTACTATCTCCTTTCACTCTTAATCACTAGGAACATTTTTTCTCTCTTAAAATTGCTTATATTTGGGTTCTAGAGGGGTGTATGCCTGGTTGGTGGTGTATGAAATTGACCTCAAGTGTGGAAAATTTGGTTGAAAAGGGTTTAAAACCTTTATCTTAAAGTCGGCGCCGTCCCTTATAGGGCATAGTGTCGCCACAACGTCGAGACTGCTGTGAGCATATTTTGCTCACAGCTTGGTGCTATGCTGGCACCGTCCCTTTGCACTCATGGAGTTGTGTACATACAACATAGTGTCCACCAGTCTGTCTCTATAATTTTGCATATTTCTTGTTAACTCCCTGTTGGTGCTCTCGTGAATTTCTTGAAGGTCACCCAAGAGGGGGGGGGGGGTGAATTGGGTTACCGAGTAGTTATTGCCCTTTTAAAACTTTATGCGCAAATTACAACTATAATGCATACACTATCAATGAATATATATATGCTATGCAAGTGAATGTAATGGAAGAGATGGAAAGTGACACACAATTTATAGTGGTTCGATCCAACGATCTACGTCCACTACCTAACCTCCCCGGTTAGGATTTTTAACCCCCACTTATATTGCAAATAAGTGTTACAACCTAAGCATACAAGCCTAGAGTGCCTAATTACAATTAGGACTTCCCACATAGCCGCAACTAGGATTTGTGCCTAGTCTCAACTAGGTCTTCCCCTTTGACTTAGATTCCACTAAGTCTTACAATCATACAAATACAATAAGTTGCTGAAAAATAATGAGATACACTTTACAACACAAAGTGGTATCAAATTCAAACACTAGCAAGCCTCCTAGAGCCTAACAACTCTTATGCATGCAAGTATGAGAATAAATGGAATATGCAAATATGTCACTGATTTTGTTGCAAATCCCAAATGTGAAATCGTTTTAAAAACTTAATATATTAGTGTAAAACCGATTTCAAGTCTAAGAACAATAGTTTAACAAAAATCAAGTTTAAGTGCAAAACTTTTGTTCAAATCAATCTTAGGGTTTGATAAAATAAATTTAAGTGCAAAACCCAAGAAGAAGGTGTTCAAACACACAACAAAATGATTTTCAAATCAAATACACAAAACTATGTAGATTAAGCACAAGCAAGATTTTAGATCTAGGACTTTCTTACAAACAAGAGAATGACAAAAGAGATCAGCTTTGAAGAGATTCTTGTACTCCTTTGAAAGCCTCAAAAGTCTTTGGATTAGAGAACTAAAGAACGACCACAAAGATCTCCTTTTGCTTCTTCACAAAAATCAAAGTTCTTCTCTTTGTAGATTTTGAGTTTTTGAGTGTGTTTCTTCCTTCTTCTTTTTTAACAAAACCATGTTCTTGGTGGTTTTATAATGTTAGGTATTCCATCTTGACAGTTTATGACCGTTCTAGGGATCCAAGGGTCCAAAATAAATCAAGAATTCAAATTAAAGTGTGTTTTCCAAATTTGTCAAAAAAAGTCATCGAGATATGCAATTAGCGCGCTAATGCCGAGACCTAGCGCGCTAACTACGCACTTAGCGCGCTAATGAAATCATTAGCGCGCTAGCTGCGGGGACCTCAAAACAATTATTTTGTCCCTTTGTGTTAGCGACCCTTAAACTCGTCCGGGACCTAACCAACCCTTATATAACATGTTATACACGTTTATTATGAGTCATTAAGCCTAATTGGGTGGTCCGGATATTTTTACAAATCCGAAAACGGAAATTCACGATTTCATAATGTATTAGGGGCTTTTCTACAAATTTACGAGTTTTCTTTTCGAAGACCTTTCAAAAATGAGTTTTTCTTTTTCGAAAACATTTACAATGATCTCTAATATGCAAATGACCATCCACACAAAGTTTCACATTGTTTAAACTCATAGACCTAGTTATGTGTTTAAATTCCACTTTGAAACTTGAAGTAAACTTATAACTTTGAAAAATGGTTTAAGAAACTTGATATGCATGGACTAATGCATTTGGCTTGCGTGAAAGAATTTGTATACCTTACATTGAAATTACAAATTGCGGTTTGAACTTTCATCTTCATTTCTTCATTAATGCCGAGTCTTGAACTTGTATTTCTTGAGTACCCTTGATATGTTGTTTTGCATCCTTTAACAAAAACTGAAATACACTAGATGTTTATTAGTACATTTTCACCTTGTTTGTTTCCATCAAAATCTCGGTCGGAGTGTGAGTGACTAACCACTTAGTCCAACAATCTCCCCCTTTTTGATGATAACAAACAATGTGAACTTTAAAGGTGTAAAACGTAATCTAAATGTATATCGCATTCATGATTTTATATTTCATATATGCAAGTTCAAAACACATCAACCTTTTCAAGTTCAACCACATTTTTCTCCCCCGTTTGATACCATCAAAAAGTGGGGCCAAGCATCCCCATAAATAAACACAATAGAAACAATACGAGAGAAATATACTCTCCCCCTCACTTTATGCATATCAAGAAACAATAGACGGTAGCGATACAAATGCATAGACAATAAAACATAGTGAAGCAAGAAATATCCATATAGAAAACTCAGAGATACGCAAAAAAAATTCATGATATAGATAGCATAAGGAGAGTAGAATCGGCGAGAGGAGAGGAAAAATTTGGGAGAGATGTGAGTTTTGAGGGTAAAAACGAATTTATAGACGCTGGCCGAACGATATTAGCGCGCTAATGATAAAATTAGCGCGCTAATGGGTCGATTCATATTCTGGGCCAGTACGCTATTAGCGCGCTAATGGGTGTTATTAGCGCGCTAATTCCCCTCTGGAAATTTTTGGTCAGTACATCATTAGCGCGCTAGGTTTAACTATTAGCGCGCTAATTCCTCTCTGGAATTTTTTGACAAAAAATTTTGGATTTTTGCAATATAGCTCCGATTCTCCTCAAACTTCATAGACACTTCACTAACACCATATAAAAAGGTTTGGAATAGCTAAAACATATGTAGAAGGTCCGATTCTCGAAACATGCCTAACTCACGCCGAATTTTAGAAAATTGTTCTCTAGGCAAAGGCTTAGTGAATATATCGGCTAGTTGATCCTCTGTGGGCACATGGATGAGTTTAACATCGCCCTTTTGGACGTGATCACGAAGAAAATGGTGTCTAATCTCAATATGTTTTGTTCTTGAGTGTAACACCGGATTTTTCGATATGTTTATCGCACTTGTGTTATCACAATAAATTTCAGCACACCCAACTAGGATTTGATAATCCTCAAGTTGTTGTTTCATGTATAGAACTTGAGCACAACAACTCCCCGTGAGACACATATTCGGCTTCCGCCGTAGATAAAAACAATGGAATTTTGCTTTTTTTGAACCATGAGATAAGTGAATTTCCTAGCAAATGACAAAATCCGGAAGTACTTTTCCTATCGACTAGACTTCCCGCATAATCAGAGTCAACAAAACTGCGGAGTTCGAAACTCTTAGTTTTGTTGAACCACAATCCTAAGTCTTGTGTTCCACTTAGATATCGAAATATGCGCTTTACACATTTTAAGTGGGACTCCTTGGGATCGGATTGAAATCTAGCACATAAGCACACACCGAACATAATGTCGGGTCTACTAGCGGTCAAGTATAGGAGGCTACCTATCATTCCACGATAAAGTTTAGGATCTATGGGTTTTCCTAGTTGGTCTTTATCCATTTTGATGGTGGAACTACTAGGAGTGTCACATGCTTTCAGATTTTCGAATTTGAATTTCTTTAACATGTCCCTCACATACTTTGCTTGATTTATAAAAATGCCATGTTTGGATTGCTTTATTTGCAAGCCTAGAAAGTATGTTAGTTCTCCCATCATGCTCATTTCAAATTCATTTGTCATTAATGATGAGAATTCATTACATAGACTTGTGTTGGATGACCCAAAAATGATATCATCAACATAAATTTGAACAAGTAACATATCATGTTTTTCGATCAAAATGAACAAAGTGGGATCTAGCGTTCCTTTCTTGAATCCTTTTTCAAGTAGGAATGCACTAAGTCTGTCATACCAAGCTCTAGGAGCTTGTCTTAGTCCATACAAGGCTTTTTGAAGATGATATACATGACCTGGGTGTTCATGATCTTCAAAACCCGGTGGTTGTTCTACATATACCTCTTCATTAATGAAGCCATTTAAGAATGCGCTTTTAACATCCATTTGATATAGTAAAAACCCATTGTAGCAAGCATAAGCAAGTAACATTCGAATTGCTTCTAGTCTTGCTACGGGTGCAAAGGCTTCCTCATAATCAATTCCTTCTTCTTGATTGTAGCCTTGTGCAACCAACCTAGCCTTGTTTCTTACAATTTCACCTTTTTCATTCTTTTTGTTTCTAAAAACCCATTTGGTGCCTATGGTTGTGTGGTCCTTGGGTCTAGGTACTAATGTCCATACCTTGTTCCTAACAAAGTGGCTTAGCTCCTCTTGCATAGCCATTACCCAAAATTCATCTCCTAAGGCATCATCTATCTTAGTGGGCTCGGTTTGTGATACAAAAGCTATATGTCCTTCATCTCGATGTAATGTGGACCTAGTGATTACTCCTTTGTTTGGATCACCTATTATTTGTTGGGATGAATGGCCAATTAGAAGTCTTGAATTCTTAGGCGCACTTGTGTCGGATTCTTTACATGCCTCAACTTCTTGACTATTTGAAGTTTGTCCTAGGGTGCCATCATCTTCATCATCGATCCTCAATTTTTCCAAGTTTTGCATCATCTTAACTTTGGGATCCACTTCATCAAATTTTACATGGATAGACTCTTCTATGGTTTTGGTTGATCTATTAAACACCCTATATGCTTTCTTTGTGCATAGAGTAGCCAAGGAAAGTACATACCTTTGACTTTGGGTCAAATTTGTCTAATTGATCCTTATCATTTAGAACATAGCAAGTACAACCGAACACCTTAAAGTAACTTATGTTGGGCTTTCGGCCTTTCCATAGTTCATAAGGAGTCTTTTTCACTTGCTTTCGGACATTTACTTTATTTATAACATAGCATGCCGTGTTAATGGCTTCGGCCCAAAAGTGCTTAGCTATGTTGTACTCATTTAGCATAGTCCTACACATCTCTTGGAGTGTCTGTTTTTCTTTCAACAACTCCATTTTGTTGGGGTGTTCTAGGAGAGGATAATTGGTGTGTATAACCTTGTTTAGCACAAAAATCCTCCAAGTTTCTATTTACAAACTCACCACCTCTATCACTTCTAATGATGGTGATTTTGTATCCCTTTTCATTCTCAACTAAAGCACAAAATTTTACGAACACATCAAACACTTCATGCTTATGAGAGAGAAAATACACCTATGTATATCTAGTAAAATCATCAACAATGACAAAGCAATATGATTTACCTCCTAGGCTTTGTGTTTGGGTGGGTCCGAACAAATCCATATGGATAAGTTCTAAGGCTCGAGTCACATCACTTGTTACTTTCGTCTTAAATGACGATTTCACTTGTTTACCGAGGATACAAGGTTCACACTCCTTGTCTTTCTTAAACGTGCATTTGGGTAGACCCTTAACTAGATCATGCTTAGTCAATTTTGACAAGTTCTCCATGCTAGAATGTCCTAATCTACGGTGCCACAACCATGCATCACATTCACTTTGTGCACTCAAACATGAGACATTTTGCATATTCATCTCATCAAAGTTAATGGCATAAACATTTTTATCTCTATATGCAATAAATAAGGTTTCATGCTTCTCATTCCTAACAATGCATTTCGATGATTCAAACATAACATGAAATCCTTTGTCACACAATTGACTAATCTTGAGCAAATTATGTTTCAATCCATCAACAAGATAAACGTTAGAAATAGAAAGTGAATTGTTACCGACGGTTCCGAGACCAATAACTCTTCCTTTGTTGTTGTCTCCAAATGTAACCTTTCCACCATCATGCCGCTTTAGTTCAATAAATTGATGTGCATCTCCGGTCATGTGTCTTGAGCACCCACTATCCAAGTACCATGGGGTGCTCTTCCTCGCATCCTACACAATGGGAAACACATTAGATTTTGGTACCCAAACACCTTTGGGTCCGAGAATGTTAGTGTAGTAAACATTTTTAACTACCCATGCTAGTCTACCCACTTAGGCCTTTTGTAATGCACATTTCCCGACCAGATGAGTCTTGTTGCATTTAGAGCATCTACGATCATCATTTAGCAATTTCTTGTAACTTAACAAGTTTGCTCCATAACCTATGCCTCTTTTGTTGAGTGCACGTCGTTGTGCTCCCAACATCATGTCAAACATTTCTTTACCATTTGTAAACTTATGCACCGTGCTAGTCAAGTCCTCTACTTCCTTGACTAAAGCATCTCTCTCCTCTATGACTTCATTTAAGTCACTTTGGAGATCATTAATGGTCTCATTTTGTGACTCTATTTCACTAATTGCAATGGTCAAGCTCTTTTTGAGTTGTTTGGTCTTTTTGACCTCCTTTTCCAACTCTTTCCTAAGCTCATCAAGATTTGGAACATCATCCAAATCATCAACATTATCAAAGTTAAAAGAGTTAGAATTTACCTCGCCTTGTGCCATGAGACAAAGTATTGCCTTCTCACTTTCCGATTCGGATTCGAACTTGATGATGATGAGTCATCCCAAGTTGCTTTGAAACTCTTCTTTCCTTTCTTCTTGTCAAACACCTTCTTGGATTTGCAATCCGCCTTGATGTGACCCGGTTTGCCGCAACCGAAGCATATGGTTTCATTTGATTTTCCTCCCTTGCTTCCACTTGAAACTTCTTCTTATACTTGTCTCGCTTGTACATGGCCCTGTTGAGCTTTCTCGAGAGCATAGCTACTTCCTCCTCAAGATCATTGTCATCACATGATTTTTCATTTTCAATGATCTCTACCGATGCACTAGGGGAGCTATTTGCCTTCAAGGCGATATCTTTTCTTGAACTCTTAGTACCTCCACTTAATGCTTCCAATCTTGCTCGGTCTTTAAGTTCAAATTCATGGATTTGTTAGCTCTCCACACAATGCATCAAATGTGTAATCTCCAAGATTTTGTGTCGATTGGATAGCATACTTCTTGGCATCCCATTCCTTAGGCAAGCCTCTAAGGAATTTATACACCGAGGTTTCTTGATCATAATTCTTTCCAAGATTCTTGATCTCATTCAATAGTTTAGTGAATCGAGTGATGGCGGTGGCTATGTCTTCATCGGACCCAACTCGGAAAGTTTCATAGTGCTCCTCAAGAATTCTTAACTTGGTCTTCTTCACTTGCATGGTACCTTCATAGTGTACCCCAAGCTTCTCCCATACTTCCTTAGCCGTTTGACAAGCACTTACTCGGTTAAATTCATTTTCACTTAGCGCACAAAACAAGTGATTCATGGCTTGATCATTTGAGAGCTCAATCTTTATCTCCTCGGCGGTGTACTCTTTCAAGGGCTTATCCGGTGGAGTGTAGCCACTTTCAATTGCATCCCATAAGAATCTATTTTGTGCTCTAATGTAGAATTTCATTCTCACTTTCCAATGAGCATAGTTAGTTCCATCAAAATACGGAGGCCTACTCGAAGAGTTGCCTTCCCGAAGGCGAGCCGGATCTAAGGTTTGCATCCTTGCACAAAAAGAACACTCAAAGATACGTTAGTAATACTTTGAGCAATAACCCGCTACGATACCAATTGAAGGTCACCCAAGAGGGGGTGAATTGGGTTACCGAGTAGTTATTGCCCTTTTAAAACTTTATGCGCAAATTACAACTATAATGCATACACTATCAATGAATATATATATGCTATGCAAGTGAATGGAATGGAAGAGATGGAAAGTGACACACAATTTATAGTGGTTCGATCCAACGATCTACGTCCACTACCTAACCTCCCCGGTTAGGATTTTTAACCCCCACTTATATTGCAAATAAGTGTTACAACCTAAGCATACAAGCCTAGAGTGCCTAATTACAATTAGGACTTCCCACCTAGCCGCAACTAGGATTTGTGCCTAGTCTCAACTAGGTCTTCCCCTTTGACTTAGATTCCACTAAGTCTTACAATCATACAAATACAATAAGTTGCTGAAAAATAATGAGATACACTTTACAACACAAAGTGGTATCAAATTCAAACACTAGCAAGCCTCCTAGAGCCTAACAACTCTTATGCATGCAAGTATGAGAATAAATGGAATATGCAAATATGTCACTGATTTTGTTGCAAATCCCAAATGTGAAATCGTTTTAAAAACTTAATATATTAGTGTAAAACCGATTTCAAGTCTAAGAACAATAGTTTAACAAAAATCAAGTTTAAGTGCAAAACTTTTGTTCAAATCAATCTTAGGGTTTGATAAAATAAATTTAAGTGCAAAACCCAAGAAGAAGGTGTTCAAACACACAACAAAATGATTTTCAAATCAAATACACAAAACTATGTAGATTAAGCACAAGCAAGATTTTAGATCTAGGACTTTCTTACAAACAAGAGAATGACAAAAGAGATCAGCTTTGAAGAGATTCTTGTACTCCTTTGAAAGCCTCAAAAGTGCTGGATTAGAGAACTAAAGAACAGCCACAAAGATCTCCTTTTGCTTCTTCACAAAAATCAAAGTTCTTCTCTTTGTAGATTTTGAGTTTTTGAGTGTGTTTCTTCCTTCTTTTTTTTAACAAAACCATGTTCTTGGTGGTTTTATAATGTTAGGTATTCCATCTTGATAGTTTATGACCGTTCTAGGGATCCAAGGGTCCAAAATAAATCAAGAATTCAAATTAAAGTGTGTTTTTCATTTGTCAAAAAAAAGCATCGAGATATGCAATTAGCGCGCTAATCTTTGAGACCTAGCGCGCTAACTCGCACTTAGCGCGCTATTGAAATCATTAGCGCGCTAAGCTGCAGGGGACCTCAAAACAATTATTTTGTCCCTTTGTGTTAGCGACCCTTAAACTCGTCGGGACCTAACCAACCCTTATATAACATGTTATACACGTTTATTATGAGTCATTAAGCCTAATTGGGTGGTCCGGATATTTTTACAAATCCCGAAAACGGAAATTCACGATTTCATAATGTATTAGGGGCTTTTCTACAAATTTACGAGTTTTCTTTTCGAAGACCTTTCAAAAATGAGTTTTTCTTTTTCGAAAACATTTACAATGATCTCTAATATGCAAATGACCATCCACACAAAGTTTCACATTGTTTAAACTCATAGACCTAGTTATGTGTTTAAATTCCACTTTGAAACTTGAAGTAAACTTATAACTTTGAAAAATGGTTTAAGAAACTTGATATGCATGGACTAATGCATTTGGCTTGCGTGAAAGAATTTGTATACCTTACATTGAAATTACAAATTGCGGTTTGAACTTTCATCTTCATTTCTTCATTAATGCCGAGTCTTGAACTTGTATTTCTTGAGTACCCTTGATATGTTGTTTTGCATCCTTTAACAAAAACTGAAATACACTAGATGTTTATTAGTACATTTTCACCTTGTTTGTTTCCATCAAAATCTCGGTCGGAGTGTGAGTGACTAACCACTTAGTCCAACAATCTCCCCCTTTTTGATGATAACAAACAATGTGAACTTTAAAGGTGTAAAACGTAATCTAAATGTATATCGCATTCATGATTTTATATTTCATATATGCAAGTTCAATGAAGTCATCTTTTAACTTCAATGAAGTCATCTTTTAACTTTGGCCTAGCTTCCCTTGTTGGACTTGTTAATCGAAGCCTGAATGTGACTTCAGTGCATTATTAGGATTCTATATAAGAAGTTGGGGTTATTGTATCCTTGAAAAACCTATGAGGAGCCATTCATTTTAGCCTAAAATTGTTTTTATATCTCTCGTTGTTTATAAAGTTAATTTTCTCAAGCTCCATTCCTTGCTACATGTCCATTTGATTAACCACCATGGATTGATGATTAACGGATTTTTGTATAGCTTGCACTTGTGGAATTTGTTCTCCCATTTGAAGCTTCGCCATTTGACTGCTAGGGTTGGATAGTCGTGCCATAATCGCAGCTTGCAAATCAATCTCATATATGTCTTACTGGTTTCCTCACTGTTGAATGAGTATCGATTGTAGAGTTCTGAGACATAAGATCTAAGAGATCTTATGCTTCATCCTCATTCTTGGTTTATAAAGAACCACCTGTTGTGACATCTACTAGTGTTCTAGTGTTGTGATTCATCTTATAGTAGAAAATATGTAGTTATGCCCATTTCACTTATCCATGTCCTGAACATCTCCTTATTATTTCTTTGAATCTTTCCTAAACCTCACCAAGAGACTCGATATCCACTTGCTTGAATTGATTAATTTTGAGTTTCCTTTTGCTGACCATAAATAGGGGAAAAAAGTTATCTAGAAATCTTTCATTAATTTACCTCCATGAAGTCATACTCCCAGGTTTGGTCCTTGGAACCAGGATTTCGCTTTTCCACCCAATGAGAATGGGAAAAGTTTAATCATGACCCCCTCCTTTGTAACTCTGGTAATGTGCACGGTGTCGCATTTCTCTATGAAATTTGCTACATATGCAACTGGATCTTCATTTGCTAGCCCATTGAACAAGTTATTTAGCACCATGTTGATTAGAGATGGTCTTTGTTCTAACACATTGGTGTTTGCTGGAAGCCTCATCACTCTGTTGTAAGTCTCTTGAACTTCTGGCTCGAAGTAGTCACAAAGACATCTCCATCCCCACACTCTATCCAGCATTACCAGTTCACTTTAGGGTTGGTTATTCCATCAACTCAGCTCTGTTATTGGTGTCATGCTTAATCCTCTGCTATCTTGATTCCTTTCTTTTTCTTTCCTTCGTTGGTACTTTCAATCTCCAAGCCTTAAGGCATTAAGTCATTCTCTCCTTTACTACGCATGCACTAATTCTCCCTTAAAAGAAAAGACAAAAGATTAAGTGCAAATTGTCAAACTTGAAACTTAAACACTTTTTTTTTATAAAGTTAAAAGTAAATTACTTAAAAAAAACTTAACAATTTCATAAACTAACTAAACTAGACTTGCTACCTATCCCTAACAATGGAAATAAAAACTTGATTGTGGCTGCAAGTATGATGGCTCAATTGTAGAAATAATATGATCAACAAATGTTGATTACGGATATTGTTCTCAGGGAAAGATGTATTGCACTCGGTATACTTAATCAAATTTACTCTATTGCAAAAAAAATCCATTTTAATTGGTTTTTAACTAAATTATTCTAATCTAACAAAACAATATAAATAATTTTACTTTATCATTCAAAAAGTTCACTACTTCACCTAGGTAATGAATAACTATATTTTTCAACTCACTTCCTTCATCTTCATTACGTGTGAATAATGCTTAATTAGAATAGATAGATTTCCTTCAAATCCACTTTAACCTACTATTGTGACAGAAAAGACTCTAATGTGAAAAGTAAAACTCCACCTATCGGTGTGAATAAAGTAAGTTCCATATTGCTTTAAGTTCTAAATCTTTAGATTCATAATCAACTGAGTTTATTATCCATGCCTCCGTAATCAATAACCATCTATCGATGTTATATTTTTTACAGTTGTATAGTTCATATTCGGCTTAAAAGCTAAAATGACCATAGTAACTCCTAAATCCTCAAATCAACAAACACGTGATCAAGATTTTCATAGCATTTTGTCTAGAATCAATACAAATTTTAACCATTGAACTTTTAAACTTTATAAACCATTCATAACTATTTTAGCATAGCGTTTATACCATATGATCCATTGATCCCTAAGATTGATGAAATACTCACACACAATTAAAATAAATATACACATCATGATATTCATTGCAATCAAAGATTAAATTAAACAACTTCAATTAAATAAATAAAACAATACCACATATCCACACGTGAGTTTTCAATGTATTCTCATCCAAACTCTTCTTAATACTCAAGAACAAAGTAAACTAGGCTAATTTATGGTAATGTATGCTAATGTATAGTATTGTATGTGTTTACCACGTTCTAATACCTACTTATACCCCTAAGACACTTTAGAAAACAATTAGGAAACCTAATAGACAATTTTAAGTGAACTAGAACTTTAAACTTTCTATTTTCTTTGTCTTGGCGCTGCCCATAAGTGATATGGCACTATTTGCATAAAGCCACGACACTACTATAGCTTTGGCCTCTTTGTGCGCATTTCCTCTTCTCAGTGAGCTGGCACCTAGTGTACTCCACCCCGGCACCGTCCCTACGTACCCACGGTGCCACCATTGCACCGACATTACTACACCTTTTTCATCTCCTCTATTCTTTTCCACACCTTGCCCATGATATGTACACTCTTCCCATGGCGTCAAGCATACTAGCCACATCGTCAATCATATTTTTATGGAATGAATCCTCATTTTATCATGACATCACTCCTTTGTCTCCTTTTATACTTTGTATACCTAAAAATACATAAATATTGTCAATTAAAGCTCATTCTGGGATATTTATATCAAATATACTACTAAACTAGTCTTATATATAACTCTAAATAATCAATTGTCATATATCATCATCCTTTTGTTCTTCATTACATGAGTATAAGTTGAAAGATACCGACATTCTCATTCACTTAGTAGATGGATCTTCAATCCAACCTCATGAAATGTTGGAAGACTTGTCAGTTCGCGTCAAGGGAAGGGATTAGTTTTTCCTGCGGAATTCTATATTATTGATATGGAAGGCCCACCAGTGTCTAACATGAACCTCGTTCTATTTGAAAGACCATTTATGAAAAATTGAAAGAGCAAAGTTTGATGTTTTTTATGGTTCCAATATTTTGGAACATAGTGATAGGACAATTACTTTTTATGTTCTTGATTATGTGTGCCTACTTATTAATGTTTCTACTTTGTGTGCAATATTTCTTTCTAGTGATTCACTATGGGATGAACTTGTTACAGACTTCTTAGAGGTAGATAAGAGTGACATGGGAAGAGAAAGAAAGAAAGCAAAGAAAAATGCAAGGACACCTTAATGTTGGGAGTTGAAATAAGAGAAAAAACCAGATTTTGTGTTCATGAAGCACCAATAAAAGGAAACTTCGCATTATATGGTGATACCGTGTCTACAAGAAAACACTTTATGTCACATGAGCTTCAGAGAACATGATTTCTAAGTCACTACTCCAAATAGCTACCATAGAGATCCACGAAATAACTCCAAGAAGAAATTTTGTTTTTGCAGATGGAACAATATTGAAGTTATTAGGAGATGTAAATAAAGCCCAAGTTCATTTTGGAGAATTTGTCTACATTCTTGACTTTTTGGTTGTAGACATTCCTATAGGAAAACTTGGCACTCTGTTATTGGGGATTCTATTCTTGTACACTGGTAAAGTCTTGATTGACGTTTATGAAGGACTAGGGTTACTCTCAATTTAAGGATGAATGCCTTTCATTCATTAAAGAATGTGTTCAAAGTGCATTTAAATTAATGTAGAAGATGTTGAGAAATTGCCAACGAAGTCATAGATGTTGACTTAGACTAATCCACATAAAAAGTAACGTTGAGCCCTCGACGATAAATATTGACGCTTTATGGGAGGCAACCCACTAGTTACATGTTTTTGTTTAATTTTATTGTTTACTTAGGTAGATTTGGAATAATAATACCTCTACAATTTTCTAATTTTGCATGATTAATGTGAAATTTGGAGCGTTACAACATAGAAATTTGGAAAGGAGATTCAAACAAGTGTTTTTCAGGTGAGGTACACTTTTATTTTGACGTGTTCCATGGTTGCATTCACAGTTACAAGGAACAACACATACGGGAATCATTTTTTGAATTTTTTTTTTTTGCAAATTTTAGGGTAAACAAATTTCCAGCACCATGGGCTTGAATGTACAACGTTAGGGATTGATGAAGTGACAACAACTCCACAGAGCAAAAGATTAATTTTTGATCTAGAGATATGCAACAATTCTAGTTGATCGTACAATACTAGACATCGTTGAAGTGTATTTGGGAACAAGTAAAAACATTCAACAATTTTGCATCAGTGATTCTCAGCGCCTCACGTTTGAACAGACAACGTTAGGCGTAAAATTAGAGTTTTTAAAAACAAAAGCTCAAGCCCCACATCATTTTCTTCCCAACCCACTGTCTCCACTGCAACATCAACATCATTATCGAAACAAAAGTCCGTTCTTGCCACCATTTCTCACCATTTTGAGCTCCAAACTTCTTTTTTATTTAGGGAGTTCTATAAACTTATTTTTCTTTTCTCTATATATTTCTTATTTTTTTTCATTTTCAACTACATAGTTCCCGGCTTCATTTCTTATGGATACCATTTTAGATGAATTTCTTTTATATTTTTAACTCATGTAAGCACTTGTCACTTTTACTATAGTCAAGTAAGTCTATTTTCAACTAGGTAAAGGTTTAATAATAAGTACCAAAGAAATTCAAGTTGGTTTGGCATAAGTTGTCTAACCAACAAATAAAATAGGTAAGATATAAGGCTATTGACTAATAAACAAACAATGCACATTTCTTCCCTTGATGGTGGTATTAGTCTCATTTTATTCTTTCCTTTCAATTGACTAGTAATCTTGTCTTAAGATTCTTAGAGATTTATCTTATTCATCTTGCTCTTGTTTCGATCTTCTACCCATTTTCATGTCTAACCCAAGGCAAATAACCTCTTAAAACTATTATAGTACATACACGATCTAGGTAAGTCAATCAATAAGGTATAATAATTGATTTATTTTATCTTATAAATTTTTATTCCTCGGGGGTAGTTATAAAAATATCACTTTTGTTTTATTCAAGTACATCTACATAATAACTTCAAAATTTAAATATTTTACCATTTCTATCTCATAAAGAAAAATGAAGTAAATATTATTTCTTTCCTTTAAAAATTTAAAAAATTTGCATAAGCTCTTGTTAATTCTACCTCGAATCTTCTATATTTTACCTTCAATTTTCAAATGCTTCACATATTCTAAGTACCCTCAAACTCATTCCAAAACTTGTCCTCAATGTTTAAAATATAAGTCGAGTGCCACCTAAACAAAAATTGAATTCTGCATATCATATAGAAATCATAAAATTTAAACTTTGACGAATATTCCATTTAGAATAAAATAGACGATATTCCATTACATTAATGCAAAAAATACTAAAATTCATACATAGAGAAAACTACGTATTATGATGCCTAGAGTTTATGTCACCATATATTTCTCCAGCTCCTCCGTCATTCAAATCCGCAGTAGCTTGTGAAACATAGCTATCAGGTCAATTATAGATACCCATTAGAAGTCGCACCTACAATGATGGAATATCAATAATTCTCCTTTGATCTTGCATTCTTTCAACAAATCGCGTTTCCGTAGTGGAATGGTGACATTCCAAAATTTGGTTATTCTACATTATCATCTCATGATGTCTCAAGTTTTTTTTCTTAGTATTCATTAAATGACAGAATAAATATCAAAAGAATATTTTTTCTTGGTTTTTATTTAAGATGTAAAAGTGCCATTCACATTCGGAACATTGAGTTGATCTATCATTCTTGTTGCTCTCTCTAATGCATCTTCCTAAGTCTTCTTTTACAATTCTTTTCATCTTTGCACTTCTTCCACTCTTAATCATTTAGACTCATTGATTTGTCATCTGTCTACTGAATCTACATACCCCGTGACAACTTACATCCTCTTTGCGTTAATATCAATGATAGTTAGTTGAGGTAATACATTGAATACAAGTTCATCGAGACCTACTTTGGCTTTCATGCAGAGCTTAGTGACTAGAATTAAGAAAGGCAAACAAACACTTGTCGGGTGTGTACAATAATTATTGTATATTATACTTTAATTATTTTGTAGTAATGGCAAGTAGGAATCGTTTCCAAAGAGCCTCTCATGGAAAAAAAGACATTTAAAGGTTTTTATTCTTTTTATTTTTAATAATAAATAAACCAATTAATAAATAACTATAATATAATAATACTTAACTAAATATATCATCTTAATTAATTAACACAATCCAAAATCACAATCAATCAAATAGATTAAATTCAATAATAAATAAATATCTAAGGAAATATCTAGAACAATGAAACATAAACCCGTTTTGCATTCCAAACATGTAAATCCAATCCATATACAGTCATGAGCATACTTATAAATGAAGATAAATCATGAAACTTTAATCACAAGTAAGTAAATAGCCTTTAGCCAACCATTTATTCTCCTTATACCAGTGAAAAAACCACATTCTAATTCTATTGAGCTAACCATTTAATTTACACAAACTCATTAACTTTACGTAATAGAACATCATTACACTTTATGAGAACTTTGAACAACTAAATCTAACATTTCGGTAAGCCACTTCAACACTAGATTTAGATCTCAAATTTATCTAAGATATGTAAGCAGTGTTTGCCTTTCAAACAATCCTAGTTACTATTTCAAATAGATAATAAAACCAAATATCACATACATATTCTAGACTATGCATATAATACTCAAATAGATGATTAAAATAAATAGATAATGACATATTAAATCAGTGAATCAAAGAATACAATCAATTTAAATCATTAAGCACACATTCATCTCATCATAGCTATTGCAAAATGAATCTAGTTCAAGTTTGGACTTTGTTTAAATCAAACAAAATACTCATTCATAATCATAAACAACATTGCAATAATATAAATAAAAAGCCTTAAATGAAAATACATCTGAGTTAAAATATTTGAATCTTCAAAATAATAGACGATGTATGTAAATTATGTAGACTATGGCTCTAAAAATAACCTAGGCTTCAAAGTATGATCAAGGGCAATTAATTATGTTACCCTAAGTTAGTATTTGTAATATTCTAAGTAGTAAACATCCCAAAACAACTCAAACAACTAGTAGTTATACAAAATTCTTGAGATCTAACCCAACGATTCACAACGATTTATGTGTGATAAGAATCGCTAGGAAAATCTAGAATTTCAAGTTCACTAGTTCTTTCTTGTATCCATCAATTTAGCTAGTAATTCAGTGCCTCTCAAGAATCATTAAGAATCTTTGGTTCATAATTCGAGTTCTTCTTTGCTTCCTTGGTGATAATTTTTTGTGTACTTTTTCCACTTGATTAGTTCCTTTATAATTTTCTTTTTTTCCTTTATTTCTTCATATTCTTCATTTATTACATAAAATATAGAAAAGAAGAGAACATCCCATGTAATATAGTCTCTTATATCTAAAATTATCCTAAAATGAACTATAAAATATGTCTAATTCAAATTCTGCACTTTGTCGTCCTGGGCAAATGATTCTCTCAATCAAATTCTCCTTTCTTCTCTCGTTTTGATTTCATAATTATATATTATATTTCTTAAAAAAAATTGATCTAAACTATAAATAAAAATATTACCTTCATAAAAATAAGAATTATGATATAATGGAAAGAACTAAAGAACAACCTCTTTCTTTGACAGCTAAACCTCCTAATTGTACAATACACCTCAGAACACAAAATTAAATCAATCACTGAGGTCAAAAGTCGACATCAGTTTTCTTAATCTCCACTGACAAACATCAAGCTTACGATAACTAATATAAATTCTCAAGACAAAAATAAAAAAATCAATATCATTTTTCAAACAATACTTAAATATCACCAAATCAAAGTTGATAGAAATTTTTATTCACCGATAATCATCATTTTATATTCATTTGTTGGAATAAAAAGACATACTTCAATTAACTTAGCTATAAGCACTCGAGCTAAATATTTTATTTGAAGAGATTTTCATAAACTTCCTCCATTTCCTTATATCACTCTTTTTTCTTCCTTTTCTTCAATTATATAAATTCATTTATTCGTTATATTGTATTCCTACAGTTCGCTGCTCCATTTCCTTTGAAATCTTTTATTCTTTTTATAAGAATTATTCCTCGCATTTTTCTCATCACTGGATTATCTGCTCCATTTCGTTTGGAATATGTGGGTCTCTCTATTTTTTCTTTACTAACTCTTGTTAGCTCTTTTCACTTTTACTATAGTCAAGGAAGCATTCTTTTCAACTAAGTAAAGTTTATTGGCTATTTTTCTATTTTTTTTTCTTAATTGTGGCATAAACTTCCAATACATATATATGTATTGGATGTTTATCCCACAATTAAGAAAAAAATAGAAAAATAGCCAATAAACTTTTCTTAGTATAAAAAGATCAATAATCTGCCTTATTTATCTTATACTATCATTTCAATCTTTTATCAATTATAATGTCTAACATAAAGTTACCAATCCCCTCTAAATATGATATAACAATTTATTTCCATCATAAAATTTATATTTTCATGGATAATAATAATATATCATTTCCATTCAAATTATAATCGTATTCCTATTCATAACTAAGTAAAGTAAAATTAAATAGGAAAATATTACCTATATTGTGAAAATTTTGAAAAACTCAGTCAACTAGGGATAAAATCGATTCTACCCTTGTTTCTTCCATACTTCGCATCTTCATACTTCACTTCACCTAATACTCCCAAACTTATTCCAAACCTTATCCTCAAGGTTTAAAAATTAAGTCAGGTGTTCCAAAAAAATAAAAATACCTCATGAAGCATAAATGAATCAATTATATAATTAACTAATATAACATAAGAATGAATTGAATAAATATAGATAATCTAAACATATCCAAACATAATTGAATTGCATTAAATTGAACATATATATCAAACCATATCATTGTATCTAAATGTGAAATCATACCAAAGCAAACGTATCATTATAACATACCACATTCATTCAAAGTATTACAAACATAGACCTCACATGAGTAACACTCAAGAGAAGATAACACATAGAGAATAAAAAACCTCTAAGTTGTTCTCTAGATGTCGTATTATCACCATCAGCCCTATGATCAGGTTGTTGGGACTAGTAGTTTACCTCTGAATCATAGAGGGTGCAGTCTGCTCTTTCCACTGAACTATCGTTAGTGAAGACTCCCTTGTTGGGCATCCTTAGCTGGAGTGATGGAATGTTAATTTGGCTCCCCCGCCTTGAGTCCTCCTGGTTTTGTGTCTCTATGATCCATGGATGCTTCAAGCACTCTCACGTTGGTATTAAAATATGAACTTTTGATATCTTAAAGTTCTCATTTGATTATGCTAGTTTGTCAACATCATGGCCATTTCTATTTCCTCTGCATCTACAAAAGTGAAGTCCTCTACAGGTGGCTATGTGATCTGATTAGTCTGCTCATTGTACGAGGCAAGATAAGTTTCCTCGAAGTTCTTTTGGTTATCTGCCCTTACTCTTATTCTCTCTATGGGTTCTCTCATTTCTGTGACATTTGTCTCTCGTTTGTCTTTTGAGTCAACATATCCTGGTATCTTCTTGCTTTTCTTAATTCATCATTAGTAATGGTGTTATCCGAAAATACATCAAACTCGACTCCTCTCATTAGGACTTGATCTTGCTTATAAAACTATATGATCATAAAGTAGTCCTTCATTTTTCTTAATGGTCATGGCATTCCTAATTGATTCATAGATTATTCTGCTAACAACAATGTACCTGATTCCTTAGACTATGTAGAATAGGTGAGCCGCTTTATAGTTACTATATCATAATGATGTAAACTTGGCTGTAGGCTCGCGTTCAAGAAAAAACCCTAGGCTTCAATTTTTTTCCTAAATTTTTTGGCATGTATATTTTATGGGTACCCATTTGAGTCACAATGGAGACCCCAAAATTGCTTATAAACCATTCCTAATGGTGTCATAGGGAAATATGTGTCTATACATGTACTCAAGTTTAGGGTACTCATTACTTTGCCTTAAATGAACTTTCGATAAATCATAATACCGGTTTATTCTCTCTCTCTCGAGTAGTTCACTAATCTTCATCACACTATGGCTAGTCTCTTATTCTCATCTTCGTGCCTGTTAGCATAGAATTCTCTAACTAAAATAGAACACCCATTTTTAACTAAGGACCCCGCATCATTATTGGCGTAGTAATCCCTAGTCAATAATCCTTAGTTCCATTCCCTAATTATGTTTAAGATTCTAGGATCGTAATTTATTTCATTTTTGACATTGAAACCCCATTGAAACCCCTATTCGATATAATCTTTTAGTTCTTACTAATGTCGCTCTCCATCCTAACAATGGCTTTAGCGTTGACAAGGTTATGGGCTTCGAAAGAAATGGTGGGTGTCTCCTCCATCTCTTCCTCTCCCTCTGGATCATATCCGATGAAGACTCTCTAGGTGCTCTGGTTCAGGGATTATTCATTGAAATACCCATTGGCCTAATAGGAGTGGGTGGAGCTTTGGATTTTCATTTGGGCTTCTTTACAAGTTGTGCATTTCCCTTCCCCTCTCGAGAATTTCTACCATTTCCTTCTCCGACCATTATATCAGATTTCAAAAATCACTAGTTCAAAAACTTAATAAACTTGTAAATGATAGAAATAATGTTGTTGAAAATAGTTCAATAAGATTTAAGACATTATTTTAAAATGAGAAATCTACTAGGAAAACATATTTTGGAAATTCGTTGTAAATGTAAAGTATATTTGGCATCAAAGTGCTAACTAAAATGTAAACTAAAAAATCAATTTTCTAAATATTGTATTCGATGACAATTTGTAATTTTTTCGAAATCATAGCAAATTAAAATAAAATAAAATCATTAACAAACCCCTGAACTCATTTCAAACTCTAATTTGTAAACTATTTTCAAATATGCGTAAATATAGCAAAAATTTCAAAATTGTTGAATTTGTAAACCAATGATCAATGTGATCACTATTCTTATAGTATTGGAATCAATGAAATTATATGTGCAAGACAATTGAATAAATTCCAACGAATCGATTTCAAGAAAACATTGAAAAATTTGCAAAAAGGAATTCCAAATAAAAAACTCGATGAGGTAAAGAGCTAGGGTTGATGTAATTACCTTCTTAAGAGTGAATCTCTCAAGATTGAAGCTCTTGAACTCCCCTAAACAGTCCTTTCAAGCTCTGGGTTGAAAATACCTAGTTTGGCTGAAAATCCCCAAAATCAAAATTTTTGGTTTGAATGAGACTTGGTTTAAGTGAGACTCAAATAAATACTATGGGATTAAACTTAAAATGGTTGGATCTAGGAAAGAAATTCAGATTTTGGAAAAATGGTGCAATGTTTAGCAAGTGTAAAAGGTACGAATTATACGATGATTTAGGGTTTTCGGTTTTAAAAACTAAAATTCGTGCCTAGCGATTCCCGTTTAAGTGGAATTATAGTGAGTTGTTGAACGAATCAAAAATAATAAAGCTGTTGGAAATTTTATGACCTGTCGATTAAACTACCTCCGAATTTAAATTCTGAAATTTCTTTTAATAGAAGAGTCAAAAAGAGAGAGAGTAAAAACATAATAAACCAAACTAAACTAAATTCCTAATAAAATTAAATAAGCATATAATATAGTCTGCCTCCTAAAGAACATTTTTGTTTATCTCTGTTGGCTTAACTTAACCTGTCAAGAATTAGTTTGGATCTCTAAACTTGAATTTAGGATTTTTTCACTATATTACCATTTTAGAAAGTGAGTGTTCGACTATTAATTGTAAGAGTAATTGTTTTGCTCATAATATCCATAATAGCATGAGTAGTGGCTAAGAAATTTCGTCCTAATATAAAAGAGGAACTGCATTGATAAAGTGTGGCATTACCAAGAAATCTGTGAGTACGGAATTGTTGTCCACTTAAACTGGCACATGCATGACCACTCCTATTGGTTGAATTGAAATTCCATCTGGCAAAAATAATCGTTCTAAAACAAGTGAATTTAACTCCAATTGAGTGTGTAAAAAGAAATGTATGGGCATGAGATTTGCATTAGAGTCTATATCACATTGAGCTCTACAGTATCAAGCTCATTTGATTTTAATGTACAAGGGTATGCCTCTAGGCTCATTAAGCTTTATAGGATTCGAGCCCAGTGTTTTTTCCTTATTGTAGTTGGATTTTGAAACTTTCGACTTGTTAATGATTTTTCATATCCCGGTTGCTTAACTTTCTATTCTTGGGGTCACTCCCTTTTCTTTTGAAGTGTCTCCAAATGATTCTTTCTTTGAAACCCCTTTATTAGCTTCCATTATTAATACATTGATTGCATAAATTTCAGCATTAAAATTATTATAATAGCTTAAGTCTTAAAATTCATTATCATCTATTTCCTTAACAAATAATTCATCATATTCTTCATAAGTGTCATAATTAATTTCGTTATTAATCTTGAATTTGAATATCTTATCTTCAAACTCCACATACATTATTCCTTCATAAATATCTAACTTAGTCCTAGCTGTCTTTAGAAAAGGTCTACCTAATAGTATAGACAAATTATTAGGTGATGTCAAATCTCCTTTTTCCATAATATAAGAATCAGCTGGAAATACTAATTACTTATACTAAGTTTTCTTCTTATAATCTATACGGTTTAATAATGGTGTTATTTGCTAAAGTAAGGTTAATAGATGTAGTAATTAACGATACTATTTTAAGTGATTCATAAAGTTTAAGTGACATAATGGTAATAGATGCCCCAAGATCACACGTAGCAAATTCAAAATAGGAATCGCTCATTGTGATTGGTATGAAAAATATTTTGGGTCGAAACATTTATTAGGCGTTCTCTTTTTAATCTCAGATAATTCCTTAGTGACTTCATCATGAGTTAATTCCGTTGAAATTTCATTAATTTATAATTTCTTAAATTGTTCATATTTGTATTCTTTAGGTTCTTCCTCCCTAGCATTTTCTAATCGTTGTGGAATGGTAGAATTAGAATGCATATATTCATTTAGCTTATAATTATCATTTACTTTTTCTTGTTTAATTAATTTAGAATTTCATGAAGATTTTTCATAGGCTTGTACTTTGTCAAAATACCAAGAATACAGTCATTTAGGAAAAGGTGTATATCTCAATTGCTCTGCTATCCATTCCCTAGTAGGAATGACATTTTACATCATTTCCTCTTCTTGTTGTTATATTGTATTAGGTATTTTAGTTTACTTTTTTCATCATTTTGGTGTCTTTTGTTACATATTTGTTTTTTTTTCATTTTCACAAAATAAAGCGTTAACTTGTGCTTGATTAGTAGTGGTCGTAAGTTGAGTAGTTGCTTTAGTTTGATTGCTTAACTTATTGATTTGTAAAGTCATTTGACTTAATTGGTTTTTCAAATTTTTAATAGATGTATCGATTTTAATTCGATTTTGAGAAATTTGCGTAAAGTTTTGATGACTTTAGGTTATAAAGTTATGTAATATTTGTTTTAAATCAAGTTGTGTAGGTTGAATAGTTTGTTAAGGTTGTTGCATTATTGTAGGATGTGTTGGTGCTCTCTATCTAAAAGTGGTATAGTTTTAATTTTGTGGACTGTAGGTAAGGCCCGAATGTGGTTTTTAATTGTAATAATTGTTGTTATTGTGTTGGTTTCTATGCGGGCCAGAATGTTGGTTCATAATCGTGTTGACTTATTCATTATTGTATTTTTGTAAAGTAAGACACACACTTGTAGGATGTGTAACTTCATTGCAAAATCAATATGGTTTAACTTGATTTGATCTATCTTTTAATAGTAGATTAACTATGTTAGAAAATTCTTCAACTTTTTCGTCAAATTTATTACTTGTTTTTTTATTAACCTCAAAATGTTTCTTTCTTGATGTATCTGTCTTTTAACCATATTGTTTAAGATTGCTTGATTACGCACGCCAAACGCGTCAATAAAATTAAAATACCTAAACCAACTATTTTGTAGAATAGTGACAAAGGGTCGATCCCACAGGGACTGGTAATCTTTCTAAGGTAAAAAATAACAAAAAGGGAAATCGGGGTTTAAGAGAGAATGAATTAATTAACTAATCACAAAATATCTAAAGCAATGGAAATAAATTTCAAAATAATTAATAAAAACATCTAGGTCAAGACATACAAGTTCGGTTCGATAAAAGATTGGATTTGGTCGTCGATTTATGTAAAATATGCAAATCAAAATATTTTAGTGTAGCTATAGACCCGATAACGTACGCGGTTCCTTGCACTTCCTAATCTCGATGGCCAAGGTACGACAATGACCACTTCCCTAGTCAAACACATAACCATATATTCAAGTGAATTGGGTTTAATGTGTTGAATGCAATGGGCTTTATGTAGGCACTACACCTAGACAACCGAATCACTCGTGTATCTGATTTAGCCTAGATTTCTAAGGTAGTCAACCGGTCCCAAAAGAGACTCATCAATTAGTAGGGTCAATTGCCACTAGTGTGGTCTTATTGCACAAGTACGGATGCTTACGAAAACTGGCTAATAAATCGAGACTTAAATAAGAATTTAACCTCGATCATTGAAACAATACCAAAGAAAAAAAAATATTAATGAAAAGAATGAAATTAAAATATATAAATCTCACAAATCCATTGATATGCGCAGTCGAACCTCCCTCACAGTCTTGCCTAAGCTAGAGGTTTTAGCCTCCCATGAAAGAACACAAAGAACAAGTAAAAATACAGAATGGGGGAGTGGTAGAGGGCTCGGCCAGAGAGCCGAGAGGAGCCCACCCCCCAAAACTGCCTAAAACTCCTTCGAAATTCACTCCAAAATTGTCTGCCAACCCTCTCTGTCGATCTCCTATTTATAAAAATTGCATGTGCCACTTGTCAGCATGCTATTGGAGGGATGGCAGCTGGTGACGCCGCTGTGTCATATGATACTACCACATGTCGCAATGGGATTAGATGATCAAACGTGGAAATGACGTGCGCATTGTAGTTAGACAACCACTGTCGTATGTGGTTGAGTCAGCGCAATTTGTCGACGCGTGATTGGTCGGGCGAGCGGTGGTGACGCGTCTGGACAAATAGGAGAGCGCCACGTGGCATCCACGTGGCTCGGAGGAAATCGTACGACTCGACCGAAATATTGGGAGTTTGTGTGGGCACGTATCTCGAGGCAGATCGACGGAGAGTGAACGAAGAGAAGATTAGGCGGTGTGACGTGGCCTGTGGCATGCCGACGCGGCGGCCTGTGATTGGTGGGGACGACGTATACGCATCGATTGGTCCAAATCACCTCAGTGACGCAGTTGTCGGTGGACGATGCCACGTGGGAGCGTCAGATTGGTTCAGAGTGGCTTTTACGCTGACGTGGAATCTTCTGATTGGTTGAAACATTATGTCCGCTATTCGACGCTCCGCTCAACACATATTTCGAGGCAAACTATCCGACATCCGATTATTGCAAGTAAATACTCGATTTTGAGTATTTTTCCGCCATGAATTCAACCGCGCACTCCGTTTCACCTAAAAATGAAAAAAAAAAAACATATTATTTAATATAAAATGGACTACTAATTTCCTATAAAATACTGACTTATCACTTGACCATCTTATTAATAGCTTATTTTGCTAGAAATTGTGTAACATCAAATCATGATCCACTACATACGTCATCTAATTTTATTTGCTCAAAATGATTTAGACATTCATAGAAGTATTCTAATAAAGCTCTATGAGTGTATCGATGTTGTGGAGAAAATGAAATTAATCTTTGAAATCTATCACAAAATTCATTAAATTTTTTATCATTTCTCATTTTCACAACTGTGATTTGTCTTCTATAAGTACTAACTTTTCTTGTAGGCATATATTGATCTAGGAAAGCTTCCAACATTTGAGCCCGTGTGGTTATCGAATCTCGAGGAAGATAAAACAACCAATCTTATGTTTTATCATTTAATAAAAAAGGAAAAGCTTTAAGTTAGACTTGTTCTAACATGCAGTCTTTAAGTTTCATCCCATTAACTTTGTGTTGATGTTCCCTTATAAATTTTTTGGGTCTTCATTGTCCTTACTATTGAAGTTAGGTATAGCACTAATGAATCCAGATCTAAGTTCAAATTAGGGAAATCCTTCAAGATAGGCAATGCACATTAGTTCATAAGCAGTGAAATTTTGATTAGCATGCCTAAAAGTAAGTTCTCTATTATCATTTTATTTATTATTAAGATTAAAGTTATTATTGGCTTCCATTATGGTAGGTTGGTGTCCTCTACGTCGTCGTCATTGTTGTTTATATTGTTATTTCCATAAATTATGATTAAATGTCCTATCTAATTTGGGATCAAATAGATGTAAGGATGTTGTAGAATTAGAATGACGAAGTGGGTAGACCATACAATGTCTAAAACTTAGAAATTATGTTTACATCCCTAGTAATGGCACCAAGAATTGACACATGTCGAGCGTGTACAATAATTTACCCTTTTATATTATACTTTAATTATTTTTTAGTAATGGCAAATGGGAATCGTCTCTACAGGGATTTATCAAACCTCTCTAGGAAAAATGACTTTTAAAGGTTATTAATATTATTATTTATAATAATAATTAAACTAACTAATAACTAACTTCAATATAATAATACTTAACTAAATATATTATTTTAATTAATTAACACAATCCTGAATCACAATCAATCAAATAAATTAAATTCAATAATAAATAAATATCAAAACAAATATCTAGAATAATGAAACATAAACCTGTTTTGCATTCCAAACATGTAAATCCAATCAATATATAGTTATGAGCATACTTATAAAGTAAGATAAATCATTAAACTCTAATCATAAGTAAGTAAATAGCCTTTAGCAAACCATTTATTCTCGTTATACTAGCGGAAAAGCCACATTCTAATTCTATTGTGCTAACCCCTTTATTTACATAAAGACATTAACTTCACCAAATAGAACCGCATTACGATTTATGAGAACTTAGAACTACTAAATCTGACATCTTCAGAAAGTCACTTCAATACTAGATTTAGATCTCAAATTCACTAAGATATTTAAATGGTGTTTGCCTTTCAAACAATCATACTTACTAGTTGAAATAGATAATGAAGCCAAATACCACATACACATTCAAGTCTATGCATATAATACTCAAATCCATGATTAAAATAAATAGATAATAATGTATTCAATTAGTGAATCAAAGAATACAATCAGTTTAAAGAATTAAGCACATATTCATCTCATCATAATTACATTACAAAATAGATCTAGTTAACGTTTAGACTTTATTTATATCAAACAAACTACTCACTCATAATCATAAATAACATTGCAATAATATAAATAAAAGACATAATTGAAAGTCCCTCTGAATTAAAATACATGAATCTTCAAAATAATAGGCAATGTATGTAAACTATGTAGTCTATGGCTCTAAAATCAACCAAGGCTTCAAAGTATGTTCAAGTGCAATTAATTTCGTAACCCTAGGTTAGTATTTATAGTATTATAAGTAGTAAACATCCTAAAACAACTTAAGAAACTCTTAGTTAAATAAGATTCTAGAGACATAACCCAGCGATTTACAACGATTTAGATCTGATAGGAATGATTGGGAAAATTCAAAATCTCAAGCTCACTGGTTTTTTCTTGTGTCCATCGATTTAGCCAGTTATTAAGTGCCTCCTAAGAATCGCTAAGAATGAATGGTTCATAATTATAGTTCTTCTTCGCTTCCTTGGTAATGATTCTCTGTATATTTATTCCTCTTGATTAATTGCTTCCTAATCTTTTATTTTCCTTCATTTCTTCATATTCTCCATTTATTATCTAAAATATCAAAAAAAAGATAAAACCTCATGTAATATAGTATTTTACATCTAAAATCATCCTAAAATGAACTATAAAATATGTCTAATTATTGACTTATCAATACCATCATGTTTTTTAGAAGTCGTTCCTTGTCTCATGGTATCATGAAGTATTTCCCTAACATCGATATAACCCTTCTTGGTAATAATATGATAAAGTAATGCTGCCCTTTGATTAACAACTTTTAAATGTTGAATACTTTGGTAAAAACAAGTATCCATAATGTAGCTCTGACATTTAATAGTCTTTTTAAACTTCATAGTCTTAATGAACTTCGAGAACCCCTTTGCATCATGATAAATGTTTTTCCCTGTATCACTTTTAATTCTTCATATGTCATTTCATACGAGTAAGTTTTTTTTAATATACACCGAATTCGGATAATAAACATTCTTCTTTCCGTATACTTTTTGGCAATCCATATTATCGATTTAATCGTGCTTGCAGAAATATCAATCTTCTTGCCCCCGAATACAACCTCATTCTTATAAGTTCTTATAAATCAATTTGCATGAAATTCTCTTACTAACACATAAGATTTTCATTCCTACTTTTGCTCATAATCTATTTTAATTTTTTTCCAATTTCTTTCTCTTACTATGCTCAAAATCTTATCCTCATATTTGTGCACATTTTGAATACTCAATCCCTTCTCTAGGATAATTATCCTGTTTGTTTTATTCAAATCATTATAATGCCTATTTTACGCTTTAGGACTTACAAATGTAGAGGATCATAGGGTACTACCTTACTAGGCCCGGGACATTGAAAATATCTCTCATTATTTGAATTGGGTGAGCAAAAAGAACTTATCATGGCTCTTAAAGGTCTATATTCTTGAATACTATCCCTTGTCGGTTGAACATTTTTAGGTGGAGCCTTAGACTTATGTTTGGAATCCTCTATCAAAATCCTTTTCCTTTCACCTCTTACTACTCCTACCTCTACTTCTTCTTGCTATTATAAATGCAATCACTAATATCACAAACTTGATCAAATTCAAAATCAGTAATTCATGGAAAACCATTGATCGAAGATAATTTAGTTGAATTATAAAGGAATTTAGATCGATAAAAATTTGCAAGAGTTTAAAACAAGTACGAAATTAGTTAAACAATAATACTATCCAATATATTGAACTCAAGTCTTTGTACGACCCCTAAACTCATTTTTCACGATCACCAAACAATTTGCATATTTAAACTTTAATTTGATAATGCAAAAGCTAAACTTTCTGATAAAATTACACAAATAAACCAAGAACCCTTACAAATCAACTCATATTCTATCTAATTAAAATAGATGAAATCATTTTCCATAATTCTAAAATCAATTTCAATGAAAAACAAACTTTGAAATCCAAAAATTTTCAAAAACTCGAAAATTCCAATAAAAACCCTAGTTCATAGATCTAAAATTGAGAAGTCTAATAGGGCATTTAGTGATTACCTTCTTAAGAGTGTATATCCTAAATAAAAGAATCTTTAAAATCTCCTTAAACTCTGCCTCCAAACATTTAGTCGAAATTCCTAACCTTGAACCATAAATGTGCTCTAAACTTTTAAACTAGCTATCTCTTTCATATGAATGGGTAAAAATTGGAGTGACAATCAATTAAACTAGCTAAAACCAAGCTTTCGAATGTTGAACCTAGTCAAAAATATAACTTAACTTTGAAGGGTTGCAACCATTTAAGAAAAGGTATGAAATCTGTATGTAGTGATTTGGTTTAAAAACTAGAAATTATGGCCAACGATTTGAGATTTTAGTGAAGTCACTGCCAAACTACTAATTAAATTGGTAGAAGGATGTAAAAATATGTGACTGTGAACCACCGATTAATGTAGCGATTTGGGTTTTTTAGCACATCGCCGATAATTCAATAAACACATGGTCAACTATTTATGTAGCGATTTTCTATTATAAAGGCAAATCGTTGAGACTTAAAAACTTAAAATTTATGCAAACTGTTTACAGTTTGACCAGTGATTTACCCTTAATTTTGGATTGGTGGAAATCGCTAGGCATTAATTGGATCTTTTCCCCATTTTTATCATATTTATCATGTTTCTTGATCAACTCATAGGTAGAATTCATTATAAATTCGCAAATTTGAGTCGGATATGAAACTAAATAAATAAATAAATAACTAATTAGTAACAATGTAAATTGTATAAATTAATTTTCCTTCTCAATCATCGCCCTATATTTGAAGCTACTCCGAAGCTTAAATTCTTAAAATATTTTCAAAAAGAGAGTCAAAAGGGGAGAGATTAAATACATACTAATCTAATTATAATTCTAAACATAAATAAAGATAGCTTATGGGGTGCCTCCAATAAAGTGCTTTTATTTACTGACATTGGCTCGATTGAAGAAAATAATCACTTATCACTTAGGTTGATAAAGTTAACCTTGATATCAAGTGGATTTTCAGTAGCATAATCATTACAATCCTTGTAAAGGCTATCTTCATCACATTCAATACTCATTTTCACTTCGTCCATAAGCATCATCACATCTCCATCCAATCGTAATGTGATAACATGTTCATGTACATCAAGTATGGCATTAGCACTTGATAGGAAAGGTCTTCCTAATATGATCGTACTTTCCATTATAAACATTATCATAACCAAGAAATATGTTCTGATTATGGATCTTCCCACCTGAACTCTTACATCGATTACTAGACCCAATGGCTTTATACAAGAACCATTTGGTTTGTAAATTTTTACGGTGGGTTTGCTATATATTTTTATTTTACCAATGAGAAAGAAGTGTTTCAATAAAAGATTCATGTCAACACCTATATCGCATTAAGCATCATAAGAAAATACTTTATTGATTTGTATATAAAGAAATATATGTCCAGGATCATCATTATTGAACTCAAAAATATAAGGTAGGCTATATGTTACGTGTCGTGTGTGTACAATAAAGTCTCCATCTTTTATTATACTTATAGATTTGTAGTAGCAATAAGTGGCATCGTCTACTCAAAGATTTAGCAAACGTCTTTATTTTATTTTGTCACTAACTAAAGCAATTAACTAATAGAACTAATTAATTCGATAGTATAATTACTAATTCAAATCAAGGAATCATTTTTAAAAAAAATCTAACTCAAAGATAACAATCAATTATTAAACAAATCCAAACCAAATATAATGAAACTTAAACCAAATTGCTTTTAAAGACAAGATATAATTATAACCACAATCATAGCCTAGTCATGGGTTTTACGAGATCATTAAGCTTTTATCATAAGTAAGCTATAGTAATTATTTCAAATCACATAGTTTTATTAATGGTAGATTCATGCGATTCATATCCATAACCTAATTTTATTATTATTAGTACTTTAAACGGTTAAGATGTCTAATAATAACAAAACAACATTAAATTCTATGAAAACATTTACTAGTAAGTAAGAATTAATGGTAATATGTCATCGTGTACGTAACTTAAAACATAACTCACCTAAAACTTTTCGATAGGTTAAAAATCCTTTTGAATAAAACTTCATCACAACTTATATTAAATCTAGATTTAGAAGCTATCATTCATAACACATATTGTGGACTAGGCATGCAAAGTCTAGTTTCATGAATTATAACATATGAAAATAATCAATTAAAATCGTGAATTATAGAATATAATTGTCAAATTCCAAAATTTTTAAATAGATAATTGTGTTTAATTTGGGATTAACGAATCTTAATTATGGTTTAGGCTGTGAGTCGAGAGTTGAGGACCAGTGAAATGAGATTTAATAGTGATTTTACTTTTACGTGATGTTTCCTAGTGTTGTGTATTATACATTATTTTATTATGCAAAATTTAAGTTTTCACGAGGTTTTATCTGGAGATACGTATAGAAATGAGTTCTGTGAAAGTTAAAATGTTCATCTGAGCTATTGTTTCAAGTTTTGCGATAAATATTTGCAATTAAGTTTGAAAATTTGAATTTTGGACTTTAAATGGACTTAACGAGTCAACGTAGGTCTTACACTTCGAATTGCATGCGGGGTGTTTTGGTAATCCTCCAATTTTTTGTGGAATTGGGGTATTTTTGGGTTTTAATTCACATGCAAAATGAAGAGATAAATGTGAAAATAAAAGAAAAAGGAAAATTACCTATAAGGGTATTGATATTATAAAGTAAAGGATAATAAGTGAGGGGTAGTTTAGTCATTTGGGGAATTAACCCTTTATAAATTAAAGATGAATGGGGGAGTTCCCTATTCATCATCTCTCCCTTTATTCATGCCTCCATCATTTTTCCTTGATTAACCTCTGCGTTGCTTTTTTTCCTCACATTGTCAAGATCAGGGGCGAATCCAGGATTTTAAGTAGATCTGGGCTAGACTTAAATACTAATATGTATTTTTTTTGAAAAATATTTTTTTAAAAAAATACTTTTGTAATGTAGAAAAGTTGACACTCACTTAATGAAATCTCATGAGTTTCCTCGACTTGTGCGCCTGCACGCATCTTGATGCCTATTATAGGGACGCCAACCAATACGTGACTTTTTTGAGTTACAGTATATTGTAGGGTGTTTTTTTGTTTAAATAAAGAATCTCGAAAATATATCAGCAAGTGTTAATTATATTTTTCCTAGGAAGAAAGATGATATAACTACCAACTACATTATACTATAAAGTTCATCTCGATTCCGATCAGGACGATGGAGGTGCAATTCAAATTCAATTACGTTGTTACACCAACTACTCCATCACCAAAATTAGCTCTTTTATTTTTATTTCAATGGGAATCGAATTACCACTTCCTAAAACATTGCCTTTAGGCAAATGATGTCTCTGCCAAAACTAGCTCACTCTAATTTTATTTCAATAACACCAGTTCAATGAAATAAACATCAAACTTTGCTAAACCTTTTTCTTGCTTTTCGTTCTCTTTTATTTATTTATGTTTTGCTTAAGAGCGAGTCGAACACACGACCTCCTTGTTTACCTTTTAACAAGTGATGTTTCACCTGAGATGCTTTTGACTCCTTATTTTTAATTGAATGTCGACAAATGAACTTTACTTAATTTATTTTTTTTTATTCATTTTTTATTTGGGTGGATTAGGTTTGAAAAATCTTAATAATGGGTGGGCTAAACTTAAAAAAAGAAAAAAAAGTGGCCTATGTATAGGGGGTTACATGTATCTTGCCCTGGGCTATAGCCCAGGGCAAGATACATGTAGATCCGCCCCTGGTCAAGATACTCTCCCTCTCTTTTTGTATTATCACTGTTGTTGTTGTTGTTGTTGATCGAATAGAGAAGAGGAGCCGTGGGCTATTGTTGGTTACCATGGTGACGAATCGAAGGTGAGGTAATGGTTTTTTAGTTTTCTAGACTGTAAATTTTGATTTATGGAGATTGTGTGTGTGGGTTATCAATAATGTATTGGATTTTGGGTTTAAGATATGATGAGGATGTGATTAACACCGTGAGATGGAGAAAAGAGGGGTGAAGCTTGATTGGCAAAAAAAAAAAACAATGGCGTTGATGCAGGGAGGTGATTTGGGGAGCGAGGTGACCAAGAGGGAGGAAAGACGATGGTGGAGAGAGGGGGGGGAGCTTGAGCTCAACCCCGAATTGAAAAAAAAAATAAACGAAGGAATAAAATAGAGAAGAAATCTTCCAACATGAGGAAGCGGATAACCCCTGACCGAGCCAAATCAGGTTCGGCTCCGCTGAAATGGGTTCGGATCAAACCCCTTCCCATATAAAAGAAAAGGTTTTATTTCAAAAAAATCTTAATAAAACCCCTGAAAATTAGGGAAAAATCAGAAAAATGAAATCGGAGATTTTTATGGAAAATCATGATTTTGGGGTTTTCTCAAGAACTCATATCAGGGATCTTGCATCGTAATGCGTGTTACGATACCAAAAATGTCTAAAATTTAAAAAATTATTTTCAAGCTTGGTTTAGGTTAATTTTTTATTCTGAACTACAATTTGGAGTCAAAATTAGGATCCGAACGTCCGAGAATTTGATTTGGGACTAATTTCGAGGTTTTTGACTCAAGACAAGACTAATTAAAATAAATATATAGGAGAAAAATCATGGAATGATTGTGGAATCTTACCGGACTTGTAAATGAATTGTTGGACCACAATTGGAATCTCGTGTGGACTATTTTATGGAGACAGAGAGTAAGAAATGACAGTATCATGTTTGAAAAGTTAAGTAAATCCCATAATAACCATTACATTGTATAATTATAATTTCGTATAAATTGCATTGATCATTGATATTGCATTTTTGTTGTACACGCATACACGAGTAGGGAAGATAAGGGCGATTCGAGTCTCCTTATAGTGTATACTATATCGTGGTTACAGGGGAGGATATTATATTATGCTTGAGGGGCTGGAGTCACTAGTACTTTGCATCACGTGATCATCATGAGATCACATTGAACCAGATCATAGTCCCATAGTCTATATGAATGAGACTCGTTTGGTTGTCATCTATGGGACTGAGTCCTTACTATTGTTTATTAATTACGACTTAAAAAATGTTATCTAATTATGATCGGAAAACAAAAAAGGGATGGATTCACGATTGTATTTAAATTCCTTATATTATATTCTTTGTTTAATCTCTTGAATTATTATGCATTGATTATTACAGGTGTATTGAATAGTGTGGGATTTACTTATATGATATTATTGAATTTTTATAATTAGGCAATGACAAGTTCGAACGGTGATAAAGGAAAGCGAAAGCTATCAGATTATATGTGACTTCATTGGTTCGTTTTTCTCTATGTAGGTATTGTTTTTTAATACTATATATTGTGAAAATGAGTTTTTGGGTTCGTGTACGATTAGGATTTCTTTTGGAATTGTTGTAATGGTTTTGAGACTAATTGAAACTTCGGGAAGCTCAGGTAGTAGTGGTTTAATGTATTTGAAAACTTGAAATATGTTATAATGAATATATAGTTTTTGTTATTGTAATATATATTGTTATGAGTGGGTTATGAGTCCTTCAACATTTCCATTAAGCCAAGTAGGTTTTGTTGAAGATTCTTGAAAGCTAGGTTTTTTAGTGTAGGCTCAAAAATGGAGGAGGTGCTGTCGAAAAAGTTTTAATGAATTTTGAGTATAAACTAATCAATTTAAATAAATTTATGAACTTTGAGGTTTAAGATTTACTGTTAGAATCTGTTATGGTAGATAAAGTTTCATATTTAATATTTATGATATCTTAATTTTAATTATTTATTGATGGTGAGATTAAGGTTGCTAGATTATCAAGGGAATTAAGGTAATTTAGGCTGGTCAGATGCCCTAATTAGGTGGGGTCTGACAATAATATCACTTTAAAGAATTAAGTACATAACCTCGTAATCTATGATTTGTAATTGATTTAGATCTTATCTTGGTTTAGATTAATAAAATACTCACTCATATTAAATTTAAACATCATAAAGTAAAATAAAAACATTAATGAAAAATATCTTTATTAGTTTGAATATCTAGTGAATTCTCCATAAAAACATTAATGAAAAATATCTCTATTAGTTTGAATATCTAATGAATTCTCCAAGACAATGACAACAAAACTATTAAACTAATAATGGAGGCATAATTTTGAAACACTAGCCCCCTATATATAGTAATTTACTAATACATAATTTTATTAAACTCAAATTCCTAGTCCTTATCTAATAGACTCATAGCCAACCTCAACGATTCCTCCGAGATTAGGACTTATTGTGTAAATTTCTAGGAAAATCGTTGAGTTTTCTATAAAATATATCTCAGTTGATCACCGATTTAGGTCAAGATTTCTAATGGGTTAAAAGAACTTCTGAATATATTTTATTTACTACTTATATTAAATCTAGTTTGAGATCTTGTGATGACCTTGGTTCCCCACAAATTGGGCCCCTTTTGGCCAAAGCCTAAGTGGACCGCCGAGTCATCCTCTGTGAGGTCAATGCAAGCTTAGTCAGCTTTTCAATCCATTGTGATAAGTGAATTCATAGTTTTAAGTTGAGTTATTAATGTTTAGCAAGATTTAAAGATTTAGCGGAAATAATTTATCAAATTATATAACTCAACAAGTAAAAGAAAGAGTCGGACAACATATGTGTGGAACCCTCCATATATATATTTGTATATCTAGTGACCAAGTGCGGAGAGTAAACAAAGTGATATACAAATCATAAGTGTCTTTCAGTACTCATATTGTATCCCACATGTACAAAATATCATAATAAGTAAATAAAATAAAGGCATAAGCCTACAAAAGAGTGAAAGGGAGGGTCACTTTGATGTCTCAAGTAAGTCACCAATCACCAGCGCTTTGCCCTTGCTCGCCTGCAAATCTACAATTTTAACCGAAGGAGAGAATTACATTGAGTAAAGCCAGAATGATACGGATAATAATGCAAGAATAATAATAAACAGTTCAAGAATCACGCGAAGAAAAAGAAATAAGTAAATAAATAAAGTGCATGATAATAATACTGGAAGAATGTAAATTGCAAGAAATGTGTGTTAAGAAAACTAAAAAGAATGCGGGTGCCATATGGTCGGGGTTGTAGAGTTGCAGCAACGCCTGACAGACTTAGGTCCAAAAACGTGGCTATGCCTGCATCATGAATGAGCGATATCAATGGTGCCTCGAGTAAAACACATCTCATTCTGACTGAATCAAGTAAATCGAGGTCATGGTCTCGGTTGCAAGTTAGCAGCTATACCCCAGAGACAACTTTCTAGCACATGTCGAGCATGTATAATAAATTATCCACCTATATTATACTATTAAATTTGTAATAGTGATAAGTGGGATCTTCTCCACAGAGATTTTGCAAATTCCTTAAAAATTAGATTTTACTATTATTATTATTATTTATTTAATTTAATAAAAACTAGAATTTAAGTTAATAATCGTTAAACATTTAAAATCAACTAAACTAACTTAACTTAATTAACACAAATCGAAGTTACTAAATTCAAAGCAATTCAATTCAATGGAAAACAATATAAAATAAACATTTAAACAAACCTCTTAAACAATGAAACATCAATCCGTTTGCATCAAAACATGTTACTTCAATCATATAGTTGTGAACATACTTTATAAAGCGTGATAGATAATTGAACTCTAATCACAATTAAGTAAGTAAATAACCCTTATTAAGCCATTTGTTCTGCTTGTACCAGTGGAAAAACCACGTTCTAATTTTATTGAGCTAATCCATTGAATACACAAAGAAATTAACTTTACATAATAAAACCACATTACACTTTGTGAAAACTTCAAAATACCAAATCTAATACCTTCGGAAAGCCACTTCAATATTAGATTTAGATTTCAAACTCACCTAGGACATCTAAACACTCATACCTTTGAAACAATCCTAGTTACTACTTTAAATTAGATGATGAATCCAAATATCACAATACACATTTGCATTTATGCATGCAATACAAAAGTTCATGATTCTAATTCGCAAATAATAATCTATTAAATCATTGAATTAAAAAAGGGAGCGGCTAAACATATCCCAATTTTTGCTTAGAGGACCCCACCTCAGTGAAATTACTCAACAACCCCTCCATATAAAAGAGCTTTTACTTACCCATATCCAAACAGCCCCACTCACCCATACCACAGTCACCTTTCTCTCAAATCACATTCTCACCATCAACCCGAATCCAATGAAGTCGGAGCAAAATCATGTCAACTCGACGTTGTAAGTGCATTCCTCATCCATTTTCGTGTCGATTTTGATGTTTTCTTGGTTGTTTTACTTTTTTGCATCGGTATTTTATGTATGATGGTTGTTAGGTTTAGGGCATCGATTTGGGAGTTGAATCTTGCATTTTGGCTGCAAAGTCTCGATGGAATCATAAATATTAAGTGATTCCAAGCAAACCCCACTATTTTTTGTTCAGTTTCATGTATTTTTAGGAGTTTTGAAATTTTTATGTTCATTCTTGTTGCCCTGTAGGTGTTGGACATACAGAGCTGAAACCTCTAAAGAGGTGTCAGACATAAGAGGTAACAGTCGACTTCGACTGAAACTGCAAAAGAACTAAGTTTCGGTGGTTGACGGAGGAATCCAATAGAGACCTTTTTAGAGGTATCAGCCCTGTATGATTGACATCTTTTTAGAGATGTCAACTCTGTGTGTCCGACACTTCTTCAGAGATGCCAGCCCTTCGTGTTCGACACCACTTAAAAGGGGGTGTTGGGGTAAGGGTGGGGGTTAGGGTAATGGTGTATAGCAAGGTTATTTTTAAAATTTTGAGAAAAAAGTTAGGTACACTATGTAAAAAGTGGGGTACGATGAAGTAAAATTCAAAAAACTAGGTCCTCTAAGCAAAAACTGGGGTATGTTTAGCTACTCCCTTAAATAATACGGTCACTTTAAAGCATTAAGCATATAATCATCTCATCGAGACTACATTGCAAAACGGATCAAGTTCATGTTTGAAGTTTGTTTAGATTAATAGACTACTCACTCTTGATCATAAATAACTTTGCAATAAGACAAATAAAAAACATAAATAAATACCTCTTAATTGAATACGTGAATCTTCGAAAGTCACCAATAGCAATGAAAAATAGATCTAAACTAAAATTTAATGAAACTAGTAAATATGGCTCCAAGAGCAATCACATGCAATTGATTTCGAAGCCTAGGGTTCATATATATAGTATTCCAAACAGTAAATATCTCAAACTAACTATAACTTTTCATTGTTATCTAAATCCGTGATATTGGGCTAACAATTCCTTAACGATTCAGGTTTAAGTGGAATCATTGGGAAAATCTATAGAGTTGAACTCTCTATTTCCACTTACATGAGTAGCTCATGAATCGTTGGGAATTGCTTAGGAATCGCTCAAGAATCATTGTTACTAAATACATTTTTTTCATTATTTGTTGATGATTCATTGCATACTCTTTCCACTTGATCAAATCCTTCACTTTCTACCTTTTTTACTCCATTTCTTCATATATTGCATTTACACACCATTACTCAATCACACATCACATTAGGTTTGTGGGCCCTAATTCACTACTTCAAGATCATTGCAATACATTTTTAAATGTAAATCCAATAAAGAACTATATATATGCATTTTACACTATTTTTAGTCCCAGTTTCAATTATACACCTTAAAAACCTAAAAATAGGCAAATATAAGCTAATATACCATATTTTAGAGACTTTGCCTTATAAAATATACTAAAATGTACTATACATGTGTATAATTTATGACTTATCACCTTCCTAACTCACTTGGCCCTCGGACAGTCATAATAGAAGTAGAAGCCCAAGGAAAAACAAATTCACAATTTAAATAATGAAGAAACGAAAATGAGTTACTATATATGGAGATCTTTGTTGGTTTACTTACCCCAAACTACATAAAAAATGTGAACTCTCTCGGGTCCCACACCCCTCAACCTCGTACCTGATACCCAACTCTAGTCTACTAGGCACTCGGTATCAATTTAGTTTGGTTTTAGGAGTGTCAGCACCATTAAAACTTGGTTTAGATTCATTTAGTTCAGAATAGCCCCAATTTAATTTACCTTACTTTCTTATATTATATATAGGTGTAGGCAAGGTTGTACATATATGTATGTGCGTGTGTATGCGTGTGCGTGTGTGTCTATGTCTGTGTTTGTGCGTGTGTGTATTTGTCACATTCCAGCCATTGATTTCATATGGTTATTGAACAAATATTTCCAAACTTTTGACCCATATTATAAATTACAAGTTTTTATCTCTTTTGCCCCATTTTTAAATGAGACTTTGTACATTAAATAAAAATGACTATTTAGAGTAATTATGGACACTCGTATAAGATTAAATTGAAGAGGAGAGTAATCCCTTTAATTAAATAAAATAGAAAATGATATGTTATACATAAAATAAAAATATAATTAATTTTAAACTCTTTGTAGCAACTTATTTTAGAAATTTTTAATCTTAAGCATATACTCAACATTTATCAACCCCGTTAAAGTTTTGGAAACCAGAGGAACTGAGAAAATTAACGAATTAATGATAAACTAATAAACTCACATCAGAACTAAACACAAAATTTAATCACAGTAACAATTGAATGTTTCCTCTGTGTAAGCTCATCCTAAATAATCAATTAATAAAATTGATAATATGTACAACCATTATAATGATCACTCATTCTCACAAAACGCAAGTAATGAATGATGATCCACACAATGGCGATCTTGAGTATTTATAGACTCAGTCTATTTACTGTATCTAGGATTTCAGTCCTAAATACAATATAACTCAGAAAACCTCTCCGGTCTCCAATTATAAATCCTATTAGAATCAACCAATGTTCAACAACTAAGTCTTCTTTTCATTCAAGAATCATGACTCGTCATTTCCATGAAGTTCTTCAGTTCTTTATGCACATTTCTATCAGATTTTGTATTTGTAATCTGTCTCGAAGTTCTCTACTTGCAGTATCGAACATCTTCACTGTTGTAGACTAATACTGACAATTACTATATTTCAGTATCCAACTTGTATGCAATTCCTGATTCAACTTCAGATATGTCTTCGTCCTCGACTTTGACTTTGATACTGTAATCTTCACTAGAATTTGTATTGTAGTCTTTCTCTGAGTTGTATCTACTGTCGAACATCTTTCTTAGTTAGGTTTCCCATCTTGAGTGCAGAATCAGTGTGGCGGCCTCGTGCCCTGAGGCCCCTTAGTAGGTGCTGTGATTCACCCTATGGGTCCCGCCGCATCGTTTACGTCACCAACGATCTTGTGCAATGCTGGTTTCGTTTATCACGTTTGCATTCTCGGTGTGCATTCTAACTTTTCGTATTGTTGCTATATAAATTTTAAACTAGTATTTCACATTTCCTTTTTAAGTCATGTATATTTAGGGTTTAGAGTCATTTATTTTTGAGCTTTATGAATTATACATATGGCTTGTGTTTTAATCACTTGCAAGTAATAAGCTGTAAATTAACAATGGAAGTCTTAAACTGACATAAAAACATGAAATATAATTATATATATTGCATATCATAAAGCATAAATCCCAACGTGGAAAACCCATAAGTAAAGTACTTTGTTTATAAGGCGACATGATAACCAAAAGATAAGCATATATATACATGTACAATGTCTCTCTAGTATCCCTAATACCTAAAATAAATCAAAATATCAAAAAGCTAAACACGTACGAAAATGTCTTAAGCACTAGGTGATCAAAGATAGTCGCTTAAAATTCCCCTGCTCCTGTTCGTACTAGAATCTGCACTCAGCCATCACAATAAAATAGATGACGAGTCTAGTGAGTAAAATTCCAAGGAAACTAACTGAGCATTTAAGTAAATAAGAAGCCAAGAAAAATTTAACTAGACATGCCGAAAGTAAACACACAACTGTAAATGGAGCATCGCATGCATACATAACAAGTGGATAAACAAAGTGTGTGCTCGTCCTGATCAGACTAGACTGTACTTTGGATCCCAAGGGTCCCTTCAATGGGTGCCTCCACTACTCTTTTACTTGGTTCACCTACGCTTCTCCGACAAGTGCACCAGTTAGCAGCTTGGGTTGCAATTCACCAAGGGCTTGGTCACACGTGCGATAGCCTAGCTTGTCATAAACACACAACAAATATACTGGTAGGAGTAGCCTCAAACAACCATCCAAAATAGTGTAGAACAGAATAGTATCTAAGAATGGACAGAAGCAATATGAAAATAACAATTAATTACTGAATTGATGTCCTTATGGATTTTACAAACTTCAAATATGTGCTCCGACTTCTCCGGACTCTTAAATGCGACCATGCCTAGCTCTCGGTACCTGAGCAACGATCCCCTTAGTCCCCTGAAGTCCAAATGTATCATTGTATATTGATTTATAGCCACATTAAGTTAAATTACTAATATTAAATAAAAATTATAATTTTATTTCAATTTTTAGTTGTGACATATTTTTAAAGTTATACTGGGGAGCCAAAAGCCTAAAAAAACTGTCGAAATCAATATTCTAACCATTTTCCCAATTTCTTATATTTTGTCTAATGTTTTTGGGTTTTTCAATAATTTTTTAAAATTCTTATCTAAATTTATATAATTTATCTTATTTATTTTGGATTTAGTTTAATTTTAAATAATTTCGTATTATTTAATGGGGGTTGGGCCTGCATAAACTTGGCCCGATTCATTTGGGCCCAGTTCGGCCAAACTGGGTCGAGCCTGAGCCGACCAGCCCCAGGGACATGCACGCACGCACGCACTCGTGCATTCATGTCCCCTTCCCCCATATTTTGTTTCTTGCAAAGACCAAATAGGGCTCTGCCTTCAAAATTTTTTTTTTCATTTTTTCTCTAATCTTCTTTTTCATTATCCTTAATAACCTAACAACAACACTAATAACAACAACATCAACACGAAAATCGCCCTTAAAATCAAATATGCAACATCTCATTTTGATGGACACACACACATATTAAAGAATATGAAATTGATGGAGAGGGAGTGCATTACCTTGTTAATCTCTGAATTCCAACACTAAATCTCCAATTTGATATGAAATTCCTCTCAAATGTTGCTGAGATTTCCAAGTGAATTGCATGAAATTGTGAGTGGTTTTGATGGAAATCCTTCTAAGTGGGTATTTATAGTTGATGATGGAATCAATTGTGTACGTGTATCTTGAAGATGATCTTGTGGTCCTTGTTAAGGCTGTTACACACCGACTAATGATTTCATTCAAACACTAAATAGCCTAGTATCACACATTCGAGGATCATCATAATGCCCATCAATGGCCTTTATTTAATTTGATCAAACTATAGGCAAATCAAATTAATTCTTTTTAAATAGTAAACTTAGGTACAACAATAATATAGTTAACATATTTGATGCATAATTAACCCAAATGTGGTCTCACTCACTCCTGACTACCTGACATCCAGTGCCCCGTGTCTTCACATGCATCTCGAGGCGCATCAATCGATGTACCTAGTTATTTCGACTTAGCCTAAAGTTTGATTCTCCATTTTATGTCATATTTACCTTGATTTTCAGTCATTTTATTCAAGTTATCATTATAAAACTTAATGTGCTCGTACTACACCTATTCAATACCCGCATTGACATGCTTTACGAGGCGATTACTCGACACACCATCTTACTCGACATAACATGATATTTACAAACATGTGAAGATTTATGCCATATTAAATGAAATACACCGCAATAAAAGCAACCAATCAGACAATATATAACTAGTATCTAGTCAGGCATGCCCCTGGCCTATTTGCGGCCTACGCGTGCGTCCGAGCTGGCATCCAAATCTGTAAATAAGTAATTAATAAGACATAAATAAAACGAGTCGTTATAATTCTTCCTAACTAGGGAAAATTTCATCCCAAAGTTTAGGTAAAATTAAACAATCATACCGTGGACTAGCTGAGGATAATACTCCCGCATAGTAGACTCGAGCTCACAGGTGAGTCCCTCAGTCCTGTGATACTGCTAACTAACCAATACTCGAGGGATCTCCCTATTTCATAAAGACTGTACTTACGATCCAAGATCTCCAATGGCTGCTCCTCGTAAGGTTCATCAGGCTAAACTTCAATCTGTCTCAAATCAATCAATGATATTGGTCCTAACTTAACAAGCCTCCACATAGAAATGTGAAACGTCGGATCAACCCCATCTATCTATGGCAGAAAGCCTTACCTATACGCCACCCTCCCAGCTCGTGTTGCGACCTTGAATGGTATAATCAATTCGGCACTAGTTTCCCCTCAATCGCAAATCTCTACCGACACTTCCAAGGGGAAACCTTTAAATATACCATGTCTCCGTCTTTATAGCTTAGCCTCTCGTGGTACTTATCCAAATATTTCTTCTATTTTTCCTGAGTTGCCCAAATTCTTTGCCTGATCTGTCAAATATTCTATGTGTTGTCAACAATTATCTCTGGCCTAACGGTTGTTGTATCCTCCAAGAACATGTAGGTGATCTACAAAGCTTTCCATACAGCGCCTCAAATGGAGGCATCCCGACACTCGCCTGATAGTTGTTGTTATAGAAAAATTCACACAAAGGTAAGTAGTTCTCCCATGAACTCCCAAACTGCAATATACAAGCCCTGAACATGTCCTCCAAAATCCGAATCAATCTCTCTGACTGGTCGTTGGTCTGAGGGTAGTATGTCGTACTAAACTACAGCCTCATGCCAAACTATTCCTACATGCTCTCCCAGAACCTGGACGTGAATCTGGGATCTTTGTTATATACAATGGAGACTGGAACCCTATACATTTTAATAATCTTATGCTTTAATAGAATGCTCAGCTGTGGGAAAGCATACCTCATCAAAACTGGTATAAAGTATGATGATTTCATCAACCTATCAATCATTACCCAGATGGCGTCGTGTTTCCTAGAAATCTTTGGTAGTCTACTAACGAAATCCATAGTGATGTGCTCTTATTTCTACTGTGGAATGGACAATAGCTATAATAAACCTCCTGATTTCCTGTGTTCGACCTTCACCTACTGACTAATGTGACAACTCTGGGCCTACATCAGCCTTCATCTATAGTCACAAAAATAATGATCTAAGATGATGGTACATCTTGATCCGACCAGAATGAACTATATAATGAGATCTGTGGGCATCCTCTAGAATACCGTCTCGTAACTTTGGAACTACTGGTACCTACAATCTGCCTCTATTACTCAAACAATGATCTGTCGTCTCTAACTAATTTATACGCTCGGGATCTTGTGCTAGTCTGCTGAACCTTCATACAAATAATTTGCCATCAAGCACTCAACCACCTACTCAATAGATGTTGTCGAGACTCTCATTTAGCAATAAATATATGGCTTATTTGTAGTAGGAATCTCTGTTATGCACATAACTGATGCAACCCTAATAGTCTATGTTCGTGCGCCATGCATCGAACCACTATTTGACTTTCAATCTAACTCATGCTCAATGCATAAGCTACGACATTTGCCTTACCAAGATGATATTTAATAGAGAAGTCATAGTTAATAGCTCAAACCATCTCCTCTGACGAGTGTTAAGATCTTTTTGAGTGAAAATGTACCATAAACTCTTATGGTTTGTGTATAAAACAAACTTCTCTCTGTAGAGATAGTGCCTATAGGCCTTCAGTGCAAAATGACTACTACAAACTCTAAGTCTTGCGCTGGATAATTACACTCGTGGGGCCTCAAACGTCTAGATAAGTAAGCCATTGGTCTGCTATCCTACATCAATACCCATCCAAGACCGACTCTTGAGGCATCTGTGTAAACTGACAAACACTTGGTCGGTAAAGGCAATGTCAACACTGGTGTTGATGTCAATCTCCTTTTTAGCTTTCAAAATGCTTGCACTCACTCCTCTGACCAATCAAACGATACATCCTTCTTGGCCAGTCTTGTTATCGGCGCTACAATCAAGGAAAAGTCCTGTACGAATCGGCGGTGGTACCCTGCTAGCCTCCAAAAACTTCAGATATCAGAAATAGACTCAGGCATTCTCTAGTCAATAATCGCTTGAATCTTCTCTGAATCCATAAAGGTACCTTGATTGTTGATGACTTGTTGAAGAAACTTCACCTTACTAAACCAGAAATCACACTTGTTGGACCTGACATATAGCACGTGCTCCCTAAATGTCATCAATACTACCCTGACGTGACTTTCATGCTTGACACGAGTCCTACTATAAATCAAGATGTCGTTGATTAATAAAATAACATATCTATCCAAGTATGGTATCAAGACCCTGTACATCAAATCCATGATGATAGTCAGGGCATTAGTCTGCGCAAAAGGCATGACTGTAAACTCAAACAACCCATATCTCGTATCGAAAGTGATCTTCTTGATGTCCTCTTCTCGATTCCTTAACTAATGATAACTTGAACGTAGATCAATCTTTGAGAATAACTTGACACCTGCCAATTGATCTAACAGATCGTTGGCGATAGAATTAATTATGTACACGTATCTTGAAGATGATCTTATGGCCCTTGTTAAGGCTGTTACACTCTAATCAATGACTTCATTCGGACACTAAATAGCCTAGTATCACACATTCTAGGATCATCCTAATGCCCATCAATGGCCTTTATTTAATTTGATCAAATTATAGGCAAATAAAATTAATTCTTTTTACATAGTAAACTTAGGTAAAACAATAATATAGTTAATATATTTGATGCAAAACCAACCTGATTGTGGTCTCACTCACTCTCGACTACTCGACACCTTATGCCCCGCATTTCAGCATGTATCTCGAGGCACGCCAATCCTTGATGTGCCCAATTATTTTTACTTAGCCCGAAGTCTAATTCTCAATTTTATGTCATATTCACCTTGGTTTTTAGTCATTTTATTCAAGTTAGTATTATAAAAATTAATGTACCCTTACTACGCCTATTCGATACCCGCATCAACATGCTTTACGAGGTGATTACCCGTCACACAATCTTACTCGACATAACATGATATTTACAAATATGCGATGATTTATGCCATATTAAATGAAATACACCACAATCAAAGCAACCAACCAAACAATATATAACTAGTACCTAGTCAGGTATGCCCCTAGCCTATTTGCGGCATCCACGAGGGTCTGAGCTAGTGTCCATGTAACGGCCCAAAAATTTGACTTGTGCCACGTGTCAAGTCAAAGTCGTAAGTGAGACCCACTCGTCGAAATACGTATATCCGAATCCAATTTAGGGCCGTCACAGTCCAAATCTGTAAATAAGTAATTAATAACAAAGTTAATAAAATAGGCTATTACAATATACATAACTTAACTTATGTTTTGACAATATAATGCAACAAGGATTGATTGACCCAAACACAGTGCGACAGGGTCTAACAATGTCCCCCTCTAGCATAGATTGGTCAAAAATAGTAACTTAGTAAGATAACTAAATTTTTGAGGAACTTCATAGAATGTACTATTACTGATGGATAAAAGAAAAACACATGAAAATCGTAACACCAAAAAGATTATAGTCACTAGCTCCCAATCATGTCCCTATATAATGTAGGATTGACATCAAAACCTTTATTATCCTTATAAATCTTCTCACTATAGCTCATTAGAGTTCGAAAGGACTTGGCTATGTCCAATCTGAAACTTTTAACAAGAGATTTAACATATTTATTTTGAGATATAAATATATTGTCTTGAGACTGTATAATCTGTAGGCCTAAGAAGTAAGTAAGATATCTAACCATGCTCATATCAAATTCTTTCTTCATTATATCAACAAATTTTGAAGCTAGCTTTGCAGATGTAGCCTCAAAAACAATATCATCGACATAAATATGTGCAACCACAAACTGGTTCTATTTTTTAAGAAATAGAGTCTTATTAGTAAACCATATATTATACCCGTTTTGTAGTAAATAGGTAGTCAACTTTTCATACCAAGCTCGTGGTGCTTGCTTCAGATAATAAAGTGCATTTTTCATATGATAGATGTCATTAGGTTTATCATGAACCTCTAATCCTTTAGGTTGTGTAACATAAACTTCTTCTTGCAAATACCCATTTAGAAAAGCACTTTTGACATCCATTTGTTGTAACTTGAAACTTTTATTAAAATCAATCGCTAACAGTTGACGAATAGATTCCAATCGTGCAACTGAAGCAAATGTCTCATCAAAATAAATACCTTCAACCTGTGTGTATCGTTGTGCAACTAGTCTGCCTTTATTGCGAATAATAATTCCATTCTCATTTGTCTTATCATGGAATATCTACTTAATACCAATAATATTAACATTAGAAGGTCATGGAACAAGCTCCCACGAATCTTGTCTGACAAACTTGTTGAGTTCCCTTTGCATAACATTCACCCAATATTCATCTATAAGAGCCTCCTTGAAATTTTTTGTCTCGATCTGAGATGTAAAAGAAGCGAAACGTGCCATGTTCCTGAAGTCAATTAGAGGAATATCTCTAGTTTCCACTAGATCATTAACCGAACTTGCTCAATTGGATGATCTTTTAGCATCCTTGACTGTGGAGCATCAAATGTACAAGTACAACCAGGTTTTGTAGTACATAATTTTGGATCATCATCATCATTATCATCTTCATCATCAGATGGAGTAGTGATATATGAATCAGATATTTTTGCATTAGGTTGAATAATTGGTGTTGAGCTAATTAGTGTTATCGGCTCATCATCATCATCCTTTCGAGAGGACAATTGTTATGTTCTTTCACAGTCATCAATCATTACCTTGATAGATTCCATCATAGACATAGTTCGCTTATTATAAGCTTTATTATTATGAGAAAATCCAAGAAAAATCCCAACATAACTTTTCGAATCAAGTTTTTCTAGGTGATCTCTATCATTGAAAATGAAGCAAGTACACTACAAAAAAATAGCTGATCGGAAATGGAAATTTCCGTTGCTGATTAGCATAAGTTCTGTCTCTAATTCAATTCTGCAACGGAACAAAGACGGAATCTATTACGTCTCTAAAATTGTCGTCGCTAATGTAGTTAGCAACGGAAATATGTTTTCATTGCTGATTAGAGACGGATTTGATACGGATTTAGAAACGAAACAGAAATGGACATTCTTCCAAAGGGGACAATTCTAATTGCATTCCATCTCTTATCCGTTTTTGATTAGAGATGAATCAGAGACGGAATTCAAGCATTACGTCTCTGATCCGTTGCTAATCAGAGATCGATCACAGACGGAATGCTTGAATTCTGTCTCTGATCCATTTTTGATTAGCAACGGATCAGAGACGGTCGGCAATAGTCCATCTCTGATCCGTTGCTAATCAGAAACGGATCAGAGATGGAATGCTTGAATTCCGTCTCTAATCCATTACTAATTCAAGAATCCTGTATCTGATCCGTTTCTATTTCGCATCAAAGTTTAGTCTTACCCGGTTTGGCGCGACTATTTTCTTAGGAATTAGAGACGGAATAGCAACTGAATCTCTGAATTCCGTTGCTAATCCGTCTCAATTCCGTTTGTACACTTTGTTTAGTTCTCACATCTAAGATCAATCCAATTGGTTCTCCACGACCTCTAAACCTGAAAATATAACTATAGGACGTACTCCATCGCCCAATAACTCCTGTGGGGTGCTAACATCCCCTTAAAAAGTAGAATTTGGCATACATACATCAACAATATATATCAACAACAAATATTAAAATGAGAGAAAAAAATGTACAACTCGACATTGAAAAAGATTTATATATCCTCGAAAGCTTGTCAAGTATAATAAATGTTCCAAATTTCTAAGTATTCACAAAAACCACCAATCCAATTGTTCAACAACCACCAATAAAAAACACCCAATCCTTTAAATATGTACAAAAATAACTATCAATCTAAAAGTCATCTAAACAACTATAAAAGTTATCTACAAAAGAAAAATTATAATCTCAAAAGTTACACAAACACCAAGAAAAATACCTAAATATCACCAAGTTGTTCATCTCTCGTAAGCCAATCTTGCATCTCTCGGTCAACATTGTCCTTTTACTGTGGTGGATCAGCGGGATCTATTTGCGGCGGCTGCTGCTGCTCATGAAGTGGTAGTGGTGGTGGTGGTGGTGGTGTGGCTGAGATAGGCCTGCTCCGTCCATGGTCATCCCGAATTGCCTTTGCATAAATGCCACAACCTGTAGTAATTGCTCGGCAACTCTAGCGAACTCTGAAGGTGGCACCATCTCCGGCATCCGGAATGTGCTAGCACCGGGATCTGCATATCTTCTCTTCTTTCCCCCTGAAGACCCGAGATCGTAAACATGCCCTTTGGGACACTCGTCCGCCACATTGAAGTACTCCACCTCATCATCCACCGGCTGGTCCGGTGTAGCCTGAGTCAGCTCCAGACGTCTCCTCTGGAGCTTATCCTGCGTGGATCAACAATAAATAACTTACATTATATGCTTTAAAGTAAACTTAGCACTATTTCACATTTCACTTCTATACTTACATAGAACCGCTCTAATCTAGTATCGATGAATGTCACCCCGTCGTGATTTACGGTGTGGAGATGCAAATACACTTTATTCACGGTAGGTGGCGTCTCGGATGTATTAGTAGTAGCTCGGCACACTTATATTCGCCAAACACAAATCAATTACATAGTGAACAAGTGTAGAAATGAAAAAAATAAATAAGAGTGTAAAAAACATTTACCAATCTTTCATTGGTAGTCACAAAAGACACCGAGCTACCACCGTGCTTCGAGGGTCTAGTCCTAGGTCCTTCGACCTCAGTGTTCCTATTCGTAGACGCTTGCCTAGACTTGGCAAGAAAGTCCTCGCTCTCCCAGTACTCCAAGTATCTCCTCTACGCCTCATCTGTAACAAAGTTTGGCTGAACACGATTCTTTTTTAACTTGTGCATCAATGCGGTGTACCTTGTGCCTACATGCGTGTCATACACCGCACGAATGAGATCCTCGTGAATCGCGTCATCCCGTCTAAAATATACCTATAAAATGGCGAGTGCAATTGTTACGAGACATTGAAAAACTAGTATAAATCCTAAGGCATTTATTAGTCTTGCGTACCTTCCATTGGCCCTAGTAGTGGTCTTTATGATGACTCGGTACCGATTTCCAACAATACCCTTTTGGAATCATCCATCTCTTGAAAACTTTTGTAATCCTCCGTGCACAAGAATGAGAAGGATGCAACTCCTGTGTTTCATTAAAATGCATAACATCTTAAAAAATTATTTAATAATTTACATCGATAATTAGAAATACATATATGAATAAAATACAAACTTACGTATTATTGGCAATTAGTGTGATCGGGATCCTATGCACGCGAGGGCCTGTCACCTGCAAGCCTGCTCTGCCGTCATAAAATGGGGATGCTGCTGGTGATGCGGTGGATGGAGGCGCAGGCCTCGTCAGTATAGGAGTGTCATGTCTTGATGTCGGCGATGGTGACTGCAACGGGCAATTTGGTATAGTTCTAGAGAACGATGTCGATGGTACAGGCGACGCGGACGGTATGGAAGGCGAAAGTGACGCTGACTGAAATCATGATCGAGTGAACGAGAAGTCAAAATCAATAATACAAGAATCGGCCCACGACCTCGACTGCCACGACCTCTTTAACCCCCTCGTGTGGCCTAACCATGAGGCCTAGTTGGTATTTTGATTTTAGAGGTCTGTGCTGCACCTCTTACGTCTGGATGATGTCCCCCTATAGGTATCCCTCTACCGCCCCGAGGTAATGTGCGCCCTCGAAGTGGGGGGTGATCACTATGAGCCATGAAACCTAACAAAACACCTATCTAAAACAATTGTGAGAAAGGTTTAGAAAATTCACGTAACGTCGATCAAACATTGACATAACATAGACATACATTACTTACTGTCATCCGTTTCAAATTCACTCTCATGACTAGAAGTTGATGATTCTTCTTCTGAATCATCTCCACTGTCGACAATGAAGTTATTGTCTTCTTGACTTGGACCCACTTCAACAATGACACGGGTCCCATTTGGATCATCCAGATTGTTGAAATTCGGAATTGCATCATCGATTACGCACTTGGTGGGTAAGCCATCTTGGAATGCAATCTCTGCCGAGCCTTGGTCATTATTGTCTTTGCTCGTTTCCTCGTCGGCGAGTTTTGGTTGACAGCAACAAACTGCTAGCCATTCTTGTCGTTCGTTCCTCAAATAAGGGTACGAATGGTAGTACACCTGAGTGGCTTTCATTGCAAGGACAAATGGCTTGTAGTTGTTATATCGTCGACTTCGATGAACCTCTACCAATTGAAGTGTTGGGTGAGTTCTCACACCATGATTCGGTGTAGGGTCATACCATTCACACTTAAATAAGACCACACGCTTAAGGCCGGTATATTCAATCTCTACAACCTCTTGCAGTACTCCATAATAGTCATGGGAAACATCGGCGTAGTTAGAACCCTTCACCAAAACACCGCTGCTTTGCGTCGATCTTTTAACGTCATATGTTGCGAAGTAGAACTTATACCCATTCACTAGGTAACCAGGGTACACATTACAAGATTGACTAGGACCAACCGAAAGATCAACAAGCGTCTCATCTATGATGGAATTTTGATCCTATTTATGAAAATTTAGAAATGTAAGACACATTACTTATGAAAGAAATTAACGAAACGATAACCTACAATAGTAATAACATTACATATGTTTGAAACCATATGGGAAAGTTGCGCTCTAGACTAGTATCGACTTCCTGCTCCCCCATTGCTTTAGTGATTTCATCGACAAAGATCTTAGAAGAAACGAACATGTAAATATCATGTCTTAGTAAAAGATGAATAATGAATGTACTTCATTATTGAATGAAAGTGACGGACATACTGGATGTAAGGAGCTATCTTTGGACAATTAAGCAGTATGTACGAATGAGCGGCATTATACTCCTGCTCTGTTAAGTACCGCTCCTTTGACTTGCCCATGGGTCGACCAGGATAAGTGAAAATTGAGAAATTTCCCACAAAATGCGGTGTGGGCCCGACGCCGCCATCTTCGTTTTGTTGCACTTTGTCATGCAACGTAAAGACTTGATCTTCGAAGTAGTAAGAACAAAACGATGTGACTTCTTCGACCAAATAAGCATTACACATCGAGCCATCAACCTTCGTTTTGTTCGAACATTGTTTTTGAAATGTTTAAGGTACCTATCAAAGTTTAGTTAATGTTGATTTAAAACTTATTGAATGGGGAAATAATTTCAGGAGCTCAAGATATTACCTCTCAAATGGATACATCCATCGAAATTGAACTGGACCGGCCAAACAGGCTTCGTAGGCCAAGTGGATTTGTAGGTGTTCCATAGAGTCGAAGAAGCTTGGAGGGAATATTTTCTCCAACTTGCAAATGATTTTTGGTATTTCAAACTCTAAGACCTCCATATCTTTGAAACTGACACTTTTCGTAGTCGGGGATAAAAAAGGCTTAGTTCTCTAATTGCAACCCAAATCGGGTTTAGGAGGAGTTCTCTGAATGCAATTGGTATCAACCGTTGCATGAAGATATGACAATCATGACTCTTCATGCCGAACATTCGCAATTTCTTTGGATCCACATATCGACCAAGATTCGAAGCATAACCATTAGGAAAACACAACTTTTCAACCCACTCGCGCAATTTTTGTTTTTTTGATATATCAAGAGCATAGCATCCAAGGATGTAAGAATTTGTCGCCGAATCAATGTGTAGAGAAGGTCGGTGACAATATTCACGAATATCTTGTCTCACTTTCGCATTGTCCTTACTCTTGCCCGGTACACACATAATAGTGTTGAATATGTTGTCAAAAACATTTTTCTCAATGTGCATGACATCTAAGTTGTGTCGGATCAAGTTTATCTTTTAATACGGCAAGTCCCAGAAAATGCTTTTTTTTCTCCATCCCAAACTCTTAGCTATCCGCCCATTCATAAAATCAGCTTCGATTTCTGTCACCTTCATCGAGCCTAACGATTCAATTTTTGCCATAATTTCTTGACTAGATCGCAAAGCGGGCGGTTCGTCATTTAGTACCATTTTGCCTCGAAGAAATTTTTTGGTCTTTCCTGAATTGTGATGCCTTCGACAAGAAACGACGGTGACAGTCGAACCACGATGTCTTTCCACCACTTCGCAATTAAAATGGATTTGTATCCTCCATACAATATGGACAAGCCATCTTACCATGTGTGCTCCAACAGGACAACATGCTATACGCAGGGAAATCACTAACAGTCCATAAAAGGGCCACTCGCATATGAGAATTCATCTTTATGGACACGTCGTAAGTAATCACCCTATTGTTCCATAAATCTTGCAACTCTTTCACAAGCGGTTGAAGGAACACGTCGATTTTTTGTTTTGGGTTGGTTGGTCCGGGAATGATAACCGTTAAGAACATAAACTCAGATTTCATGCACATCGACGGTGGAAGATTGTACGGAGTCAAAATTACGGGCCATGACGAGCACGATTTTCCTGAATTCCCAAATACTTGAAAGCCATCAGTGCATAATCCTAAACGAACATTCCGAACCTCGGCGACGAAGTCTATGTTGACATCATTAAAATGCCTCCAAGCTATCGAATCAGAATAGTGTTGCACAACATCTTCTGGCGAGGAATGTTCTCCATGCCATCGCATATGTTTTACCATTAACTCAGACGCATACAATCATTGCAATCGAGGGCCCAAAGGGAAGTAGTACATTTTTTGCAAGGGCATTTTTTGGTGTTCCGTCAATGACCTTGTCATTGTGCAATGTAGCGTGATTTCCCACACAATTTACATGATGTCAATTCAGACTCCACTCCCCAATAAATCATACATTGGTCCTCACAACAATCTATTTTCTCAACAGGTAGACCTAGACCTCGCATTAGTCTTTTAGTGGCATAAAAATTTTCAACCAATGAATTGTCAGTTGGCAAACAATCCTTAATCAATTTTATGATTTCACTATACCCTCGTTCAGATATATGATGTTCTGACTTGATCGCAAGTAATCTTGCCATTGCGGACAACGTTGTCATGATTTTGCAACCCGGTCACAATTGTTTGCTACTAGCCTTAATCATGTCATATAGTTGGCGTGCTCAGGGGTTTGGTGATTCTTCCACGTGATTCCAATTGAAACTTGGACCTGCCACATTGTGTAGCATCTTGTGGTAAGTTGTCGTATCAAAACCTTGCGCATTTGCATCATCAATATGGTTATCAAATTGGCAGAAGTTTTGCGGGTCTTCATCTCCATTCTCACTGTGTTCGTACCGATAGTGACATCTCGAAACAAATCCATACCTACATATATGGTATTCAACCGTTTCGACGTCCAGGTACGGTACAAGTCGATATTTCTTATAATTGCACGGACATCTAATCTTCCTTTCACTTTGGTATGTAGAACAATGTTTCTTAGCAAATGCTATGAATTCTTTGACCCTCGCCGCGAATTCAATTCGAACGAAGCCGTTGTCGAGACGATTGTACATCCAGTCTCGACTTGTACACGACATTCTTATTGTAATTGTGCAATTAAATTAGTCAACTAGTTTCATAATTCTCGACGGTACAGGTCTACTTGTGTGTCCAACTTACACAGTTTATTAGAAGGGGGAATCTGAGAACCTTCCTAACTATATGAGCGAAAAGCTTTGTTTTTATGCATTGAATAAATGTGGTTTGATACAAATAACATAAAACAAAACAAACTTTACATTTGTTGAGTTCTAACTTCATGTATGTTTGTGGATTGAATGTACTACTCTTAATCTTTGGAGAAATGTGTCTAACTTCATGTATGTTTGTGGCTTCTGTTTCTTTTGTTGATTTCAACTTTCTTAAGATCTAGCTCAATACATGACTGATACTTATAAGTCGATATTTATATGTAATTAGTAGTTTATTTTAATATATTTAATTATTGAAAGTATTTAAAATATATATTTAATTATATTTTTTGGTCATTTTTAGGTGAAACGGAGTGCGCGGTTGAATTCGTGGTGAAAAAATACTTAAAATGGAGTATTTACTTGCAGTGATTGGATGCCGAACAATTTGCCTCGAAATACACGTTGCGTTGTGGGTAAAATAAGAGACAGCATATTTCAACCAATAAGGAGCTGCCACGTCAGCATTTGACCAATCGGGTGATGACACGTCATTGCCACGCATCACAGCAGCAACCCAACAACACGTCACTCATTGGTTCTCCTCCAATCGCAAGCCGCCACGTAGCGTGTCTACATCGTCTCCTCCAATCACGCGTTGTCGCATCAGCCAGGAAGACCACGTCACACACTGCCTTATTTTCTTCTCGCGTTTCAGATACCGTCGAAATGCCTCAGGATCTGTGCTCGCACAAACTCCCAGTTTTTCGGTTGACCAGCGATTTTCGTTCGTGCCACGTCATGCCAGGTGGCGGGATCTCATTTGTCCAGCGCGTCATTAATACGTGGTTCGACTAATCAGAAGCGTCCATGTGGTGATAACTCACCACACACTCAAATAAAAGCCACAGTACTCGGCGAATGAGACGGCGCCAAGTAAGCGGTGGTGACAGGGGCGTTCCAACACGTCAGCCCGACATGAAAGACCAGTGAATCGCGTGCAGACACGTGGCAGAGTTGGAATTTTGATCTAAAAACACTTTTACGATGCTCCTCAACGCACGAGTCACCTCCACAACCCCCAAAATTAGTATCCGAGTCCAATTTGGAGTACTTTTATATATTATGAACATAGGTAATATTAGAAGAGAAATTAATTAGTATTTTTTAGAGATCAATTATTAGTTTTTAGTATTGATTTTTGAAGATGATGTCCGGCTAATTAATTTATTGCCTAAGTCGAAAGGGAAGCAGGTCGGGATCATGGATTCAAAACATATTATGTGAGATCTTTTATTTTATTATTTAATTAATTTAATTTCGCTTATTTCATTGTTGTTGATTTTATTTATTATGATTTAGATCTAGGGTATGTATATGGCCAATGCATGCTTTTAGATTGACAATCTACTATTATTTGGAATATTAGTATCCGTGTAATTGTGCTTTTAGACCAATAAAGTAACAAACATTTACCCGTTTGCCGTAAAACCCTTTCAGCTCTTGAGTGTACAACAATGAATCTAGGTTAAATCGGTAGCGGTTGTGACCCGGTTATCTAGGATTAGTGTTCCCACATATCTATATTACTGCAGTTAGCGTGTTAAACCTGAATAGCGGATGTCTAGGGTTATACATTAATTAGGGAAGTAGTTAGTGGCGGACGTCCTGGCTATCGAGATTAGGGAAAATAGGAATTTCTGGCGGATGTCGATTTTCTATAGCTAATCTAGGAGAATTTAAATTAATAATTTTTTGGGAAAGATTGAAGACCATGATTGCTATTGGATCTTGATTCTGATTTGTGGAACTGGAGATTTAGGTGTTATTTAGGCATTAATTAGGTTTTAATTGATTATTAATTAATTATTTTAATAATTAGTTAGTTGTTTTATTTTATTTAGTTTAGTTAAATTAGTTAGTTTAATTAATATTTATTTTAAAACCCGATTTTTCTTTTTGTTGTTTTAACCTAAGAAAGACAACCAGTCTCTATGGGATCGACCATTTGCCACTATCCGGCAAAATAGTTGGTTTAGGAATTTTATTTTATTTGACGTGTTCGGCGCGCATCAGATACCAAACAAAGTAGGCTATTTGGTGGTAATAATAAGAGCAACAAGGAGTTCAAAAAATATCATAAATCATAAGTTATAAGCGGCATACAAATACTACATAGGATCAAAGCTCCTAGTAGTTGTTCACTCGTACCTCCTTAATGTTAGAGGTTAGTTTAAATCTCTTGACGTTTTATGTGAAATAATAACATTAACTCAAAGAGTAATCATAGTTTTTAGAACCTTACCTAGTAGTAGAAAATATATATTTATAGGTACTATTCATCTATACCTACTCTTTTGGTAGTTTTATCTATACACACGCATATACACACAATTGAACCAAATATAGTAGGAAATACATGAAAAATGTGGCTTGAAGAGATCAAAGAATGTAAATTAAAAATAAAGCATAACACAAAACCTTACATCTCCAGAGCAATTATAGCAATAGAATGCAATCCAGACAAAACACGTTGCACTTCGACGACGAAGGATTTCTCGCTTCCGTATAGCTCGGCCACTTCCCTAATGCGCCTCTACATCAAAACCAAACCCAAAACCAAAACAATTCAACGTCCTACCAAACCAAATACGACAGTATACTTACACATATAATTTTGAATTTCTACCTTGACAATAGATGCATTACTATAACAATTAAATGTAGTTACGCATATAATTTTAAATTTCTACCATTTCACACCTTAACAAGTAAAGCAATGACGTAGAGCAATATCATGTCAAAGAGACTTACAAGTTCCACTGTAAAATTCTCAAGATTACTTACAAATTCATAGTCATGTGAAGTTATAAACCAAAATCAATCCTAAGAATATGCTTTATAATTTGTCAACCTCTAACTTGCCTATTTACACAAACAATACCGTATTCAACATATCTTAACTAGGAAACTAAAGTAAGTTAGGAAACTACATAAATTAGAGAATATACACCCAAAACCCAAATAAACAACTCAACAAATGAAAGCACAAAAAAACCTAAAATCCTCCACTTTTACATCAACAATGATAGAAATATTGAATCAAAATAAACAACTCAACAAATGAAAAAACAGGCAAAAAAATACCCAGAATCGATCATCGAACTTAAACACTAATAATCAACCCAAAAAAATAAAAATCCTATTTCATAGACAACCAGAATTCACGGTAATCAATAGCAAACAACTAGAAATCATAGCAATTCCGTCTCTAAAATCTCAATGAAACCCCAAAACCCTCAACACCCGACGCCTACCTCTATTCAAATCCAACGCCTTCTCTGTTCTTCCTTCTTCAAATCTAATGCCTCATTTGTCATTCCTTCTTCAAAGTCGAAGGCTTAGGGTCTGGCGATGTCAGACGACGAGGGATTCGGAGATGGCGAGGTACAACAACGAATAGCGGCGATGGCAGACGGCGAGGGATTCAGAGGCTCCATTCTCCGGCAGACGCCGACGGCATACCCGACAGCTATGTCGCAGTCTCAATAGCAGCGACGGTAGAGATTTCAGGGTTTGGGAGAGAGATTTCGGTGAGAGAGAGAGAGAGTTGACGGTGAGTGAGATTTCGGTGAGAGAGAGTGGAGAGAGAGAGAGAGAGAGAGAGAGAGAGAGAGAGTTCTATTGTAGTCGGTCCCCATTTTTCAATCGTCCAGATCGAAGCACGCACGAATCTCGAGACGTAATGAACGGTTGTAAAAAATTAAAGTTTTGTGGGAATGTTGGCGCCATTTTTTTGAAACGGAATCTAATTTCGTCTCTATTATGTCTCTATTTCCATCTCTGATCTCTCTCTATTCCATCTCTGAATTATTCAGTCTCTGAATTATTCCGTCTCAATTTCGTCTCAAACCATTTTTTCTTAGCAACGGAACTAAATTCCGTTGCTAATTCCGTTTCTAAATATCCTTTTTTTGTAGTGAGTACTACCAAGAATATGAAAATGTTTGAGAGAAGGATTTTTGCATTTCCAAATCTCATATTGAATCTTTTTAGTTAGTGACCTAAATAAACTATTTCTATAATGTGGGTAGCAATGTTTACTACTTTCCCCCTAAAACTCTTAGGCAGATGCTTCTCAGATATCTTGACCTTCGTTATTTCCTGAATTGTGCATTTTTTTCTTTCAATAACACCATTTTGTTGTAGTGTCTTAGGAGCAACATATCGATCGTGCTCAATCCCTAATTCAACACAATAATCAGCAAATTATTGATTCTGAAATTTTCATTCATGGTCGCTGCATAGTCGATCAATGGATACATCCTCATTCCTTTTCTTTTTTTGAAGTCGATCGGATAACTTCTTAAACTCATCAAACATTTATGCTTTACCATGCAACAAAAAAAATTCAAGTAAACTTTGAGTAGTCATCAACAATAACAAAAACATACTTCTTTCTCCCAAGACTCTCAATTTGCATTGTGCCAAACACGTCCATATGTAATAATTCCAACACATCTGATGTTAGTATGTCATTGAGGCCTCTGTGTAGACAAGCACTGTTTACCCCTTTAACATGGTTTACAAATGGAATCATACTTAGAGGTTAGTTTAGGAATACCTCTTACAACATCATGAGAGAGCAATTTCTGAAGTTGCTTGAAGTTAAGATTGTCGAATCCCAAAATTTCTAAATCAATAATTATGGCTACTCGGGGATTAATGAAGCTTAATTATGATTTTGGTTGTGAGTCGAGAGTTAAAGACCGATGAAATTGAGATTTTTAATTAATTTTATTTGTGTGATGTGTGCCAAGTGTTGTGTTATACATATTATGTTAATTTGCAAAATTTAAGTTAACTGAATAAATTTGATATTTTGCGTGGTATTATCTCGAGATACATGTCAAAATGAGTGCCGGAAAAATTAAAAGGTTGACCTGAACCTTTGTTTCGAATTTCATGAAAAATAATTGTATTTAAGTTTAAAAACTCAAAATGTACATTTAAATGAAGTTTACGAGTCGATGTGGGCTACGAGTCGATGTGGGCTTTAGACCTCGATTTGCGTGTCATCCGTTGTTCGAAGTAGTAAGAAAAGTCTAAAATAACGTTGTGAGGCTCCACATTGGGTTTTGTATCGTTTGGAGGTTCAGAACAAAAACGAGTCGTTGATGTGATTAAGAATAAAAAGGAGTTGCTTTAGTAAGAAAAAAAAAAAAAAAAAATAAAAAGGATTGCTTTAGTAAGAAAAAAAAAAAAAAAATTAAAATGATTCAGGGAGAGAGAGAGAGAGAGAGAGAGCGAGCTCTCTGCAAATATTGGGAAGTTTAAGAAAACAAAGAGTTGAGGGGCTCCTGGCTCTCTGCAAATATTTGGAAGTTTAAGAAAACAAAGTGTTGAGGGGCATCTAGTTAATTATGAGGGATTGGAGGGGTTAAAGGTGAAGAAAGAAAGAAAAGAAAATAAAATAAAATAAAGGAGATTAGCATGAGTCGCCTCCAACCCTCTCTATGTTTCTGGACTCTTCTCCTCTCTCTCTACTCTCCCGTCGACTCTCCATAACTTTTCGTCCTCTCCCCACATACCAACAGCCTTCCCAAGGTATTTCCGTAAGATTTGAGTGCGAGTTGACGAGCGTTGGAGGCAGAGAACTGAGGAGATCTAACTAGTAAATTAGACAGCAAAGAAATAAAAAAAAGTGACTGTTATTGCTTTTTATTTGATTTTTGGTATATTTGAATAGGATTTGGGCTCGGAGATGGATTGCCGTTGGTACTGGATTGTTGTTGTCGAGTTTGGAGCGGTGGGAGTGGTGATTGCACAAAATAATAATAATAATAATAATAATAAATAAAAGTTTAATGGCTGGCCTTGCCATGGCCAAACCAAGACAAGGCCAGGCCATGGCCAAGCAACGCAACGAGGCTGCCTTTGTCTTGCACAACGCAAAGCAAGGTTTGCCTTGTGTTTTGCAAGGCAAGGCCTTATGTCGTTGGCAGGGCTTGCTGGGTCTAGCCCATGCAAGACCAGGGGCGTCTCAAGGACACCTTGGACCTTGCCCAGGACAGTCCGATCATCCCCCGAGCCCACCTTACCCAAAATCGAAGCGATTCGACCTTTTGAGAAAAATATGAAAGAAATTCAGAAAAATGTAAAAATTCTTGGAATTGATTAAAATATAAATTGAAAATTGAGAATTTTTGGGGTTGGTATGGCGACTTGTGGCTCGTAACGCATGTTATGACGCCAAAAAAGGCTTGAAATTCGGAAAATTATATTTAAGTCTAGACAATGTATTTTGATGTCCAACAATAATTTTGAGTCAAAAATGAGATCCAAGCATTGGAGAATTTATTTTAGAAGTATTTTAGGGGTTTTGAGAAACGATTGGGTCAATTAAATTGCAATTAGTTGGAAAAATAACATAATTGTGTTGGAAACTTAGAGGATCTATAAATGAATTGTAGGACCGCAATTGAAACTCTATATAGACTAGTTTACTGACTCGAAGAGCAAGGCAATTGTGGTATTACATTTGTAAGGTTAAGTAAATCCCATAGTAACCTTTATTATGACGACACCTTCTAAACTAGGGTAGCACCCGGTCTAATCCCGTCATCAAGCCCAAATCTTGCCACATAAGACTTAACAATGTATTAGTCAGCTTTTTCAAAAAATTTCTCCTCACTAGTTAACTTTCCAATAAGCAATATATTATTCTCTTGTTAACAAATAAATCAGATTTAATTAAAATTTATGCATTTTAAACTTATTCAATGAAAGTCTTAACACTTTAGTGGAAGCTTTTAATTTAAATCCTAAGTATGTGGAAAACTAGGAAACAAAGATCACATGCGTATTTAAAACAAATTGGTGATAACAATATAGCAACAAGTGTCTAGTTGGGTAACTATCTCACATCCCATATATACATCCCCAAAAGTATATAAAAGACATATATATATATATATATAAATTATACAATAAAACCAAAAATCTACAAAAGTAGAAGTAATAGCACTCCAGATGCTCAGAGGTAGTCACCGATTTTCTCTTTGCCCGGTTTGCTACTCCATGGATTTGCATCCATCGTCATAAAAAATACAGTGAGTACAAGAAAAGATAGAAAGTAACACTAAAAGACATTTATCCACATTTTCAAATATACAACATATATCTAATAACATAACGATAAACAACTATGTTGAAAAGGAAATTATGCTATAAGATACATTAGCTAAACAAAAAGAAACTGACACATGACTAAACAGTAATGATCTAGGGTTGTTCGACTATGAGTTACATCATGTCGGCCTTTTTCCACTATTTAGGGCGTAGTAATTTTTTTTAAATACCTTCACATCATTACAATGCCCATCGCATAATAATTACTCACAAGTGCCCATCACAGAATAACTACTCACAAGTCACCCTGTGTGTCGCGCTCATCTCAATCATACCGTGGTCTTAGACACAAGAAGTCATACTCATCTCAATCATATCATGGTCCTAGCCATAAGAACTATTTTCATAATTCAATGAATGATATAGTTTAGGAATCCAATAATGTGATTGCATAATTAATGCACAAAGGAAATGGATTTACAAAACCATGTATCACCTACCTAATAGCATGCTATTTCACTTAACAATAACTTCAACAACCAAGAAAAACATAACACACGATTTAGATTCAATGAAACCATTTAATCAATAACCAATGTCATGGTATCAAACTCATGAAATGAGATAGAAAAACAAGCCATTGCATCTAAAGTACAATAGCTAATTCAATCCAAATGACTGTAAATGAATGGTAAAACATGAATGAAATATAAATAAATATCTCAATCAATTTACTTAAAATCAAGGCAATTTTTTTAGCTAATCTGGCCTCCCAACACCTCAAAACACATACCCGAGCCATTGAGACTCTTCCCTAGATTCCTGACATCATTAAACATGTTTTTAAGTGTTTTAGATTTTTAATTAGAGTATTTGACTTGTTTAAAGTGTCTAAATTTAAGTTTAGAAAATATAAAAATTTTGTACTGTCAGAGAACCTAGCACATTGGGTGACATGTCTAACGCGTTAATGACCTATTTAGTGTGGTACTCAAACTTATTAGCACGCTAGCAAACACGTTTAATGCGCTATGTGCAGGGAAACTCAAAATCTTGAAACTTTTAATTCTAAGTTTTCTCTCCACTTGGCTAATCCCAAAGCCTTTGGATCCATGTACTTCACCCCTAGAGACCCTAAACATCTGCCAAAACCATAAGAATAGCCATACTTTAATTATTTCACAAATTAATCAAATTAAACTATGTTAACGGTGTATGTAGAATTACCAAGCTATACACCGCACCTAGTTTGATCAACTCCTTCAATCCCACTAGAATTTCTTCATAAATAACTTGTCAATATTATGTGATCTCTTTCTCTAGTTTTACTTCTTCTCTAAGTTATATTTGTAGATCAATTGCATCTTCATCTCATGCATTATATACATATAGGATAAGGTTGATTTATAGTCATTGATTTTAATATACACATGTATCGCGAAACTAATCTAATGGCTTATAAACTGATTTCAACTCCACTAACTCTCCATTAACTTCATCTTACTAACACCAATTGCAACTCATTTGGTCTCTTGATGTGTTAACAAGTATCTCGAGGAATCTTAATGACTAATATTTTATTAAGCTAACTTAGATTTCATTTAACGTAAATCAACTATAGCTACATTATTACTACTATTTAAAGCCATACTAAGCTTAAGTAAACTTACACATTACTCTTTACCCTGGTCCCACGTCGACAAGCATCTCGAGGTGTGTCTCCGCTTACGTCACGACATCTATATACAAGTAGGAGTGAATTTGTAGTCTACACATATACGATACACTAGGCATTTAACACAATAAACATAACATATACCTCGGCCACATCCCTTCGGTCATGGCACATATCTCGATACGAGTCCCACATCACGGGTCAATAATCCTCATTTAAAGAATTAAACTAAGATTAGGAATTTAGGCCATGAAAAGACTTCCCAACTAATGAAAATCTCATCCTCGAAATTCAATTTCAAGTTAAAGTTTTACTTGACTCTAAAAGGTACAGAAACCTATCTTGCATATAGTCTTTCGATTCCCAAGTGAGTTTCGAGTCACCAAGATATTGCCACTTGAATAACACCTTTGAGATAGACTTGTCTCTCAACTATTGTATCTTATAGTCTAAGATTTAAACTGGTTGCTCCTCATAAAATATATCCTTGCTCTGGTCAATCTGGCTCAAGTCAACTGTAGGTCTTACACCTGCCTTTAACACAGCCACTCGTAGCATAGAAATAACTAAAACTTGATGAATCCATGACATTTATATAGGTAAGTCAAGCTCATTAGGAACTTTTTTGACCCATCTCTTGATCTTGAAAGGACCGATAAATCTTGATACTAACTTGCCTTTCAATTCAAATCTGTGAAGACTGCTTTGAGGAGAAACCATCAAATATGCAAAGGCTCCCTCGGCATATGTGAGATTACTGCGATACGTGTCTGCATTTTTTTTTCTTTCTTTTGTGCCCCTTTAAGCCTCCGGCAAATCCATCGTACTTGGTTAACAACAATTTCAGGCCTTAGCAACTCTTAGTCTTTTGGTTCAGCCCAACAAGATGGCGAGCGACACGGTTTGCCATATAAAACCTCAAATGGCACCATCTCAATGTTAACCCGATAACTATTATTGTATGCAAAATCACACAAAGGTAGGTACTCCTCCTAAGATCTACTAAACTCATATACTCAAGCCCTAAACTGTTGGGGCATGTGCCCTAGGTCAATCCATTAACTGTCTTTATGAATACTTTTAGTTAATAAAATAGAGGATTTCATTTGTTGTTTATTACAATTAATTTGCATGTTTACATTATAATAAGATACATGGGTATTTACAGAAATATCCTAAATGTCCCCAGTCGATCATTATACTGGGAACTATAATGAATTAAGACTAGTGTGAGTCTTGATTGATGATCATATGATGATTATAAGTATAGGGATACGAATCAAGATCATGAGTACTTGTTAGGGAACAAAGTCTTTGGACCAGACCCGCTATGAGAACATCACATGGATTAAGTCATAGTTGTTTCTCATGATAGGTATATTTTTCAGTCCTCTGACTTGAGATTACCAAAGACTTCCACATTAGGAACATAGTGATTTGACACTATCAAACGTTGTCTTTAACTGGACGATTATAAAGGTCGTGATTGGTTACTATGTGAACAATGTGATGAAGTTGTGTAATCAAGATAGAATTTGTCTCTCTCATATAAAGAGAGATATCTAGTGGATCCCTAGATGTGTTAGATTGTTAAAAGGCCTAATCTAAGTGAATTGATATTGATCATTGTCACTTGGATGTTTTCAGTCTACCTAAAGATCGAGACTAGTACGATTGAACATGTTGGATGACAATTCCATGCCTTATGTTTGATCAAAAGGATATCGTGTGACAAAAGGATGTTATATACACTATTAATTAGGTTGTATCGATTTGATATTCGTATAACTTGGGTAGTCATGATGTCTTGCTAGAGGCCGCTTATGACTTGTATACCAAAATGTGTTTTGGTACACTGCCAACGTTGTATGAGCCTATTAGGTCGCACACTAAAAATGGTTTTGCGAGATTTTAAGATGGTTCAGAAAAATGAATTTTATATGATAAAATTCTTGACGAAACGTCCTTGTGGTGTATTACACTTATACTTCTTTAAGTAGGGGTATACGTGTAATTTACTTAACCGTCTATATACAAGGGTTGTATAAATAGACGCTTTAAGTTAGAACACACGTACGAAAGATCAAAAGGCCAAAACTCTTTTTTCGTTTAAGAAATGACTTAGGGTTTTTGGTATGCTCTGGATCGTTTTGGAGAGAAACAAAAGGTTTGGTATTCTCTTCGAAGCTAGCACTACGAATCTCGGTCGTCGTTCGTGTGTGGACTACTGGTAGAGGGCGTTCGTCGTTGGCAGCGCCTTAGAGATCGATTAACCTTCAGAAAGGTACATTGCGACTAAGGTATGATTAAGTTTTCATGGTTTAAACGTTTTTAATGGAATTAGATTCGGATCCTGTTGAGGTTTTTGTCAAAATTGTTTTGTAATCTCCGCTGCGTATGAACCCCAAAACCCAACAGTGGTATCAGAGCCATCGAGTTCGATTCCATTAAATTCATTGCATGTTTTCTTCTGATATATACATGATATATGATTGAAAGCATGTTAATAGTTGATGTATATGTGATATACATAAGTTGTCTTTGAGATTTATTATCATGTTTTGTGTATATGATACACATATTCGTGATTTAATTAAAATCAGTTTCGTACATGCTTGTAACCATGTTAGGTTAATTCAAATAATTTTAATGAATTGAATTTCGTGTTCTGTGATCCATGACACCATTAGGTTCGATTGGGATAGTAGTTCATGATTCAATTACATGTTTGTGATTATTTGGATGAGAACCGAAATTGCAAATAATTAATTTTCAAAATTATTTATTCATAAATAATTAATTTTCGAAAATTATTTGTTTATAAATAATTAATTTTCGAAATTATTTATTTATAAATAATTAATTTTCGAAATTAATTATTTATCTTGTTATATCTATTTTGTTATGAAGTTTCTATTTGATAAAGATAGATAACAAATTAGAATAAGAGATAAATATCAAGAATCTTGTTATTGGTGATATACTAGGATTCAAATATCTTAAATCCAAAATAAATAATTAATTTTCGAAATTAATTATTTATCTTGTTATATCTATTTTGTTATGAAGTTTCTATTTGATAAAGATAGATAACAAATTAAAATATGAGATAAATATCAAGAATCTTGTTATTGGTGATATACTAGGATTCAAATATCTTAAATCCTAATTGGATTAGGATAAGATGATTAGTTAGATGTTGGCCCAGGTTAATTAAAATTTTTTAATCGACTTAATTTCGGATAAATTAAGGGGTTAATTTATGATAATAAAATCAGCAAAAATTATGATTTTCTATAGCGAATTTTAATTTTCGGAATTGAGATTCGTCTTCTAAAAAAAAAATCTCCAAATTGTTTAGTGATTGAACAAATCAATAAAATATATGATATTTCATTGTTTACATAAAATCACTAAAACTGAATAAAATCCCTCTATTAAATTTTAAGTCTCGTGCCATCCATTTTAAACACTTGTCAAGGCCTCGATCACACTAATATAGTTTCAGCCATAGTTGGGTGTATTGTGTTATCTTGGTGAGACAAGTTGGGTAAGAGTTACCTTAATGTTTAAAATGGTCCGACTTAATAAAGCCATCAAAATAGTTTTGAGCTTTAGGCAAATGATGAGATAAAAACATGTTAAGACATAAGATGTCCCATATCTCATAAAAGGATCTAAAAGTCACATAAGATGTAATTGGTAACTGCTACCTACCTAAATAATCTAGTTATGTGTTTCATGCCATAGCTGTCATAGAATTATGTGAAATATGGATTTTAGTCCCTTAAATAAACAGTATGTTTTAGGAAGGTTGTTAATTTAGTGGGAGTCTATTCCTCTATACTATAATAAAATTTGCATAATCTTTATTGTAGATCAATGACCTCTTCAAGTAACAATAATCCCTTGTCACTGCGATCCATCCTTGAGAAGGATAAGCTATCTGGGACTAACTTTCTTGATTGGTTCAGAAACTTGAGAATTGTTCTTAAGCATGAACGCAAGTTGTATGTCCTGGATTCTCCAATCCCTGAGGACCCACAAGCCAATGCTACGAAAGCTGTGAAGGATGTGCATAATAAGCATGTCAACGATTCTACTGATGTTGCATGTATTATGTTGGCAACTATGGTTCCTAAACTTCAGAAGGACATGGAACTAATGGAAGCCTACGACATGGCTATAACGCTGACGAAAATGTTCCAACAGCAAGCTAGATAAGAAAGGTTTGAGACATTCAAGAACTTACGTTCTTGCAAGATGATTGAGGGTGCGTTACTTAGTCTTCATGTTTTGAAGATGAAGGGCTATGTTGACCAGCTTGATAGACTAGGATTTCCCATAAGCCAAAAGTTGGCAACGAATTTGATTCTGAATTCATTACCAGAGAGTTACTCACAATTTGTGATAAACTACAATATGAATAATATGGAGAAATCAATTTCAGAGTTACATTTGATGTTCAAAACTGCTGAACAAAATATCAAGAAACCTCCTAGTAATGTATTGATGGTCCTAAAGGGAAAGGGAATGAAAAAGAAAGGCAAAGGCAAGGCTAGAGTTGCCAAGGTGTTGATGCACTGTCGCAAAGCCTATGGAACAAGTCAAGCCCCAGCCTGTTCCTGCTTCAGAGCACCCAAAAGAAAAGGAAGAAGATTGTCATTTCTGTAATCAAACCTATCTTTGGCATTGTCGTCTCAGACACATAAACGAGAAAAGCATAACGAAGCTCCATAAAGATGGACTCTTTGATTCATTTGATTTAGAAACATATGAAACGTGCGTATCTTGTTTACTAGGCAAGATGACTAAAATTCCCTTTACTGGACACAGTGAAAGGGCAAGTGATTTATTGGGTCAAATACGTACTAATGTATGCGGTCCTATAAACACAATTGCTAGAGGAGGTTATCAGTACTTCAATACATTTACTGATGATTTTAGCAGATATGGTTATGTATATCTTATGAAACATAAAGCTGAATCATTTGAGATGTTTTGAACGTTTCAAAATGAAGTGCAGAATCTACTTGGTAAAACTATCAAAACACTTCGATCAGATCGAGGTGGTGAATATTTAAGCCAAGAATTTGATGATCATCTTAGAAATTGTGGGATTGTCCCCCAATTGACTCCACCAGCAACTTCATAATGGAATGGAGTTTCTGAAAGGAGAAATCGAACCTTATTAGATATGGTTCGATCTATGATGAGTCATGCAGATCTTCAATTATCCTTTTGGGGTTATGCATTACAAACTACAACTTTCACTCTAAATCGAGTTCCTTCTAAAGCAGTTGATAAAACACCATATGAGATATGGTACGAGAAGAGACCTAGTTCGTCTTTTCTTAAGATATGGGGTTGTGAGGCTTACGTAAAGCGACAAGTCTTAGAAAAACTAGCACCTAAATCTGATTAGTGTTTATTCGTAGGGTATCCTAAGGAAACAAAAGGATATTACTTTTATAATCCCGCTGAGAATAAAGTGTTTGTTACTCGGTATGGTGCCTTTATGGAAAAACAATTTATTTCAAAAGACACTAGTGGGAGAGAAATAAATCTTGAAGAAGTTCAAGAATTACAGATAAACACTGAATCGCTACTGGAAGTTCAACAACGTTCCAACCAGTTGAACCTCCGCAAGTGACACAAGGCCCACGTAAATTTGGTAGGGTAAGACATGAGCTAGAGAGATTTGGATTTCTCATTACTGATAGTCGTGATGTGTTTCTTATGGATCAAAATGAGCCCACCACTTATCAGGAGGCTATGTCTGGACCAGACTCAGATAAATGGCTCGGTGCCATGAATTCCAAGATGCAATCCATGTATGATAACCAAGTTTGGAACTTGGTTGATTTACTTGAAGGTGGTAAGACCATTGGATGTAAATGGGTTTTCAAGAATAAAACTGACATGGATGGCAATGTGCATACTTTTAAAGCAAGACTTGTAGCAAAAGGTTTCAGGCAGACTCAAGGTTTTGATTATGATGAAACTTTTTTGCCAGTAGCCATGCTTAAATCCATAAGAATTTTAATTGACATTGCTGCATATTATGACTATGAGATATGGAAAATGGATGTAAAAACAACATTTCTTAATGGAAAGTTTGCTTGAGGACATGTATATGACACAACTGAAGGTTTTGTACATCCTGAGAATTCTAGGAAGGTATGCAAGCTTCAAAGATCCATTTATGGATTAAAGCAAGCTTCTCGGAGTTGGAATATTCGTTTTGATGAAACAATCAAGGATTTTGGTTTTATTAAGAACGAAGATGAGCCTTGTGTATACAAGAAGGTCAGTGGGAGTGTAGTTTTTCAGGTACTGTATCTTGATGATATATTACTCGTTGGAAATGACATCCCAACATTGCAGAGTGTCAAGTCTTGGTTAGGGAAGTATTTCTTAATGAATGACTTAGGAGATGCAACCTATATCCTAGGGATAAGGATCTATAGGGATAGATCTAAGAGGCTAATCGGTCTAAGTCAGAGTGTTTACATAGACAAGGTGTTGAATAGGTTCAGTTTGCAAGACTCTAAAAGAGGATTGTTGCCAATGTCTCATGGCATAAGTCTCAGCAAGAATCAATGTCCTAAGACAAATGATGAGTGAGACCGTATGAATAAGATTCCATATGCATCAGCTATTGGATCTATCATGTATGCCATGTTATGCACTCGACCTGATGTGTCATATGCTTTAAGCACTACAAGCAGATATCAGTCAGATCCTGGTGAGAGTCATTGGATAGCAGTAAAGAACATTCTTAAATACTTAAGAAGGACTAAGAAAATGTTCTTGGTCTATAGAGGTTTTGAAAATGATCTAGTTGTAAATGGTTACACAGATGCAAGTTTTCAAACTGATATAGATGATTTTAGATCGCAATCCGGATATGTGTTTATTTTGAATGGGGGTCCAAGTAAGGTGGAAAAGTTTGAAACAAGGCGTGGCGGATTCTACAAAGTGAATATATTGCGGCGTCCGATGCAAAGCAAAAGAGGCAGTTTGGATCAAAAAATTCATTTCATAACTAGGTGTGGTTCCAAGTATTGCTAACCCTGTTTGTTTGTATTGTGACAATAACCGGGCAATAACACATGCCAAGGAACCTAGATCACACCACAGATACAAACATACACTCAGGCGTTTTCATCTCATCAGAGGAATTATTGAGAGGGGAGACATAAAGATTTGCAGAGTACCTACTGAAGACAACGTTGTGGATCCATTGACAAAAGCTCTTCCACAAGCAAAACATGATGGTCATGTTAGATCATTAGGCATTAGATGCATATATGATTGACCCTAGTGCAAGTGGGAGATGTTGGGGCATGTGCCCTAGGTCAATCCATTAACTGTCTTTATGAATACTTTTAGTTAATAAAATAGAGGATTTCATTTGATGTTTATTACAATTAATTTGCATGTTTACATTATAATAAGATCCATGGGTATTTATAGAAATATCTTAAATGTCCCTAGTCAATCATTATACTGGGAACTATAATGAATAAATACTAGTGTGAGTCTTGATTGATGATCATATGATGATTATACGCATAGGGATACGAATCAAGATCACGAGTACTTGTTAGGGAACAAAGTACTGGACCGACCCGCTATGAGAACATCACATGGATTAAGTCATAGTTGTTTCTCATGATAGGTATATTTTTAAGTCCTCTGACTTGAGATTACCAAAGACTTCCACACTAGGAACATAGTGATTTGACACTATCAAACGTTTTCTTTAACCGGACGATTATAAAGGTTGTGATTGGTTACTGTGTGAAAAATGTGATGAAGTTGTGTAATCAAGATAGAATTTGTCCCTCTCATATAAAGAGAGATATCTAGTGGATCCCTAGATGTGTTAGATTGTTAAAAGGCCTAGTCTAAGTGAATCGATATTGATCAATGTCACTTGGATGTTTTCAGTCTACCTAAAGATCGAGACTAGTACGATTGAACATGTTGGATGACAATTCCATGCCAAAAGGATATATGTTTGATCAAAAGGATATCGATTTGTGTGGGACATGAAAGGATGTTATACCAAAATGTGTTTTGGTACACGCCAACGTTGTATGAGCCTATTGGGTCGCACATTAAAAATGGTTTTGCGAGATTTTAAGATGGTTCAGAAAAATGAATTTTATATGATAAATTTCATGACGGAAACGTCCTTGTGGTGTATTACACTTATACTTCTTTAAGTAGGGGTATACGTGTAATTTACTTAACCGTCTATATACAAGGGTTGTATAAATAGACGCTTTAAGTTAGAACACACGTACGAAAGATCAAAAGGCCAAAACTCTTTTTTCGTTTAAGAAACGACTTAGGGTTTTTGGTATGCTCTGGATCGTTTTGGAGAGAAACAAAAGGTTTGGTTTTCTCTTGAAGCTAGCACTTCGAATCTCGGTCGTCGTTCGTGTGTGGACTACTAGTAGAGGGCGTTCGTCGTTGGCAGCGCCTTAGAGATCGATTAACCTTCAGAAAGGTACATTGGGACTGAGGTATGATTAAGTTTTCATGGTTTAAACATTTTTAATGGAATTAGATTCGGATCCTGTTGGGGTTTTTGTCAAAATTGTTTGTAATCTCTGCTGCGTATGAACCCTAAAATCCAACATAAACATATCCTCGAAAACCTGAATCGAACTCTTAGTCTGCCTATTTGTCTAAGGGTGAAAGGCTATGCTGAATTTTAGGCACGTACCATACTATTCCTGGATACTCCGCCACATCCTAAATGTATACATAGCATCTATGTCTGATGCAATAGTCAATGGTACCCCATGTAGTTTTATAATCTCCCTTTCGAACAATATGCTCAATTGGTCAAATGTGTACTGAGCTACAACTGATAAGAAACAGTCATATTTCATCGTGGAATAGGAAGCGACTATAATAATACTCTAGGTCTACGATGCTCAGCCTTCACCAACTGGCAAATCCCACAATTCTTGATGAACTCGGATATATCCACTTTCATCCTAGGTCACCAAAAATGTCTCTTCATATCATGGTACATCTTGGTCCTACTTGGATGAAGAATGAACCAGGAACAGTGTGAATCTTGAAGAATCTCATCTTTCAGCTTTGCCACTGAAGGTATCTACAATCTACCTCTAAATCTCAAACACTAGTCTATTGTCTTTTTCTAGCCAGCACATTCAGTTCTTAGCTAACTCAATAAATTTCAGGTATAAGATGTCGGCTCTTTGACCCTCTAACACTCTCTAGGTAGACACTTTTGTAGCCTCATCTACGCACAAATTATCACTTGAGTGTGGATAGGAATATCTGTCCGACACATCACCATCGCTGCCTCGAGTAATCCAAACTTATGCGTCATATGGCATTTGAAAACCTTATCGTTTCCATTTGGTATCCTACTCAACACATCAGCAACTACTTAACTTGTCCTGGGTGATACTCCAGGGAAGATTCGTAGTCATTCAAGAACTCCAACCATTTGTGATGTCTCATATTCAATTTTTTTATGTGAAGAGATATTTTAGACTCTTATGATCATTATAGGGTGTGAATCTCTCTCCATACAAATGATGCCTCTATATCTTCAAAGCAAAAACCACTGCTGTTAGCTCTAATTCATGAGTGAGATAGTTTTTCTCATATATCTTCAGTTATTTGGATGCATAAGCCACTATGCCTATATCCAACATCTACACACATCCTATACCTATATGAAAAGCATATGTGTATGCAAGGACTCCCTGTCTAGCCTTTGCAACACTAATACAAGTGCGGTGGTCAACAATGTCTTTAGCTGAGCAAATGCCTACTTGCATTTATTAGACTAATCAAGTCTTACGTCTTTTTAAGTCAATCTGGTAATCAGTGAAGCGATCTTCAAAAAACCATTCACAAATATATGGTAATACCCTACTAGCCACAAAAAACTCCTAATATCAATAACTAACAGTGGCGCCGACTAATCTATAATAGTTTGAATCTTTGCTGGATCTACAACAATACCAGATGTTCTAACATGCCCTAAAAACATGACATCTAACAACCAAAAATCATACTTGCTAAACTTGGTATATAGTCGGTGCTCTCTCAAAGTCTGCAATGTCTCCCTGAGGTGCTGCTCATGATCCTCTCGAGTCCTTAAGTATATCAATATTTTATAAATGAAAACAATTATAAAGCGGTCAAGAAACAGTCTCATCACCTCATGCATCAGATCCATCAACATGGCAAGGGCGTCGGTCAAACCAAACAGCATGACTATAAACTAATAGTGTCCATATCTCGTATATTATGTTGTCTTGGACCTATCCCCATCCTTGATTTTAAGCTGATAATACCTTGATCTCAGGTCTATCTTGAAGAAAAATTGCACTCCAATCAGCTGATCAAATAAATCATCAATATGTGGCAATAAATACGTGTTCTTGATAGTGACTTTATTCAGCTATCTATAGTCAATATACAGTTTGAAAGTATCTTGCTTCTTCACAAATATGACAGGTGCTCCCCATGGAGACATAAAAGTGTAATAAATCCCTTCTGTCTTAAGTCTTAAAGTTGACTCCTCAACTCCCCCAACTCTCTCTGAACCATGTTGTATGGTGGTGTAGAAATAGGTCTAGTACCTAGTACCAACTCAATGATGAAATTTATCTCTTTCGGTGGTTGCAAACTAGTTAAGTCATCTGAAAACACATGAAAACTTGCATATAATCGGAATCTCCTCAAATTAGGTAATTAAGGTGTAATGGAAGGAATCAAAGAAAAATGAGAAGAAATAGGGCAAAAACCCACAAAATTAGTGTTGGTGTCATGGAAGCAAGAGTTGACTCTGTGGAAATACAAGGCACGGCATGGGAGAGAAGAAAAAATGAAGAATATTAACTTTGATTTGGCTCAGTGGCGGTACCGTGGCATACAAGGGATAGCACTGAGATACACAAAGGGCGCACCAATACTATAGGAGCTCAAAAACATACAAAGAAGTAGTAGCACAGTAGTGGCGTAGTTGCTTAATATGCAAGGCACTGTCGCAGTAAATGACAGTGACAACTTTGCAAGAAATAGAAAGTGAAGCTTTGATTCGGGTTAAATTGTATTTTAAGGTTCTAATTATTATGAAGGAGTATAAATAGGTATTTGGACGTGGTAAACTAGGAAGACACCACCACATAGAAGGATATTAGCCTCCATTAGAGTAAGTTAGCATTGAGTTTGAGTATTAAGGAGGTTTTTGTTGGAGAAATATTGAAGATTACATATTTGCAATCAATATTTGATTTCGTTGATTAATTCAAGATAATATTTACATTCATCTTTAATTTGCAATGATTTCCATTATGAATTATGATATATGTGTTTAGTGAAGTGTGAGTAGTTTATTTATTTTAGGGATCATTGGATCCTATGGTATGAATGCTATACTTTGAATAGGAACAAAAAGTGATAATAAAAAGTGCAATGGTTAGAATTTGTATTGATTCTAAGCTTAATGCTTTAAACATCTTAATCACGTGCCTTATGAAATTTGGCTTTAGGAGTTATCGTGGCCATTGAAGTTTTTAATCCAAACATGAATGGCACAATTATAAAATACACAACATCGAGCGATAGTGTTGATTAGGGAGGCGCGGACAGTAAACTTAGTTAGTTATGAATCCAATGATTTAAGAATTAAAGCAATATGGAGCTTATGTTATTCATATCGATAGTTGGAGTTCTAGTTTGTACATTAGAATGCTCTCCGTCACAACAATAGGTTGAAGTGGATTTGAAGGAAATCTGTTTATTCTAATTAGGCATCGCACATGATATATTGAGATGTAACATGAATACGAAGCATAGTATTAAGTTACCTAGGTAAAGTTGTGAACTAAGATATCCTTAATATAAGAAGTCGACTAAAGTTTAAAGTGATTGTTAGAATAGTTTAGATTAGTATAAAATCAATTAAAAGTGAATCCCTTAGCAATAATTCAAGTTAAGTAGGTAATAAACTACTAGTGCAAAAACCTTTCCCTGAGGAAGATATCCGTGATCAACGTAAGTTGATTGCAATATTACTACAAGCGAGCTATTATACTAGCACACGCATGCCAAGTTTTTGGCGCCATTGCTGGAGAATAATGAAAGACTTCTAGACAAGTTATTTCCACTTGTGAAGGTAAGCGAAAAAAAACTTGAGATTAATCAGTTCAAGTTAGAAGACACCGAGTCTCTTAGCGAGGTTTGGGAAAATTTAAAAAAGATGCTGAGGAGATTTCCGACACATGGATACATGAAATGGAAACAACTTCAAATTTTCTACTATGGGATGAACCACAACACGAGAACGCTAGTATATGTTGCGTCAGGTGGCTCTCTACTTACAAAGGATGTGGATGTAAAATTGGATCTCTTTGATCTTATGTCTCAATATTCTACTGTCGGTACTTGTTCCATAGTAAGGAAACTAGCAGGCATCTATGAGATTGACTCGCAAGCAGAAATTATGGAACATCTATCAAATCTGAGTAGTTAGATCACAAAACTTCATATGGGACAATAAAGTCCACAAGTAGCATAATAACCCATGAATCACCAAGGCATGGTGATTGACCAGATGGACATACAGAAGGAATGGAACATGAAGACATCAATTTCATGAACAATAAAGGCTATGGAAGCAACTTCAGGTCGAGAAGAGTGGCTCCTCAGCGGTTTTATAAAGGATACAACAACAACAACCCGAACTTTTCTTATGGAAATCCTGATAATGCATTGAAGTTACCTCAAGGTTTCAAAGAACAAGTCCAACAGGGTAAGTTAGGGCAGAGCGAAGAGATGACTTCACTTAAGTCAATTGAGAAGTATTTGCCAGCAAGCACGCCATTGAAGTAAGAGATAGAGAGCGTAATAAGAAGTACGAGGAAGATTTGGAAGGAATAAAGCAAGCCATGAAAAGGATGGATAATGAGCAGTAACAATCCATCAAGAACCTAGAGAGGTGAATTGGTCAACTTTCTATAGCCTTGAACTCAAGAAAAGAAGGATAGTTTCCTAGCAATACCGCTGCCAATCCCAAGGAGAACGTGAGTGCCATTCAAATGATGAGCATTATGGAAACAAAGGAGCGGAGATAAGACCAAGTAATGTATAAGCATGAAGAAATGCATAAGCCAAAAAAGGTCAATACAATGGAATTCAAGATGCGTGAAAATTTAAAAGAAGTGCAAAAGGTTGAGGTTCAGAAAGAGGCACTATTATTTGCAGACTATCTTAACTACTTGGCATGCAGAGTATTTCTCTAGATTTGATAAATACAGCGCGAAAGAAATTCCTAAGTGATGTGAAGTCTTATTTCTGGGATGAGCCAAATTTATATAAGATATGCAATGATGGATTGATTTGACGATGTGTAGTAAAGGAGGAATTTATAGGAATTTTGGGAGGATGTCATTCACCACCATATAGGGGACACTTTGGAGCACAAAGAGCAGTAGCTAAGGTGTTGCAATGCGGGTCCATTTGTCTAAATCTATTTAAGGACTCATATATATTTGTGAAAACTTGTAATGAATGCCAACGAATAGGAAATATTTCTATAAGGCAAGAGTTTCAGTAAACCACATTTTAAGAAGTTGAACTCTTCAACGTTTAGGGAATGAATTTTATTGGACCATTTTCTACTTCAAATGGGAAACAATATATACAGTTAGCAATGGATTATGCATCCAAATGGGTGGAAGCCATAGCAACCACAACTAATAACTCGAAAGTGGTCATAGAGTTCATAAAGAAAAACATCTTATGTCCATTCGAATTAAAGCACTAATCGGTGATGGGGGTTCACATTTTTGCAACAGGGCTTTAGACACGTTATTAAGAAATATGGAGTTAGGAACAAGACCTCGCTGACATATCATCCTTACAAAAATGGACAAGCGAAAGTAAGTAATAGAGAAGTGAAACAAATATTGGAAAAAACTAGCACTAATAGAAAGGGTTGGGGCATTCCACCTGGAAAAAGAATTTAGGGCATATAGGACAACATTCAAAATACCAATTAGCACATCTCCGTATCGGTTGGTGTAAGGAGAAGCATGTCACTCACCAGTATAATTAGAGCATAAAGCATAATGGGTAGTTAAAAAGCTCAACATGGATTTTCAAGCTGTAGGAAATGCCAAATTACTTCAACTGATGGAACTAGATGAGTTTAGATTTAGCATATATGAAAATGCTAAGCTATATAAAGAGAAATCATGATAATGGCATGACAAAAGAATTGGACATCAATAATTTGAGCCAGGGCAATTAGTATTGTTATTTAACTCAATACTGAAATTGTTTCTAGGTGAATGGAGATCACTATGGTTAGCACCATTCAAGGTAGTTGCCACTTAGCTTATGGAGTGGTAGAGCTAATCACCAATAGTAGTAAGACATATACAGTAAATGCTCAAATGATTAAGATGTTTTACAGAATGGAAGTAGGGCAATATGAGCTTGATGGTTTCAAGAAGCAAATAATCAATGCCTTGAAGAAAAAGAAGGGGAGACAATGATAAAAAGCCAAGAAAGAAAATGAAGGACCTTTCGAGAAAAACCCACAAGGGAATGGCATCAAGTTAGTTCCAAAGAAATCGAGACCAAAGTTCAAGTTCTTCTCGCAACTTTAATCGATCAAAAGGCATGATCCTGGAGAGATAAGCATAAGCATGCCGATAAACATTAATGGGCACTATTTCTGAGATTTCTTATGGAATACGGGAAGCCTCGGTCAATGTCAAGCAACTGATGGAAATGATTCATGCAGACTTAAAGATCAATTGTCCGGATACAATGAATTTGCAAGTAGCTGATGGTAATTTGATACCTGCTATAGGAAGGTTTTTGAATGTGCATGTGAAAGTAGGTAGATTCACATTCATCACGGATTTTGAGGTCGTGAACCACAACATGGACGATGATGTATCTATGATACTTTGGTGGCCATTCTTGAACACGACTAAACCAAATTTGGACGCAAGAAAAAGAAAGATCACGATGAGTATCAATAAGGGCAATGACGTTGAGAAGGTTGTCTTTATTGATGGTGAAGAAATACATCTAAATAGGAATGACATCATAATCTCCAATTTGAACAAGGATATTTTTTATTTAGACTCGAATTAAACGAGCGAATGGGCGTCAGGCCGATGACGTTAAATTAAGCACTATTGGGAGGCAGCCCAGGGTTCTAAAATTTCAAAATTTTGAATTTTAGTTAGTAGTTAGTTGTTTAGTTTAATAATTACAATTCATGAATTTTAGTTCTAAATTTTGAAAAGCTTGTATTGAATGTACAGGAAAGACCATTTGCCAGGTGATGATTCATCGGAATGGAAATGTCTCGAGAACTCATTAAAGAGCGAAGGATTTTAAAACGGTGAAGGTAAAATGCATGGGCAAATCAAAAAGTAAAATTTATTAATTTATATTTTCATGCGATCATGACACTTTGTGTGAGTTGTACACAAAGTCGGAGGAGCGTAGAAGACAATTAGTGAAAAATCATACGCGAAGATATGGGCAGATGAGCCGATGCCTTAAGTACAAGCCATAACGCTGAGGTGGTAGCAGACTAAAAGAATAAAGAAACCCTACTACATTATTGATGCAGTGGTGGCATTGTCACAGTGTCGTGCCTCTAACTCACGGCGCCATGGTTGAAGTGAGGGCTTTGAACCCATTTTTCACATCATTCTCCATACTTGCAGTTAAACCTCACCAAAAACCCCTAAGCATACACACCTCTAGATCTAAAGTTTGATCATTTCTAAGTGAGATTAGTGAGTTCCTAGTTATTTACAGTGAAGAAATAAGCACATTTTGGATTTGCACAAGTGGAAGAGTAAGGGTTTTGAATTTTGAATTTTGATTCCAAAAGAGCTAGTGTTTTAGTCGGTGAGAAAAGTTAAGAGTGCTTGGTTAGATAAAGACTTGTTAGAGTGATCTACACCGAAATTTCATCCGCCATTAAGCCATATGCACAATTTCTTTTATTTATGCTTTGAATTTTAAAACTTTTGACGATATTGTATGAAATTGTTGATTTGAGGTTGTAGGATAGGTTTTGCAAGATCGTGTGAATATAAGCATCAATATCACCTATGGAGACTTATTTGATCTCTTTGAAATTATTTGCCCTATGCATGATCCATGTTATATGAATTTTGATTTTTTAGATGATTTAAAGACCGAGTTGCATTGCATTATTATTAGTTGCTTGAATTGGAAGAAATGGCAAGAACAAGAAAACAAGTTACCCAAACTAGAGCTAATGATTTGAGGCATCTAACTCTAGAAACACTAATAAAGAAAAGCCCAAACCTTTCAATCCAAATTTTTCATTAGTAGAGGAGCAAAGGAAAGATATGAGAAAATCTTACGTATGGAGTTCATTTGCGAAAAGGGAATTAATTTTCGGGCCAAATATGATAAAAGAGCAAAAATCTTCATTAGGCACCAAAATTGGGAGCAACTCACTCAAGACTATAGGAAAAATAACGTTAAAGGAGAGTGAGTGGGATCATTGTTGAATTCTATGCTAATGCAAAGTTCACAGCTAAGTATGAGCCACTGAAGGTGAGAGGAATTTTAGTTCCGTTTAATAGACGTGAGATCAATATTTTCTATGGGTTGGACCACTTAGGTTGGTATGGATCCGAACAAACTTTCTCGAAGAAGTTATACAATAAACCATATAACCTATGCCCATTTATAGCTATAGAAAATGTATTTGTTGTGCTAGGAAAACAAATATGGGTCATAGGAGATGAGAATGTGCTAAAACACACTAAAAAGGGGAGTATTATAAAGGTTTAAAAAATGTGGCAATATTTTTTGTTGCATCGCTATACCCCACCACTCAGCACGGTGAAATCAACAAGTTGAAAGTAGCTAATTTTTATGAGATAAAGAAGTTTGGGGAAAACAACATCAGGGAGATCATACACACCAGTACGTGGAAGTCTATCATTTGGAAAGGGATAACAAAATGTTGTTTCCTATCTTGATTACTCAGATATGCTTAAAGGTCAGAGTGAGGATGAGAGACGACGAAGAATTCGATATAGAGGCCCAACCAACCGTAGATGAAGCTTTCATGCTCATGTTGAAACCACCACTTAGTTATTAAGACTCCAATGAGGAGAGAGAGAGAGAGAGAGAGAGAGAGAGAGAGAGAGAGAGAGAGGCCGAGGGAGCTATACTTGAAGCTGAGTTATTAGCCAAGAGGCAAGAAGATCAGGAAATAAAAGAAGCAGCAACAATAGAGCTAACCCAGGAGCTAGAAGATGAAGAGAATGAAGAAGAGCAAGATATAGAAAGCAAAGCAGGACTTGGAGGCTCTTGCAGTGTTTCCACCACCTCCACCATAGGTGCCTATACCACCACTTGAGGATTTGACTCTAAGACAGCAGATGCTGTAGATAGCAAAGATGAGGAGACCGTACCAAGACTTCAAGAGACATAACTAGATATGAGAAGAGCAGACATTTGAGACCTACTAATAGGTCATTAGGCTTTCCAGTAGCACCAATATATGTGTTTGATCCAGATTTGATGTAGAGCAAGACAGTGGAACATGCATTGACACCATCTTAAGGTGGAGCTGATGATGTAGATGATGATGACACGCAATCCTGAAGCCACTGTTCTAAAATTCCTATAGACTTGGGTATTTGAGAGTTAATTTGATACCAATATTTTTAACATTTGGGATATTTTGTTAACTATTTAGTTATTTCTATTTTAATGTTTCATTTCTTTTATTATAACTTGCGTTATTATATATGTTTATGTGTTTTAGTGTCTTCATTTTCCAAGCATACTTTTAAACCTTGAGGACAAGGTTTAATTTAAGTTTGAGGGCATCAATACTACACCACACTATGGGAAAGCGGTAATATAGGCTAAGAATAAGGATAAAAACTATAGGTACGATCGTTTAAATTTTTAATTCAAAGCAGTTAAGGAGGAAAGCATGGTAGTTTATAAATTTTACATTTTATTAACTATACGAATGTTTTAAGTAGTATAGATTAGGTTATATATAGTAATATGCAATGAATAAGCAGTTCATTTGCATGTTCATACCTTTAATTGTGGATGAGTAGATTAGAAGTATCTTGTTGATATGAAACTCAAGTGAGTATTTTAAATTTTAAAGAAAAGAAACAATGAAATGTAACAAACAATGGTGTGATTTCATGATTAGAAACCTACAGTTATGGAAGATCTTAAACTTGAAACAAAAGCAAGAAATTAAAACACTTCATGTGGAAAAAGTTAGATCTCTAAGGATTCTATAATAAGGGTGAATCTTACTTGAAAATGCAAAGCAAATAAAGACTTAATGCAAAAAAGGGAAGAAATAGGAATTGTATAGTAAAAGTTGGAGTTCACTTACTTGATTTAATGAAAGTGATAAGTGCTAACATGAGTTTTAGAACAAAAGAAAAAAATGAGAGAATCTCACAAGTTTTATAGGAAATGGGGCAGAGAACTTGATGGGTGAAAAAAGTGAGGAAGAATAAAGTCCATAGGAAAAAGAGCAGGAACTGTTATACAAAAATGAAAAGAAGAAAAAATGAAATGAGAGAAAGGAATTAAAAAGAAGGATGGCAGAAGTAAACTAAAACAATTCAAATAAAAGATCTAGCTCGAGTGCGAGTAGCTAGTTAAGTCGAGTTTTCATCCTAACTATATAAAAGTCCTATAGACTCTCAAAGTACTAAAGTCTACCATAGATGAGTTTGATCTATACTTATTTGTGAATTCCTGAGCTTAATGAGAAATCATGAGATTGTATAATTGCTACTTGAATGTTAAAACAAAATATAGTGAGTAGTGAAGGTTTTTTTATTGAGATGTACTTTAGTGTTTTGAAAATGAAGCTATATGATTTGTTAAAACTACTTGTCTTAAAATTATAAATTTTTGCAAAGAAGAACTCTTGAGTAGGTTGTTAACTTGAAACTTAGTGATTTGAAGGATACTCCATGAACTATATAAATTTAATGAGAATTAGTTATTAGGAGGCTTAGTAAAATACACCTTTGCTCGGAACGCACAAAACCTTAAGTTTTGGATATTTTATAAGTGATTATTTATTTGTATATATAAGGTTAGTTTAGTAGTATATTTAGCATAAATATCCTCAAATGAATGACGATTCATAATATTATTGCATTTTCAGGGAATTAATGAAAGCAATCGTGGAAAAATGAGAAGAAACGCAGAAAAACCATAAAATTAGAGTTGGCATCGTGAGAGCATGAGTTGACACTATGGGAATACTGTTGGGGCTTGTGCTTAGGTCAATCAACATACATTGTTTATCTTATACTTTTAGTTAATAAAATTAAGGTTTTCATTTGCAGTCTTATTATTAGTGATTGCATGTTTATCTTATAGTAAGATCCATGGGTATTTGCTGAAATATCCTAAATGTCCCTAGTCGATCATTATACTGGGATTTATAATGAATTACGACTGGTCTGAATCTTAATTGATGGTCATGTGATGATTATACATATGGAGATAAGAATTGAGATCATGAGTACTTACTAGGGAACGAGGTATTGGACCGACCCGCTATGAGAACACCACATGATTAAGTCGTAAGTGTTGCTCATGATAGGTATATCATTTAGTCCTTCGACTTGAGATTACCATATACTTCAATATTTTGAGCATGGTAATTTGACACAATCAAATATTGTCTTTAACTAGATGACTATAAAGATTGTGATTGATTACCACGTAAATAATATGTGATGATGTGTTATTAAGATAGAATTTGTCACTCTCGTATAGAGAAATATATCATTGGATCTCTCGATATGATATACTAATAATGGTCAAGTTCATGTGAATTGATATGATCAACATCACTTGGATATTTTTAGTTTACTTAAAGATCGAAACTAGTACCATTGAACATTAAGGATGACTTTCCATGCCTTATGTTTAGTCAAAGGATATCGCACGACAAAAGGATATGATAAATGTTATTCATTAGGTTGTATCGATTTTGATATTCATGCCAACGTCATAATGTCTTGCTAGAGACCTCTTATGAATTGTGTACCAAAATGGTTTTGGTTCATTGCCAATGTCATATGAACCTATCGGGTCACACACAAAGAATGACTTTACCCAATTTCAATCAGTCTAGAGTAATGAATTTTATATTATAAAACTCATGACATAAAAGCCTTTACAATTTGTTATATGATAACTTATTAATAGGGGTGTAGGTGTAATTTGTTTAAACTGCCTAAATACAATAGTTGTATAATGAATAAGATTTGAAGTGAGAGCTTATCTACACATATAAATAAAAGGTGAAACACTAAAACGAAATAAAACTTTCATTTTTGCAAATTTCGAGTTCTCTGTATTTTGGCAGAGAAAGAAAAACTTTTTCAATCTTTCTTGGGGCAAGCACTCCAAATTGTGGTCACCATTCTTGTGTGGATTTCCGATAGAGAAAGTGCACTTAATCGTATTGTAGATCGAACAATCACAGAAGAAAATCATGGATTAAGGTATTGTTTACTTTTAGATCTAGTTTAATGGAACCTATTTTCAATCCTGTTGGGATTTTTCAAAAACTGTTTTGAGTTTTTCGTTGTATATGAACCCCAAAAACCCAATAAATTCAAGGCACGGCGTGGAAGAGAAGAGAAATTTGAAGAAAATCAACTTTGATGGTCTAGCGCAATGGCGGCGCCATGGCACATAAGGTGTCAAGATTCCAGGCGCTTAAAAACATACAATGAAGAAGTGGCATAGTGGCGGCATCGTTGCCTAACAAACACGACATCGGGGTAGTAAATAATAGCACCAACTTAGTAGGAAATAGAAGGTAAAGCTTTAGACTCTACACAATTGTTATTGAAGAGTATAAATAGGTATTTAGGCGTGGTAAACTAGGAATACACCACCACGTAGAAGGAGATTAGCCTCCATAAGAGTAAGTTAGCGTTGACTTTGAGTATTAAAGAGTTTTTGTTTGAGAAATATTGAAGACTCCACGTTTGCAATCAATATTGGGTTTCATTAATTAATTGAAGGTAATATTTATATTCATCTCTGATTTGCAATGATTTTCATTATGAATTGTGATACGTGTGTTTCAATGAAGTGTGAGTAGTCTATTTATCTTAGGGATGAATGCTATGATTTAAATAGGAACAAAAAGAGATAATGAAAAGTGCGATGATTAGAATTTGTATTGATTCTGAGCATAATGTTTTAGATATATTGATCATATGTCTAATAAACTTAGGCTTTAGGAGTTATTATAGCCATTGAGTCTTTTAATCCGAACATGAACGCTACAACTGTAAAACACACAACATCGAGCGATAATTGTTGATTAGGGAGGCATAGATAGTAAACTTAGTTGGTTATGAATCCAATGATTGGAGACTTAAGCAATGTAGAGCTTACATTATTCATACTGATAGGTGGATTTCTATTTTGCACATTAGAATCTTCTCCTTCATGACAGTGGGTTTAAATAAATTTGAAGGAAATATGTCTATTCTCATTAGACATTGCACACAACATATTGAGATGTAAACATGAATATAAAGCATAGTATTCAATAAGCTAGGTGAAGGTGTGAACTAAGATATCCTTCATATTAGAAGTCAACTAAAGTTTATAGTGATTGTTAGAATAGTTTAGATTAGTACAAAATCAATTAAAAGTGAATCCCTTACTAATAACTCAAGTTACGTAGGTAATATATAACTAGTGCAAAAACCTTTCCCCGATGACAATATATATGATCAATGTAAATTGATTGCACTACTACTACAAGCGAGCTACTATACTTGCGGAATGGATGCCAATAAGCTCAGTCCATCTACTATATTTAGGAATTCAATCTTAAATACAATACAACTCAAAAAACTTCCTCGATCTCCAATTGTAAATGCTTGGAATCATCCAATGTTCAACAACTAAGTCTTATATTCCTTTAAGAATCTTGACTTGTTTCCATAAAGTTCTTCAGTCCTTTATGCACTTTTCTCTCAGATTTTGTATTTGTTTTAGTATCCAACTCATATTCAATTCCTCTTTCGACTTCAGATCTGTCTTCATTTTTAACTTTGACTTTAATATTGTTATCTTCACTGAAATTTACATTGTAGTATTTCTTTGAGTTGTATCTACTCTCGAACATCTTGCTTGGTCACATTTCCCATCTTGATTGTAGCATCTACATAACTTAATTTATGTTTTGTCAATTTACTACCAATAAGGATAGACCGACCCAAATACAGTAAGCTAGGGTCGAAGAAATATTTTAATACATTTGAATGAACCCAAAAATGAGTTGAAGAAATAATTTCAATCAACCTTAAGAATTCAAGGAATACATGCATGAACTTGATCAAGAAATATATATGTTGTTAACCAATTAAATGGGATGCAAGCAAAATTAGGGAAATAATAGTATCAATAAGAAGTATCTCATTTACAAGATGATCATCAACCAACAAATATGAATAATAAGCATTAGTAAGAAATCAAATAGGATAGAGTGTATGATGAGAATGTGTAGAACTTGCCTTGAGAACTTATGAATTTTAATTTCCTTCTTATCTCCGAGCTCTCTTATCAACTCCATTAATAGTGTGATTCCTTCCAATTTCTTCTATAGAGTTCCTAGAGAATAAATTTGAGTTAAGTCCCTAATGACCTCCACCCTCTTATACATTTATTTCTAGAGTCATTAATGAGGAATTTATTAGGCTAACCTAGCTCAATTAAGTCTAAATCACATGTCAAGTGTCCAACAAAGTGTAAAATGAACTATTTACCCCTAAAAATGAAGCTATCTGCAATGCAACTTAGGTCATTACATAGATTAATTGACCTTAGTTTTCTTAATATTTACTATCTTGTACCATAGGCATACATTAACTTGATCTTATATTTTAAGTCTCATTCACTTGATTATCCTTAATTTGAGATTTTTAGGAATATCTAGTGTTGATGTCATTTCAAAGTATGCACACCAATCATCTCAATTAATCATAAGATTTTTCAAAATCTCAATATATAAGAAAATCCATGTCTTAGAAAATTAACCAAAACTGAGGTATCCATTTATACTAAAAAAACTCATGTAAGGGCTTAGGTATTAGATTTAAATTAATGCTCATAGGTTATCCAACATTTGCATTTGATGACATCATTTAGTTTTATTTTCTAATATCAAACTTCGGCACACTAATTAAATATTATTCTTTTAAGTTTGTAAATATATTTGGCACTTAGTATAGTGAAGGATCCTCATACACTTAGACCATTAGATAAAATGAATGTAGTTATACCATGCGTCACGTTCGCAACTTGAGACAAACCTCACTCGCAAGTCTAGCAAAATGAATAAAATAACTAAATTATGCACATTAAAGCTAGATAGTTAATAGACATATCATAAAAATCTAAAATACCTCGTATCGACTCCCGAGGGTTGATCTAGTATGTTACATCACACCAGGTTCAAGTCATGGTCCTAAAATGCCACGTCGTATAGGTTAAGATCTTAGAGCTCCTTACAACTTTCTCAACTAATTAGAATTTCATCCTTGATATTGAATAAGCTTAAGGTATGAACTTACTAAAATAAAAAAAAAGTCTTGAAAGTGCTCATTCATGTAGAACTCTTGTACCAAGTCAGCTCCTCGTCACCGTGGTGCTGCCATTTGACGAGTACTAACATGATCACCTTATTTCTCAAGCTCTGAGTCTTTTGGTACAAAATTTGAATTGATTGCTCCTCATAGTTGGTTTCCTCTTGCAGATCTATCAGGCTCAAATCCACTATCAATCATCTATCACCTTGCAACTTATCCAGTCGGAGCATCGAAATGTGGAAGACTGGATGGATACCGATTAGCTATTGTGGTAACACGAGCTCATAGGCAACCATACCGACTTTCTTCTTAATTTTGAATGGACCAATGAACCTCAGCGCGAAGTTTCCTTGATTCTGAGCCTTTTATGACCCTTCAATGGAGAAACCTTTAGGTACACATAGGCTCCTACATCATAACTCAAATCATCTCGGTACTTATTATAATACTTATTATGTCTCTCCTATTCATTTTTCAGGTGTAGCTGAATATGCCGCATCTTCTCCACATGTTCCACTACAATCTTTGACCCAATCGTTGCAACGTCCTCGGGCTCTACCCGACATGAAAAAAAATTACACAGTCTACGCACCTCAGAGTGCCTCAAATGGTGTCTTCTCAATATTAGCATGGAAAGTGTTGTTGTAAAAAACTCACACATTAAGAAATATTCCTCCCAAAATCCACCGCACACGACCTCAACATATACTCAAACACTTGGATTAGTCGTTCTAACTGTCTGTCTGTCTGCACGCTCTACAAAACAGTTCCTGCACACTCTAAAAAATATACGAGGTGCGGCCCTCAGTTTGACGTAGAGTTAAACTATCTCTCGCTCGTGCAAATTGGCCAACCTATCTGCTCCGTATGTAGTAAATAACGACAAGAAATGCACGGACTTGGTCTGCTTGTTCACAATCACCCATATACTATCGTGTTCACGCTGAGACTGAGGTAATCCACTGATGAAGTCCATGGAAATATGCTCCCAGTTCCATTAAGAAATGGGAAGTGGTTGTAGTAGTCCTCTAGGCCTCAAAAGCTCAGCCTCGACTCGCTAGCATAACTTACAAGCTTTAATGTAACCAGAAATATCAGTCTTCATCCCCGACCCCCAAAAGAGACGTCGCATGTCCCCATACATTTTGGTTTGACCAGGATGAATAGTAAAAAGTGAGCGGTGAGCCTCATAAAGTATGTCCTGTCGAATTTCAGCCACTGACGGAATCCACATGCGTCCTCTAAGTCTAAGGCATAAGTCTATCGACAAACATCACCGTGGGTGATCCGAACCTTAAGCCATCTAACCGAACCTCTAATATAGCTCATCGTCCTGCTAACCTGAAGTACACTCTCAATTAACACTATTTGAGTTCTTATTTGACCACAAATCACAAGCTCAATAGATGTTGGAATCTTCATTGAACAAAGTTTGTCAGCCACTTGAGTAACACGTACTCGTATGTTGTATGACATTTCACTATCTTTGCTTTCGAGATCCTCCTACTCAAAGCATTTATCGCTAGATTGGCCTTCCCTGGTGGTACTCCAATGAAAGCTCTAAAAGGGTATAGGTTATAAGGTCTCTCATATAAATTCTTCTGGAAAGTCTGTTCGGATCCATACAACCATAATTCCTCTAACCCATAGAAAGTATTGATCTCATGTTTATTAAAGGGAACAAAGATCCCTCTCACTTTCGATGGCTCATCCATAGCAGTGAACTTCAAATTAACATAAAACTCAAAAACAATCCCACTCACTCCTTTAAGCCATTCATTCTATAATCTTGAGTAAGTTGCTCCCAATTTCGTCGCCTAATGAGATTATTCACTCTTTTATCATACTTAGTTGGAAAATTAACCCCCTTTCATGAATGAGCTTCCTACGGATTTTCTCATATCGGTCCTCGGCCTCTCTACTAATGAAAACTTTGCATTTAAAAAATCTAGGCCCATCTTCATTGTGATTTCTAGAGGTAGATGCCTCAAAATCATTCGATCTAGTTTCACTAACTTGTTTTCTTATTCTTTCCATTTCTTCAAATTCAAGCAACTAAACAACAATACAATGCAACTCAATATTCCAATCACCTAAAAAATTAAAATTCATATCACACGGATCAAGCATATGCCAAATAATTGCAAGAACATCAACTAAGTTTTCATGAGTAACATCAATGCTCACATTCACATAATCTTGCAAAATCTATCATACAACCTCAATTCCACTATTTCATAAAGCATCATCAAAATCATTAAAATTCAAAGTATAAGTAGATGAAATTCTAAATTTACCTCAGTTCTGGATTAATTTATGTTGTAGAACACTCCTATAAGTCTTTTTCAAGCCAAGCCCTCTCACCTTTCTCACCAACTAGAACCCTAGTTCTCCTTGAACTCGAGATCCAAAATCTGAGCCCTAACTCTACAAATTGTGCAAATCCGGGGGCTTAAACCAATTAAAATGACCACGACGTCGTGCCTTATAGGCATGGAGCCATGACGGCATCACCACTACTTTAATGATGTAGTAAGGTATTTTTTATTTTGCATGTTACCTTCTTAGTGTTGTGGCCTACACCCATAGCGTCCCTTATGCCAACATCGTTTTGCTAATTCTCCTCTGGTGCTCCTTTGACTTTGTGTTGTTCACCGCTTTGAACTCATTTAAAGTTTTTTTGCTCTTTCAATGAGTGCACAAGACATTTCCATTTCGATGAATCATCACTCAGCATATGGTGTTTCATGCACATTCAACATCAATTTTTGAAAGTTAAAACTAAAACTTGTTAATTGTAACTATTGAACTAAACAACTGACTACTAACTGAAATTTAGAAGCCAGGCTGCCTCCCAGTAGTGCTTAATTAAACATCATTAACCTGGTGACTTTTTGCTCGTTTCGTCCGAGCCTAAATCGAGAAGTTCCATTAGCAAATAAGAGATTATGATGTCATTCCCATTCAGATGTACTTCTTCACTATCGACAAAGACAACATTATCAGCATCATCGCCCTCAATGATATTCATCGTGATCTTTCTCTCTCTGGTGTAAAAATTTGCTTTAGTAATGTTTAAGAATGATTGCCTAAGTATCATAGGCACATCATCATTTATATTGTGGTTTATTACCTTAAAACCCGCGATAAATGTTAATCTACCCACTTTTTGTGTACATTCAAGACTCTTCATATAGTAGGTATCAAGTTACCATTTGCTACTTGCAAATTCGACGTGTCGAGATAATCATGTTCAAGTCGACGTGCAGCATTTCCATTAATGGCATGACATTGACTAAGGCTCCATTATCACATAAAAAATTTCTAAATTGGTGCACATCGATGTTTATCATTGTGTATACTCCTCCAAGATCTCTCCATTTGATAGGTTGAAGCCTTTTGATGAACAATAGTTTTTTTTTCAATTTCTTCAAAACCAACTTGATGTCGTTGCCTTGTAGGTCTTCTTCGGAAGGTCCTTCATCTTTTTGCTTGGAGAATCGATATCGGTTTCGTCCCTGGGATATGGTCCATAATGAAATTGATCACTCTCGACAGCGATAATCTAGGTAGATCCTTAGGAAATAAATGCAGACACGTACTTAAAACTGATACCTCCTCGAATTGAGTCTCTTCTCTTTCCGGAGTACCCAAATTACTAGCAAATTTCTTGAAACTATACTCGAAGCCACTCTGCCTCTGATAATCAGTAGCCTAGTCGAATTCCCCTAAAATCCAAACTCTATCAGCCTTGAAAGTCTGATGGTGGTAGTTGATGTGTGGCCCAAGTATAACGACTAGCTTGTAGTAATAGTGTAACCAACATATGTTGACTACGAATATCCGTTCAGGGAAATGTTTTTTTTCACTAGTTAATTACCTATTTAACTTAAACTATAGCTAAGGAAATCACTTTTTTAATTGGGTTTATACTAACTAAACTAATCTAGCAAATCAATTTAGACTTTACTTTAACTCTTATATTAGGTTGTGTGCAATGCCTAATTAGAATAGACAGATTTCCTTCAAATCCACTTCATCCCACTGTCATGACGAAAAAGTTCTGATGTGCAAACTAGAAATCTACCTATCGATGTGAATAATGTAAGCTTCGAATTGCTTTAAGTCTCAAATCTTTGGACTTATAACCAACTAAGTTTACTATACGTGTCTCCCTAACCAACAATTATCACTCAATGTTGTGTATTTTAAGGTTGCACCATTCATGCTTGAATTTATGATAACTCTTAAAGCATAAGTTCATTAAACGCGTGATCAACAAGTCTCGAGCATTAAACTTAGAAGCAAGACAAATTCTAATCATTGCACTTTTAATAATTATATTTTACTTATATTCAAACCATAGCATTCATACCAAAGGATCCATTGATCCCAAAGATAAATAGACTAGTCACACTTTATTGAAACACACATATCACAATTCATAATTGAAATCATTGCAAATCATAGATGAATATAAGTATTACATTGAATTAATCAATGAAAACTAACTTGAATTTCAAACGTGAAGCCTTCAATATTTTCTTCATACAAACTCCTTAATATTAGAACTCAAAGTAAACCCAATGCTAAATTACTCTAATAATGACTAATAATTGGTATCTTGTGTGTTTACCATATCCTAATACCTATTTATACTCCCTAATAACAATTAGAAATCCTACTTTACAATTTAACTCGAATTAAAACTCCAACTTTCTATTTTCCGCTTGTTTGGCATCGTCACTAATGCCTCGGCATCGTGCCTTAAAGGCCACTGCATCAATACTGCGCCACTACCGCATGTATGTATTTTGACTCACTGGCGCCTAAGCACTGTCACTAACTTACTCGGCGCCATCCCCTTTGCACCTAATGCATCAGCTACAACACCAGACCTCTAAACTTGGTTTTCTTCAGTTTCTCATCTCTACCACACCATGTCTTTCCTTACCATGCTATACCTTTCCTTCCCATGACTTCAATGTGTTACTATGGCTCAACCGTGTTTTCATTAGTTTTTGCTCTATTTCTTCTTATTTTTGGTTAATTCCTTCCTTTACACCTTAATTCCTTGTAAATGCAATAATATCATGATTTAGAGCTTATTTAAAGATATTTAGACTAAATATTCAACTAAACTAACCCTATACATAAGCATAATTAATCAGTTATCAAATACCTCCAAACTTATGATTTTGCGCATCCCAAGCAAATGTGTATTCTACTAAGTCTGCTAATAACTAGTTCTCATTCAATTTACATTGTTCATGGAGTATCCTTTAATTCACTAAATTTCAAGTTAATGATCCACTCAAGAGTTTTGCTTTTCAAAACTTATATTTTAAAGCTTGTAGCTTTAACAACATATATCACTTCATTTTCAAAACACTAAAGTACAACACAACTAAAAACCAACACTACTCACAAGTTTATTTCATCTCAACACTCAAGTAGCAAGTATGCAATCTCATGATTTTTCATTAAGTTTAGGAATTCACAATTAACCATAGATCATAGTCATTTTTGATAAACTTTAGTACTTCAAGAGTCTATAGGACTTAACATAGTTGGAATGAAAGTTTAACTTAATTAACTACCCGTACTAGAGCTAAATATCTTCTTTGAAAAGTTTTATTTTACTTGCACCTTCTTTTCTTAACTTTATTTTTCTCTTCTTTCTTCTTCTCCTTTTGTTTTCTATTTGCAATCACTGCTCCTTTTCCTATAGACTTCATTTCTCACTTTTTTCAACCACCAAGTTCTCTGCTCCATTTCCTATAGAACTTGTGGGATTCTCTTTTTTTTTCTTTCTAAAACTCTTATTAGCACTTCTTACTTTCATTAAATCAAGTTAGTTGACTCCAACTTTTAGTTTACAATACCTATTTCTTCCCCGCTTTGCACTAAGTCTTTATTTACTTTGTATTATCAAGTAAGATCCACACTTATTATAGAATCTTTAGATATCTAGCTTTTTCCATAAGAAGCGTTCTGATTTCTTGCTTTTGTTTCAAGTTTAAGGTCTTCCCTAACTCTAAGTTTCTAATCATGAAATATCTCTATTGTTTGCTACATTTCATTGTTTCTTTTTCAAAATTTAAAACACTCTATTGATTTTCATATCAATAAGATACTTATAATCTACTTATCCACAATTAAAGGCATGAACATGCAAATGAACTACTTATTCATTACATATTTCTATATACAACCTAATCTATACACTTAAACATTCGTATAGTAAATAAAATTAAAAATTTATACATTACCATGTTTTCCTCCTTACTTGCTTCAAATTAAAATTTAAACGGTCACACCTACAGTGTTTATCATTAATTATAAGCCTATCTTACCACTTCCCATAGTGTGTAGTGTAGTGTTGATGCCTCTAAATCTAAATCAAACCTTGTCCTCAAGGTTTAAAAGTAATTCTGAAACATAAAAATAATAAAACACACAAACATATATTATAACATAAGTTATAATAAACTAAACTAAAAATAGACATGAAATAACTAAATAGTTAACAAAATATCCTATGGTTAAGAAAATTAGTATTAAAGTCACTTTAACTCCCCATGTCTAAAAGATTCCTATAACACTGACTTCAGGATTGTGCGTTATCATCATCATCTGCATTTTCAGCTCCAGCTTAGGATGGTGTCAATGAACACTCCACCCTCTTGCTTTATACCAAATCATGATCAAACATATATGCAAGTGTTACTAGAAAGCCTAATGACCTATCAGTAGGTCTCAACCATCTGCTCTTCTCATATCTAGATATGTCTTTATGATGATCGACAAATAACATGAAATTTCACTGCCCGTTCTGTCGGTGTTGCTCTCTCATCTTTATATTTTGCTCAAGTCTTAATATAGTTGCCTAGTATTGCACTTTGTTTTCTTAGTACTATCTTTTCATCTTTGCTATCCACAGCCTTTACTGCCATTGAGTTAAATCCTTTAGTGGTGGTGCTAGTGCCTGTAATGGAGGAGGTGGTGGAAATATCTCAGTACCATCCAAGTCCTGCTCTCCAAACTTTGGGTCTATAAACTCATAGCCCTCAATAAATCTTTGCTATTATTTCTCCTCCTATTCTCCATATCCTTCTTCTTCTAGCTTTTGGGCTAGTTTTGCTACTGCTAATGCTTAATCCTCTTGCCTTTTTAGCCCACAACTAAGTCTTAAGTCTAGCTCTTTCGACCTTCTCTGTCTTCTTCAGAGTCTCGATAACCAAGTGGTGATTTCAATGTGAGCATGAAAGCTTCATCCATGTTTGGTGGGCCTCTATATCAAATTCTTCATCATCTCTTAGTCTTACTCCAGCCTTCAACCACATCTGAATAATCAAAATAGGAAACAACAATTTGTTGTCTCTTTTTAAAATTATTGACTCCCTCAGACTATTGTAAATGATCTCTCCAATGTTGATTTTCCCTTTATTTATAATCTTACAAAGACAAGTTGCTTTCGGCTTGTTGATCTCGCCCAATAAAACAAGGAAGTGTTGCCAAATTTGGTAAACGTTTCAAAGATTTTTTGCTTCTTGAAACCATCAAGCTCATTTTAACTTACTTTCATTTCGTGCTCATGCATTTTTCATGCTTCATTATAGCCGAAGTGTTGACTTTTTTTGGCTTGTGCATCACTTGTTCTTGTCTTGGCTCCTTTGTCGTTGTAGTGCTTAACATGCGATTAGCACTCACATTCTCCTTGGGATTAATGATGGTATTGCTAGGAAACTATTTTTTTCCTCGAGTTCAAGGCTATAGTAAGTTGATCAATTTGTCTTTCTATGTTCTTGATGGATTATGATTGCTCATTATCCATCTTCTTTATGGCTTGCTTTATTCTTTTCATATCTTTCTTGTGCTTCTCATGGCGCTCCCTATCGCTCATTTCCATGATTTGTAAATACTTTTCAATTTACTTTAAAGAAGTCATTTCTTCGCTCCTATTGGACTTCTTTATCAAACCCTTGAGATAACTTCAATGAATTATCAAGATTCCCCTAAGAGAAGTTCTGGTTGTTGTTGTTATATCTTTGATAAATCTGTTGAGAGCTACTTCTCTTGGCCTGAAGTTGTTCTCGTACCTTAATTGTTCATAAAGTTGACGTCCCTACACAACATTCCCTGATGTATGTCCATTTAGTTAACCACAATGCCTTAGTGATTAATAGGTTATTGTGCTACTTGTGAACTTTGGTGTCCCATCTGAAGTTTTTCCATTTGATTGCTTAGATATAATAATCGTCCCATAATTGTAGCTTGCAAGTCAATCTCGTAAATGCCTGCTTGTTTCCTTATTGTGGAATGAGTACTGGCAATATAATTTTGAGACATAAAATAAAAAAGATCCAATGTTTCATCCTTATCCTTGGTAAGTAAAGAGCCACCTAATGCGTCATCTACTAGCATTCTTGTGTTGTGGTTCATCCCATAATAGATAATCTAGAGTTTTGCCTATTTCATATATATGTGTCCCAAACATCTCCTCCGCATCTCTTTGAATCTTTCCCAAGCCTCTTCAAAAGATTTGGTGTCTTCTTGCTTGAATTGGGTAATCTTAAGTTTCCTTTTACCAACCTTCACTAGGGAAGAACCTGGCAAGAAATCTTTCATTGATTTTCGCTCGTAAAGTCATACTCCCTCCATTCAGCCATTACAACCAAGATTTGGCTTTTCCACCCAATGAGAATGGAAAAGTCGCATCCTGATCACCTCTTTTGTAACTCCAGTGATGTGCACGCTATCGCATTTCTCCATGAAATTCTCAACATGTGCAACTGGATCTTCATTGGATAGCCCATTGAATAAGCAACTTTTCACCATGTTTTCAAAGATGCTCTCAATTTGAACTTGATAGTGTTGGATGGAAGCCTTATCACTCCGTTGTAACTCTCTTGAACTTTTGGCTTGAAATAGTCGAGAAGGCATCTCTGTCCTCGCGCACTATCCTGCAATACCAAATCACCTGCAGGTTTTTTATTCCCCCTTTTGTTGCTTTCTAGCTTGCTCCTCAACGACCTTGACTCCTTTATTTTTCTTTCCTTTATTCGTTCTATCAATCTCCGGGTTGTAATGTATTAGGTCCTTTTATCTCTTGCTATGCATGCACTAAGAATTCCTGAAAAGAGAACACGAAAATATCAAAAGCAGAAAGTCAAACTTGAGACTTAAACCTATTTTTTTGTTTTTATGAACTTAAAAGTAAAGTACTTAAAAAAAAACTTAGCAACTTTTCAAACTAACAAAGTAATAGTAATGGCTACCTATCGCCGATAATGGCGTAAAAAACTTGATGTGTGCTGCAAGTATAATGGCTAGCTTATAGTAATAGTGAAACAAAATTACGTTGACTACGGATATTTTCCTCAGGGAAAGATTTTTGCACTAGTTAATTACCTATTTAACTTTAAACTATTACTAAGGAAATCACTTTTTTGAATTGGTTTTATACGAAACTAAACTATCTAACAATCAAATCAACTTTATTTGAACTGTTGTATTAAAAATATCTTAGTTCACAACTTCACCTAGGTAAGTTAATACTATGTTTTGTGTTTATGTGTACATCTCAATATGTTGTGTGCAATTCCTAATTAGAATAGGTAGATTTCCTTCAAATCTACTTCAACCCACTGCAGTGATGGAGAAGATTCTAATGTGCAAATTAGAACTCCACTTATCGGTGTGAATAACGTAAGCTCCACATTGCTTTAAGTCCCAAATCATTGAATTCATAACCAACTTTGTCTACTATCTGTTTCTTCTCATTTTTACTCAATTCTTTCCTTTACACTTTAATTTCTTGAAATGTAATAATATCATGAATTAGAGCTCATTTAAAGATATTTTTACTAAATATATGACTAAACTAACCCTACATATAAGTTTAATTAATCACTTATCAATCATCTTATAGAAACAATCTGACTAAACATGGTATGTAGCTAGCCAATCCATGTTCAATAGGGAGTCAAACTCTAAGAACTCAAACACTTGTAGTTCCACTGGTAGCTCATGTCCCTCTATCTCTACGATGAAGTTCACATATAGTAAGTTAAGATAAATCTTATACCAGACAACTATGCTAAGGATCAAAAGTCTATAAAGCCTAATAGATCTCAATCCTAACTCATCTACGATGCTTTCGAAAATAAATGACACCGTGGAACTAGGGTCAGTCATGGCATGCATGAACCTATGACAAATGAAAAATGTAACCATGATGAGATTACATGAAGTATATATGTTTGGTGCGGCAACAACGTGTGCTCACTCTCGGCCCTACTGTGGCTGCGATCTACCTAGTCACTGCCAAGTGCTCACGAAGTGTCATGTATGACCGCACTCAAAACAAGCCCTATGTAGCCCTGGCCATAGTGGAATCTAGTATCCCAGCATGTAAGGGGTCCTCGGTCCTTGCCCTTGAACATATTTTTGCCCTATCCTAGCCTTTGTCCCAAACTTCTACCTCTGCCTCTGCGTCTACTATTAGTCCACTGATAATGTTACTGCGGTACTTGTAACGACCCGTTACCTAAAGTAGGTGATACGCATTAATTCAAATTCTAGTTAACTCTAGTCACACTTGAAGTTACGCCCGGTTTGTCTTAATTAAAGTATGAGTGGATTTGCATGTCATTTAATATTTATATGGATTGTATTTATAATTATGGAAATAGTTTTATTAATTGGCCTATAATTAAGTAATTGAAAAATTAAGGGATTCTTAATATTGCGTGTAGGTCAAGGGTGACGTACTTGGGTCGTGGAGTAGCGTGCACACCCGAGTGTACTCGTTGGCATGCATGGCAAAATTATACGCATGTGAATATATAAGGGCATATATATTGAAAATAATGAATAAATTGGTAGGCACCTGGTTACGCGAATGGGATGTATAGTAGTAAGCACACCCAAATTTGCTAGATGGCACGTGTTGTGAATTTATTAGCTCGAAAATACATAGTTATCTATATATTTATATATATAAATATGTAAAAATAAAGCCTATAGTTTAAATCAAATTGAATTTTTAATCTTAGATTTTCCTCGAGATATATGTAGCACAGATATCAAGGAGTTGAATACTGCTAGCTAGTGGTGTTGGACGTCGGTGATATTGAAGAGATTATTCATACCTCCAAATGCGTGCGACCACATCTCAAGAATAATTGATGTTACATGTGCTATGCATGTGATCAAGTTGGTGCCACTTTTTGGAGTGTCATTTTAACTTCCGCCTGTATGATTGGCCTCTAGATTTGTGCATGCGAATCTAGAGGAAAGTTTATATTTACGAAATGCATAGAACACCGCCTTATCAGTCGAAATAGGGAGACAAAAAGAAATTGAAACTAAGGGATAGAGAGATCTCGAAACCCAGGGAAAGTTAGAGAGATCAAAACAAAGGGAGAGACCCAACTGTGAAGAAGGTAAGGTTGTATTGTGTTGTTATTTTTTGTTGTTGAATTTGTTATTGCTACGAAACATGTGGACTGGGAGGCTCGAATGAACCGTTATGCAACTATTTTAAGGAACGAGACAGTAGGGGAGTTGTCTCCCCTTCCCAGGGTTGTCGGGACCCAACCCCAATGAAAATAAAAAAATTTGAAATTCACATAAAGAACAGATAAAATTATGATGAAGAAAAATGGAGGTTTGATCCTCCAGACCGGACTGAACCGGGTCTGGTTCAACTGGAAGCTGGACCTGGTCCAGTTCATGTTCAATCCCCTCCCCCACAAAATAAAAAATAAAAAAATAAAATGTTGGAATTTAGAAAAAATCTTAAAAAATGGGAGAAAAATTAGAAATATAATATTTGTGGACCAAATAAATAGAAATTATGTTTTTATGGGGAAAATAGAGAATTTGAGATTCTTTCGAGTCATTATACCGTGGTTTTTTTCTTGAAAAAACATGAAATAATTGTATTAAACTAAAAATTGACAAATTGGTTATGGATTCAATTGGGACAAATTTAAGCGGTTTAACCAATGCGTATTATACTCTAATCACCGATGATCAATCTATTTTAGGATCTTTATCAAGAGAAAAAGGTATATGGATTCTGCGAGGCTGCCCAAAATTTCGAGGCAAATTGCCACATTGCATCACACATCAACAAGCATCGCCATGTAGTTGCTTGCTTATCTACGATGCCCCTGTTATCTAACTGATTGCTTACGTGTTTTACATTAAACTCTAACTTAGTTAATTAATCTTCATATAATTGTTAGTGATTTAAATTAGTCGGTTAATCAGTTTATCAAGTATTAATACAATTTTAGAACGAAAGTCTTTAAGTGAATAAATTATGCAATATTTGACAATCCAAAGTAGTGGAAAACCCAGCGAAAAGATATCATGTATATATCAAAGGTGAAATAAGTACATTAAAAGATCCATATACATGCATTTAGTGTTCTACAGTCCCCAAAATCCAACGAAAAGTAAATACATAAATGTTATAATCAAACACAAGCTGACATCATTATCTCGGAGGTAGTCATCCAATACCTCCTTGCCCTTGCCCTTGCCCTTGCTCGTCGAAGGATCTGCACTCGATCACCCAACAAATACAATGACGATTTTAATGAGTAAAATTCTGAGAGAAGTCCACACAATATTCATGAAATAAATTGATAAACTACGAAAAATGCGAATATGATAGCTGGCAACAATAAGTCAAACTCCCACGAATGTAAGTTGCACACAGCAAGCAAAAATAGCAGTGAGTAATAAAACAATACATACATATTTAGGCGGGCTCAGAAATAAGGCAGTAATAAATAAATAATTGAATAATCTAAGAAAACCCTAACTTAAAGCAATTAATAATCGATAAAACAAGATAGGAACAACGTATATACTCACTGGCTTACAGTGATTAAAACCCAACTATGTTTAACGCATGAAACCCTCCAAATGTTATTTCAAGTCAAGTGAACATCTTACATCCCTCCCAATGGTCGTAAATACGTTCTACTACTATCAACACGAACGCTAAAAACAAGCAAACTTATGCAAGTGATTTAGCTACAACCAATATGTACATAGTTGAATTAAATTGAAAACCCATGTCTGCCCAATAGCAATCAAACATGAAAACCAATATCGATAAAACAAAATCATGAATTATGTGAGGCATTCAAATGGGTTTAAGCACCTCAATTCAAGCTCAGACTTCCTTGTTCTCTTAAACCCAACCTCGCCTAGCTCTTTGATACCTGGCCTACATTATCTTAGTCCGCTATTAAGTGTGTTTATAATGTATGCAGATTGGTTGAATACGTTTTAAATTAAACTTCTCAAATTAGCCCCTAAAGACTAAATAAATTCTCAATTCCAGTCATGTGTTGCAGCACATATTTAGGCATGAAATTGTCCAAATCTCAAAAATGTCCCTTGTCACAATCTCTATCTTAGTTTTTTGAAAATTTCTGGCTTGCAAATTTTTGATTTAAAAAAAAAACGATGTCACAGTTCTACCAAAAACGGCTCAAATAAAACCCAATCCGACCAGCAAACTTAAAAAATTAATTTCTCTCTAACCATAGCTTCAAAACTCATGATTTTTTTACTAAAAGCTAAAAACATATCCTAGAACATCATACTAAAAGATGAACTCAATACAATAAGAAATTAGGGAGCCATACTGAAAACAACAAGACATTTACAAAACTGTGAACTCAGAAATTTAAGATTCATCACCAAAGTTGAAGAGGGTTTTTAGACATGAAAACATTCGAATTTCACAATATTTCAGTATGCAAAAGTTGTTCCCCTCAGTGTTAACTTTCATATGCCACCAAATGGATCCATTTTGATTTAAAATGAGGAAGTTATGACTCAATTATAAAGCTATTTCATAATACAACATGTGAATCTCAAATTTGGTCTTACAACTTCAAAAAATTTCATAACTTAATGAAAATAAATCCAAATTCAAAAATTTTTTATATTAGAATTAGTGGAATTTCACAAGAAATTGTGACGACCCCTTCTTCTAAACAGGGCACCACCCGGCCTGATCCTATAATAAAATCGTAATCAAAACCACTTAAGACTTAATTACGTATTAATCAGCCTTTCATCCCTACATTCTTCGATATACGTGTTAATATATCATTAGATTTCTGAGTTAATTAAGATTTATTGTCATTTTAATATTATAACGTAGTTTAAAGGTTATGCGGAAGACCTTATTTTAAAAAAAACTCGATGTGTAGAAAACCAGGGAACACAACATCGCATACATGTACATATCATAAAGATAATAACACAGTATGATATATGAGTCTCAAAACGAGGAACTATATGCTCAACCTAAGATATACAGTAAAGATATAAACATACTAATACAACAAAAGTCGAGTCATACAAAATGAGACGGGACAGTCATCGAAATGCTTAAGGAAAGTCGCCAATCTTATCTTTCCCAGGTCTTCTACTACTCGGCGGACCTACAACCACCGTCACAAACTAGACGGTGAGTATATTGATATTTAAGTAATAACTGGGAAATTCTATGCCACGTTTACAAAATATAAGAAAGGTGTTTAAAAGCATAAAGTAGCGAAAGAGTTGCTGAATAAAATAATGCAAGTAAATACTACAGTTAAAAATGTATAAAATGACACAGGCTAAGTCAAGATGATCTACGTCAGGTCAGTGTTGAGAACTATCACCTAACCTTTTCCACTACTATATAGAGCGCGCTCAACATATTCCATAAAAATAGCGGTGTTGCGCTCTACGCACATAAATCATTTATCTCATTCTTGCCGACCACCCCGGGTCTCATATCGCGTGTGTCACTCAAGTGTAGTGGTGCATACCGGAACCCCGGTAGGCCCATTTCCCGTGAACCGCACATCTCTTGTGCAATGGACACTAGATAATCTCTACTTTAGTTTTCAAAGATCAATAGTTCCAAGTCCCTAGGATTTCAAAACTAGTTATGCTACAAAGCCCAAGGAAATACAATGCAAATCTAATCCATTCCAACTAATCCCAATAACATGCTTTTGATTAATTATTTATCAAGAATATCATCAAGAGTAGAAATTAAAATCAATGAAACATTTCACAATGCATCGTGTCAACAATATTCAAACATGAATAGAAACAAGAACAACATGATGTGAGATTACGAATAGCAATGTCTACAACTAGACTATAAAATGATTAGAGTCAATGAAATGAAATATAAAATTCTCACGGCTTTACTTACAAGTCATCAAGCTTATCCTAGCCTATCCGACCTCCTAAGACTTCAAAACGTGTTCTCGAGCTCCCGAAATCTCCCTTTAGTTCCGTGGAGTTGTTTGATAGGTTTTAGAATGTGGTTAGACCTCTACTTAGAGTTTTAAAATCATTTATAGTATTTAAGCCATTTGAGAAAATTGTTGATTTTTTTATGGTCACAGCAATTAGCACGCAAATTCTGATATTAGCGCGCCAATTTCGAAATTAGCATGCTACCTCGAAAATCTAGCGTGCTAATAAATTTTAACGCGCTACATTTCTCACCTAGCACGCTATGTACAACAGAACCCAAAATTATGCAATTCGAATTTTAAGTTTTATCTACACATAGGCCTTGTTAATGCTTTTAGACCCCTCATACACACTACTAGAGGTCCCTAACATCAACCCCGATAAAAAACAATAACCCACAACATCAAATTCGTTAATTCACTAATTTGAGCTATGTTAATGTAGTGGAAAAGTTACCTAGTTTGATAAACTTCTTCTTTTTCACCAAACCTTCAATGAATTGCTCACTTCTCCTTCACCAAGACCACACTAACAAACTCTCTTCTTTCTCTCCTTCCTTGCCCAACGATTTGATGATGATAAATGTGATCAATTGGTTTAACTTATGAGGTTTATGTGGATAATTGTATATAGTTGAACTATGACCCTTGATAATATGTGCACATGTATCTCGAGACTCAACTAGTCAACCACCTTCACTCACTTATTCAACAAGTCATGCTTAAGTGACTCCAATAGTTGATTCTTTTGACTTCTAGATTGGTCAATACGTGTCTCGATGCACCTCATGTGACTATTAATTTATTTTCACTAACTTAGGCACATTAATGTTTTATCAAACATGACCACGTTAAAGCTACTTATAAAACCATTGTTAGCTCAAATTAATTAAGCTTACCCCATAAGCCGCTACTTTAGTCCCACGTCAACACGCAACTCAAAGTACGTCTCTGCTCGTCTCGATACCTATATACCCATATAAATTGACTTAATAGTCTACACATATACAATACACTAGCCATAAATCACAACAAATATAAAATATGTCTCATCCCTCTTGCCTCGGTCAATGGACATATCGCTGTATGGGTCCCACAGTAAGGGTCGATGATCCAATTTAAAGAGTTAAACATCATTATAAATTTTGGGTCGTTACAATTATTCCCAAGTAATGAAAATTTCATCCTCGAAATTAAATTTCGAACTACGACTCATACTTGACTCGAATAGGTATGGAAACCTATCTCGCATATAGTCCTCCCATTCCCAAGCGAGTTCCACATCATCATGAAACTGCCACTTGACGAGTACTTTTGGGATAGACTTGCCTCTCAAGTTCTGTACCAATCGATCCAAAATTCTCACAGGCTGCTCCTCGTATGAAATATCCTCACTTAGGTCTATCTGACGCAAATCTATAGTCGGACGATCACCTGCTCTCGACTCGGCTAATCGAAGCATGGAGATATGAAAGATTAGATGAACTCCTGATATCTGTGGAGGTAGCTCAAGCTCATACACAACCTTCCCGACCCGCTTCTTAATCCTGAAATGTCTGATAAACCTCGGTGGAAGTTTAGCTTTCACTCCAAACCTTTGAAGACCCTTCCAAGGGGAAACCTTTAAATATATAAAGGCTCACTCGGTGTACGTGGGATCACAGTGATATATATCTGCATAATTTCTCTATCTATCTTAGGTTCCCTTGAGTTTTTAACAAATCAATCGTACCTTCTTCGTGTAATCAACAATAATCTCAGGCCCCATGGTCTCCCAGTCCTCTAGCTCAGCCTAACACAATAGGGAGCAACACGTTCTATCATATAAAGCCTCAAAAGGCACTATCTCAGTACTAGCTTGTAACTATTGTTATATGCAAACTCTCACAACGGTAGGTACTCCTCCCATGATCTGCCAAACTCAAAAACATTAGACCGCAACATGTCCTTAGGAACCTAAATCAATCTCTCAGTCTGCCTATCAATCAGAGGATGGGAAGTCATATTAAACTGTAGGCGCCTACCATACTGCTCTTACATACTCCGCCACATGTTGGACGTATGCATAGCATCTCTGTCTAACGTAATAGTCACTGGTACCCCATTTAGCTTAATAATCTCTCACTCGAATAGTATACTCAATTGATCAAACGTGTAATATGCGGCCACTGGTAGAAAATGAGCAGACTTTGTAAGTCAGTCAATAATAATCCAGATGGAATCATGTCTCCAGGCGATTATCGGCAATCCCCTCATAAAACCCATAGAAATGTCCTCCTACTTCCATCGTGGAATAGGAAGAGGTTATAGCAATCTTCTAGGTCTGCGATGTTTAGCCTTCACTTCCTGACAAACCCCGCAGTTCCTGATAAAATTAGACACATCTGATTTCATCCCAGGCCACCAAAAATGCCTCTTCATGTCGTGGTACATTTTGGTATTGCCTGAATGAACGGTGATTCGGAAATGGGGTGACTCCTAAATAATCTCCTCTCTCGGCTCTAGTAATGATGGTATCCATAGTCTGCCCCTGAGTCTCAAACACTGGTGAGACATCTCCATCCAATTAACATAATCTACAGTATGCGCCAACTCACTAAACCTCGAGTATAACCTGTTGGTCCTTTAACCCTCTAACACTCTCTATGTAGACACGTTTTGTACTCTCATCTAAGCATAAATCTTAATCTGAGTTCTGATAGGAATCTCTGTATCTCCAACAGGTATCCTACTTAGCGCATCTACGACTACGTTCTCTTTTCTCGGATGATACTACAAGGAAAAGTTGTAATCCTTCAAAAACTCTAACCATTTGTGATATCTCATATTTAGATCCTTCTGTGTGAAGAGATACTTCAGACTCTTATGATCAGTAAAAATTGTAAATTTATCTCCATACAGGTAATGTATCCATATCTTCAATGCAAACACTACTGCTACCAATTCTAAATCATGTATCAGATAATTCTTCTCATGTACTTTCAACTATCCGGATGCATAAGCTACTATACCAATACTGTGCATCAACACATATCCCAGACCCCTATGAGACGCATCAGTGTATACTGAAAATCCCTATCCAACCTCTGGTAATACCAATACTAGGGCCGTAGTCAATTATTTTTTCAACTGAGCGAATGCCTCCTCATATTCCTCAGACCACTCAAATCTAACATCTTTCTGGGTCAACCTAGCAATTAGTGAAGCAATTTTCAAGAAATGCTTCACATATCGGTGATAATACAACCTAAAAAACTCTTAATCATAGTTACTGACATCGGTGGTGACCAATCCATAATTGCTTGAATCATGGTTGGATCCACTGCTATCCCTGTTGCTCTGACACAACATGCCCTAAAAACTTGACCTCTAAGGGCCAGAGTTCACATTTGCTGAACTTAGCATAAAGTCTATGCTCCCTCAAGGTCTGCAACATTTCCATGAGTTGCTTCTCATGGTCCTCTCTAGTCGTCAAGTATATCAATATATCATCAATGACGACTATCATGAAACGGTCTAAGAAACCTGATGCATCATATCTATAAACACTACTGGAACATTGGTCAGCCCAAACGATCTGACCGTGAACTGAAAATGTCCATATCTCGTGCTAAAAGCTATCATGGACCTATCCCCATCCCCGATCCTAAGCTGATGATACCCTTATCGCAGGTCTATCTTAGAGAAAAATTGTGCTCCTTTCAGCTTATCAAATAAATCATCAATCCTTGGCAATGGATATTTGTTCCTAATGGTGACTCTTTTCCATTATCTGTAGTCGATACAAAGTCTCAAAGTACCATCCTTCTTCTTCGAAAAAGGACGGGTAATCCCCATGGCAACATAGAAGGTGTGAAGAATCCCTTATGTCCTAAATCTTGAAGTTGAGTCTTCAACTCATGTGGCTCTCGTGGTGCCATATGGTACGGTTGTATGAAAATTGGTTTGGTGCCTGGTACCAACTAAATAATAAAATCAATTTCTCGCGGAGGCAGTAAACTAGGTAAATCCTCCGAAATACATCAAGAAACTCTCTAACAACTGGTATATCCTCCAGTCTAGGTCCCCAACTCTCTAGTACAATGTATAGTGAGATCAATGCCTCCATCTCCTTACTAGTCATAGGTTGACCTCTCGTAGATACTATCCTCGCTGAACTACCTCTATAGATAAATGTCGGACACCCCAAGATCTCAAATATCATTGTCTTACAGAAATAGTTGATAGGAAAATGGTATGCCGCTAACCATTCCATTCCTAAAATCGCGTCGAACTCTAAAAACTCGAGGACTCCAAAGTCAACAGGTAACTCTACCCCATCTATCTCAACTGGACATTCCTCAATAAAACTATTAGGGTAAACCCTATCCCTAGCTACAATACTCAAAATCAAATGTACGTTAAGCCTAATAGGTGTCAACCTTAGGATGTCTACCATGCGACCAGGAAAGAACGATATGGTAGATCCAAAATCAAATAATACATATAAATCTCTACCACAAATAGAAATCATACCTTTAATGAGACCTTACGTGACGTCGGTGTCTGGCAGGGCTACCATATGAATCTCCTCTCAAGCCTGTTGTTTGTGGACTACTGCTAGATGCGGGCACTCCCACACAATGTGTCCGACGTGTCCACATCTGTAGCATGTAATCCGTCTGTGCTAACCTTGAGTTTGAGACTGACCTTATCTCTTTAGTTGTTCGTGATGAGTGGTTGTCCCCTCCTTGAGAACTTCTATTCCATCCCCTTGGTCCCATACCCCTCTTTCTCCTATTCTCATACTCCATGGTATGCTCTGCTAATAAAACTAGACCAAGTGTTCTCCCATTAGCAACTCCACCCAAATAGTATGTCTCATGTGATGGGGCTCGCTTGTAGATCTAGGAGAATGTCCTAGCGCCTTTACTAACTACATGATAACCAATGTATGGCTTAAGTACATCACCAAAATGGTACACATCCTCAAAGTCTTCTCTCACTAAGTCTCAAGCAAATTGTCTCAGATAATCATATCTATCCATGTACTGCATCACGAGTTCCTTTGCTCCCTGTTTCAATTCCATGAACTCTTTTCTCAACATCTTCATTACTGAAGTCATAAATGTTGATAGGACTTTTGCTTGAAAGCATCCCATGTCTCAAACTCACCATGAGTAGTTACAGTCATACACCACCAAACATCAGTGTCTCTCTCGAGAGTATATGATGAAATCTCTGTCCGAAGTCTATCCTCGATCTTTAGTATCCTATGAAGCTTCTCCTGAGAAAAGATCCATTTCTCGATCTTCTGAAAATCCCTTACTCCATCGAAGTAGGATGGCTTGAGTCTAAATAAGTCCTTCACAAGCTGAACTTTAATTGATGTGCTAGAGGATACAGACGTGGGAGACAGTACTACCTCAGCTATCTCCACTACTGGTGCAGTCATGGCTGGAATAGTCTGCACCATAAATGCTACTAAATTCGTAGTAAGAAGTGTTGACACCTGTAGAGTCAGTGTAGTAGTCGTGGAATTCAGTGTCGATTCCGATGGAGAAAAATGGGATATCATCAAGGCGATGAAAATTAGTCAATTGCTGGCCCAGAGCTGTTACTCAATTAGACAACCTCTGTAAATCCTCCGCAATAGTAGGATGGTCACTGCCACTAGTCTCTGCATCTCCTCCCCCTCAAGTATCAGCCATCAGGGTTTGCAAACAATAGCAAACGCGAATCAGCTTCTACGTGACACAACGCTTAAGTATATATATACATATATAAATTAACAAGCACATATAAGCAATACCCATATCACTTGCACTCACTTCCTAACTAATGATTTCTAGGAAAATGTCATCTAGTTTCCAAAACTAAGGTTTGTGTTTTATTCGTACATATAATATACTTATGAAAAACAAGGGCTCTGATACCAACTATGACGACCCCTTCTTCTAAACTGGGCACAGCCTGACCTAATCTCGTAATCAAGCCTTAATCTGAACTACATAAGACTTAATTACGTATTAGTCATCCTTTCATCTCTATAATCTTCGATATAAGTGTAAATATATTATTAGATTTCAGAGATAATTAAGACTTTCTGTCATTTTAATATTATAACGTAGTTTAAAGGTTATGCGAAAGGTCCTTTTTAAAAAAAATCTTAAGTGTGGAAACACATCATCACATGCATGTATATATCATAAAGATAATAATACAGTATTATATATGAGTCTTAAATTAGGAAACTATACACTCAACCCAATATACAACCCAAAATGTACAGTAAAGACATAAACATAATAATACAACAAAAGTTGGGTTATAAAAAATGAGATATGAGAGTCGCCAAAATGCTCGAAGAAATTCATCGATCTTCTCATTCTGCGGTCTGCTGTTGTTCGATGGACCTACAGCCACCGTCACAAACTAGATGGTTAGTATATTGATATTTAAGTAATAACTGAAGAATTATATGCCACATTTCCAAAATATAAGAAAGGTATTTAAAAGCATAAAGTAGTGAAAGAGTTGCTTAATCAAATAATGCAAGTAAATACCATAGTCAAAAATGTATAGATTGACATAAGCTAAGTCGAAATGATCTACGTCCAGTCGGTGGTGAGAACTATAACCTAACCTTTTCCACTACTATATTGAGTCACGCTCTACATATTCCATACAAATAGCGGAGTTGCGTTCTATGCATATAACTCATCTATCTCATTCTTGTCGACCACCCTAAGTCCCATAACTCGTGTGTCGCGCAAGTGCAGTGGTGCATACTAGAACCCCGGTAGACCCATGTCCCCGTGAACCGCATATCTCTTATGCAATGGACACTAGATAATCCCTACTTTAGTTTTCGAAGATGGATAATTCCAAGTATCTAGGATTTCAAAACTAGTTAAGCTACAGAGCCCAAGGAAATAGAATACAAATATGATCCATTCTTACTTATCCTAATAGCATGCTTTTAATCAATTATTTATCAAGAATATCATCAATGATAGAAATTGGAATCAATGAGACACTTCAAAAGGCATCATATCAAAAATATTCGAACATGAATAGAAACAAGAACAACATGATGTGAGATTATAAATAGCAATGTCTACAATTAGACAATAAAATGATAAGAGTCAATGAAATGAAATGTAGAATTCTCACAGCTTTACTTACAAGTCACAAAGCTTATCCTAGCCTATCCGACCTCTCGACACTCCAAAACGCATTCCCGAACTCCCAAGATCTTCCCTTAGTTCCCTGAAGTTATTTAATAGGTTTTAGAGTGGGTTTGGACCTCAACTTAGAGTTTTGAAATCATTTATAGTGTTTCATCCATTTGAGAAAATTGCTAATTTTTATGTGGTCACAACAATTATCGCGCTAATTTCAAAATTAGCGTGCTACTTCGAATATCTAGCGCGCAAATCAATATTAGCATGCTATATTTCTCACCATGCGCGCTATGGGCAAAAGAACCTAGAATTCTACAATTTGAATTTTAAGTTTTATCTACACATAGACCTCGTTAATGCTTTGGGACCCCTCATGCACACTACTAGATGTCCCTATTTTTAACCCAACACAAGACAACAACCCACAACATCAAATTTATGAATTCACCAATTTGAGCTATGTTAATGGAGTAGAGAAGTTACCTAGTTTGATAAACTTCCTCTTCTTTACCAAACCTTCAATGAATTACTCACTTCTCCTTCACCAAGATCATACCAGCAAACTCTCTTCTTTCTCTCCTTCCTTGCCCAACGATTTGATGATGATAAATGTGATCTATTGGTTTGACTTATGAGGTTTATATGGATAATTAGATATGGTTGATCCACGGCCTTTGATCATGTGTGCACACGTATCTCGAGACTCAACTAGTCGACCACCTTCACTCACTTATTCCACAAGTCATGCTTAAGTGACTCCAATAGTTGACTCATTTGATCTCTAGATTGATCAATGCGTGTCTCGATGCAAATCATGTGAATATTAATTTGTTTTCACTAACTTAGGCACATTAATGTTTTATCGAACATGACCACATTAAAGCTACTTATACTTCCTCTTTGATCATTGAAAAGTTGTCTTAAATCCTCTCCTTGCACACTTCATCTTTTAATTCTAACATAAAGAAACTCTCTTAGATGTTTGTTTCCTCCCTATTTGCTATGTTTAATGCATGTAGACAATGAGCATTACGTGTACTCATATATATTATTGAATGGACTAAATTTCAACCACACATCTCCTATATAATTATCCATCTCTATGTAGATCTTGTAGTTCTAACTTACTAATAACCCCACTAATTAAAATTAGCCTAGCACACCGACATACACTAAGTTACATAGTGATGGTGACAACACGCATCCCGAGGCATATCAATGCTTGTTATTTTATTTTCTTATCTTAGGCCACATTTATTTACATTCAATTATAGGAACATTAATTATTCTAATCACATTTAACTCAATTAGGACTTACCAAATCACTCTCTACTATAGTCACACGTCGGCATGCATCTCAAGGCACATCTTCATTTGCGTTTCAACATCTATATCCACATAGAAGTGACTTACTAAGTCTACACATATACCATACATTAGGCATCCATCATAGCAAAAATAACAAATTACTCGGTCTTCGTGCCAAGTAATGGAATTGTGTACCCATTCTCGGGTCACATCACGGGTCAATCACCCTTACACTATTAGCGATTTAGGCTGTCACATTCTGGGAGTTAAGTAAGCCAGTATAAAGTTAGGAAAGCTCGTTAGAGGTAAGTGGAACACGTATTCTTATCAACTATGCAATATAATTAGTATATTTAGTTCATATTGCATTATGGACTAAGAATGGGGCAGTGTATCATGACTCGTCTGTATTTGTTTTTAAATGTGAAAATCCTCAGAGGTGTCAATAAGGCAAACTGGGACTCAGGGATGTGAAAGTTAGTTTGGAAATGGATCATGCCCTTTGTCCTAATAAAAGAAAAAGGCTAGATTAATGGATTCCGCTATTTCATCCTCAGTAGGCCAAGTTTTTACCTTAGTCATTCACGTCCATTTAGAGTTGGTTGCTTAATTACACTTGAATACACAGACTAAATCACATGAAGAAAAACATATGGATTTTGTATGTCATATTCATAGATAAGGTTCGAGTACGGCTCTAAAGTTATTAAGAGTTGATAGCTTGATTACATTTAAGTCCACTAGCAAAACCCTACGTTGTTCAACATGTCCATTTTGTAGATGTATTCTTGTATAAGGCAAGAGTATGACTATAAAATCAAAATCAAAATACACGTCACGAATGTAGTTGTAATTGACCTTTTAACCTGCATTCTGTTATTTATTATTATACATTTTTAATGCCTGAATATATATATATATATATATATATATATATATATATTAGACTCATATTGTTATGAGAAGTGCTAGAATGACAATTCAAAGTCGCACCACAAGACAAATTGACTCATAAGAGCCATCCATGTGCGCATCGAGATGCAGACATACAAAAATCTCGATGCATAGCGTACGGGTTGAAGTCACATAGTAGGCTTTTGGGAGCCAATGTGTCTTGTACTGTGAAATTGATGTTGTCATTCTAGTATCTTCCTATTGTTATTCATTGATTCATTAATAGTAGTTGATAATTGATATCTTTACACGCATCACTTACAAAGCAAGTTGAAGAGCTCATTCCCCAATTAACATTTTAGGTTACTCACGTGTGCTTTGACTCATGAACTAAGAAGATTATGAGTTTATAATATTCTTTATAGTGTATTGATTTCTCTATTATTTTATATTTTGTATTGAATTACTATTTTATAATAAATATGGCTGGGATATGATTTTACTACCCAGGTTTATTTCGATTTTTGTATATCTTGTTTTTTATGGAAAACATTTTAAATTCCGTTGCATTTTAGCTTAAATATTATTCGATTATCAAGATATACAGGTTGCACTTATTAGGTATTGAGAAGAGGCTGATGGCTCTAGTTAAGTATGGCTGATGTACCGGGGCTTAATTTTGATTTCAGGTCAGGTATCACCCTAGTCATGATAGGGGATGCTACATTAATTTGGTATCAGAGTTTAAGTTTACTAACTCTGATACAATTTGGTATTAGAGTTAAAGCTCACTACTTATAAATCAAAGAATAACTCTGATATAGTTTGGTATCAGAGTTTGGCTTGAATGTTTTCCTTGACTTTAAATTAAGGAATAACTATAATATAGTTTGGTACCAGAGCTTGGTTAGATTTTTGCTAGAGACAAGTTATAACTATGATATAGTTTAGTATTAGAGTGTGACTTTATCACTTTCAAATTATTTTTGAAATAAGAGATAACTCTAATACAATTTTTTGGATATCGGAGACTGATTTAAAACGTGAAGCCATTACCTATGAATTCAATTAGAATGTAGGTTTACAGACTTGGAGATTATTTCTCAAGTTTTTGATAACCTAGGAATTAATAAATGGTTTTATCAATGTTTTGGGGTGTAATGAAGGATAAAAGAATGAGTAATGTTATGTGTTGCGATGTATTATATCTGTGCGATAGATATAAGTACTATATCTTTCTGGATCAATAACAATATGGTTTATAACCATCAATATCTCCAAAGTTGAGAATGTATTAAGGACTAGGGATTGTAAAAACCTTAATCTCAGTGGCATATGGAGAAAAATGACATAAGAAATATTATGAAGATAAAAAGGAAACTTTTCTCTTATTGGATAGTCTCTAATGGTCTTTATTCTAACCTATATTGTTGGATTAATAATAGTTAGTGTTAAAGGATTAAACCTGGACTTTGAGAAAAATATTTAGAGAATAAATGTTAATAAGAGATTGATTTCCTAAAAAATCCAAAGGTGACAATTCACTTTAAGTAGAAAATATGTTAATATTGAAATTAGTTGAATAAAAGTAATTCCATTCGATGAAGAAATTAATGGTAAATGATGATAAGAACCTAGTTAAGGTTAGATAACTAATAATGAATGCATACTTCATAAGTTATTATGAAGTATAAGGTTCCAGATATGGTGCAAGTCAATACTAGAATAATGAGAAGAAGTTTGTCAGTATACTAGTGGTATAACCATACATACTAAAGATGAAACATAAAAATTTGATAGTGTTGATGTGGTGTAATCACACTCACTAATAGAATATTGAAAGGAAAGAATGACATTGTGGTTTATCCGCACGCACAAAAAGGAAAGTAAAGGTTAGTTTGACATTTTTAAAACTTGTAAGAACATATATAATATGAGTTAAGATTGAGAATGAGCTAGTGAGGTATCCTAATCTGATCATTTAAAGTCGTGTAGTGTAAATTGGGGAGAATGAGTTGTCAATAAATGTTAAAATTTTGATAATCCAAGGAATACTTTATGATACTAGAATGAATAGGTATGTTTTATATCAAGATGTTAGAATTAACTGCTACTTTTAAAAGAAAATTATGTAAATTTGAGAACTCAACTTGAGTGATGAATTAATTTAAGCTAAATCAAGAATGAATGTTCATTACCTGTAATTGATAGCTCATTTGATCAATTACATGAAACCAGTTATTCTCAAGAACTCTTTGAGATCTGGTTGTTAGTCATTTACACTACAAAAAAATAGCAAATCAGCAACGGAATTAGAAACGGAACTTATTTCCGTTTCTAAATCAGAAACGGAATTAGAAACGGAATAAGTTCCGTTTCTAAATGTAACAGTTAGCGACGGAACTGACAGGGAAATATTCAGAGACGGATTTGAGACGGATCAGAGACGGAATTAGAGACGGAATTAGAGACGGAATTAAATTCCGTCTCTGAAATTTGGCGCCACCATTCCCGCCAAATTCTTCATTTCTTATGGACGTTCATCATTCCTCGAGATTTGTATTTTGTCCGATCTGGCACCTCTTCTCCTTCCCGCACCCCACCCCCACCCCCCCCAACAAAACAAAGCAAATCCCCAAATCATTCCCACGAAAAAACCCCAAAAACCTAAATCCGTCTCTCCGTCTCGTCGCGCCGGTCGATCGTCTCGTCCCCAGACGTCCATCCCGTTCGATCGTCTCGTCTCTCCGTCCTGGTCGTGCGAGCCGGTCTCTCTCGGTGCTCGCTCCGCCGTCTGGGTCGCGGTGGTCTCCGTTTCTCCGTCTAGTCGTGCTACTACCGGTCTCTCTTGTCTCTCGGTCTCGCCGTCTCTCTGGTCTCTCCGTCTCGTCGCATACCGGTCTCCGTCATCGCCGATATCTCTCGCTCTCTCTCGGTCTCTAATTCGGATCCAGGTTAGCAAGGCATTTGTAGTTTTGGAGTCTTACTACAATCTTCATTTCTTATTTGTTTTTTATTGTTCTTTATAATGCAGGCAACACTCATGATCAAGAGCTCTTCAGCTTTCATAGAGATCATTCACCTTGTGACGGTTTTGAGGAAATCTTGAAGCTCGCTTGGTGTACATTTTCGCTAAAAATTTGCGTCTGTCAGGTTGGCGTTCTAGTCCCCTTGTTTATCTAATTTAAAAAATTTATGGAATAATCCGTCGGGTGACATGAGAATTATTTAAGTTTCCGCTATGGTTCATTTGATAGTTCGATCTTCTAGTAAACATCGGAGTTGAAGGCAAGAAGCTATTTTATCTAGAAAGATTTTCCAATTTAAATTAAGCATGCAGACTTCATAAATTTCCATCTATCAATAAATATTTGGGGTGTCCGGTGTTCCTACGTACATTATATGCGGCATCCAGGAATATTAAAGTCGTAATACTTGTTAGCATTGCAAATATTATGCTCATGAATGAAATATGTTATAGATTTTCACTTGAACTGAAGCTATATCTCGCTAGGAAGGCGATCATATATATGCCTTGATGTTCAAATATAGGAAATGAACATAATGTGGTGACCATTGTATATACTAGGTTTTCTTAGCGGCTCGGCCTATACTAGTCGAATAAATGGATTTAAATAAAAAATTTATTTTCTTGAAAGGTCTTAGCTATTATGGTCATGGAATCCATTTTATTTTTGTAAATTCGTCTTGGCAATTGGCCGTGTTATAGTACTACCTTATTGTTTATGAACCGTGAAGGAACAAACTCTTGATCGTGTGACATATTTTAAGAGTTCAGTTCTTATAATTGTTATTACTTTATGAGGTTTTATTTTAACTGTTCTTGAGTGATTTGATTTGTTCCTTGGTTGATTGTGCATTAGTTGGTGTTCTTCACTGGACGATGGCCTCCTAATGGCAAACCTCGACATCCCCTACGACCACGTCCGGCCATGATACCTAACAATATTCACGAGTAAAACATCATAAAAGAATGGCATACAAAAAGTAGAAATTCAGTCTATATTATTGGACTTAATAAGAACAAAATCCATGCAAATAAAAGTAACTACATTATTGGTCGTTGACATATCATATACAAACTTTATTCGCTATCATCCGTTTCAAATTCACTCTCATGAGTAGAAGGTGATGATTCTTCTTCTGATTCATCTCCACTATAAACTTCATCGCTTGGACCCGCTTCAACAATGAATCGAGTCCCAGTCGGAACATCCAGATTGTTGATATCGGCGTCTGCATCATCGACTACGCACGTGGTGGGCCGAAAATCTTGGAAAGCAATCTCTGCCGAGCCCTGGTCATTATCGTCTTTGCTAGTTTCCTCGTCGGTAATTTTGGTGACAAAGACAACAAAGCGCTAGCCATTCTTGTCGATCGTTCCGCATAGAAGGGTACGAAAGGTAGTAGACTTGAGTGGCTTGCATTGCCAAGACAAATGGCTCGTAGTTGTTATATCGTCGACTTCGTTGAACCTCTACCAATTGAAGTGTTGGGTGAGTCCTCACACCATGATTCGGTGTAGGGTCATACCATTCGCACTTAAACAAGACCACACGTTTGAGGCCGGTATACTCAATCTCCACAACCTCTTGCAAGTACTCCATAATAGTTATGGGAAACATCGCGTAGTTTGAACCCTTCACCAAAACACCGCCGCTTCTGCGTCGATCTATTAACGTCATATGTTGCGGAGTGGAACTTATACCCATTAACAAGGTAACCAGGGTAGACAAGTACATGATCGACTAGGACCAACAGAAGATCAACGAGCGTCTCGTCAACAATAGAATTCCGAGCCTATTCGTCAAAATTAGAGATGCAATATGACACATTAGTTATGGGAGAAACATTTGAATCTATAACGTACAAAAGTAATGCCCTTACATATGTTTGAAACCAAATGGGGAAGTTGTGCTCTAGACTACTATCAACTTGCGACTCCCCATTGCTTGAGTGATTTCATCGACGAATATCCTAGAAGAAACGAACGTGTAAGTCGGATGTATTTATAATGTATGAACAATGAATGTCTTGCATTAATGAAAGAAAGTGATGGACATGCGAACGTAAGGAGCGATCTCTGGACAATTGAGCAAGTATGTACGAATGAGCGGCATTATACTCCCGCTTTGTTAAGTACCGCTCCTTCGACTTGCCCATGGGTCGACCGGGATAAGTGAAAATTGAGAAATTGCCAACGAAGTTCGGTGTGGGCTCGAGATCGCCATCGTCGTTACGTGGCACTTTGTCATGCAACGTAAAGACGTGATCTTCGAAGTAGTAAGAACAAAAGGATGTGACCTCTTCGACCAAATAAGCATTACACATGGAGCCCTCAACCTTCGCTTTGTTTCGCACATTGTTCTTCAAATGTTTAAGGTACCTATATGAATGTTATAGGAAATGTTGATATAAAACCTATTGAATGGGAAAATAATATCAAGGGCTCAAGATAGTACCTCTCAAATGGATACATCCATCGAAATTGAACGGACCGCCGACGGGCCTCGTAGGCCAAGTGGATTGGTAGGTGTTCCATAGAGTCAAATAAGCTTGAGGGAAAATTTTTTCCAACTTGCAAATGATTTTTGGTATTTCAGACTCTAAGACCTCCATATCTTGGATACCGACACATTTCGCATGAGAAGGGACCAGGAAAAATAGGCTTAATTCGCTAATTGCAACCCAAACCGGGTTTGGGAGAAGTTCTCTCGAATGCAATTGGTATCAACCGTTGCATGAATATATGACAATCATGGCTCTTCATGCCGAACATTCGCAGATTTCTTTGGATCTACACATCGACCAAGATTCGATGCGTAACCATCAGAAAACGCAACTTTTCAACCCACTCGCACAATTTTTGTCTTCTTGATGTATCAAGAGCATAGCACCCAAGGACGTAAGTATTTGTCGCCGAATCAATGTGTAGAGAAGGTCGGTGACAATATTCACGAATATCTTGCCTCGATTTTGCATTGTCCTTACTCTTGCCCTAAGTACACACATAATAGTGTTGAAAATGTTGTCAAAAACATTTTTTTCGATGTGCATGACATCTAAGTTGTGGCGGATCAAGTTTGTCTTCCAATACGGCAAGTCCCGAGAATATGCTTTTCTTCCTCCATCCCGAATTCTTAGCTATCCGCCCATTCACGTCGAGCGCCGATTTCTTTCACCTTCATCAAGCCAAACGATTCAATTTCGCCAAAATTTCTTCACCAGATCGCAAAGCGGCGGATCATCGATTATGACCATTTTGCCTCTAATGAAATTTTTTTTGTCTTTCCTTAATGGTGATGACTTCTCCAAGAAACGACGATGACAAATCAAACCACGATGTCTTACCTCCATTTCGCAATTGAAATGCATTTGTATCCTCCATACAATATGGACAAGCGTACTTTTACCGTGTGTGCTCCAACCGGACAACATGCTATATGCGGGGAAATCACTAACAAATCCATAAAAGGGCAACTCGCATGACAAAATTTGTCTTGGTGGAAACGTCGTATGTAACCACCCCATTGTTCCATAAATCTTGCAACTCTTTCACAAGCGGCTGAAGGAACACGTCGATTTTCTGCTTTGGGCTGGTCGGTCCAGGAACGATAACCGTTAAGAACATAAACTCGATTTCATGCACATCGACGGTGGAAGGTTGTAAGGAGTCAAAATCACGGGCCACGAAGAGTACGATTTCCCAGAAATCCCAAATACTTGAAAACCATCAGTGCACAATCCTAAACGAACATTCCGAACCTCGGCGGCAAAGTCTTTATTGACGTCATTAAAATGTCTCCAAGCAATCGAATCGAAAGTGTTGCATAACATCTTCGGGGGATGAATGATCTCCATGCCATCGCATATGTTTTGCGGTTGACTCGACGCATACAATCGTTGCAACCGAGGGCCCAAAGGAAAGTAGTACATTCTTTTGCAAGGGCGGTTTTTGTGTTCGACCACGACCTCGTCGATGTGCAACGTATCGTGATTTCCCACAAAATTTACATGACGTCAACTCGAGTCCACTCCCCAATAAATCATACATTGGTCCTCACAACAATCTATTTTCTCAACAGTAGACCTAGACCTCGCATTAGTCTTTTAGTGGCATAAAAATTCTCAACCATTGAGTTGTCATTTGGCAAACAATCCTTCATGAGTTTAATGATTTCATTATACCCTCGTTCGATATATGATGTTCGACTTGATCGCAAGTAATCTTGCCATTGCGGACAACGTTGTCATGGTTTCGCAACCAGGCCACAATTGTTCCCTACTTGCATCAATCATGTCATATAGTTGGCGTGCTTGGGGGTTTGGTGATTCTTCCACGACATTCCAATTGAAACTTGGACCGCCACGTTGTGTACCATCTCGCGGTAAGGTGTCGGATCGTAGCCTCGAACATCAAGCATCATCAATATGGCAATCCATTGCGTGAAAATTTTGCGGCCCTTCATCTCCGTTCTCACCATGTTCGTACCAACCGTGATATCCCCGGACAAATCCATACCTACATAGGTGGTGCTCAACCGTTTCGACGTCAGTGTACGGAACAAGTCGACATTTCTTAAAATTGCACGGACATCTAATCTTCCGTTCACTTTGGTATGTAGGACAATGTTGTTTTGCAAATGATATGAATTCTTTAACCTTCGCCTCGAATTCAATTCGAACATAACCGTTGTCGAGCCGGTTGTACATCCAGTCTCTGTTTGTAGACGACATTCCTAGTCGAACGTAACCCTTGTCGAGCCGGTTGTCTATTCAAGTAATGAAATAATAATGATTAAGATGATAAGAAGCCTCCAAAATGGAGAATATTGTAAATCGGAAATGCAATCTACACCATCTAAAGAGAAGAAATTGATAGCTAAGTGAAAGAACGAGGTTCGCACATTAAACTCATGAATAGAGAATAAATTGACAAAGTTAGGAAGTCATTAATGAGTCATCACAATCTAAAGAGAAGGAATTGATTGAGTTATGTTGTTTATGTAAGAAGCTTGGGCATTATCAAAAGGATTGTTGTAAATGACTCATAATAAACATGTATAACATGTATTATAAGGGTTGGTTAGGTCCTGGACGAGTTTAAGGGTCGCTAACACAAAGGGATAAAATAATTTTTTTGAGTTCCTCAGTTTAGCGCGCTAATTCCAAATATTAGCGCTAATTAGCCGCCGCCATATATTTTTGACTTTTGGAAATCAAGCTTTACATTTGAATTTTTGATTTCCTGGATTCCTAACACGACTATAAACGGTCATATTGGAATTCCTATCATGATAAAACCACCACAAACTTGGTTGTAACATAAGGGAGAAGAAACACATTTCAAAATTCAAGATCTACAAAGAGAAGAAATTTGATTTTTTAGAAGGAGCAATAGGAGATCTTTGTGGTCGTTCTTAAGTCCTCAAATCCAAAGACCTTTGAGGCTTTCAAAGGAAATGCGATCTACACCATCTAAAGAGAAGAAATTGATAGCTAAGTGAAAGAACGAGGTTCGCACATTAAACTCATGAATAGAGAATAAATTGACAAAGTTAGGAAGTCATTAATGAGTCATCACAATCTAAAGAGAAGGAATTGATTGAGTTATGTTGTTTATGTAAGAAGCTTGGGCATTATCAAAAGGATTGTTGTAAATGACTCATAATAAACATGTATAACATGTATTATAAGGGTTGGTTAGGTCCTGGACGAGTTTAAGGGTCGCTAACACAAAGGGATAAAATAATTTTTTTGAGTTCCCTGAGTTAGCGCGCTAATTCCAAAGTATTAGCGCGCTAATTAGCCATCGCCATATATTTTTGACTTTTGGAAATCAAGCTTTACATTTGAATTTTTGATTTCCTGGATTCCTAACACGGCTATAAACGGTCATATTGGAATTCCTATCATGATAAAACCACCAACAACTTGGTTGTAACATAAGGGAGAAGAAACACATTTCAAAATTCAAGATCTACAAAGAGAAGAAATTTGATTTTTTAGAAGGAGCAATAGGAGATCTTTGTGGTCGTTCTTAAGTCCTCAAATCCAAAGACCTTTGAGGCTTTCAAAGGAATATAAGAGTCTCTCGCAAAGCTGATCTCTTTTGTCATCCTCTTGGTTGTAAGGAAATCCTTGATATAAACTCTTTCTTGCTTAATCGACATAGTTTTGTGTATTTGATTTGAAAATCAGTTTGATGTGTGTTTGAACAGTTTCATCCCGCCTCTTGCACTTAAATTAAAATTTTTAAGACCCTAAGATTGCAAAAAGAGACCACCAAGAGCCCGACATTTAGTTGTGTGGGGAATCGAAGTTGAGGCCGTGCGCCTAACCTATATCGATATCGAGGCATACAAATACCACATAGTATCAACGCGTCTACTACTTGTTCACTCATACGTCCTTAAGGTTATAGGTTTATTCCATTCTCTAGAAATGTAATGTGAAACAAACAACATTCACTAAAAGAGTAATCCTAGTGTTTCTAACCCTAACTAGTAGTAGAAATTAAGTAATTATAGGTATTATTCAATCGTAACCAACAACACCTAACTAATCAATCATCCATAGCAAGTGCATGAATATGAAATTACTAACAACTATAACATCAAACGACAAAGTAATTACCTCAGTACATGATTTTAATGTATTATAATGACTCTCATGACATGCTTTACCGATAAAATAAACATGGAATAACAACCAAATACGGAATCAATATAAATCTTGAATTGCTCAATTAAAAGGTTGAAATGAAATAGTACATATTAATAAACCTAAAAATAGAACAAGCATAACCTCAAAAACTATGCATGTAAGAGAAGAGCAGAACAAAAACTTCTAAACCAAACAAAAGACACAACATTAACTTAATAGATCAAGTGAAGAACACCAACTAATGCACAATCAACCAAGGAACAAATCAAATCACTCAAGAACAGTTAAAATAAAACCTCATAAAGTAATAACAATTATAAGAACCGAACTCTTAAAATATGTCACCTGATCAAGAGTTTGTTCCTTCACGAGTTCATAAACAATAAGGTAGTACTATAACACGGCCAATTGCCAAGACGAATTTACAAAAATAAAATGGATTCCATGACCATAATAGCTAAGACCTTTCAAGAAAATAAATTTTTTATTTAAATCCATTTATTCGACTAGTATAGTGAGCCGCTAAGAAAACCTAGTATACACAATGGTCACCACATTATGTTCATTTCCTATATTTGAACATCAAGGCATATATATGACTGCCTTCCCTAACAGATATAGCTTCAGTTCAAGTGAAAATCTATAACATATTTCATTCATGAGCATAATATTTGCAATGCTAACAAGTATTACGACTTTAATATTCCCGGATGCCGCATATAATGTACGTAGGAACACCGGACACCCCAAATATTTATTGATAGATGGAAATTTATGAAGTCTGCATGCTTAATTTAAATTGGAAAATCTTTCTAGATAAAATAGCTTCTTGCCTTCAACTCCGATGTTTACTAGAAGATCGAACTATCAAATGAACCATAGCGGAAACTTAAATAATTCTCATGTCACCCGACGGATTATTCCATAAATTTTTTAAATTAGATAAACAAGGGGACTAGAACGCCAACCGACAGACGCAAATTTTTAGCGAAAACTTGACCAAGCGAGTTCAAGATTTCCTCAAAACCGTCACAAGGTGAATGATCTCTATGAAAGTGAAGAGCTCTTGATCATGAGTGTTGCTCGCATTATAAAGAACAATAAAAAACAAATAAGAAATGAAGATTGTAGTAAGACTCCAAAACTACAAATTCCTTGCTAAGGATCCGAATCGAGAGAGAGAGAGCGAGAGATATCGGCGATGACGGAGACCGCGCAACGAGACGGAGAGACCAGAGAGACGGCGAGACCGAGAGACAAGAGAGAGACCAGGTAGCACGACCAGACGGAGAAACGGAGACCACCGCGACAGACGGCCAGCGAAGAGCACGAGAGAGACCAGCTCGCACGACGACGGAGGAGAGACGAGACGATCGAACGGGATGGACGTCTCGGGGACGAGACGATCGCCGACCGCTCGACGAGACGGAGAGACGGATTTAGGTTTTTGGGGTTTTTTCGTGGGAATGATTTGGGGATTTGTTTTTTTGGGGGGGGGGGGGTGGGGTGCGGGAAGGAGAAGAGGCTGCCAGGATCGGACAAAATACAAATCTCGAGGAATGATGAACGGCCATAAGAAATGAAGAATTTGACGGGAATGGTGGCGCCAAATTTCAGAGACGGAATTTAATTCCGTCTCTAATTCCGTCTCTGATCCGTCTCAAATCCGTCTCTGAATATTTCCCCGTCGGTTAAGTCGCTAATCGTTACATTTAGAAACGGAACTTATTCCGTTTCTAATTCGTTTGATTTAGAAACGGAAATAAGTTCCGTTTCTAATTCCGTTGCTGATTTGTTGTTTTTTTGTAGTGGATGTAGTAGAAGGTTCTGATGATGAAGTTCCTTTATTTTTATTTTTCCTGTTTCGGAAAGGCGGGTTTTAGTTTTTCCTATCGTTCTCGAGGGAATGGGTTCATTGCTTTTGACGATGAGCATGTTGTAGACGATTTGTTTCATTTGCATGTTAAACTCATTCTTTTTTTGGTGGTGGTGATTTTGGTCCTTATAGGACTCCGTGTCTCGGAGGTAGGCGTGGTGGGTATAGTGGAGGAGTGAGCTTGGTGGGGGTTATGGAGGCTTTGGGGGCAAAGTGGCTTAGGTGCTTATCGAGGTGAATCTTCTCTTGGCTATTGTATTTTAATTAGCGATCGAATCACTTCCTTTCAATAGTTTGTCGTGTAGACTTTTTAAGTTACTTGATTTACATATTGTTGGTGGTTTACTTTGTTTCAAACACTAGTATATTATAGTTAAAACCAAGTTTTTGGTGGTTTTATAGTGATCTCCTATTGCTCCTTCTAAAAAATCAAATTTCTTCTTTTTGTAGATCTTGAATTTTGGAATGTGTTTCTTCTTCCTTATGTTAAAACCAAGTTATTGGTGGTTTTATAGTGATAGGAATTCCAATATGACCGTTTATAGCCGTTCTAGGAATCCAGGAAATCAAAAATTCAAATTTAAAGCTTGATTTCCAAAAGTCAAAAATCCCAGCAAGTGGCTAATTAGCGCGCTAATCTTTGGAATTAGCGCGCTAACTGCAGGACCTCAAACTAATTAATTTATCCCTTTGTGTTAGCGACCCTTAAACTCGTCCAGGACCTAACCATCCCTTATAAAACATGTTATACATGTTTTACAACTCAACTTACATGATAGGTCCATCTTATAGAAACATTGTTCGCCATCTCCTATGCGTAGGAAAATAGCAACATTGACACCAACTTCAAAGTCCGTGGATCGCATTTGCTTGATGATCATGTTTTTTTTTGGAAGCATTCTTATTCAACATTGTATGGTTTTTTTCTGTTCTTCATCGCTTTTCTTGAATCCCATTTGGTTGTTTTTTTTTTTTTTTGAGTAGGAACACATGGCTTATCGCCTTTGGAGCACACAACAGTTTAGATGGGGGTAGAGGATGAGTTCTAGAATCATACTTACATGATAGGTTTGTGCTTAACTTTTAGTTTTTCCCTTTTAGCATTCTTGCACTTATGCCACTCTTCTCTTTGTAGATCTTGCATTTTTGAATGTGTTTCGTCTTCCTTATGTTAAAACCAAGTTTGTGGTGGTTTTATAGTGATAGGAATTCCAATATGACCGTTTATAGCCGTTCTAGGAATCCAGGAAATCAAAAATTCAAATTTAAAGCTTGATTTCCAAAAGTCAAAAATATCTCGCAAAGTGGCTAATTAGCGCGCTAATATCTTGGAATTAGCGCTAACCGCAGGACCTCAAACTAATTAATCTCTCCTTTGCCTACTTCTTTCAGTGCATACTCACTTTGGTTGTTGCCCTCGAGATGGAGATTCAGAAATGCTTCAAAGCTGCGTTTTACTTATTAGATGAAGTCCTTTTTGTGTATACTTCCAAATTTTGGACCTTTTGTGAGTGTTCTTTTTTTTTGCTTGTTGAACTATTGGATTGGTTGGTTTTTGTGTATACTTCCAAATTTTGGAGCTTTTGTAATACATGACAACTTTCCGTGGATATATAAATTTTTGGGCTAATTTTGAGTTTCACATTTTTCTTTCTCTTTTGAATTTTTGTTGATATATATTTTTGATGTATGGATGCGCAATTTGGCTTCTTTGGGGGATGTTAGCACCCTCAAGGAGTTGTTGGAGGGTGCAAAGCGATGGAGTATGTCATATCGGGTTGTATTTTGATTTTTTAGGTTGGAGAATCGATTGGCTTATGTATCCGTGCCATATTTAAACAAAACGAGAAAATTAGAGACGGATTAGCAACGAATTCAAATTTTCCGTTGCTATTCCGTCTCTAATTTTCCGAAATATTTCTATCAATCACAAACGGATCGAGACGGAAATATTAATTCCGTCTCGATTCGTCTCTCTAATTAGCAACGGAATCGAGACGGAATCGAAACGGAATAATCCGTCTCGATTCGTTTCTAATTAGAGACGAATCGAGACGGACTCTTTGCATTCGTCTCGATTCCGTCTCGATTCGTTCTTCGATTAAACGGAATCGAGACGAATTCATAAATTTATTAATTCGTCTCGATTCCGTTGCAAATCAAAGAACGGAATCGAGACGAATGCAATTACAAATGTACCATTTCGAAATAAAATCCATTTTCATTCGTCTCGTTCGTTTCTAATTTCGTCTCTAAATCCGTCTCTAATCGAAACGGATAATTTCCGTCTCTATTCTCGTCTCTAATCGAAACGGAATCCATTTTCCGTTTCGATCGTATCGCGACGACGCTGAGACGGAACGCGTTCCGTGTCTGTTCCGTTTCTGATTTCAATCAGAGACGGAATTTTCGCAAATCAGAAACGGAAAATTCCGTTTCTGATTTGCGATTTTTTTGTAGTGTTAAGATAAAAATTAGGAATATATGAAAATGATGTCAACTAATATTTTGATTATTATAGAAATCATGGTAGGAACCATTAGAACTCACTTGAGCACACAATTATGTTTATGAGTGATGAAGTAGAGTTTTTCAACTCTGTAAGAAAAAATTGAAGACTTTGAAAATGCACATGCAATATCAAAGAATAATGTGAATCTTGGAAATAAATTGGTCTATACCAAAGATTGTCAGTGCAATTACTAAGTTTAAACATAAATCATTCTGATATGTGTTGAGTCCTAATTCTGAGTAAATGGATTTGACTAGGATTGAAACAATTAGAGAATTATCTTATATTCAACACATAATTAGAAAATTATTGGTATCTAGTAATATTTGAATAATATAAATAACATATATAGAGAGATTTGTGAAGTCGTTGTGTTTTATATTCAAATTAATCTAAGAGTGAAATAAGGTTAAGTCTTAGAGTTGAGACATATTTGTTATAAGATATGATTGTGAATCCTAGCTTATTTATGAAGCATGTTCAAATGAATAGAATGCTTAGACTCATCCATTCATTGTAGGGTTTGGAATACAAATATATATCCATATGAAGAGGTTGTTGAAAGTTTTTTAATCATTCTTAAGATCATATTATCTTAGAGAAATCATTAGAAGAGAGATGAGAAGTATAAAAACTAATGAGTTGTTACTTTAAGCGATTGGAGTTTGAATAGTATAGTTGTTAGAATGAAAGAAACTGAAAGTGAATTAAGTAACTTAAATTATTGAATTTGATAAATTCACTCTAAGAAATTTACCCACACAAGTAATTGATGTTATTGATGTTTTGGATAGAGAAAAAAACCAAAAGTGTAATTATAATATGAACTTATGAGTGCTATCTCTTGAAAGAGATATGTAATAATGATGATGGAATGAAGTCTTGCAGACACATCATCGACTAAGTTGTTGGAATTGATAATTACAAATTTGTTCTTTGAAGTTCAAATTGGAGTTGAACTAAGTGTATAATTAATTAGGTGATGGTTAAGAAGTCTAATTGGAACTACTTGATATACCAAGATTTGGCTATTAATAGTTAGTATCCAAATTAGACTATCTAATGAAATTATGTTGTATGCATTAAATTATGAAATGAAAATCCTAGTTCATGAAAGATATTATGCAAGAATTATTTTGATAATCTCATGAATCTCTTTATATTATTTGTACAGGCAATGTCATATCGCATTGAAGTATATGATTATGTGTGTAGATTATCTGCGATGATGATCTATCTTATGAAACTCATAAAGAGATATGGGATCTATTTAGTAAGTTAAGACTAAATATTATGAACCTGAAAGGTTAGATAAATTCCTATATATATATAACGGATGGTAAAAAGAAAATATAATTGTAAGTTATGAAATAAGATTAGCTAGATTTTGGCATCAACACAATGATGTATAAGTTGTGGTTAATAGATTGACCAAAGTCTGCATTTTCTTGTCAGTGTCAATAGTTTATTTGAAATGCTTGGAAGTTGATGTGGTGAGGCAGATTAGGTCAGGATGAAGACAAGGTTAACATAGAAAGAAACTCTGCCTTTTACAATCAGTAACCCTGAATTTTCCTAAGCATTCATTGTCCATTCGAAACTTAAATTTTTTATGTTGTGTCTTCGATGTATGATTGCTTAAAGAAAATTGTATCATTTATGCGAGCTCTATGATAATAAAGGTAATTAGGTGGATTACATGATTGGATGATAAAGCTGAATATACTTAATCTTATTATACATTGATGTATAAAACTAAAATTGGAGATATAGCTTTTGCGAAAAATGAGATAGTTAAGACCTACATAGAGATGGTATGGCAGATTAGGTGATTCATAACTACAACTGGGTTAAGATAAAAATATTGAGGAGATAAGCATCATATATTGTTGAAGAGTTCAATAGATGATTTTGGTTGTACTTTTGAAAGTCTCATCTATGAAAGAGCTTTATCGGTTCGGTTAAAGAAAAAAAGAGGTTTCATGGAAAATGAAAAGATAACTTGGGAATGGGGATTATACATGGAAAAACAATTTTCATTTCTCTTTGGAAGTACTAGTAACTTGTACTTTACCTTTAATTTCAAGAATGAAATTGTCTTAAATTGGGAAGACTGTAACAACCTATTACCTAAAGTAGGTGAATAGCTTTAATCAAAATTCTAATTAACTTGAGTTAGGCTCATGGTTAAGCCTGGATTGTCTTAATTAGCATGTGCGTGGATATGTGTCATTTGGTGTGTGTGTGTATGGATCGTATTTATTATTATGAGAATAATTGTGTTAATTGGCCTATAATTGAATAATTGACAAACAATGGGACGTCTAATAATGTGTGTGGGTCAAGGGTGACGTACATGGGGCTGAGGATGTATAATAGTGTACCTGCCCAAGTGTGCTATTGGCGTGTACAGTGAATTTATAGGTGCAAAAAAGAAGCCTATGGTTCAAATCAAATTAAATTTTAAATCTTTGACTTGTCTCAAGATATGTGTAGCGTGGATCTTGAGGAAGTGAATAGTGCAAGTTGGTGGTGTTGGACGCTAGTGATATTGGAGAGATTATCCACTCTTCGAAATGTGTGTAACCACATCTCAAGAATAATCGATGTTGAACGGTTATGCATGTATTATAGTTGGTGTTACTTTAATGAGTGTCATTTTAACTTCCATACTTTGGATTAGCCTCAAAATTCACGCATGCGAATCTCTATGAAAGTTTATATTCATCAACCGCATAGAACACCGCCTTATCAGTCGAAATAGGGAGAAAATGAGAAATTGAGACCAGGGGAAAGAGAGATATTCAAACCTAATGAAAGTGGAAAAGATCAAAACAAAAGGAGAAATCTAATAATGGAGAAGGTATGGTTGTCTTGTGGTGTTATTCGTTGTCATTGATGTTGTTGATATTACAGAACATATGGATTGCGAGGCTGGAACGAACTACTATGCAATTCGTCCGAGGAAGGAGATGGCAGGGGAGTCGTCTCCCTGCCCAGAGTTGCTCTAGGTTTGGGTCAAACCCAACACTAATGAAAAAAAATTGAAACTTGCACTAAGAATAGAGAAAATGATGAGGAATGAGAAGGGAGTTTGATCCCTTGACCGGACTGAATTTAGCCTAGTTCAACTGAGTCGGACCAATCCAGTTCAGGGTCAAACCCCTCCTCAATAAATAAATAAATAAAATGCTGGAATTTAGGAAAAATTCTAGAAAATGGGAGAAAAATTAAAAAATTAGTATTTATGGACCAAATAAATAAAATTTGTGTATTTCTATGGAAAATATAGAATTTGAGATTCTTTTGGGACTTTATACTGAAGTTTTTACTTCGAAAAATGTGAAATGATTTTATTGAACTAAAAATTGGCAAATTGGTTATGGGTTCAATTGGGACAAGTTTAGGTTTCAAACCAATTAGTATGATCAATATATTTTAATTAGGTTCTTGATCGAGAGTGGAAGATATGTGGATTCCAGGAGTTGAGTAAGTTTAGAAAAAGTTAAGAAAGCTCGGCACAGGTAAGTAAGACTCGTATTCTTATCAACTATTCAACTTAAATAGTATATTTAGTTCATATAGTATTATGGATTGGGAATGGGGTAATGTATGGTGACTTGACTGCATTTTTTTTGAAATTTCAAAATCCTCGGAAGCGTCGATAAGGTAGACCGGGACTAATGGATATGTGATGGTTAGCCTGGAAATGGATTTCACCCTTTTATCCTCAGTAGGCCGGAGTTTTACCTTAGTCATTCAGTATATATTTAGAATTGGTAGCTCAATTACACTTGAATACACTGACAGTATCACATGAAGACTAACATGTGGATTATATGGATCATGTTTTTTTAGTAAGTGAGAGTACGATTGTCAAGTTATTAAAAGTTGATAGCTCGATTACATTTGAATCCAATGGCAAAACCATAAGTCGGTTGACATGTGCATTCTGCAAACGTATTCTTGTGTAAGACGAAAGTAGGATTCTAAAATGAAAATCAAAATATAAGTCATGAGTATAGTTGCAATTGACCTTTAAACTTACATGCTATTATTTATTTTTATATCATTTTTAATGTTTGAATAGTTATGTTTTAGACTGATATTGTTATTCATTGATTCATTGATATGTTTACGAGCATCACTAACTGTGCAAGTTGGAGCGATCATTCTCTAATTAACATTACAGGTGAATTATGTGCGTTTCGACTCAGGAACGGAGAAGAATCAGATTTTATAGTCTTCTTTATGGTGTATTGATTTCCCTGTTGTTTTATATATTATATTGAATTATTTTTTTGTAAGAAAAAAAAGGATAGGATTTACTACCTAGGTTTATGCCAATTTTTGTATATCTTTTATTTTATCGAAAAGTTTTTAAATTCCGCTGCATTTTGTTTTAATTATTATTGGATTATCAAGATATATTGGTTGTGTTTATTAGGTATTCATAAGAGGGTGTTGGCTCTAGTTAAGTATATATGGCTGGTGTTCCAGAGCTTAATTAGGGTTTCAAGTCGGTATCGCCTTAATTAGGATACATGATGCTATAGTACTAACTATGCTAGATATTGAGGTAGGATGGCATAACTCTATGTCGGAACAGAGGGTACTGGTGCAATGCGCATTGGCTGTGATGGCAGAGCCACAGATCTCATGTTTTGTGTAATTAAGTCTCTAAGTCTGATCTACCTATATCTTTTCCTCTTTCTGTCCATCCCTTACATATGCTTAGAGTATACTCTTGTCGATGCGGCGGTGACCGCTTCAGGGTGTGTGCTCAAATAAGTCTCTCTGGCCAAGCTCCTTTCAAAAACGCACTATAAAATTTTAGGCTTAGTGGTCATAATGGTGCCTCTAATCTCTCAAAGTAAACCCTCCAAGAAGATATGAGCCTAGTCCGCGTCAATGTCTATTATACCACTGGCGTACTCAAGCAACTATAGGAAACAACCCATATACTACATGACAAGCTCCTCTAGGTACTGATTCATACTCCAAACCAACCATATTTTTTCTTAGACCTATAAGCGGGAAGTACTTGAAGTTGAACCGCTTATTTAATTCTGCCTAATATATGAGCACCCCCTGGTAGCTACCATACTACTCAACCATGCATCTACCTATCCAAAAAATGACTCAAAAATATCATCATTATCATTTGTTCAGGGATAGTCATGGTGTTGTTAATATTCTCATAGCCCTTCATGAACTTATCTGCTACCTCGAGATTCATGCCACTATAGAACATAGTTGTTTTATGTCTCTGGAACTCACTCGACTGTCTCCCCTCAACTGTCACCCTAGTATTAGTCTTCATGGGCATGGGTGACACTATCTCTATCGGAGTAGGGAGTGTAAATAGTATATCTCGGTCTGTAGCGGTATAATCTTTGCTATAACTGGCACTGTCGATACAATGAGAGCTGCTGGAGCGGGCCGTAAAGTAGGCGTAATCCCCTTAAGAGCAAGGGATGTTGCTGTCGCAACTAGCGATGGTAATGGTGCAATTTATGCCCTCAATAGCTTGAGGATCTCTTTAAGTTGATGATTGTGATATGTGACCAACTAGGACATCTCATCTAAGCCTCCCCTGTACATCTCCCGAACTCGCACCCTTAATTGGCGTCGGGCTGATGGGCCATCGTGATTTGCAAAGAAAGTGAATTCTCGATATGTTTATAACTACCAGTAATAATATGGTACAGTAAAACAAATAACATATTTAATTCAAGTTTTTAAGTTCCCCAACTCCCTCTATTCCTAATTAATTCTCTAAGTCAAGATCATAGGGTTCCACTCTAATTTCCATTCGTGTCATAACTCTAAAGAAAATCTCAAATTTAGCTTGTTGTGTGTTCATTGAGAGCTAGGTTTAACCTTAGGCTAGTATACCAATTGTGACATCTCAATTCCCCACAATCTGGGCCCTTCCTAACCTAAGCCTACTTGGACCCCCCGGGTCAGCTTCCATGAGGTCAACGCAAACTTATTCAGCCTTCTTATCCATTATTGTAAGTTAATTGATAATTTTAAGTTGAGATATTAATGTTTTGCAAGGCTTAAATATTTAGCAGAAGCAGTTTATCAAATTAAGTAACTCAACAAAAGTAAAAGAAAAAGTCAGGTCTATGCTGCATATATATATATATATATATATATATCATATATATAAAAGCACGAATCACAAATTTTTGAGTCGTAATCAAATTTACTTTTTTGTCCTTCTTCCACACAATTTTTTATTGTGCGTTGTCCCTCTCCCACCCAATCTAAATCTCGTGCTTCCCTTTCTTTTCTCTCACGTCTCTCTTTCACATAACAATATACTCATTCTTTAAATTAATTAATAACGTTTCTAACTCAAGAAATAATAAATACATTAAAATAGAACAAAAAAGGCGTACATTAAATTTAAAAAATAAAAAAGTTACTAAAATATATATAAGATAAGATAGATATGTAATGCAATATATTAAAGGATATATTCAAAAACGAAAAGATATATCCATTGATGACAAAAAAGATACAAGAAACATAGCGCAATTAAAATATCCAGATAAACACAAAACAAAAAAGTTATATATACAGCATGGTGAGATATATTTGGTGCGACAAGCAAAGTAATTAATATAACGCAAAGCAATACAGGGAAGATTATTTAGATAAACACGAGTATATCAACCAACTTATTAAATCTTTCTTGATTAAAAAAAAAAAAAAAACTATACTTTTTTTATCTTCAAATCAACATTTTCTTTTTTTATCCAAATCAAACTCTAACTCCTTATCAATCAACTATACTTTTTTTATCTTTATCTCCAAATCAATAATGAACTCATTCTCATCAATCCAATACACTTTTTTTGAGGAAGTAATGTACTAGCATGATTAACTTATTTTTTCATTCACATCTTATCTCAATCACATTAGAGAATATTGATAAACTAAAAAATGTACTTATATTTCTAATTTTAAAATTTTAATTACAATTTTAAATTTTGTTAATAAATTCTTAGAAATTAATTCATTATCAATCACATTAGAGAATATTGATAAACTAAAAAAGGTACTTGTATTTCTAATTTTTAAATTTTAATTACAATTTTAAATTTTGTTAATAAATTCTTAGAAATAATGAACTCCTTATCAATCCACTATACTTTTTTTTTTTATCTTTATCTTCAAATCAATCATGAACTCATTCCCATCAATCCAATACAATTTTTTTGAGGAAGTAATATACTAGCATGATTAGCTTATTTTTTCATTTACATCTTATCTCAATCATATTAGAGAATATTGATAAGCTAAAAAAGGTACTTGTATTTCTAATTTTTAAATTTTAATTACAATTTTAAATTTTGTTAATAAATTCTTAGAAATTAATTTCCGCGAGCGAAGCGAGCAGGGGAATCGTGCGTAGCACGTCTTGAAACTAGTATATATATATATATATCTCATTCCAATTATTGATTTAATATGGTTATTGAACAAATATTTTCATATTTTTATCCATTTTTATAAATTACAAGTATATATCTTTTTCACCTTTTTGTAGCGAAATTTTGAACATTAAATAAAAAAGGCTATTGAGACTAATTATAGACACTTGTAATGGGAACATAACAAGAAATAGTGGTTGTTATAACAGAAGACAAATCATTTTTTGTTGCAACAAAGTTTATCTCAAGACAGAATTGAATTAAACGTTGTGCACAACGTACTCTATCTACTGCAACTAAAGGTAAATCTCATTAGTTACGACAGAGTATACCTGAAGACAACCGAATTGGTTGAGATTGGTTCGTTGAATTTTGAAGCCTATCTAAAAGTGATCGATCCAAACCATTAACAATAACATGCTATATAATGATCAAGACACATAAGAGTTTAGTAGTTCGATTTAGAAAATGTAGTCTTGAGTTAATGTAATTTTTGTAACTTTTTAAAATGATGTGAGAACAAATAGATTATGAACTTGTTTTCATTTTATTTTTAGTTTTTTTGAGTTATTACCAAGGGGATACCAGGGGTTGGGCAGTCCAGTTGAAGGGGGCTCGACACACCAAGCAGACTTGGGAGAGAATATATTGTAAGTGTGAGAAAGAGTGCATCAAGACTAGTGAGGGAGTTACTTGAAAAGGGTTTTGTGTAAGTATGTGTTTTAGCTTAGTGAATTTCATATCTGGGCGTGATCTCGCAAATGTAAGTCGTGGACCGAATTGCATCAATATCTTCGGTGTTGTGGTTTGTTTGCTTTTACATGCTATTACTCCATAGTAGCATATATTTCAATTTTTGACTGTTTCTTTAATTATAACTTATACAAATTGAATTCAAGCACGCATCCATACAATTAATTAATTGAGTATAGTTGGGAAAATGACAAAAAGAAAAAACCACCTTATTGAGGAAAATCTGCGACTGTTTCCATCCACAAATAATTCATTATTTAAATTTGAATATCGTTTTCATTGGTCCTACTAAAATAATTTTGATCAATTTGATTATGGGTACACTATAGACTGTGCATACATATAGTATGCATCATGCCATCACAATGGTAAGACATGTGGAACCCCACTCACGTTGGCACTTGTATTTGACTTTGGGCGCTGTAGCAGAAATGCGTACAGAAATCCGTCGCCTCTGAACTTAAAGACAATAAAGCTCTCCTTGTAGTTTTGTAAACAATGTTGCATGCATACCTGCAACGCTTTAAACGTAGTCATGTGGTAGGCTCCACATCCATATTCCAAATCTCAACCTCCTATATTTTTCTTTGTCGTAATCTTTGTACTCCTTTTAATTATTATTCATCTCCCCCTCCGTTTCTAGCTCTCTCTCGGATTCTTCAGTTTACAAGCTGTCGGTGACAATTGAGCTACGCATATTCTTTATGAAAATTATCAAATAAACTCGTGAAGTATTTGGGAAATTATCAAATAAACTCAATTTGACAAAACAAGCTAGAGAGACATGACATGCATGTATATAAGTATCAATTCAATATATTGGTTCAATTAATCATATATTTATATATCTACTCTACCAAAATCTGCATATAAAATTGTGTGACCAGAATTAAAGAACTAGCACTAGAACAAATTTGATATTTAATAAAAGTTTTTAAACCCCTATTAAAGTGGATGTTATTAAATAACACTTAATTAATAGAAGTTTTAAAAAATCTTTATGTAATACATGTATTGAAAATTAAAACATAACACATTTTCACATAACATTTAATAACACTCTATTTAATAGAGGTTTTAAAATTTCTATTAAATGCCAAAAATATTTTAGTGTAGTCTGATCCATTATCCATGTAGCCGAGTCCCATTACTTTAAGGTCCATCCAGGATTTGTTGTTGTTTTAATTAATCTCTTGTATATATTTTTGAAGAAAATCTTTAGAAGATATTATTAGATTCAAAAAAAGGAATATTAATAGAACAAAAACCCTACCTAATTAATATTCAAATTCCAAGGGAGATACTTGGGCCTTGCTTCTTTCTCTTTGATCATCATCATCATCATCATCATCCACACGGGCAATTGCTTCATCAAAACCGACGACTGAGCTACTTTGTACTACTTGACCTTCAGATGTCTCCAAGAAGATCTCTGAAGAACTGTTATGATCCGGGCCTAGTTGTCTTCCTTGACAATTGTATAAACTGCTCAACTGATGAAAATAAGGGCACGTTTTGGAGTCAACAGATCTCTTCTTGTTTGCATCTTTGGTCTTCCTGAAGTACTTGTTGATGTTCTCCCATTTTTCTTTACACTTCTTAGCACTCCTCTTGTACCCCAACTCCAACATACCTTGTGAGATCCTCTCCCATAGTGGAGCCTTGTTTGTGCTTAACCCTTTATCTTCTCTTTCAGTACTGTAGAGACTGCATCTAAGCTTTATCAACGAGTCCACTTCTTCTCTTGGCCATCTCTTCCCAAGATCATCCCTTTCACTTGTATTCAATTCACAATTAGGGTTTTTGGGGGTTTTAAGTGGCTGGGAAGATGAAGGGGTGTTAGTAATAGTACTATTCTTGTTCTGGGTTTTTGGTACTACTATTGGTGCAGAATTAGGGTTCTTATTGGTGGGTTGAGATGTTTTGGATGGAGTAATAATATTGAGAGGATTAGGGTTTTCATGCTCGGGAGTACTTGAAATTGGCCTCTCTTGTGCTTTTTCACTCTCTGTTGTTGTCTTGATGATCATCTTTTCTTTATCGTTTTGAAGTAGAAGAGACAGGACCGGGGTTTCCGACGACGAAGTAGTATTTGATGATGTGAATTTCTTCAAGAACTCAACGATAGTGGCCTCCCTATCAATAGCAATTGCTTGTTCTCTTGCCCTAATTTCGATCTCCTTGTTAAGCCTATCCATCTCTTTCTTCCTCCAAGACTCCTCTCTTGCAATCCTTTCTTCTTCTCTTCTCTTCATGTCTTCCAACAGCCTCTTGTGCAACTGTTCTTGTTGGATCATGACCTTGCTTACAAATTCAGAGAAACCCTTCAACAATTCGAGTTTGTGGTTCCTCTTTCTCTTCTTCGACCTCCTTGGCTTTTTCTCCACTTGCTGTTGAAGATCTTCCACCACTGGATTCTCTAGGGTTTCATTTCCAGAGGTCTCCTCCAAATTCAGATTCATCTTCACTTCAATATTGGATCTTACAGTGATTTGATCATTTAAAGGTTTGTGATTTGGATCCTCGAATAGCGCATCGAGCTCATTAAAGGACCGCCGGCAATAGTTGCTGTCATAGCTGGTGTTGTGGTTGTTGTATTTGATCACCTCTTCAATTTTTTCTTTACATTTCTCTGCGCTCCTCTTAAACCCAAGCTCTGCTAGCTTCCTGTTTTTACAGCAAAAAAAAAGGCTCATGAAATAAATTAATATAACAATAAATGTTAAAATTCCCCAAACTGCTTTTTGCTTTGTTTTGTTTTTTCTTTTTAACCACTAGTTAGATGAACACACACACACACACAAATAAATATATATATATATATATATAAAGAGAATAACTTGAGTTCCCTAAAAAAAAAAAAAAAAAAAAAAAAAAGATAATAACTTGAGATGGATCTTTACTAATGCCTTAATTTTCTCACCTATATATAACTAAAGTTATTGTTAATTTCCATACTGATTGTGCCAACATAAAGAAGCACACAAAAAGTAGGAAAAATCTCCCAACAATGATGTGGCTCCCTAACTTCAAGAAGAAAACAAAGGTAAAAGCTGCAATCATCCATCAAGCACAAGACTTTGATCTTTAAAGTACCCATGTAGGCATCATCACCAGCTATTCAATAAAAGCTTCCAATCTAGAATGATGGAATATATCAATCAATCTCTTTATCATTTAGAACAAAAGAATCCACATCAAGGTTTTGAAATTTGAAAATTTGAATTCCAGTATAATCAAGAGAACAATAATAATTAATTACCCTAATGGAACAAAACCCTAATTTGCCATCTTCTCTTAATTAAGTAACATGTAAAAGAGAGAGAAGAAAAAATTAAACAATGCTGGAGAATTATTAATTGAGACAATAATTTTGATTACCTTGACACAAGTCCCCAAATGAAATCTGAGAAGTCATTGTTCCCCAAACTAGATCTGATTGCCAACAGTGCAAACACCTCTTCTTTAGACCAAGGATCCACCATTTCTTCATCACAAGAAGACACTACAGTTCCGGGTACCCCTTCTAACTCCGAGCCTCCTCCTCCACCCCCACCATTTCCTCCACTGATCTCTTCGTCTTTTCCATCGTCTACTTCGCCCGCCGCCGATGGCCGATGAACAAGCTGATATTGGAACAGCTGATGATGATGATGATAAGAATTGGGTTGCAGCTCATTCTGAGGAATATGATCAGTAGTGAAGTTTGTATTGGGAGGGACATGAAAAGGGAGAGTTACTGGGAGGGGAAGTGGTAGAGCTGCTCTAGAAGCCATGAATTGGTGAAACTGTTCATGAGGGCCTCCATTAAACATGCTGTGAAGATGATGAGATCTATGATCTCTTCTTCACTTCACTTCACTTCACTCCAGTACTTCACAACACTTTATTTCTTCTCTGCCGTTTTTTAACACTGAAAAAAATGAGGAGACACACTTTGTTTAGTGCGGTACATGGTATATAGAATAGCTAGCTAGTTAGCTAGTCCTCTCTCTTCATCAAAGAGTTAAATTTGTCTCTATATATCCTAGTTAATTTGTATTCTATTGTATGATTCAATATTTGCAACTCATTCTTCGCTGCTTTTGGAAATTTAGAATCCTATGCAGCTAGCTCGGGTGATGTAATAAGCCTAGGGCAAGGCAATACCAGCACACGTGAGACCCTGCAAACTGGTCTGGGCCCACTTTGTTTATTAATCAATGCAATTGGACGATCTCAACCATCTATTCTGTTGAGTCTCTTTCAAATGATAAATGAATATAGATTCCCTTCACCATTGTCAAATAAATGAAGTCCATTATCTTATCAACGTGTAAACGGTGATTTGATCCCAGCCCTTGCTTCGTAGATCGGTGTTCCAACTATGATGAGCTCTAAGGTGAGTGAACATCAATGGTGATGGGCCTTGGTGTGGCTAATTATCTCTATTTTTTTATTTAGTCTTTTGAGATAATGATATAAGTTAATGAACACCTGTCGGGTCAGATCTTGAACAGTCCAATACATGACGAGTCGCAGAGTGGACGTAACAACAAGGACCCCATTCATGGAAGAAAGTGATGTGTTTGTAGGTACTCCTGCGGAGTACGCGTTCCATCTTGGTATTCCGTTTTGCTGTCTCTTTGGCACAGTGAGGAGTTTTATCGACAACGGTCATTTTCTATCCACCTATAAGTAAAATAAGGGTAGTGCTATTTGGATTCGTGAATTCGAATTTAAAACTTTTTTAATTTCAAATACATCTTCAAACAATTAATGAAGCAATTATAATCACTTGTAAAATTTCTTTAATACCCTTTAAATATTTACAAAAATTTTAAAAACTTCTATATGAGTCCGGACTCATTAGTTCAAGTAGCGTATTTCATAAAATAAAATAAATGAGAAATACAAAAAGTAATCCACTTTCGGCACAAACATAGTTGAATACATTTATACATTTCCCCTCGAGATACGTATGGACACATATCAGCTTGTATACTGCACGGCGTCTTACTGCGTCAATGCCCAAAGTAAAGGTTACTTTAGCAGTTCACCAATCCTAGTTTTTGCTTAAGGTATCTCATTTTTTGTAAAAAAAAAATCGAACCACGTGGGAAATGACCTAAAATGATCCAACTACCCTCTAATATAAACCCCCGGCTAAACGTTCTCTACTCACACTTTCTTACTCTCGTCTCTCGCCCTACCAAGCCCACCCACTTCGGCTAACTGACTCTAGAGAAACCATAAAAAATTACCTCCATTCACTCAATAGGTGCGTTTCTCTTATGTTTTGCATTTGATTTTTGGTTTTTCAAGTTCTTTTGTTAGATTTAATTTGGCGTTTAGGGCTTTGATTTATGGCTTGAATAGGAGTTAATTGGCACAAAATATCGAGGACTTCTACAAGATCAAGGGATCCAAAGAAAAATGAAGCGAGTTTTACTTAATTTAATGGTTTTTTGTGTGTCACATGTGAGTCTCGATACCACAAGACCTAAACATATATTATCCTGTTAGGTTCACATGGTAGATCTAAGATCATGAGATAAATTTATGCTAGGATTAACACTCGAGTTTAGGTATTAGTCCGTTTTGAGTAATTTGTTCTGGTGAGAGTATTGAGATGAGATTAATGTGGTTGCAATCGGTATAGTTAATGGCACTAACTCTTTTCCAATTAATCTCACACAATTTTCTACATACTAAATGCAGCAAGCAACAACAGAGGAGAATATAATAAAACCAGCGATTGGAGAAGCCTACAAATTTTGAAACCATCTACTTGAAGTCCTAAACTACTAGCATAAAATAAGAAATTAAACGAGAGATAGTCTGCTCTTGCAGCTGTAGAGCAACGCTCAAACCCATGAATTTGAACTTCAAGTCGTGTAGTCCTTCATTCTTTTCTTCTCACGTAGTCCACAGGGTTGCATTCTTCCCTCTCTTCGTCTCGACTAGCCCGCTAGGGTTTCCTTGGTGTCAACGAGAAATAGTAGAAGTTCAATTGTGTTTTTTGTGTATTTGATTAAGACAATTTCGCCATTTGGTAAGTGATATGGGTGGGAATAACGAGAAATAGTAGAAGTTCAATGGTACAAATTAGTCCCAAAGTTATAGGTTATCTTAGTCATGTGGACTATATAGTAGGCGAATCGAACACCCAGTTGAAGTAATCCAACTACTTAATTCGGGCTAATACAATGAATCCAACATGCCATATAAAAGTAGAAATGATGCAATTCAAGAAGTGGCAAAAACTTTCGTGGAAAAGTTTGATAGGAATTGATTTTTTTTTTACTTTCGGAAGGTCTGAACAAGGAATTTTAGAGTTGCGAGGGTATGATTTCATTGGAATCTGTGTGGTGATTGATACTCGTAGCTTTGCTATGATAACGATGGTTTTTAGCCAAATTCTTTCGTTTAGACTTCAAAAATTGCGTATTTACTATTTTTGAAAAGTTTTGGTTCGATTATATCTTTTAGTACGAGTTTTCATTTTTGACTCTATTCGTGGCTTTGGGTTTCTTATTTTGTCTAGTTTATAGTTTAGGAGGTTTTAGATTTTTACTATATTAGGCAAAAATTAGGGTTTGGTATATAAAGTATTTTTTTAGCTCTAATTCATTGGCTTTTGATAAATTAAAGAAATTCTAAACTTTGATTTAAGTTCTTGCCCCAAATTGTTTGTTCGTGGATTTCGAACATTTGATTTGGAAGATCCTCGCTGTGTTAATTGGTATTAGAGCCTTCTTAACGCATGATTTGGAGAATATCATACCACCGAAGAGGAACCAAGAATGGGTTAAAGATATCTATGAAAGAGAAAATCAAGTTTGGAACGAGCAATGATTCATACGGTTTTTTGATACGCAACAACGTATGCAAGCAGCACTGGATCTAATGGTTGTTGTCTAGGGCTTCGGCCATGAAACCTATTCCAAACCATAAAAGAGAACCTCCTATAGAAGAGGTGACGGGAGGAGATGCTTTTTCAAATGGGGATGACGATTACTTTGAGGCTCTATGAAACGCGTCATAGACCACGTGCGATTGATGACCATCGTAGGCATTGGCAGGTTGGAATGAAGACAAAGATTCCAGAATTCAATGACACACTCATTATATGAAATGTGCTCATAAATGACATTTAAAAACTGTTATTAAAAGTAAGATATGACATTTTTTAACAGTCATATAATGGGGGTGTCGTGGAAAGTATTAACTTATAATGACACTTCAAAACTACGTCTGAAATATTTAACCATACTTCAAAACTATCGCGTTAAATATTAAATGACATATTATAACTATCATTAAATAAGATATAACATGAATTTATAAATATCGTTAAAACCCTTGATAATATCAAAATTATTGAATACCAATAAGCTCCATCCAAATGTATAAGAAAAAACTATTAAATAATTATATATATTTAATGGCTAAATTTTATATACCAACATTAATAATGCACAAAAACTCTTAATCATTAAATTTAATCACAAAATTCAAATCCATTTTACATTGCAACATCGATAAATTTAGAAGAAAATATGAAAAAGGTCAATTCATGAAGTGTCTTTGTTATCCATTTTCTTCAAAATTGAAACTGCCGTGGAACTTCACAGCACCGACAAGCAAAGAGAAGAACTTGTCAAACAAATAGTTACCAACATTTCTTGTTCCAAGAAAAATAGTACTTTAGAGTGAACTTCATTGCAATATGGGTGATTTGTGATCAAAATGTTCCTACTAAGTTAAAAGAAAAATTTCATAGGACCGCAATTAGGCTAGTTGCTATGCTCTACGGAAGTGAATGTTGGGCGACAAAGCAACAACAATTACATAAAATGAACGTAGCAGAAATGAGGTTGCTTCGGTGGAAATGTGGTAAAACTCGTAAAGATAGAGTAAGAAATATAGAAATTCAAAGACAAGTAGGAGTAGCACCAATTGGTACAAAGGTTAAGGAAGGGCGGTTGCGATGGTTTGGTCACTTGCAAAGACGGCCTACAAATGCTCCAACTAGAAAACTTGACTCAATAGAAACTGTAGAAATTCGACGAGGTAGGGGCAGACCAAAGTTAACATGGGATGCATTAATTAGGAGGATTTGAATGGTTTGCAAAGCTCACTATCAATTGCACTTAATCGAGCACAATGAAAAAGTTTGATCCATATAGCCGACCCCAGTTAATTTGGGACTGAGGCTATGTATGTTGTTGTTGTTGTTGTTGTTGTTGTTGTTAGAGTGAACTTCATTAGTGTACCAAAAAAGAACAAAAAAAAACAATGAGGCAACTAGCTAGGAAGATATATTCGAGCCAGCATAGACTGAAAAAAATATCAATGAGATAGAGAAATTAAGCCTATACTCCCTTTTTCACATAAAAAATCAATACTCCTATTTCAAACACAAGTTTCTGTATGCCCAAATATAATTTCCATATCCTTCCAACTCAACTCCTTGTCCTTCCCCCGAAGAAATAGTATTTTCTTATCCTTCCTCTTCAACTATCTTCTTCAATAGCCCCACCATTAAAAAAAAAAAAAAAAAAAAAAAAACTATATCAAACACCTTTAATCTCAAACTAATATGAAACACAATGCTAATAGAAATCATGAATTACTTTAACGAGATTCACCTAATGGAAATGAGTGCTGTAAGAACACATGCATTAAAAAGTATACATGACAAGTCAATAAACAAAGACTATTATTCATCATTCAAACCTTTTCTTGTAGAACACATGCATTGAAAAGTATAAAACATAATTCATTAGACCATCTCACAACTCTTCTTTTTCGCACCTTGTTCAAAAAAAGGTAAAAAAATCTTTAGTTGCAACTGAAGATTAATAAAAAAAAGTTGATAAAGCAGCCAATGTGGCAGTTGCTTGAGCAAAAAACAATTCAATCTAACATTCAATAAAAATTTCAAATATGAATTGAATGATGAACTAGCTTTTTGTTGGACTGAAGCCAATTGAGAATACCCTTCTCAGATTTGAATAGCTCTATATTTGCCTTTAATGATCCCTCAATGAACTCGAAGTAATCTTTATAGTTGCGCTTGTAATAATCATCCAGTCTCTACAGAAAAAAAAAAAAAGAAAAAAGAAAAGAAAAAGACAACACTTCAGTAACTCAATGCAATCTCATGCACCTATTGGAAACCAAGCAATCTGAACTTACTTCTTTGTCATTTTTCACCTTGTTCTCCTCCAATTTCTTCAAGTACCCTGACAACGATCAGGTACTTTCATACTAAGTGAGTTAGTCACAAAGGGAATTTAGTAATGCAAAAAGAATGCAAATGAAGCTAGGAACACTACAAAAACCAGGGCGATTAGCGACAAAGGAATTCAATGCTAATCGTCACATTTCTTTTTGCTAATCTAATTTGCTATAGATTAGCGACAAAAATGGCTTGTCGTAAAACCTCTTTTCACAAATCAAGATTAGTGTCAAACTTGCTAGCTGTCTCTAGTTAGCGATAGCCCATTTATTGCTAATTGATCGCTAACCTCCATGGCGACCAAGTGTCACATCTAGAGGTTATTGACTGAATAGCGACAGCTAATATCATTTTTGGTTTTTTTAAAGAATTAAAAGTAAAAGTAAAATAATAAAAATAGGAAAAGGTGAAAATAACTCAATAACAAACAAACAAAAATAATAATAACTCAATAACAAACAATAAAACGTAAAAGTCAAAATAAAATAGTAAAAATTAATGATAAAATGATTAAATAAAAGAGAAACCAAATGTTTGCAAAGTAAACCAAGTAATTATGTATTTCTATACAAAATTTACTCAAAAATATACAAAAAATCCAGAACAATAGAATATCACTCATTGACGTGCACCAAACACGTCAATTAAATATATTACCTATACCAACTATTTTGTAGATAGTGGTAAAGGGTCGATCCCACAAAGATTGATATCTTTTTAAAGTCAAAAAGAAAAGAAAAGAGAAAAACAAGAGTTTTGAGAGGAGGAACAAATTAACTAATTTAAATAACAATAAAATAAAATAAGCAATGGAAATTGTTTTGAAATCAATTGATGAAAAATACTTAGGTCAAGACATACAAGTTCGGTTCGATAAAATATTGGATTTGGTCACTAATCTATGTAAAGTATCCAATTCAAAAGTATCCTAAAGTAGCTATAGACCCGGTAACATACGCGATTCCTCGCACTTCCTAATCTCGATATCCAAGGTACGACATTGACTACTTTCCTAGCCAAACATATAACCTTATACTCAAGCGCACGGGGTTCAACACGATGACTGCAATAGATTTTGTGAAGGCACTACACTTAGATAATCGGATCGCTAATGTGTCCGATTTAGTCTAGATTCTTAAGGTATTTATCAGTTCCAAAAGAGGCAAATCAATTGGTACGGTCAATTGCCACTAGTGTAGTCTTATTGCATGAGGACGGATGCTTACGACGCACTGACAAAAGAATCAAGGTTTAAATATAAATCTAACCTTAATTAATTAATCAACACCAGAGAAAATAAAACATTAATGAAAAGCAACGAAATTAAGATAAATAAGTCTCACAAATCCATGGATGGGAACAGTCGAACCTCCCTCGCAGTCTTACCTAGGCAATGAGATTAGTTTCTCATAGAATAATAATACAAAAAATAAATAAATTAGCAGTTGAGAGGGATAGTCGAATATCCAAAAGTTTAGAAGAGAAATATAGAAGTCGAGCCCTTCTTGAATAAAACCCTAAAGTCCTAATATAGAAAAAACAACTAAAATTGGTCTCTGAAAGAGAGAATATGACTCTTGGGGGTGATTTAGTGATACATGCACGGAGGACAATCTGTGGTTGTTGTGAGCTTGATTGTAGGTCCAATACACGTGGCAGGTCGTGCGTGGCTGAAGCAGTTTGCATGTTGATGTGGCAGAAACTGATTAGCTGGAGAAGACGTGGCTGGTGAGTGGTTGGACGACACGTGGCAGCAGTTGGAGAAGAGGATGCTCGAACAAGGTGTGCATCAATTTGAGAGAAAGCACCAGTACGCATCTTGAGAAAATCCAACAGCAATTGGAAGAGAAGAGAAATTGCATAGGAGACAGAATTTGTGGGACACAACACTGCCGCGTATCTCAAGGAAAGATCAAAGGCTGGTTCTTGAGAAAAGAAACATGGAATGCTCATGTGAAATCATGGGATATCACAATGGCACGCATCTCGAGGCCAATCCACGCTTGTAGTTTAGAGTGACTCATGTGTGTCCATGAGTTATATTACTCGGCTACTTTTCATCTCTACATCGACTTTTAGTACATGTCTCGAGGCGTGATTGAGTGGCTGTGGTGCCAAATTTCTTAACTGTGTCACCCTGGTGCATTACTTGGGCTTTTTTCCTTGATTAGTACGATTGGGTGTAAAAATTATCAACCCAACACACCCACCAAACTATTTCCCCATCTAACACACCTGTTGCCACGTAAGCCACGTAGCATTTTTTATTTTTTTTATTTCCCGTTAAAGTGAAGTCGTGAACTCGGGTCACGATTTCACTTTTATGGAAATCGTGACCCGAGATCACGATTTCCTCACTATGGGAAAGTAAGGAAATCGTGATCTCGGGTCACGATTTTCTTTAAAGTGAAATCGTGACCCGAGGTCACGATTTCACTTTGAAATCCAGAGACAAACAACCAGATCTGGTTGTCTCTCATGTCTCTCATTTTCCTTCATTCTTCTCACCGCCTTCTTCCTTCTTCTTTCTTTTTCTCCCACCGATCCCTTCTTTCAACTCCCACCGCAACTCCCACCGATCCCTTCCTTGAGCTCCACTAGATTGGCTCCATAGGTGCATATCTTATCTCCATCGTCAACTTCAGATCCGAACCGCAACCCACCCGAACTCAACAACTTTGTAAGATCTATTTCTTTGGAGATTTTGTGTGTTTATGCTTAATGCGGTTCATGTTATGTTGAATGTTAAATTTTTTGTTATTTTTTTCTCACATTTCGGTTTTTTTTTTTTTTTTATTTAAATCGCATGGGCTGTTTTTTTGGAGATTTTGTATATTAATGCTTCATGTGGTTCATGTCATGTTGTATGTTAAATTTTTTGTTATTTTTTTGTCTACATTCGATTTTTTTTTTTTTTTTTTTTTGAAGGCTGATTTTTTTTTATCCGATTTATATTATTATTTTTGCCAATTAGTTGATGTGGTATTAATCAAGCAAAAAATCTCATATACATGTCAATACTTTAGTAGAAAAATTTAGAAGAACATTAGGCGTGCGCTTAAGAGATGAGACATTGGTGGTGGTAACTTTGTAAGGTTGCTTTAGGGGCTGTTATATTCTAAGCTAGCTAGGGTAGTTGTTTATAATATATAATAGTTATTTGCATATAATAGTTTCTTTGTTGCAGAATAAGGTACTTAATTTGATCACTAGGCTATTTAGTTACATATATATATTAATAAATTTACCACTACACCAATTCTATTAGGGTCCATAAGCAATTTTATGAAGGTCATATTTATTTGAATTCTGTACGCGATGATTCATTATATTCTACATATACAGATTGAAGAATGGTTGATCGAAGAGTATCGTTGTTGTGTTATATGAATGGAGACATGGTTGATGGACCTTCAGGAATTTCGTACACGAAACCGCCCATTTGACATCTCAGATCGAAGATCGGTTTAGGGTACGATGAACTTGTGCGTTTTATCTGGAATTCATTTCAGATAGACAATGACTTACAGAGAGTAAACATGATATATCGATATCCATCGTACATTGGAAGTGGATCGGCCAACTACGTCCCTTTGCCTATAGCTGATGAGTCGAGTCTCAAAGATGTTTGGGACTTTGTGGCAGAATTACCACCACCACATTGCATGGAGCTTTATATCTATTTAGTTCCAAGGCAACCGTACAATAGTTCCAATTGTAATGAAGTGTTACATTCTGGAGCTCGACCTAGCACGCAACCAATTCTTGAACATAGTCATTGTGCATCGCCTTTGATGACCGCAAATCCTGAAATGGACGAGGATCCTCGTTCCTGTGATGATTTGAATACTAGTGAAGATGATGACTATTGCGGCAGTGACGAGGATACTAGTGAAGAGAGCGATGATGATGATGAAGACGATGAGGGGGATGATGGTCATCATGTTGATGATGGCATGATTCGATATACGTTAAATCGAGTCATAGCAGATGATGGCTCACTATCTTGTCCTCCAATTTCGAACGAAATTGGGAACGATGATTTTTTCGATGAAGAGGCTGCTGGAATTGATGGTGCGCCCGTGGGTGAAAGTGAATTTGTCGTTCCTTCATCTGTATTTATGGAATTGAGTAGTGAGGCAATGCAACCCCTCCATGAGAATGCAATGATCCCTTCTAGGTCTGTATGGAATGAGGCATCAGAATTTGAGACAGGCATGCGGTTCATGTGTAAAGTAGATATCCAACATGCCGTGAAATTGTATAGCATCAAAGGACACAGGCGCTTTGTGGTCACTCATTCTACACCAAATGTATGGATTGTTCGGTGTAAGAAATATGAAGATGGATGTACTTGGAGGTTGCGGTGTTCGAGAAGAAAATATCATAGAATGTTTGAGATCGGTACATATGCAGGACCGCATTTGAAGTAATCACCGCACCACGTGGCTATCATTTGAGAAAAGGGTGTAACAAGCAAGTTGTGAAATTGGAGGCCCGTAGATGCACTTGTATGAAGTGGCAGTGTTTTGGCATTCCATGTTCCCATGTTCAAGCAGTATGTGCTAGTGTTGCCATAGATCACTGTCAGTACATCGAGTCATACTACAAATGGTCCGTGTACAGTCAATGTTATGCCGCGAATTTCCAACCCATTCCCCACGAAGATTATTGGCCTAACGCCAGACTTCCTCACACGTTGCTGGCCGATCCATATCGTAAGCGAGTCAAAAAAGGTCGTCCTCAATCAAGCCGTTTGCGCACTGAGATGGATTGGAGAGGCAATCAAAAACAGCCACGGCATATGCAGCGAGAGAAGGAATGGAGAGAAACCCCAACAACGCTGCGTTACAGTAAGTGTAAGCAGGATGGACACAATAGACGCACTTGCAGTCGTCGTCAGCAAGGACAACCGTCTAATGCTTCATAGTGAAAGACTCTTTCAGGTCTTATGTGTCGCACTGACCTATATCCTCAAATTTCCTTGTATTTGATCACTTTTCTTATGAATTGGTTGTATATGATCTTACTTTAAAAACCTTAAAGTTCAAACCCTAAAGTTGGATACAATTTTTATTGTAAATAAAGAATAACAAGTTCATCATGCACTCACTGGGTGAAAACGATTGCATAACTGTGAAGAAACTCCATCCATATAATCTTTATTTGTTTGTTTCTTTGGTTTTTTATTTTAGGTCTTATATGAACTTCGATACAAATGAAGTCACATTGCATTATATGCACATTGCTTGCATTTGCAACTCAAATCTGAAAATGTTTTATTGCATTTTTGCTTATTGTATTAATCCATCTCTTTATAGTTAGTACATGAATTATTTCTACTTCTCATATCAATTGCACAATGGAATTAATGACAACATTGGTAATGATTTTGGGTTTCAGCGTGATATGGATCCTGGCCCTATAGATGACTCGATTTTGACTATGCAAGCTCTCCATAGATCTACACGCGTTTGGAATGGCCCGGTAATACGTCTTTTCGCATGTTTCTCTACTTTTTAGCTGCATAGCCACGTTTTAACTAATTTCACTTAAATCTCATATCTTCATAGGAGCCTGGTATATTGACTATCAGGCGAATTCAGCTGCACTTCACCGATTGGTCCTACTGGATTCACGCATAGTTGGTTATCTTCAGGAAGCTGGATTTTACGGGACTGCGCGAGTAGGCTTCATTTCAATTGACTGACATTTCATAACTGCCCTTGTAGAGAGGTGGAGGCCAGAAACGCACACATTCCATTTCCCCGTCGGCGAGATGACTATAACCCTCCAGGATGTACAAATTATCTTAGGGTTGCCGGTCGATGGATTACCAATTACTGGCCGCGTCGACCAAGATTACGATGCCTTGTGCTTGACACAACTCGGATTCCCTTTCCCCAAAAATAACAGGACTGGAGGGCGGATTCAAATTCGGCAACTTTCAAGGTGGTTTCCTAACCTCCCAGACAATGCTAATGATGTGGAAGTGCAACGCTATGCGAGAGCATACATCCTGCAACTTCTAGGGGGAACACTATTTGCAGACAAGTCGAACAACCTCGTTCACATCACATATTTGCAATTTTTGGAAGATTTCGAGGCAACAGGACAGTACAGTTGGGGTAGCGCAACTCTGGCTCACCTATACAAACAATTATGTCTTGCAGCCGACATTGATGGAGCTGAGATAGCAGGTCCAGTCATCTTATTGCAATTATGGGCATGGGATAGGTTGTCGTTTCTTGCACCAATAATGGGTAACGTTCTTCGAGACCCGGTATTAGAAAACGAAGAATTATTTCCACCTCCTCCATTTGGTCATAGGTAATTACTATTTTCTCACATTATAATTTCAATTTCTTCATATCTACGTACATGTGCCGACATACATGCATTGCATTTTTCTTTTTCATTTGCGAAGGTGGAAACATGCTTTGGAGACAACGGGAGCATCAATGCAGGTCCTGACAAAGTACAGAGAAATGATTGACATGTAAGCAACCGATGAAGTAAGAGATATACATAATTACTTCTCCATGTACTGCTTTGGAAACATCGTCTAAAATGCGTTTTTTATTCATTTCAAAATGTTTTTGTTGACTACAGGTAATATGGGAACCGTATCCTGAGGCAGTGATAGTGGACCTACCTGCGTACTGTAGCAGTGGTCGTGCTATTTGGCTAACGAGGGCACCTTTGATTTTCTTCTGTGTAGTCGAAATGTATCATCCCGATAGAGTCATGCGCCAATTCGGTCTCAGACAAATGATACCACCTTTACAGAGCACAAACAAGCAGCTACATAAGATAGACTTGAGAGGGAAGACGGATAAGGACTGGATCGCAGAACATAGTGCTTATGTCTGCATGTGGAACGAGCATGCCTCCAATATTGCAACTGATGAAAGCTTAGAGGAGCCAATGGACTTTTACAACCCGTATATGATATGGAATCGTCGCATTACGCGACGATTCATTTCTCCCCGTGGAGCTATTGCTGAGGCCTTGGTAAGTACAATTTCATTTCTTTCAGTCTTTTCGCCTTGCCAAATAGTTGTTCTCCTTGTACTTTTGCATATAACTTCATAAATATTTCATATGTAGGCACATGGAATTACTTCAATTCATCAGTTGACACTGGGTGATGATGTATCTATTGCACGTATTAGAGATGTGGCTGCATCGACTTTGATTGCAGTACACGCAGATTATCGGATGCATAATATGTATTCCCATGCTGATACACCTTCGAGGCATGATACTCTAGTGTATACTCCATCAATGCCTCTCAACGAGTTTGGGACTCCACATACTCCATCAGTTCCTCCCAACATGACATTCGAGGCTATGGAATCCTTTCCATTGGACATGGCAGTTGCATCTTCTCGCCATTTTCATACGAGTCCAGTAATGATGAATTTCTCTGGGAGTACAAGTACTCATGATGGCGGAATGCATGACAACGATGATATTCAAAGAGAGGATGCTCAAAATCCGGCAGATGTGGGCCATTCGGATATTCCACTAGCTTTAAACCGTAATGTCCGAGTCGTCAAGAGAACACGGTGTGGGACTGGAAGTCATTATTTGGGGTCAGACTAGGACTTTTCCTATACTGTTATAAATCATTTCCTGCTTATTCATTTTTGCTTTGTAATTGATCACCTACCAATTTCATCATTTATATCAATTCAACTTTCAAGTTCTTTATTTTTTATGAGTTTTAACTAATTTTTTCTTGATGTGTTGAACCTCTTGTATTGAAAAGTTGTGTATGCTATTATGTGTATGAAAAAGGTACTAAAGTATTTGGATTATCAATGGTCTCCTCTCATGAATCATAAATAGTTTTGTCATCATTTTTCATGAATTAGTAGTGTGGGAGCACAAGAGCAAATTGGAAGGGAAAATGCATGCTTGTGGACATGATGCACATGTGGCCTTGCTCCTTGGGGCTGCAAGGATACTACATATAGCATCAATTTGCATGAAGTGATCAAACAAGCCGGCAGTAAAAAAAAAATTTTATGAGTGGAATTAGTCTTGACTTCCATTACATGGAAGAGTACTTCATTGCTATCCACACTTTTCAGCTTCAGAGTTGAAACAAAGAGTGGAGAATAACAGTCACAATTTCACCTTTAATTTTTTCATTCTTAATGGATCATAACATATATAAAAAGCATAAGAGATGCTTTTACATTGGTTGTAAGCAAATAATCTGTCCATTAATCACGCTTTTAACCACACATTTATAAGTTTAAGCCAACATTTGTGCTTGAGAATAAAAAATGCAATAGTGCTTTTACAATATGTCATATATCAAAAATGCAGGGAAAAAATTTTCCCTGAACTAAGACGTGAGTTGCAGTCACGACTTCCATTGCATGGAAGTCGTGACTGCAACTCACGACATCCATGGAATGGAAAACGTGACTTAGAGTCACGTTTTCCAGTGACCAAAAAAAATTAATACGTGGCGGGTGATTTGGCGCTTACGTGGCAACAAGTGTGTTAGATGGGGAAATAGTTTGGTGGGTATGTTGGGTTGATAATTTTTACTCCCAATCGTATTAATCAAGGAAAAAACTCCGCATTACTTGGCCTATTAGTCACCACTCCATCCACTATGCAATGCGTATTTTGAGAAAAACTCTTTGGTAGCTAATCACTGCATGTAAATACACCATTTCGCATAGTTTTTGCCTCATATTAAACCGCGCACTCCAATAACCCTGAAAATAATAAATAAATATAATTAGACTAATATTTTGGAGACTTAACAATAAAAAATACATAAATAACCTATATGTCAAGAATCGCTACCCAAACACAATTAGGATCACACTTTAAAGACATAGACTCGGTCAAGACAAAGGCTATCAACTACTTACGAGTTTTCTTGGTCTAAACATTCAAACACGCGAGTTTACAATCTCACTTAATCTAGTTATAAACACTCGAGCTAAATATTTTTATTTAAGGAGTTTTCATAGACTTTGCCTTTATTCATTTTATTATCTATATTTTTTCTCCATATTTGTTTTCAAGTAATACGGCCCCTGCTCCATTTCTTGTGGAAACCGCTTTTCTCACTTTTTCCCACCATAATATTCCCTGCTTTATTTCCTGTGGAACCTGTGGGACTCTCTATATTTTGTTTTAAGAAAACTCTATTAGCCCTTCTTACTTTCACTATTATTAAGCAAATTCTCCAATGTCGGTAAAAATATTATCACTTACACAATTTGGACCGTCTGCCTCCTTTAGTATCTAACATAAGGCTTAACCATCATACTAAGTCCTTAATCATGAAATCATAAAATGCTGGGCTATGGGATCGAGTAAATGTTTCTCCTAATTCTCCCTAAGTTTCAAGTAAAAAAGGTAACCATAGTGTGCTCATCCGCAACCAAAGGCAAGAAACAAAGTTTTACGTGACTCTAAACAACAATAAAAATGAAAACTATACTAAACACATGCTTGAAAGTGTATCAACTCCTAATGAAATGAGAGGTAGAAACATGAAAGGAAATGAATTAGAAGAAATGAGAGAATGAGGGACACTAAAAACCACCATTACCATCCTTCAACCGCATATAATAAAAAAACTTAAACGATCTCATATGCGGTCTTTTACAAAGTAATCCGTCCAACTCAATCCACAAATCCTAAAGCACCCCCGAACTTATTCCGAACCTTGTCTTCAAGGTTCAAAACAATTCAAGGAATCCATGCAACAAAAAAAAAGAATAGTGGTAAAAAAGAACATGGATAAATAAATAAGAAGATGATACAAAGACATGCATAATAAAAGTTTCTAAAAACTAGTGAATGCACAAAATCTCTCATGTCTAGGTGACTAAGGAAACTATGGAAGAATAATCACAATAAGAGCAAAAAACTAATAAGCATAGGAGTTGACTTAAATAATTTCCACCAAGTTTTGCGAGCCTGAAGTCTTTCAACTGAGGGTGAAATCAACAAGATGGTGGAATTAAATCTAGGGTTTTAGATCTACTCAAAGACTCACCACTAATGCGACGACTTAAGTTTGTTTATGTCCTAACCAAGTATCTTAACACCTAAGATCCTAGTAATATGTTAATTCCCTAAAAATGCTCAAATTATGCCAAAAAATGTAATCCAACGCCAAACCTAGCAATACCTATGGGGTTCTCCAATGCCTTTGGTGAAAATCAAACATTCATACCACCTGCAAAAATCCAAGAAACCAAGTTAGAGTTTTATTCAACATAAAAAATAAGAACTAAACTAAAACTGAAATAAATTCAAGAAATAAAATTAAAAAAATAAAGCTGTGATGCCTCCCAACAAGCACCTTATTTTACGTCTTTGGCTAAACTTGGTGTGATTTATTACGTGATGTCATCTCTTTTAAGATATTATCAATGAATGGTGCTTCTATAGCTTTGGGTCATGCAACATGCACATCCTCCTTCAAACTTGGGAGCTCATTCGGGACTTTTAACATAAAAGATTATGTCACATCATGATTATCCAACACAAAGGTGTCGATAGTGTATAAAATATGTGAACGCTCCTTTACCTCCACTCTTTGAAAGGTTTAACAAATATGCATGGGAGGACGGATGGTTTCACCAACACTAGAGGTTGACCTTCCTTACTCTCTTTTTGAGGCTCCTCCAACCTTTCTAAAATGACTTCAATTTTCATCTTATTTTTCACCTTTTTATCTAGTGCAATGATAATGTCTGGCTCAATTTGAAAGACTTTAAGCCCTTACGCTCTTTCGCTCCAATAGTCCTCCACCAATGTAACCTCATTCACCTCACCATTCTTCAATATATTAACACGCACACTCTCCGCTAGGTAAAAAAAATGGTTGTATTCTATACATCTATTTCTCATCAATCATATTCTAAAGTGTGACATTCACTTGGATAAGTTGAGATTACAAGTTCTGCAATCCTGGATTCACATGTGGAAATTGTTGAAGCTCTTCATGAAACTGTTGTTGGTCATCTATTAATTGCTTCACCATATCTTCCAAGGAGGTGCTTTGTTGAAACTATTGGTTCTCTTTATGACATTATTGATGACTTTGTTGAAAAGATTGTTCTCTGAAGATCAAGTCATTCATCCTGTCTTATATAGACCTTTCTTCATGTTGAAAAATCGTAGACATGGCATGAGCTCAAAGAAGTCAGGTTGTGGTGATGCGTATCTACAATATTGATGATTCTCATACTTTAGATTGTAATGACAATCATACGTGGAATGAGAATAATCGTCACAGATTTTGTAAACTTCTACCTGTTGCACAAAAGAATGCATGTTAGAAAATTGATGTCCATTATGTGACATACCTACCCCATTCACATTGTAATAATGTGAGTCTTCAAATTGACCATAATTGTGGGAGTAAGAGGCCATCACGGGGTTGCCTATGTACATGTTAAGAAAAAGGGACTAGATAGACAAAATAAAAAATAAAAAAACAATTAAAAAAAGAACACCAAAGAAAGAAAAAAAAACAATCGCCGGCAACGCCGCCAAAAAATGACATGCGTCGAACACCTCAATAAAATATAATACTTAGAACAATTATTTTACAGATAGTTGTAAAGAGTCGATCTCACAGAGATTGAAATCTTTCTAAGGTCAAAAAGAAATGAAATGAGTAAAACAGGGGTTTAGAGAGAAGGAACAAATTAACTAATCTACATAACGATAAAATATATAAAGCAATGGAAATTGTTTGAAATCAATTAATGAAAAACACCTAGGTCAAGACATATAAGTTCGATTTGATAAAATATTGGATTTGGTAATCAATCATTGTAAAATATGCAATTCAAAAGTATCTTAGTGTAGCTAAAGACTCGGTAACGTACGCTGTTCCTTGCACTTCCTAATCTCGATAGCGAAGGTATGACTACTTCCATATCCAAACGTATAACCCTATACTCAAGCAAATTATGTTTAATATGATGACCACAATGGGTTTTATGAAGGCACTACACCTAGACAATCGGATCACTAGTACGTCCGATTTTGCACAGATCCCAAAAGTATTTGATTGGCCCCAAAAGGGGAGAATCAATTAGTACGATCAATTGCCACTAGTGTGGTCTTATTACATGAGGATGGATGCTTACGACTCACTAGCAAAAGATTCAAGGTTTAAATATAATTCTAACCTTAATTAATTAATCAATACCAAAGAAAATAAAACACCAACGAAAAGCAATGAAATTAAGATAAACAAATCTCACAAATCCATGGATAGGAATAGTAGAACCTCCCTCGCGGTATTGCCTAGGCCATGAGATTATTCTCTCATAGAAGAAGAACTCGAAATAAAAATAAATTAGAAATTGAGAGAGAGGGAGTCGAATAGCCGAGAGTTTAGAAGAGAAATATAGACATCGAGCCATCCTTGAATAAAATCCTAAAGTGTTAATATGAAAAAAACTACTAAAATTGACCTTTGAAAGATAGCGAAGGTGATTCTCATAGGTAATTCAGTAACACGAGCACCGAGGACAATTAGTGGCTGTTGTGAGCTTGATTGTAGGTCCGAAACACGTGCTAGGTCGTGATTAGCCGAAGCTATTGTGCATGCTGACATGGCAGAAGCTGATAGGCTGGAGAAGATGTGGTTGGCGAGTGGTTGAACGACACGTGGCAGTGGCTGGGGAAGAAGATGATCGAACAAGGCATGTGTCAATTTGGGAGAAAGCATCATTACATATCCCAAGAAAATCCAACAACAACTAGAGGAGGAGAAAAATCACAAAGGAGACCGAGTTTGTGGGCGATAGCACAGCCGCGTATCCTGAGGAAGGATTAAGGGTAACTAGTTCATGAGAAAAGACGTATGAAAGCTCATGCAAAATCATGGGAGACCTCAATAGCACGCATCTCGAGGCCAATCCACAGTTGTGGTTATGAGTGTCTCAGGTGTGTTCGTGAGTTGCATCACTCGACTATTCTTCATCTCTACATCTACTTTTGGTGCATGTCTCAAGGCGTGATCGAGTGGTTATGGTGCCGAGTTTCTTAACTGCATCATCTTGGTGCATTACTTAGCATCCTGGCCACTACTTCATCCACTGTGCAATGCGTATTTCAAGATAAATCATCTGGCAGCTAATCACTACATGTAAATACGCCATGTCGCATAGTTTTTCACCTCAGATTCAACCGTATACTCCAATAAACATGAAAATAATAAATAAATATAATTAGACTAATATTTTTGAGACTTAACAATAAAAAATATAAAAATAACCTATATATTATTACATAATTAACGACTTATCACTTATTTAGTCGACAGCAGCAGTAAGTTCATGAACTCATCATGATTATCTAGAAGTATACTCTCCTCCGAGCTACTGCTTTATGTGGATCGACCCAATACTCGCTCCGACGATTGTCCCGATGAATTGACGAATGAAGACCTGCTCTTTGTGATCCCAACATCTAGGTGTCGCGCGCCAAGTATTGGGTGTCGATGACGTAAGCATCCTAACGGAGATCATCTAGATGACGAGAAGAAGGATTCGTAGATGGTCGTGGCGGCTCAGTTGATAGACGGCCACCACACTTATACAAAAACGCTTCCATGTACGTATACGCCTCCCGCAACTCCCGATTTTCTTTTCGCTGCTCCCTAATCTCCTACAGTAAAGCCTCGTTCACTCTTTCAATGCCCCTATCCATCGAGTCATTAGGTCGATTAACATATTGATGAGATGAACTCGACTTAATGTGTTCTTGCGACCCTAATACATATAACCTACCATTCACCGGTGATCACGTGTTGTGCGTGCCAAATATAACCCACAATCGAGTTACCAACCACAAGGGTGTAGTAGTGCTAAATACGGGGTCGAATCCACAGGACTTGAGTTTTACTCCAAGTTAACTGAATTGGGGGGAGGGGGTTTCAGAAAGTTCAATGAAATAATTAATTAAACTAGCACAAATAAAAAATTCGCAAAAATAATATCAATGAGAATATATCACTTAAGTCTACGTTTCCACAAGCAAGAATTCAAGATTCAATGGCATTTAATGGTCATCAATCATCCTAAAAAGTTATTAATTCAATTTCTCCCAGATTAGTTATGAAAAATCGATGTCCACCAAAAATCCCTAATTCCCCTAAAACACCCCCAAAATTATTCCGAACCTTGTCCTCAAGGTTCAAAATAAGTCAAAGCATCCATATAACAAAAAGAAAAAGACAGTGGTGAGGAAAAACATGGATAAGAAATGATACAAATGCATGTATAAAAAAATATCTAAAAATGAGTGAACGCACAAAATCTCTCATGTGTAGGTGACTAAGGAAACTATGAAAGAACAACCATAACAAGAGCAAGAATGAGTAAACATAAGGGTTAACTGAAAAGATTCCAATCAAATCTTACGAGCTCGAACTCTGTCAACTAAGGGTGAAATCAACAAGATGATGGAATGAAGTTTAGGGTTTTTGGGTCTATTCAAAAAAACCCGTCACTAATGCAGCGACTTAAGTTAGATATGTCCCAACCAAGTCTCAAAACACCTAAAATTCTCTAAACATGTTAATTCCTAAAAAATGCTCAAATTATGCTAAAAATGTAATCCAAAGTCAAACCTACAAAACTTGGTACTCCAATCCTCCAACGAACGTCAAACGTAACATATCAACTGTAAAAATAAAGAGACCAAATTAGAGTGTTATTAAATATAAATAAAAAAACTAAAACTAAACTAAAACTAATATAAATGCAAGAAATATATAAAACAAAATAAAAATGAAGCTGGGTTCCCTCCGAATGAGCCGCCTTTTTTGTTAAGTCTTTGGCTAGACTTGGCGTTATTGATCACGTGATGTCCTCTCCTTTAGAGATGTCAACAACGAATGACACATTTACATATTAGGTCAATGAAGCATGCACGCCCTCTGCCAGCTTTAGGAGCTCATTCGAGACTTCCAATACGAAAGAATCTATCGCATCAAGATCATCTAACACAAAGGTGTCGGCAGTGTAGAATATCTACGAACGCTCTTTTACTTCCACCCCATTATAAGGTGTACCAAATGTGAATGGAAAGGTGGGTGATTGCACCAACACCAAAGGTTGGTCTTCCTCGCTCTCTATCTGCGGCTTCTCCGTCTTGTTTGAAATGACATTAATTTTCATCTCATTTTCCCCACATTTAGTGCAATGACAATCTCTGGCTCAATTTGAAAGACTTCGCATTCTTCTGATGTTTCTCTCAAATAGTCTTCCATCTATGTAACCTCATTCACCTAAAAATTTTTAAATGTATCAACACTCACCTCCTCATCTGGGTTAAAAATTGGTTATGTACTACAAAACTCTTCCTCATCAGTCATATTCTGAAGCCTGGTATTATACAACAACAACAACAACAACAACATAGCCTCAGTCCCAAATTAACTGGGGTCGGCTACATGGATCAAACTTTTCCATTGTGCTCGATTAAGTGCAATTGATGGTGAGCTTTGCAAACCATTCAAATCCCTTTTAATTAATGCATCCCATGTTAACTTTGGTCTGCCCCTACCTCGTCGAATTTCTACAGTTTCTATTGAGTCAAGTTCTCTAGTGGGGGCATTTGTAGGCCGTCTTTGCAGGTGACCAAACCATCGCAACCGCCCTTCCCTAATCTTTGTATCAATTGGTGCTACTCCTACTTGTCTTTGAATTTCTATATTTCTTATTCTATCTTTACGAGTTTTACCACACATCCACCTAAGCATCCTCATTTCTGCTACGTTCACTTTATGTAATTGTTGTTGCTTTACCGCCCGACATTCACTTCCATAGAGCATAGCTGGCCTAATTGCAGTCCTATAAAATTTTCCTTTTAACTTAGTAGGAACATGTCGATCACAAATCACCCCTGTTGCACTCCGCCATTTCTTCCATCTAGCTTGAATTCTATGTGTGACATCATTTTCAATGTTACCATCATTTTGTATGATTGATCCTAGGTATCTAAAGTGGTTTACCTTAGGAACTTCTACTTTCCCTAATTTTACCACTCCGTTATCTCGATGTCTAGTGTTTCAAACTCACAATGCATGTATTTCATTTTCGTCCTACTCAACTTAAAGCCTTTAGATTCCAATGTATTCCTCCAGAGTTCTAATTTACTATTCACTCCATCTTTGGTTTCATCCACTAAGATAATATCATCTACAAATAACATACACCATGGTATATCCTCTTGAATTTGTCTAGTTAGCTTAGTTTCCAATTCCTTCAAGCCTGGAATCTTAAAATTAATTTGTCGGATCTCGTCAAAAAGTTGTCGAAGTTGTTGCTGACTATCTATCAATTGCTTCACCGTATCTTCCAAGGAGGTGTTTTGATGAAACTATTGATTTCCTTCATGTTGAGGAATCTGTGGGTTTGACATGAGCCCAAAGAAGTGGGGTTGTGGCGATGCATAGCTAGAATAGTGATAATTATCATACTGTGGATAATAGGGACAATTATGTGCGGAATGAGAATAATCTCCACAAATTTCGCAAACCTCAACCTGTTGCACAAAAGATTTCAAGTTAAAAAATTGGTATCCATTATGTGACATACCTACCCCATTCACATTATAATAATGTGAGTCTTCGAATCGACCATAATTATGGGGGTAGGAGGAGTCCATCGCGAGGTTACGTGCATACATGTTAAAAGCAATGGACTAGATAGGAAAAATAAAAATAAAAATAAAAAATAATGAAAAAATAAAAAAAACCAAAGAAAGAAAAATACCAATCCACGGCAACGGCGCCAAAAAATTTGATCACGTGTCGTGCATGCCAAATATAACACGCAATCGAGTTAACAACGACACCAAAAATTGATGCGGGCCGAACGCGTCAATAAAGTAAAGTTCCTAAACCAACTATTTTGTAGAATAGTGGCAAAGGGTCGATCCCACAGAGATTGGTAGTATTTCTTAGGTTAAAAACAACAAAAAGGGTTTTAAAATAAATTAATTTAACTAACTAATCTAACTAAACTAAATAAAATAAAATGACTAAACTAATTTTCAAAACAATTAATTAATACCTAAGTAACACCTGAGTAACACTTAAGTCTACCGTTCCACAAATTAGGATCAAAATTCAATGGAAATTATGGTCTTCAATCTTTCTCAAAAAGTTATTAATTTAAATTCCCATAGATTAGCTGTAGAAAATTGACATCCGCCAGAAATTCCTTGTTCCACTAATCTCGATAGCCAGGATGTACGCCATTAATTACTTCCCTAATTAATGTATAACCCTAGACATCCTCCAATCGGGTTTAACACACTAACCGCAGTAATTTGGATATGTGGGAACACTAATCCTTAATAACCGAATGGCATCCGCTCCCGATTTAACCTAGATTCGATTGTTGCACACTCAAGAACCGAAAGGGTTTGACGACAAACATGTGAGTGTTTGTCACTTTATTAGTCCAAAAGCACAATTACACGGATACTAATAGTATAAATAACTATAGATTGTCCACCTAAAAGCATGCACTGGCCACATACATACCCTAGGTCTAAACCATAATCATTAAAATCAACAATAATGAAATAGGAGAATTTAAATTAAATTAAATAATAAAATAAAAGATCTCACACAATATGCCATGAATCCATAATCCCGACTTGTTTCCCCTTCGACCTAGGCAAGGAGTTAATTAGCCAAACAACGTTGCGAAGAAAACAATAATAGTCGGTCTCCTCTCAATAATTAAACCTAAGTTCCCAATATATAAAACTACTAAAAATCGATCTCGAAAGGTGAGAGAAACTAATTTTGACTTGTGCTCCGAGGAGCATCGTAGGGCTGTTTTTGGCTTGAAAATAGGTGTCTACCACGTGTTGCAACGCTATTTGTCCGTTTGCTGCTGTCGCGCTGAGGTGTCATCACCTGATTAGCCGAGAGGATATGTGATGACGCGCTATTGTGCTGTAAGTCTGAGTGAGCTGACGTGGCATCGACTGATTGATCGACAGGAGATGCGATGACGTGCTATGCATGGGTGAGAGAGCGCCACGTGGCCCGCATAGGAGCAGAGAAAGTTGCGCGAAACGGTGCAAAAACGCATACCGAGGCAAATCGATGAAGGCTGAAGCAGGGAGAAATGTTGGTGTGTGACGTGTGTGTACTTATGACGCGTGGCGACTCCTGATTGGAGGAGCTAGTTGTTGATGCTACGTGGTGGCTTCTGATTAGTGGAGAGGAAATGATTGATGTGCTTGTATCCAATGAAAACGCACCACGTGGCTGACATTACTTGGTCTCTGTTCTCCAATTCTACCCCCACTCAACGCGTAAATCGAGGCAAACTGTCCGGCATCCGATCACTGCATGTAAATACTCCATTTTAAGTATTTTTTTGCCACAAATTCAACCGTAGACTCAGTTTCACTAGAAAATGATCAATATATATATATAATTAATATATATTTTAGAAACTTTGCATAATTAAATATACTAAAATAAACTACTAAATATATATAAATACTGACTTATCAACCGGCTTCACAACTTGAAGATAAACCACATTTTCATTGATCGAAGTCTTTTGAGTCTGAGACAACTCCTCTAACCTCTGAATGATATCAGCTTGCATCAAAATAATTGTACAAGTTATGTATATTATGAACTTTATTTTACTATCTTCTTAAAAATAGGTATATAAATAGTTTTATATGAAATTGAAAAGATGCTACTCATAACAACACTATCAAGTCTCTGATCGACAAAATTATGACCGTTGTGGAAGTGAGCTTCAAGATGTCGATGTAGCTTTGGGTATGTAGGGCCGATCCAAAGTCCTCATTTTTTAACAAGTCGAGTAATAATGGGTTAAGTAAATTTTAATTTATACTTAATGAAAGTTAAATACATAAAACCTATATATACTAATATTAATTTGATACATATAAATATACTTAGAAGTTACTAGATCTCGCTTGTGTTCCATTGTTGATATCAACCTACAATTGTGTAGCGAAATACCTGTACCTGTGCCTCATTTCTCAGTATTTCTATTCGCACTCAATTTTGCTGACTTTTGCACGAATTTTTCACTCCCATGCATTGTCCTATAGTGGTGGAACAACTCGTCCATCAGATAGGCAGGAACATGCCTCTTTTTGACTATATTGTAAATATTATCCGTGTAGCGCTTTCCTACCTTCCTCAGTCATGCATAGTAGATCTTTCAAGATAAATGCTCATCCTAGTTAAACCACAACTACCAAATTCATAAATATTTAACGAGGATTTCAACATCACTGAAAAACGTATAAAAGAAGACTTATTTAGTGTTATGTTCGAACCCATTATACCCTGTCTTTAATATGTTTGTGAGCTTCCAGGAAGCCACAAAGAGAGGTCAAGCCTATTATTTCGGATTAAAACAAGTTCTCGAAATCAGTCAAGTAATTAATGATTTTAAATTAATAACAAATGTACTAATTAACGGGTTAGGTTCATTGTCGAGAAATGTACAAGCTATGATCATCTATCGAGAGATAAATCAAGGGATCACCATTTGGTGCACGTGTAATGGGGACTAGACGTAGCTACTCTGGGATCTCATCAGTCTTAATAAGTGGTAACTCATTCGAGGTAGGATGGGCGCTCGAAGTCCCATCATGATGATGTCCCCTTGTATGTGGAGTAGTCTGGCAAGAAGAAAAGGGACCAATAGAGGGTGGATGGAATCCATCATGTAACGATGGAGGAGCGTGTCGCGATGATGAAGGCCCAACAGGTGGGTAGAGATGAGCCTATGGTGATAAATAACAATATGGTGAGGATGATTACGCTCCGGTCTGAGATGGTTAGAAATGAGTCTATGGTGATGAAGTATAATGGGGCGATGATAATGATGGTTCGATATGAGATAGGTGGAGATGACCACACGGTGATGTAGTAGTTTTGGGAGGAGCCGAAGGCGATCGAGTGGAATAATGTGATAGTGACGCAGCGGAGATCTTCTAAACCAGTTGAACGAATCCACGAACAACTCGATCTAGGTCAGAACTTAAGACAAGTTCGAAAATTCTTTTATTCAAGCAAAAAAACTATGAATTACATCCAATAGGTCGCTTAAATAGCGAAACCCTAAAATTTGCCAAAAATAGTAAAAACTCCAAAAAGCCCTAAAAAGCCATAAACTGGAAACTAGACGAAAAATAGAAACAAACGTCGCAAACGACAATAAAAACGAAATTTCCTAATGAAAGTTATAATCTAAACAAAACTTTCCAATCAACCCATGCCCCCGGAACGTCGAAACTCAAACGCCTGAACTTCACCGAAATTACAAAAATGCCATCCTGTCATATCTTTTCATATTTTTCCAAGAATTTGCAACTAATTCTTGGACTTCATCATTATCCTGTCAAGAATTTGCAAACTAATTCTTGGACTTCATCATTATCCTTTCAAGAATTTGCAAGCTAATTCTTGGACTTCATCATTCTCCCCAGGGTGGACAGAATTCGCCCTCGAATTGTCATCATCAGACGTATCCCCATAATAGGGAACAAGATGTTTGACATTAAATACATCAGCCGTGCGAATGTTACTTGGCAACTTCAATCTGTAAGCATTAGGATTAATTTTTTCAAGAACCACCATAGGACCAATCTTTCTAACTGACAATTTGTTGTAATCACCCATAGAGAACCGGTCTTTAGTGAGAACCGCCCACACAAAGTCACCCACTTCAAACTCCACGTGAAGCTTCTTCCAATCTGCATATTGTTTGTACTTGTCAGCAGCCTTCTGCAAGTTATCTTTGACTGATTGATGAATCAATTGCAGCCCACTAACAAAGTCTTCTGCATTGCCATGCCATCTAGTCTTACTTGGCACTAGTAACATCTCAAGAGGACCTCGAGGTAGCACTGAATACACAACCTGAAAAGGACTAAACCCAGTACTTCGATTAATAACATGGTTGTGTGCAAATTTTGCTTGACTCAACTTGACGTCCCAACTCTTGACATTCTCACCCATCAAGCTCCTTACAAAATTGCCTAACGAACGATTGACAACTTGATCGCCCATCACCATTTGCGGATGATAAGCACCGATAAATTTCACTTCGTGTTCACCATAGCCCACAACCGACAAGTAATCTTATTGATTGCTCTCGTCCACACGCATCCGCCAGAGCCATCTTTCTTTGGTGTAAGGAGGGTTGGTGCGCACGTTGACTCGGACTTTCACGGATAAGTCCCTTCGCCAATAACTCTTCAACCCTGTCGCGCAACTCCGCATGCTCACTAGGACTCATTAGGTAGTGTGGTATATTAGGTAGTGACGCACCTGTGTTTAAGGTCAATCGATCTTGAATATCACGCAATGGTGGCGATCATTCGGCATCTCATCGGGAAAACATCACAAAACTCCTTCACAATAGGAATTGCACTTTGGGAACATCAACATCTCTATCTACCTCATTTCCCATCAAGATGTAAAGTATCTCAGAATCCTGTAATTCATCTTCAAATCTTGTCAAAGACGGCAAGCTGTTAGATTCTTTAGTAGGCTTAACTTCCTCCGGACTATTAGCGGGTACTAGCACAATCTTCACTCCCTTGAACATAAGGGTGTATTTATTGGCTCGCCATCATGCACAACTCCCCTATCAAAGCGCCAAGAACGTCCAAAGAACAAATGGCAAGCATCCATAGCCACAACATCACACCAGACTGAATCCTTGTAGTTAGCACCAATAGAAAAAGTCACCAAGGCGCGCTTCGACACCTTCACCTCACCACCCTTCTTCAGCCAAGCTAGCTTGTAGGGCCTGGGGTGTTGTTCAGTTGCAAGGCCCAACTTCTGAACCGCTTCAACTGAGACGATATTCTCGCAACTGCCTGCATCAATCATGAACCTGCACACCTTACCTAAGATGGTACATTTGGACTGAAAGATGGTATTCCGCAGCCACTCATCATCGGCGACAGCTCTAGGAGTCATACAAGAACGCCTCATAACCAAGGCAATACCCACATCTCCAGTCACGATCTCCTCTTCTATGTTGTCAGAAGTATCAAAGGTTGGTTTTGCAGTGATATTGGCCTCTTCACCGTCGTCTTCCTCTTCGTTCTCAATAAAGAGAGCCTTCTTCCCTTTACATTCTGACTTCCTGTGACCAACTTCGCCACAATCGAAACATTTAATCCCACTAGTGCTAGGTCTATTCGTGCGACTAGGAGGGTTCATCGCAGCTGTGTTACCTCAAGTATTGGTTATCCCAACACTAACATTACTGGAAGCATTACTCACACCCCGACGCTGTTGTTTCTCCACCAACAATGCTCGCTGGTGCGCCGCAGATAAGGAAGTCGGATCAAACATGTTGACGACATCTTGGATATGCATCCTCAGCCCACCAATATACCGCGCCACTAATTGGTCGTTATTCTCCTGCAGTTCGTTTCTAGTGACTAACTGATAAAACTCTGCAGTGTAATCATCTACTGACTTAGCCCCTTGTCTCAGATTCTGCAACCTCTGATACATTAGGCGTTGGAAATTGTAAGGCAAGAACTCGGCACGTAAGTGCTTTTTCATCTTCTCCCACGACGTGATCTTCGCCTTTCCATTCCTATTCTGCATCAACTTTTGTTGTTGCCACCAAACCATAGCCCTATTGCGGAATCTGGTCGCAACCAGTTGCATATGCTTGTCTTCGGGCACACCTTTGAATTCTAGGACTTCTTCAACTGACGCAAGCCAGTCCAAGAATTCTTCCGGTTGAAGGGTGCCATGGAATTCTTGGACCTCCGTCTTCATCCAGCACTCCCACCGCCTGCGATCATTATCAACCGCACGCGGCCTGTTGCGCCTCCTCGGTGCCTCAACATACTTATCCTCCCATTCGGTAGAAGAATCTCCTACTGGTTCATCACGAATAGGTTCCCTTCGATGGTTACGGATACGATCCATATTCCGACCTAACAACTGATCGATTTTGGCAGTTAATTGTTCTACCACTGCGCCCATGCGTTGGTCAATTATTTGGCCAATTTGTCAATTCAGATTGTCACGGTCATACACCTCCTCGATACGCTGCTGGTTCCTCTTCGGCAGCATGATTTCTCCAATCACGCTGAAGCAGGCTCTGATACCAACTAACGCAATGGAGATCTTCTAAACCAGTTGAACGAATCCACGAACAACTCGATCTAGGTCAGAACTTAAGCCAAGTTCGAAAATTCTTTTATTCAAGCAAAAAAACTACGAATTACATCCAATAGGTCGCTTAAATAGCGAAACCCTAAAATTTGCCAAAATAGTAAAAAGTAAAAAGTTCAAAAAGCCCTAAACTCGGAAACTAGACGAAAAATAGAAACAAACGCCGCAAACGACAATAAAAACGAAATTTCTAATGAAAGTTATAATCGAACAAAATTTCCTAAATAGCAAAAAATTGCCGTTTCGGAGGCCAAAACGATGGAATTTCGAAAAACGTCATAGACACGTATACGTAGTGACTCGTGATCTCCACGCCATTTCAATCAACCCATGCCCCCGAACTCGAAACTCAAACGCCCGAACTTCATCGAAATTACAAAAATGCCATCCTGTCATATCTTTTCATATTTTTCAAGAATTTGCAACTAATTCTTGGACTTCATCATTATCCCGTCAAGAATTTGCAAACTAATTCTTAGGACTTCATCATTATCCTTTCAAGAATTTGCAAGCTAATTCTTGGACTTCATCATTCTCCCTGGGTGGACAGAATTCGCCCTCGAATTGTCATCATCGACGTATCCCCATAATAGGGAACAAGATGTTTGACATTAAATACATCACCGTGCGAATGTTACTTGGCAACTTCAATCTGTAAGCATTAGGATTAATTTTTCAAGAACCACCATAGGACCAATCTTTCTAATCGACAATTTGTTGTAATCACCCATAGAGAACCGGTCTTTAGTGAGAACCGCCCACACAAAGTCACCACTTCAAACTCCACGTGACGCTTCTTCCAATCTGCATATTGTTTGTACTTGTCAGCAGCCTTCTGCAAGTTATCTTTGACAGATTGATGAATCAATTGCAGCCCACTAACAAAGTCTTCTGCATTGCCATGCCATCTAGTCTTACTTGGCACTAGTAACATATCAAGAGGACCTCGAGGTAGCACTGAATACACAACCTGAAAAGGACTAAACCCAGTACTTCGATTAATAGCATGGTTGTGTGCAAATTTTGCTTGATTCAACTTGACGTCCCAACTCTTGACATTCTCACCCATCAAGCTCCTTAAAATAGTGCCTAACGAACGATTGACAACTTCTGTCTGCCCATCAGTTTGCGGATGATAAGCACTGATAAATTTCAGCTTCGTGTTCACCATAGCCCACAAACTGACAGTAATCTTGTTGATTGCTCTACTGTCCACACGCATCCGCCAGGAGCCATCTTTCTTTGGTGTAAGGAGGGTTGGTACTGCACGCAGACTCAGACTTTCACGGATAAGTCCCTTCGCCAATAACTCTTCAACTCGTCTGCGCAACTCCGCATGCTCACCGGGACTCATTAGGTAGTGTGGTATATTAGGTAGTGACGCACTGGTTTAAGGTCAATCTGATGCTGAATATCACGCAATGGTGGCAGTCATTCTGGCATCTCATCAGGGAAAACATCACAAAACTCCTTCACAATAGGAATTGCAGCTTCGGGAACATCAACATCTCTATCTACCTCATTTCCCATCAAGATGTAAAGTATCTCAGAATCCTGTAATTCATCTTCAAATCTTGTCAAAGACGGCAAGCTGTTAGATTCTTTAGTAGGCTTAACTTCCTCCGGACTATTAGCGGGTACTAGCACAATCTTCACTCCCTTGAACATAAGGGTGTATTTATTGGCTCTGCCATCATGCACAACTCCCCTATCAAACTGCCAAGAACGTCCCAGTAACAAATGGCAAGCATCCATAGCCACAACATCACACAGACTGAATCCTTGTAGTTAGCACCAATAGAAAAAGTCACCAAGGCGTGCTTCGACACCTTCACCTCACCATCCTTCTTCAGCCAAGCTAGCTTGTAGGGCCTGGGGTGTTGTTCAGTTGCAAGGCCCAACTTCTGAACCGCTTCAACTGAGACGATATTCTCGCAACTGCCTGCATCAATCATGAACCTGCACACCTTACCTAAGATGGTACATTTGGACCGAAAGATGGTATTTCGCAGCCACTCATCATCGGCGACAACTCTAGGAGTCATACAAGAACGCCTCACAACCAAGGCAATACCCACATCTCCAATCACGATCTCCTCTTCTATGTTGTCAGAAGTATCAAAGGTTGGTTTTGCAGTGATATTGGCCTCTTCACCGTCGTCTTCCTCTTCGTTCTCAATAAAGAGAGCCTTCTTCCCTTTACATTCTGACTTCCTGTGACCAACTTCGCCACAACCGAAACATTTAATCCCACTAGTGCTAGGTCTATTCGTGCGACTAGGAGGGTTCATCGCAGCTGTGTTACCTCAAGTATTGGTTATCCCAACACTAACATTACTGGAAGCATTACTCACACCCCGACGCTGTTGTTTCTCCACCAACAATGCTCGCTGGTGCGCCGCAGATAAGGAAGTCGGATCAAACATGTTGACGACATCTTGGATATGCATCCTCAGCCCACCAATATACCGCGCCACTAATTGGTCGTTATTCTCCTGCAGTTCGTTTCTAGTGACTAACTGATAAAACTCTGCAGTGTAATCATCTACTGACTTAGCCCCTTGTCTCAGATTCTGCAACCTCTGATACATTAGGCGTTGGAAATTGTAAGGCAAGAACTCGGCACGTAAGTGCTTTTTCATCTTCTCCCACGACGTGATCTTCGCCTTTCCATTCCTATTCTACATCAACTTTTGTTGTTGCCACCAAACCATAGCCCTATTGCGGAATCTCGTCGCAACCAGTTGCATATGCTTGTCTTCGGGCACACCTTTGAATTCTAGGACTTCTTCAACTGACGCAAGCCAGTCCAAGAATTCTTCCGGTTGAAGGGTGCCATGGAATTCTTGGACCTCCGTCTTCATCCCAGACTCCCACCGCCTGCGATCATCCTCAACCGCACGCGCCCCTGTTGCGCCTCTCGGTGCCTCAACATACTTATCCTCCCATTCGTTAGAAGAATCTCCATCGGTTCATCACGAATAGGTTCCCTTCGATGGTTACGGACACGATCCATATTCCGACCTAACAAGTGATCGATTTTGGCGAGTTAATTGTTCTACCACCGCGCCATGCGTTGGTCAATTATTTGGCCAATTTGTCAATTCGATTGTCACGGTCATACACCTCCTCGATACGCTCGTTCTTTGGTTCCTCTTGGCGGCATGATTTCTCCAATCACGCTGAAGCCGGCTCTGATACCAACTAACGCAATGGAGATCTTCTAAACCAGTTGAACGAATCCACGAACAACTCGATCTAGGTCAGAACTTAAGACAAGTTCGAAAATTCTTTTATTCAAGCAAAAAAACTACGAATTACATCCAATAGGTCGCTTAAATAGCGAAACCCTAAAATTTGCCAAAAATAGTAAAAACTCCAAAAAGCCCTAAAAAGCCATAAACTGGAAACTAGACGAAAAATAGAAACAAACGTCGCAAACGACAATAAAAACGGAATTTCCTAATGAAAGTTATAATCTAAACAAAACTTTCCAATCAACCCATGCCCCCGGAACGTCGAAACTCAAACGCCTGAACTTCACCGAAATTACAAAAATGCCATCCTGTCATATCTTTTCATATTTTTCCAAGAATTTGCAACTAATTCTTGGACTTCATCATTATCCTGTCAAGAATTTGCAAACTAATTCTTGGACTTCATCATTATCCTTTCAAGAATTTGCAAGCTAATTCTTGGACTTCATCATTCTCCCCAGGGTGGAGAGAATTCGCCCTCGAATTGTCATCATCAGACGTATCCCCATAATAGGGAACAAGATGTTTGACATTAAATACATCAGCCGTGCGAATGTTACTTGGCAACTTCAATCTGTAAGCATTAGGATTAATTTTTTCAAGAACCACCATAGGACCAATCTTTCTAACTGACAATTTGTTGTAATCACCCATAGAGAACCGGTCTTTAGTGAGAACCGCCCACACAAAGTCACCCACTTCAAACTCCACGTGAAGCTTCTTCCAATCTGCATATTGTTTGTACTTGTCAGCAGCCTTCTGCAAGTTATCTTTGACAGATTGATGAATCAATTGCAGCCCACTAACAAAGTCTTCTGCATTGCCATGCCATCTAGTCTTACTTGGCACTAGTAACATATCAAGAGGACCTCGAGGTAGCACTGAATACACAACCTGAAAAGGACTAAACCCAGTACTTCGATTAATAACATGGTTGTGTGCAAATTTTGCTTGACTCAACTTGACGTCCCAACTCTTGACATTCTCACCCATCAAGCTCCTTACAAAATTGCCTAACGAACGATTGACAACTTCAGTCTGCCCATCAGTTTGCGGATGATAAGCACTGATAAATTTCAGCTTCGTGTTCACCATAGCCCACAAACTGACAGTAATCTTGTTGATTGCTCTACTGTCCACACGCATCCGCCAGGAGCCATCTTTCTTTGGTGTAAGGAGGGTTGGTACTGCACGCAGACTCAGACTTTCACGGATAAGTCCCTTCGCCAATAACTCTTCAACCTGTCTGCGCAACTCCGCATGCTCACTAGGACTCATTAGGTAGTGTGGTATATTAGGTAGTGACGCACCAGGTTTAAGGTCAATCTGATGCTGAATATCACGCAATGGTGGCAGTCATTCTGGCATCTCATCAGGGAAAACATCACAAAACTCCTTCACAATAGGAATTGCAGCTTTGGGAACATCAACATCTCTATCTACCTCATTTCCCATCAAGATGTAAAGTATCTCAGAATCCTGTAATTCATCTTCAAATCTTGTCAAAGACGGCAAGCTGTTAGATTCTTTAGTAGGCTTAACTTCCTCCGGACTATTAGCGGGTACTAGCACAATCTTCACTCCCTTGAACATAAGGGTGTATTTATTGGCTCTGCCATCATGCACAACTCCCCTATCAAACTGCCAAGAACGTCCCAGTAACAAATGGCAAGCATCCATAGCCACAACATCACACCAGACTGAATCCTTGTAGTTAGCACCAATAGAAAAAGTCACCAAGGCGCGCTTCGACACCTTCACCTCACCACCCTTCTTCAGCCAAGCTAGCTTGTAGGGCCTGGGGTGTTGTTCAGTTGCAAGGCCCAACTTCTGAACCGCTTCAACTGAGACGATATTCTCGCAACTGCCTGCATCAATCATGAACCTGCACACCTTACCTAAGATGGTACATTTGGACTGAAAGATGGTATTCCGCAGCCACTCATCATCGGCGATAGCTCTAGGAGTCATACAAGAACGCCTCATAACCAAGGCAATACCCACATCTCCAGTCACGATCTCCTCTTCTATGTTGTCAGAAGTATCAAAGGTTGGTTTTGCAGTGATATTGGCCTCTTCACCGTCGTCTTCCTCTTCGTTCTCAATAAAGAGAGCCTTCTTCCCTTTACATTCTGACTTCCTGTGACCAACTTCGCCACAATCGAAGCATTTAATCCCACTAGTGCTAGGTCTATTCGTGCGACTAGGAGGGTTCATCGCAGCTGTGTTACCTCAAGTATTGGTTATCCCAACACTAACATTACTGGAAGCATTACTCGCACCCCGACGCTGTTGTTTCTCCACCAACAATGCTCGCTGGTGCGCCGCAGATAAGGAAGTCGGATCAAACATGTTGACGACATCTTGGATATGCATCCTCGGCCCACCAATATACCGCGCCACTAATTGGTCGTTATTCTCTGCAGTTCATTTCTAGTGACTAACTGATAAAACTCTGCAGTGTAATCATCTACTGACTTAGCCCCTTGTCTCAGATTCTGCAACCTCTGATACATTAGGCGTTGGAAATTGTAAGGCAAGAACTCGGCACGTAAGTGCTTTTTCATCTTCTCCCACGACGTGATCTTCGCCTTTCCATTCCTATTCTACATCAACTTTTGTTGTTGCCACCAAACCATAGCCCTATTGCGGAATCTGGTCGCAACCAGTTGCATATGCTTGTCTTCGGGCACACCTTTGAATTCTAGGACTTCTTCAACTGACGCAAGCCAGTCCAAGAATTCTTCCGGTTGAAGGGTGCCATGGAATTCTTGGACCTCCGTCTTCATCCCAGACTCCCACCGCCTGCGATCATTATCAACCGCACGCGGCCTGTTGCGCCTCCTCGGTGCCTCAACATACTTATCCTCCCATTCGGTAGAAGAATCTCCTACCGGTTCATCACGAATAGGTTCCCTTCGATGGTTACGGATACGATCCATATTCCGACCTAACAACTGATCGATTTTGGCAGTTAATTGTTCTACCACTGCGCCCATGCGTTGGTCAATTATTTGGCCAATTTGTCAATTCAGATTGTCACGGTCATACACCTCCTCGATACGCTGCTGGTTCCTCTTCGGCAACATGATTTCTCCAATCACGCTGAAGCAGGCTCTGATACCAACTAACGCAATGGAGATCTTCTAAACCAGTTGAACGAATCCACGAACAACTCGATCTAGGTTAGAACTTAAGCCAAGTTCGAAATTTTTTTTATTCAAGCAAAAAAACTACGAATTACATCCAATAGGTCGCTTAAATAGCGAAACCCTAAAATCTGCCAAAAATAGTAAAAAGTTCAAAAAGCCCTAAACTCGAAACTAGACGAAAAATAGAAACGAACGCCGCAAACGACAATAAAAACGGAAATTCTAATGAAAGTTATAATCTGAACAAAACTTTCCTAATATAGCAAAATTGCCGTTTCGGAGGCCAAAACGATGGAATTTCGCCGAAAAACGTCATAGACACGGCACAAGCGGTGACTCGTGATCTCCACGCCATTTCCAATCAACCCATGCCCCCGGAACGTCGAAACTCAAACGCCCGAACTTCATCGAAATTACAAAAATGCCATCATGTCATATCTTTTCATATTTTTCAAGAATTTGCAACTAATTCTTGGACTTCATCATTATCCTGTCAAGAATTTGCAAACTAATTCTTATACTTCATCATTATCCTTTCAAGAATTTGCAAGCTAATTCTTGGACTTCATCAGATAGTGAAGGTCTCAAAGTGTGAACTTGACCTCGAGATGGTGATGTAAAATGCGATAGCTAGGTTGTATGGGGAGGAGACATGTGAGTGGGGTTAATGGAGTGGTATAATGCGATGGCGGTGAAAGTCTCTACCCTAATAGAGGAAGTGGACTGTGGGGTGATGGGGCATCATGTGGGATGAGTCTGGGGAGGTCGTGGTGCCAGGGCTTGCTCGTATACCACCTTTCTTCGTACAAGGAATCCTACTATGAGACAAGCTGAAAACCATATACCAATCAAATAAAACAAATGTAGTTAGTTTATTATCACCATACTTCGCAAACTACAAGTTTATTAAATCGTTGAATCCAAACATCCATTCTAAACTAACAAGGTTGATGTTTTTAGATAAACTCAGTCTAACTGGTTTAACTCATCTTTGCTACCATTGTCTGATGAAGTCAATTCATCACCTTCATTGCCACAATCTTCCTCGTCATCGTTGGCATTCGTCTCAAACTCATCATTGTCAAAGACAACTTCACCGTTTGGATCAACAACACTCACTTTCAATATGTCAATGTCAATTTCAAACATGTTGACATTATTATTTTGATATATTTGAAAGTCATCATCAGTGGTTGCACTCTTACTTGTGACGTTGGTTTCATCCATGAACTTTAGTTGAAGCTTGCATACAGCTAATCAATCTGCTAAACCTCGATATTGAGGGATACAAAAGATATTACACTTGACATGCTTGCATAGCCATAATAAATGGCTCATATTTGTTGAATCGGCAATTTTGTGAAATTGGACCAATTTCAATATAGCATGAACTCGCTACCACGTTGGGGGTAAGATCAAATAAGACGCTCTTGAACAATATTGTCTGAAGTGACCAATCATCATATTTGATCTGAATTACTTTATGAAGTTGCCCATAATAATTGAACCCCTCAACTTTGACGTATAAAATAATGTTTTGCGATGCCTCATTTCCTCCATACAACATAGTATGAAACTTATATCCATTCACTAAGTAAGCAAAGTAACCGACGCACAAATGAGATGGCCCATACAATATTCGACAAAGCGTGTCACCTGCATTATTTTCCTGAGCCTACCAAATTGAAAAGAAGTAAAAATATGACATAAGAAATAAAAAAAAAAGAGTTATTATTACTGATCAAATGCAAAGTTTATTGTATTTATGTACATATTGCATGAACCAACACACAAATTGTTGTTCAAGCCTAGACTTGATTCCTGATCAATAATAGCAGGCTCTTGATGTAGTATAACAAGAATATGCTACATAAAAATTAAGAACAAACATTCGATTAAGGAATCAAAACATATACATTTTGTTCTCAAAATCGTCTTATAAAAAACTATAGCACAAGTATTACCTGGTGTACGGTGATATTTCTGGACAATTTAGTAATCACATATTGATGAGCCATAACATGCTCCTCTTGGGAGAGGTATTGTTTTTTAGATCTGCCGAACGATTTTCTAGAATGTGTTAGAACTAAGAACGTACCTTCATAACTAGAACACACACCTACTCCCCCATTGTCATTGCGTTGGACTCATTAATGTGAAGTGTTTATATGATTCTCAAAGAATGAAAAACAAAAGGAAGTTGTTTCCTCAACTAGATAGGCATTGCTAATGGATCCTTCCATCTTCACATTATTCCTAACATTATTTCTCAAATGTTTAAGATACTTAAAATGAAAGAAACAATACACAATCATTTTTTTAGCATAAATACATAATTAACCAATTATTAAATGGATTTTTTTAGTAAAAGTTACCTCTCAAATGGATACATCCACCAAAAAATTGTATAAGACCAGCGAGATGTGCCTCGTACGCTAAGTGTATAGGAAGGTGCTCCATTGAGTTGAAAAAATTGGATGGGAAGACTTGCTCCAATTTGCATAAAATCTTTGGGATGTTTGCGTGCAACACTTCAATCTGAAACAAAATAATGTCGTTAGGGAGTGAGTCTCGAAAGAATAGGCTCAAATCGCTAAGTGCTACCCACACATGTTCATCTAGCAGTTCACGAAAGTGAATGGGAATCGACCTCTGTATGAAAATATGAAAATCATAGCTTTTCATTCCAAACATCGTCAATTCGTTGAAGTCCACACTTCGGCTAATATTGAAAGCATATCCATTCAGAAAGCACAATTGTTAAATCCACTCACAGACTTCATTCTTTCATTTGTCAAATGTATAACACGCTCTAGGATATGATTTTGAGACGTGGTCATATTTGAGATATGGTCGGTTGCAAATTGAGGAGTCTTTATTTATGCACTTTTATATAAGGAGTTTATCATGAAAATGAGATTTAAACCATTCTTTTATGGTGTTAAACATTTACTAACGCAATGAAGATCTTCCAAATTAAACTGCTCTAAAAACCACAAACAAACAATCTAAGGCAAGAACTTAATCAAAGTTTGAAATTTAATTAATTTATCATAAACTAGTGAATTACTTATAAAAGGGTGCTTTATAGCATAATCCTAATTTTTGCCAAAAATAGTAATTTTCTAAAAAGCCCTAAACCTTATACGAGACAAAATAAGAATTCAAACGCCCTAAAAAACGTCCAAAATGGAAACTCCTACAAAGATTTATAGCCGAACTAAAATATTCTAAAATAGCAAAAATGCGATTTCAGATGTTTAAGCGAAGGAATTTGGCCAAAATACGTCATTATCACAGTGAAGCGGTGTGTATTGATCATGACGTCGCTTCCAATAAACTTATGTCCTCGTAATGCCAAAATTCCATGTTCCGACCCTTCAAAATTCAACAAAAGTCAACAAAAGTCAACAAAAGTCAATTCTAGTCAAACTTTTCCAAGTAATTGTTTGCCACTTTTTGGACTGCATCATTTTCCCTAAGGCAGACATGATTTGCCCTCGACTCTTCATCCTCTGATGTATTTCCATAAAAAAGAAGAAGTAAATGCTTGGCATTAAACACATCGACTGTACAAATATGACTCGGTAACTTCAATCGGTAGGCATTAGGACTAATCTTCTCAATAATTTCCACTAGTCTAATCTTTCTTGCTGAAAGTTTGTTGTAATCACCAACATAAAAATGAACATTTGTAAAGACTGCCCAAACAATGTCAACATTATCAAACTTCACATGATGTCTCTTCTGATCTGCAAATTTCTTGTACTTTTCATTAGCCTCATGCATACAATATCGGATAGCTCGATGAACTTCCTGCAATCTACTTACAAAGTCCTCTGCTTTTCCATGCAACCTCGCCTTACTTGGCAATGGCATCAAATCAAGGGGACCTCGAGGAAGTAAGGACTGACCAATTTGAAAAGGACTAAATCCAGTAGTCCGATTAATAGCATGGTTATGTGCAAATTTTGTTTGATCGAATTTCATATCCCAACTCCAGATATTATCACCCATCAAGCTCATCAAAAGGTTGCCTAAAAAATGGTAGACTACTTCAGTTTGCCCATCTATTTGTGGATGATAAGCACTCCTAAATTCAACTGTGTGTTCACCATTTTTTAAAAAACTTCGCTAAAAATGACTAAGGAACTGAGTATCTAGATCTTACACAATCGAAGTAGGTAATCCATGCAATTTATAAACTTTCTGAAAGAACAATTGAGCCACCTTCACTGCAACTATGGTATTCTTCTAAGGAATAAAATGAACCATCATAGAAAATGATCAACCACCACATAAATAAAATCATGAACCCGTTGTGTTCTAGGCAATCCCAATACGAAATCCATGCTAAGATCAACTTATAGTTGCTCTGGAACCGGTAATGGCATATAAAGACCAACATTAGTCGATGTACCATTTGAAACTTGACATGCCCAGCAATGCTGCTCATATCTCTCCACTTTTTTGTGAATGGTAGGACAATAATAGGAAGACTGAACCAATTGCAATTCTATGTCATGTCCAACATGCCCCTCAACATGTAGCTTCTTAATGATTTGCAATCTCAAAGTACAATCAAGAACACAAAGTTGGTTGCCTCTGAATAGGAACCTATCATGTAGTGCAAAATATGTGCCTTCACCACTACGTAGTTTGACCAAAACACCAGCAAAGAAAGGATCAGTATCAAATAAGTCGGAAAAAGATGAAAAACCAAGTACCTCAACAACTATTCAACTCAAAAGAATTTCTCTTCTGTTTAAAGCATCAACCATCCTATTTGTCACACCAGATTTATGTTTTACCACAAAAGTAAAACGCTCGAAGTATGCCACCCACGAAGCATATGTAGTCGACACCTTATCTTGCTTGTGCAAATATCTCAAGGCATCATGATTAGTAAACAACACAAACTCTCGATGGAATAGGTCGCGGCGCCAATGTATAATTGCTTGGACCATAGTATAAAACTCCATATCGTGAGTACTGTATCGGGATTTAGCCCCAAATAACGTTTCTCTGAAATATGCCAAAGGCTTACTATTCTGACTTAATATAGCTCTGATGCCCACTTTAGATGCGTCATAATCCAATTCAAAAGGGAGATGAAAATTTGGCAACCCCAATACAGTGGCAATAACGAGCCACACTTTAATGAACTTAAACGTCTCCTCAGCTTCATCGCTCCACACAAACTTCACATCCTTTATGCAATCTGGTGCTGGTGCCATAATATTGCTAAAATGTGGAATGAACAACCTATATAAGGAGGCCAATCCATGAAAAACCATGAACTTTAGTGACGATACTAGGTCTAGGCCAATTTTGCGTGGCTTTCACTTTTGAGTCATCCACTTACAGTCCATCTCCCGATATGATATAACCCAAAAATAACACTTAGAGCATCACAAACATGCACTTCTTCGTAGTGACAAAATTTATTCCTGCGCAAAATAGCGAGAAAATCTCGCGAATGTTTAAGGTGTTCATCTTGGTTTGCACTGTAAATTAAAATGTCGTCGGAATACATAATGACACATTTGCCTATCAAAGGCCTCAAACTCTGATTCATGACTCTCACGAAGGTGCTAGGTGCATTGGACGACCTGAATGGCACCATTAGCCACTTATATAAACACTCTCAAGTTTTAAAAGAAGTTTTCCACTCTTCCCCTATCCTAACACGAATCTGGTGGTACTCGACTGTAATTTTTTGACTGATCAAATAGGTCATCTAAGCGAGGAATAGGAAAATGATACCCGACTGTAATTATTTTGTCTGGTATGCTATCAACATACATCTGAGCCATTCTTCTTAGAAGTCAGTAGGGCTGGAACTGCATATAGGCGTAGGCTTTAATGAATAAAGCCTTTTTACAGTAATTCCTAAACTTGTCACCATAATTCATCATCTTCAACAGGACTCATTCAGTAATATGGCTTGTTGGGGAGAGCCGCACTAGGTTCAAGGTCAATTTGATGTTGGATGTCTTGTAATGGAGGCAATCTATCGAACAAGTCATCAGGAAAGATATTAGAAAACTCAGCCACTATGGGTGACATTGCCTTTGGAATCATGACATCATTACCAACTTCCTTTCCAATAAGCACCTAAACCACCTTTGAATCACGCTACTTTGCTTTAAATTTGGTGTGTGTCAATAAGCTGCTACTCTCTTTCGTTGGTTTATATTCTTTAAAATGCTTCCTCGCCACAAGAACAATCTGCACCCCCTTAAGCATTAGAGTGTACTTATTGGCCTTTCCATCATGCATAAATCCTCTATCGAATTGTTACGGATGCCCCAATAATAAATGACAAGCATTCATAGCAATAACATTACACCAAAGAAAATCTTTATACTTAGCACTAATGGATAAAGTCATTAAAGGGTGGTGCCGTAACCCAAATAACGTTTCGAAACCGTTATGTCACTGCCCTTTTTCACCCATGATAGTTTGTAAGGGTTGGGATGTTTTTCAATTGCAAGCCCTAACTTATGGACCGCTTCAACAGAGCTAATGTTTTGACAACTACCCGCATCAATCATAAAAGTTGCGAACTCTGCCCAAGATGGTGCATTTGGAATGAAAGATATTGGTCCAAAACCATTCATCATGAATACCTACTCTCAGGGTCATGCGAGAACGACGCACAACTAATGCAGTACCAACCACTCCGATCACGATTTCCTCCACTATATTGTCTACAGATGTGTTGTAAACTAGTTCTGTAGTGATGTATGTCGGTTCCACTTCTTCATCGTCCTCCTTGTTTTCAACAAAAAGGACTTTCTTCCCTTTACATTCCAATATTCGATGGCCAGTCTCTCCACAACCATAACACTTTATTCAATTTGTAACACTAGCAGCAAGATTATTTGGGATAGCTCCCCTGTCAGTGTTAGCCCCTCCAGTATTTGTTGGTCCACTAATAACATCAAAAGGTACAAGATTTCCACCACGTCATAATTAAAGTTGAACTTGCTTTGCTTTTTGGCGCTCTGCAGCCAACGAAGTTGGGTCAAACATATTGACGTTGTCTAGAATTTGCAATTTTAACCCACTAATATATTTCGACACTAATTGGTCACGATTCTTTTAAAGGTCATTTCTAGAAACTAATTAATAAAACTCCTTAATATTTTCATCAACCGATTTCCCTCATGTCTAAGATTCTAGAATCATTGATACATCAAACGTTGAAAGTTGTGTGATAAAAGTTCAATCCTCATATGCTTTTTATGCTTCTCCTATAAGGTAATTTTCTCCAATCCCATTATGTTCCGAGTTAATTTTTATTGTTGCCACACGCAAAATCTGGTCACCACCAATTGCACACGATGTTTCTTAAGCACATTTTTGAATTTCAATATTTCTTCAACTATTGCCAGCTAGTCCAGGAATTCTTCAGGCAATAGTATGCCTTGGAATTCTAGAATCTCTTTTTTCATCCCAGCCTCCCTAGCGCATGTCAAATGCGTCAATAAAATAAAAACTTCTAAGCCAAATATTTTGTAGAATAGTTGCGAAGGGTCGATCCCACAGAGATTGATAGTCTTTCTTAAGTAAAAAACAAAGAAAAGAAAAATTGGGGGGTTTTGAAATAAACTAATTTAATTAACTAATCTAAAATAAACTAAATAAATAAAATAATTAAAAATAACTTTCAAATAGTTTCAAGAAAACTCTTAAGTAACAAGTACATCTACGGTTCCATAAATTAGGATCAAGATTCAATGGCAATCTTGATCTTCAATTTTTCCAAAAAAGTTATTAATTTAAATTCTCCCAGATTAGCTATAGAAAATCGACATCTCCCAGAAACTCCTCATTCCCCTAATATCGATAGCCAGGACGTCCGCCACTACCTACTTCCCTAATTAATGTATAACCATAGACATCCACTAATCAGGTTTAACACACTAACTGCAGTAATTAGGATATGTGGGAACACTAATCTTAAATAACAAGATTGCGTCCACTTCCAGATCACATCCACTTTCGATTTAACCTAGATTTAGTTGTTGCATACTCAAGAATTGAAAGGGCTTTATGACAAACAGGCGAGCGTTTGTCACTTTATTGGTCCAAAAGCACAATTACACGAATACTAATGGTCTAAATAACTATAGGTTGTCCCCCTAAAAGCATGCACTCGCCACATACATACTCTAGATTTAAACTATATTCATTAAAACCAATAACAACAAAATAGGAGACTAAATTAAATTAAATAATAAAATAAAAAATCTTACATAGCATGCCGTGAATCCAAATCTCGACTTGCTTCACCTCCAACCTAGGCAATTGTCGAGAGAAGTCAATGTTAAAAATATAATAGTCCGTGTTTCTACAATAAAACTTAAGGTTTCTAATATATAAAACTACTAAAAACTGTTCTCGAGAGGTGAAAGAAACTAATTTTGGGGTTGGGGAGGTAACTCGTGTGCCGAGGAGCATCTGATGGTTGCTGGGCGTTTTCTGCACTGCTTAGGACACGTGTTAACGGCCAATTAGGTGAGCAGCTAGAACCAGCTAACGTGGCATTATCTGATCGGAGGATAACTGTTCCCGTGACGGGGTTTTATGCGTGGAGGCTCGACATATGGCGGGCACGAGGTGGCGTGAAAGTCGCATGAAATCGGCAAAAATTTGGGAGACGGTGCTGACGCACATCCCAAGGAAATCGAAGAGCTGCAGAACGAGGAGAAGAAATGGTTTGTGACACTATGTAATGTGATGGTGATGTGGTGGCTCCTGATTGAAGGAGAAAACGGAGACCGCTGATGTGGCTTTCTCCATAGGTTGAAAGAATTGTCGATGACAATGTGTAGGCATGAGGAAACGAGGTGGGCCAATGGACGGCAGACATGTGGCATGTTGTGGCGCATTGGACCAATAGAATGCTGCTACGTGTTAATTGGTCTGCTGATCCTCTATGCTACCCACCGTACAGCACGTAACTAGAGGCAAATAGTATAGCGTCCGATCAATGCATGTAAATACTCCATTTTTAGTATTTTTTCACCTCGAATTTAACCGGACAATCCGTTTTACCTGAAAATGACCAATAAATATAATTAAATATATATTTTAGAGACTTTTCACCTTAAATATATTAAAATAAATCACTAAACACATAAATAATGACTTATCAAATACCTCCAAACTTTAGACTTTGCATATCCCGAACAAAGGTGTAGATGACAAAACAAACTAAACTAGATTTCAAATATAGTAATGCACTAACTTAACGAATCCTATACTTTTACTCGATTCAGATTTCATGGAGTTCCTTTGATTTACAAAGCCACCAAGTTAACAAGCCACTCAAGAAATTTAAGAGTTATGACATGTCAAGACTCGCAATCCAAACACAATTAAGATTCCACTTTAAAGAGAAAGATTCGGTCAAAACAAAGGCCATCAATTACTCACGAGTTTTCTTGGTCTATACATTAAAGCACGCGAGTTTAAAATTCTCACTTAATTTAGTGAAAACACTCGAACTAAATCTTTTATTTGAGGAGTTTCACAACTTCCGCCTTTATTCAATATTTTATTCTTCATTTTTATTTTTTCACATTTTTTTCTTCTTTTTTTCAACAAATATGAACCCTGCTCCATTTCCTATGGATCGATTTTATCACTTTTTCCTACCATAAGTTTCCCTGCTCCATTTCCTATGGAAACCTGTGGTACTCTTTATACTAAGAAAGCTCATGTTAGCCCTTCTCACTTCCACTATAATCAAGCAAATCCCCTAACATGGGTTAAAATAATATAACTTGCACAATTTTGACCGTCTGCTCATTTTTGTTATGTACCACAAAGCTTAACCATCAACTAAGTCCCTAATCATGAAATCATAAAAATGCTAGGTACGAGCTCGATTGAGTGTTTCTCCTAGTTTTTCCTAAGTTTCAAGTCAAAAAGGCAACTATAAATTACTCATCCACAACTAAAGGCATGAAAAAAGTATCAGGTGACTCTATATGCAATAAAAAAAACTATACTAAATACATGCATGAAAGTATATCAACTACTAATGATATGGGAAAGAAATATGAAGGGACAAGAAATGAAAGAAATGGAAGAAATGATATAAAACACCACCATTACTATCCGAAAACCGCATATAACCGCATAAAAAGTTAAACGATCTCACCAGCGGTCTTTCGCAAAGAATCTATCTAAATCAATCCACGATCCCTAAAATACCCCGAAACTTATTCCAAACCTCATTCTCGAGGTTCAAAATAAGTCAAGGAATTCATATAACAAAAAGAAAAAGACAGTGGTGAAGAAGAACACGAATAATTAGAAGATACAAATGCATGCATGAAAAAAAAGTCTCTAAAAACCAGTGAACGCAAAAAATCTCTTATGTGTAGGTGACTAAGGACTATAAAAGAACGATCATAACAAGAACAAGAACTAGAAAACATAAGAGTTAACCGAAAATATTCCCATCAAATAATCTTGCAAGCCCGAAGTCTTTCAACTAAAGGTGAAATCAACAAGATGATGGAATGATTTTGGGCAAGCGACGACTTAAGTTGGACATGTCTCAACCAAGTCTCAAAACACCTAAAATCCTGTAAACATGTTAATTCTTAAAAAAATGCTAAAATTATGCTAAAAAATGTAATCTAATGTCAAACCTAACAAAACTCTATGGGTGCTCTAATTTATTAAAATAATAATAATAATAATAATAATAATAATAATAATAATAATAATTAATAATAATAATAATAATAATAATAATAATAATAATAATAATAATAATAATAAATAAATAAATAAATAAAAACACCAAAGAAAGAAAACCAATCCCCAGTAACGGCACCAAAAATTGATGCGCGCTGAACGCGTGGTGTTAGGCATGGAGGTTCGACATGTGGCGACCTAGAGGCGGTTTGAATGTTGCATGAAATTAGCGAAAATGTAGGAGACGATGTTGATGCACATCCTGAGGAAATCGAAAAGGTGTTGAACTCGGAGAAGAAATAGTTTGTGACATTGTGTAATATGATGGTGACATGGCGACTCTTGATTGGAGGAGAAAATGGAGACTGCTGACATGGCGCTCTCCTATTGGTTGAAAGAACTACTGATGACTCTGTGTAGGCATGAGGAAACGAGCTGGGCCAATGGACGGCTGACATGTGGCACGTTAAGGCGAGCTGGACCAATAGAATGCTACCACGTGTTAATTGATCTGCCGATCCTTTATTCTACCCACCGCATCGCACATAACTCAAGGCAAATAGTTCGACGTCCGATCAATGCATGTAAATAATCAATTTTGAGTATTGTTTTCACTACAAATTCTACAGCGCACTCCGTTTTACCTGAAAATGACCAATAAATATAATTAAATATATATTTTAGAGACTTTTCACATTAAATATACTAAAATAAAGTACTACACACATTTAAATACTGACTTATCACTTCAACTGCTTACGATCGACATCCACAACACGTGGTCTAAAATGCCTTTGTAAAGCTTCAAAGTATTCCTCCTCCCTATCAAAAGAAACATCTCCTTTCGTCCCTTCTTCGACAAAAGGTTCTTTATGATGGTTTCGAATAGGGTTTCTGGCCGAAGCCTTTGAAAACAAATCTCCAAATCCTGTGGTCATTTGATCCAATATCGCTTATGGGCACTGATGCGCTTCAAACAATTACATAAATCACCATTTGTTCCGAGCCTGAGTTACCCTTTCATAGATATCTTGAACTCCTTATTGGTTTTATTTCTTCTTTGGCGCCATGATTATCTCCAAATTACGGTTGATGAAGGCTCTTATACCAATTAATGCACCAAGGGTATTCCAAATTGAATTGTTGAAAAAACCATGAACAAACAATTTAGGGCAAGAACATAATCAAAGTTATTTACAGGGGAGCATTCAATTGAGATTTTGGTGGACTTTTGGTTACTTTTAATTACTAAAAAAACTTAAATTTATTTAATTAAAACTTTTAGAGAGTTTATAAAAGTAAAGTGTATTCAATGTGAACTTTTATAGATTTTTTAAAAGTCTATACATTTTTTAAGATATTCAATTTAAACTTTTAGATTGTTTATAAAAGTAAGGTGCATTTAATTTTTCGGTGACTTTTGTGGTTTGGTTATAAGTCTCGACTATTGTAGACTTTTTGTATAAAAATAAACATAAAGAAATCTTCAACTTCATCTCACCACAACCCAGAAACTTTTAGAGACTTCAAATTTTGTTGGTTCCCTTATTCAATAAGGACTTCATTGTTCACAAGGTATTTTCTTATGAATTGTTTTTATCAACTTCTCCAACCATTCCACAACTCATGGATTTCATTGCTCACTCATTATACTCTAATATCTATGTTGAAGAAAATAAAATGATATTTTTAGTAACAAGATCTCATTCTTGCATCATTGCACATTTTTATAGGACTTTTTTTACAAAGAAGTTTCATTTGTTAAATGTATAATTATAATCTCAAAAAGTAAAATATTATTATTTTTCGATCGAATAATATTTTTTTCAAATACAAGAAGTGCATTCTAAGAAATTTAAACTATCATTCTTAAGGAAAAAATATAAGTTTTTTTATTTAAGTAAAATAAAAGTGCATAAGTTTTGCACAATGATCTTACTTTGTTTTTTTGCCACTAAAACATAATTCATTTACCTATTTGTTTTGTTGATATTTATTTACTTATTTGTTATGTTACTATCTTGATATTAATTTAATAATATGTATACATGATTTTTTTTATTAAAATACAAAAATGCTTTTTAAAAAATTAGTAGTCGTTCTTAAGCCAAAGAAATATAAGTATTCATATTATTTTATAATAAAGTGCAAAATATTTGTTTCAAAATAAAAATCAGAAAAATTTAATAGTATCAATCAAAAACATGTTTAAGAAGTCCAAAAAAGTCTTTAAAAATCTTAAATGTTAATAAAAGTCATCAAAATGAAGTTTACATAAAAGTTTATCAAAGTCTTTAAAAGTCTACGAAAATCTACAAACTTCATAAAAGTCATACACTTATAAAAGTAACCTAAAGTCTATTAAAATCTCAATTGAATATACCCCTGTTAATTAATTTATCAAAAAACTAAAGAATTACATATAAAAGAGTGTTTTATATAGCAAAACCATAATTTTTGCTAAAAATAGTAAATGTCTAAAAAACCTAAACCCTATACTAGAAACTCCTATTAAGAGTTATAGCCAAACTAAAATATTTCAAAAATAGCAAAAACATAATTTTGAGGGTCTAAACGAGGAATTTGGACAAAAAACGACGTTTTCATTGCAAAGCAGTGAGTTTTAATTAGCACGTCGTTTCCAATAAACCCGTGTCCTCATAACACCAAAATTTTATGTTTGGACCTTTCAAAAGTCAATAAAAGTTAATTTCAATCACACTTTTCCAAGAAAGTGTTCGCCACTTCTTGGACTGCATCACTTACTTTTGAGTTTTATAGGTTGTTTGAAGGAAAATGAGTGTTTCAAACAATTTTGGGGGCAAAGTCAAGCTTAAATCAAAAAGTCATTAGCAGAAGTGTAGGAAAATATACATAAGGCACCAGAAATGCACACACGATGCCTGATTTTGTACTGACGTAGTCACCAACTATGCCAGATCTGAATTTTCCCAACTTACTCCTTCGACTTGCTATTTTCATCCCACACCGTCCCTAAAACCATTCCTTAATAACCAAGGCATCAATGACGATGCTTGATTCACATAATAGAAGTTTTGAAACTTTTTATGAAACTCTTATTCCCAAAATTTGTTATTCTTGTACCCAACACACCTATATAAAGTAATCTCCTCAACGGATGAAAATACATTGTAATTTAGAGTAATTTAGGAGTAGAGAAAGGTAGAGAAGCCATGTCTAACTAGGTTTTTTAATACCAAGGCCGAGGATGTTTGACTAAGTGGTTAGTCATTTTTACTCCACGAGAATTTAATGGCAACAAACAAAGTGAAAGTATACTAATATGTTTATCAAGTGTGTTTGAGTTAGTCAAAGTTTATAGAATATCACATCTAAAGTGTTCAAGCCATAGAAGTTTAAGATTTGGTCCATACGAGGAAACGAAGACGAAAGATGATATTACATGTTGTAACATTGATGTAAGGTACAAAGGTTCATTTACGCAAGCCTAATGCATTAGTTCATGCATATCATATTTTTCTAATCGCTTTTCAAGTTTCAAGTTTCAAGTGATCATTTATAGTTTTAAATGAAGCTCACCCTTTAAATCGGTATTAAAAGTTCAAACTATGTTAAACCATGTTTTTATATTCTCATTATACTTTAAAAACCATTGTGAAAGTTTTCATAAATGATAAACTTGTTTTGAAAGGTTTTTGAAAAGAAAAATTGTGTATTTGCAGAAAAGCCCCTATGTAAGTCATGAAACTGGGATTTTTCATTTTCGAGATTTGTGAAAACATTGGAACTACCTAACCAGTTCTATGACCTTTAACAAACATGTATAACATGTTATAAGAGGTTTGGTAGGCCTCGGATGTGATAAGGGGTCGCTAACACTAAGGCCAAAAATATTTATTTTGAGGCCACTGATAGTTAATGCGTTAATAGTGATATTAGCGTGCTAATTGCAAAGTTAGCGAGCTAATGAGGATTAGCATGCTAGGTCCCAATATTAGCGCTAATTGCTTTTCTGACTGCTTTTTTACAAAGCTGAAAATCACACTTTAATTTGAATAAATGATCAAAACTGAGCCCTTGGATCTCTAGAATAGTAAAAAACTATTAAAAAGGAATGTAGAATATTCTCAATTCACTTAGAACATTCTATTGTCTTGTCAAGTAAGAAAACCCTATTGTACTCATTGTTTTCAAAGAAGAAGCTTGGATTTTTGTGTGTTATCACTAGAGTCTTTTGAGGCAACCAAATCACTCTCGAAACCACTATTATTGAGGCATTCTAAAGCTTACAACATCAACTCCAAAACTGATATTCAAATCACTCTCTCGGGGTTGTAAGAAAGTCCGATTTCTTAGCTTTTCTTGTGCTTAAATTTCATATTTTTGTGTGCTTGACTTGTGGAAATCATTTGTTGTATTCTTTAACATAGTTGTCTTGGGTTTTATACTCTAACTTGATTTACTAAACCCTAGGACTGGTTTGGACAAGAATTTGAGCTTAAACTTGATTTTTATTAAACTTCTTGTTCTTTGGATTTGAAATCGAATTTGTTTTAATCGATTCATTTGAAATGGTTTCTCATTTGAAATTTGCAAAAATCAGTGATATACTTGCATTTCTCATTTGTTCTCATACTTGCATGCATTAGAGTGGTTAGGCCCTAGGAGGCTTGCTTGTATTTGAATTTGGTGTTGTTTTAGTTTATAAAATGAATTTGATTATTTTCATCAATTCTTTATAAGTGGCTGATTGTAAGACTTAGTGGGATTCGAAAGGAAGACCTACTTGAATTTAGGCATAAACCCTAGTTGCGGCTAGATAGGAAGTCTTAATTTGTGATTAGGCATTTTGGCTTGTATGCTTAGGTTGTAATACTTATTGGCAATATAAGTGGGGGTTTGAAAAAACTAACTAGAGAGGTTAGGTAGTGGAGGTAGATCATTGGAGTGAACCATTATAAATTGCGTCTCTTTCCATCTCTTATATCCCCTTCATCTTGTATTGTATTCATTCTTGCGTTTGAGTGAGCTAATAGCATATTTATTATTGAATTATTTTAAAAAGATGATAACTTCTCGATACACCTAATTCACCCCCTCTTTGGTGTGGTTTCAATTGGTATAAAAGTGGGTTATTACTCAAAGTATTACTAACATATCTTTAAGTGTTTTTGTGTAATGATGCAAACGTTAGATCTAGCTCGCCTTAGGGAAGGCAACTTCTCAAGTAGGCCTCCGTATTTTAATGGAACCAACTATGCATATCGAAAAGTAAGGATGAAGTTCTACATGAGGGTGGAAAGTAGAATTTTATAGGACTCAATTTAGAATGGGTACACTCCACCGAACATTCCTGTAAGAGAATACACTGCAGATGAGACTAAGATTGAGCTCTCAAATGATCAAGCCATGGATAATTTTTTTACGCATTAAGTGAGAATGAATTCAACTGAGTTAGTGCTTGTCAAACAGCCAAGGAAGTGTGGGAGAAGCTTTGGGTACACTATGAAGGTACACTTCAAGTGAGGAAGACAAAGTTGAGAATCTTCGAGGTGCATTATGAGACTTTCCAAGTTGGCTCTGATGAAGACATAACCACTTCCATCACTCGGTTCACTAAGCTATTGAATGAGATGAAAATTCTTAAAAAAAAACTATGATCAAGGGACTTTGGTGTACAATTCCTTAGAGGCTTGCTTAAGGAATGGGATGCCAAGAAGTATGATATCCAATCGGCACAAAACATTAGAGGACACTTTTGATGCCTTATGTAAAGAACTAACAGTCCATGAATTTGAACTAAAGGACAAGCTAGATTGGAAGCATTGAGTGGGGGTACTAAGAGTTTAAGAAAAGATATTTCTTTAAAGGCAAATTGTCCACCGGCTCCATTGGTTGAGATCATTGAAGATGCGGAATCTAGTGATGACAATGATCTTGAGGAGGAAGCAGCCATGTTCTCAAAAAAGCTCAATAAGGATATGTACAAGCGAGACAAGTAAAAGAAGAAGTTCAAGAGTGGAAGCAAGGGAGGAATGTCAAGTGAGACCATATGCTTTAGGTGTGGCAAACTGGGCCACATCAAGGCGGAATGCAAGTCTAAAAAAGTGTTGGACAAGAAAAAAGGCAAGAAGAGCTTCAAGAAGACATGGGATGATTCCTCTTCATCAAGTTCTCAATCCGAATCGAAAAGTAAGAAAGCAATACTTTGTCTCATAGTACAAAGTAAGGTAAACTCTAATGATTTCAATTTTGATGATGTTGATAATTTGGATAATGTTCCTAATGTTGATGAACTGACGAAAGAATTGTAAACGAGGTCAAAAAGACCAAACAACTCAAAAAAAGCTTGACCAGAGTCACAAAATGAGACTATTAATAATCTTCAAAACGGCTTGAATCAAGTCCTAAAGGAGAGAAATGCTTTAGTCAAGGTAGTAGAGGACTTGACTAGCACGGTGCACAAGTTCACCAATGGTAGAGAGAAGTTTGACATGATGTTGGGAGCACAACAACGTGCACTCAACAATAGAGGCATAGGCTATGAAGTGAACTTGTTGAGTTACGAGAAATTGCTAGATGGTGTTTGTAAATGCTCAAAATGCAATAGGTCTCATGCGGTTGGGAAATGTGCCTTACAAAAGGCCAAAATGGATAAACTAATATGGGTAGTTAAGAATGTTTATGATACTAACTTTCTTAGACCCAAAGGTGTTTGGGTACCGAAATCTTGTATTTTTCCATTATGTAGGATGCGAGGAAGAGCACTCCATGGTACTTGGATAATGGGTGCTCAAGACACATGACCGGAGATGCACATCAATTAATTGAATTAAATCAACATGATGGTGGAAAGGTCACATTTTGAGGACCACAACAAAGGAAAGATTATATGCCTTGGAACCATTAGTAACGATTTACTTTCCATTTCTAATGTTTATCTTGTTGATGATTTGAAACATAACTTGCTTAGCGTTAGTTAATTGTGTGACAAGGGATTTCATGTCATGTTTGAATCATTAAAATGCATTGTTATGAATGAGAAGCATGAAAGTCTATTTGTTGAATATAGAGATAAGAATGTTTATACTATTAACGTTGATGAGATGCATATGCAAAATGTTTCATGTTTAAGTGCTCAAAGTGAATGTGATGCATGGCTGTGGCATCGTAGACTAAGAAATTCTAGCATGGAAAACTTTTCCAAATTGACCAAGCATGATCTTGCCAAAGGTTTACCTAAATGCACTTATAAGAAAGACAAGGAATGTGAACCTTGTATCCTTGGTAAGCAAGTGAAATTGTCATTTAAGACGAAAGTAACAAGTGATGTGACTAGAACATTATAACATATCCATATGGATCTGTTCAGACCCACCCAAACATAAAGTTTACGGCGTAAATCATATTGCTTTGTTATTGTTGATGATTTTACTAGGTATACATGAGTTTATTTTCTAGCTCATAAGCATGAAGTGTTTAATGTGTTTTTGAGATTTTTTGCTTTGGTTGAGAATGAGAAGGGGTATAAAATTACCATCTTTATGAGTGATCGGGGTGGTAAGTTTGTCAGTAGGAACTTAGAAGAGTTTTGTGCTAAATAAGGATACATATACCAACTATCTTCTCCTAGGACACCACAACAAAATGGAGTTGTAGAAAAAAAGAATATGACCCTCCAAGAGATGTGTATGACCATGCTAAATGAGAACAACATAACTAAGCACTTTTGGGCCGAAGCCATTAACACAGCGTGCTACATTTTCAATTGGGTAAATGTCCGAAAGCAAGTGAAAAAGACTCCTTATGAACTATGGAAAGGCTGAAAGCCTAACATAAGTTACTTCAAGATGTCCGATTGCACTTCCTATGTTCCAAATGATAAGGATCATTTGACCAAATTTGACCCAATGTCCACTGTGTGCACATTTTTAGGCTACTCCATGCATTGCAAAGCATATAGGGTGTTCAATAGATCAACCAAAACCTTAGAGGAGTCGATTCATGTCAAATTTGATGAAGTAGATCCCAAAGTGAGAATGACGCATACCTTGGAAAAATTGAGGATTGATGATGATGATGATGTCACCTTATGAGGTGAGACCGGAACCCAAACTAGTGCACCTGAGAACTTTAAACTTCTTATAAGTCATTCCTCCCAACAAATTATAGGAGATCCAAACAAAAGAGTAACCACTAGGTCATCATTGCACCGAGATGAGGGACACATAGCTTTTGTATCACAAACTGATCCCACCAAGATAGACGATGCCTTGGGTGATGCGTTTTGGATCATGGCTATGCAAGAGGAACTATGTCATTTTCGTTAGGAATAAAGTATGGACACTAGTACCTAGACCTAAAGACCATACTTTTGTAGGCACCAAATGGGTCTTCAGAAACAAAAAGAGTGAGAAAGATGAGATTGTGGGGAATAAGGCTAGGTTGGTTAGACAATGCTATAATCAAGAAGAAGAAATTGACTATGAGGAAGCCTTTGCACTGATAGCAAGACTAAAAGCAATTCAAACGTTGCTTGCTTATTCTTGCTACAATGGTTTTCTACTATACCAAATGGACGTTACAAGTGCATTCTTAAATGGCTTCATCAATGAAGAGGTATATGTAGAACAACCACTGGGTTTTGAAGACCATGATCCTCCAAGTTATATCTGTCATCTTCAAAAGGCCTTGTATGTATTGAGACAAGCTTTTAGAGCTTGGTATGACAGACTTAGTGCTTTTCTACTTGACAAAGGGTTCAAGAAAGGAACGCTAGATCCTACTTTGTTCATTTTGATTAGAAAGCGTGGCATGCTACTTGTTCAAATTTACGTTGATTATATTATCGTTGGGTCATACAATACACACTTATGTGATGAATTCTCATCATTAATGAACAATGAATTTGAAATGAGCATGATGGGTGAACTAACATACTTCATAGGTTTGCAAATTAAGCAATCCAATCATGACATTTTCATAAACCAAGCAAAGTATGTGAGGGACATCTTAAAGAAATTCAAATTTGAAGATTTGAAAGCATGTGACACTCCTAGCAACTCCACCGTCAAAATGGACAAATACCAACTAAGAAAATCCATAGATCCTAAACTTTACCGCGACATGATTGGTAGTCTACTATACTTGATGGCTAGTAAGCCCGATATTATGTTTAGTATGTGTTTATGTGCTTGATTTCAATCCAAACCTAATGAATCTTACTTGAAATTTGTTGAGAGTATATTTCGCTATCTTAGTCGGACATAAGATTTGAGATTGTGGTTCAACAAAGCAAAGAGTTTTGAACTTCGAAGCTTTGTTGATTTCGACTATGCGGGGAGTCTAGTGGATAGGAAAAGCACTTTCGGTTTTTGTCATTTGCTAGGAAACTCACTTATATCATGGTTTAGCAAAAAACTAAATTCCGTTGCTTTGTCTATGGCCAAAGCCGAGTATGTAGCTGCCAAAAGTTGTTGTGCTCAAGTCTTGTACACGAAACAAAAACTTAAGGATTACCTAATCCAAGTGGGTTGTGCTGAGATTTTTTGTGATAACGCAAGTACAATCAACATATCGAGAAATTCAGTGTTACACTCCTGCACCAAGCACATTGAGATTAGGCACCATTTTCTTCGCAATCAAATCCAAAAACGCGATGTTAAACTAATCTATGTGCCTATGGAGGACTAACTAGAGGATATCTTCACTAAGCCATTGCCTATAGACCAATTTTCTAAGATTCGGCGTGAATTTGGCATGTTTTGTGAATCGATCCATCTACACATGTTTTAGTTGTTCCAATCCTTTTTATATGTTGTTAGTGAAGTGTCCATGAAACTCAAAAAATCTAATTTCAAATTCCAAAGAGCAATTAGCACGCTAATTCAAGGACCTAACGTGCTAATCGTCCATGGCCATGATTACTTATTCACATTATTAGCGTGCTAATTCTATAATTATCGTGCTATTTTCACACACCAGTCATCTCCTCTCTTCTTAGGTCTTCATCATCTCTAATGAATCTCCCACGATCCCTAGGTAAATTACATTACTTTCTTTATCAATTTGGGTGTTTTTACTTCCTAGCCCTAGGACTGAACCACCATTATTGTCTCCATCCTTAAGTTTGTACACATGACTATGTGGACTACAACTTTTTGTTCCCTCATAGTCATGATGGTGATGATGAGGTTCGCCATGACTTTTCAGCTCCACCACCTCCACAGTAGCAGTCACAGCATCAGTCGTAGCAATAGCACTAGCCTCCACACTATCTAACATTTTATAGCGTTGTCCCTCCTTCTGAGATATCTTCATCGATGGCGTACCTCTCCGCGTTGTAAGGTTATATGCATGACCTCACAACCATCGACATCTACCTTGAGCGTCAGGGTGATTGACTTCATCGCATAGAGGACCACCTACTGCCATCTTGGCCAGCGCGAGATGACCCTACCTCCAGTTCTAGGCTTCACATATCGTCTCATTAGGAGGATTATCTAGGCATAGCATAGTTAGGGGGAGCACTAGGCTCATCTATGTTAGTCTTCAGTGTTTTGATGTACATTTGCTATGTTGTGGATTCAGCTATTTAGGCCACAACTATGTTAATGTTCACTTTCAGCATTTAATATCATGAATTTTTTTTTGCGTATCTCTAAGTTACTATTATGATTTTGTTCATTGCCCTATATTGGTTGCATGTGAATCACTTTCATTGATATACCTGTTTATGTCTCGTAATCAACATGTAGTGAGGGGGAATCTTCCACCCACTGTGTTGTTGTTATATTCGTGGCTCATTTTCGATTACGCTTGTTATGAGGGGGGTTTGGCCCCACTTTTTGATGTTATTAAAAGGGGAGAAGTGTATGCATTGAACTTAAGATTGTTTGAGAGTGGACTATGGATATGAATACACGGGAATTCCATTTTTGATTGTCAAGTTCACATTGTTTGTTATCATCGAACAGGGGGAGATTGTTAGACTAAGTGCTTAGTCACTTTTAATCCACCCGAGATTTTGATGAAAGCAAACAAAGTGAAAGTATACTAATAAGTTTATCAGGCGTATTTTAGTTAGTCAAAGTTTGTAGAATCTCACATCTCAAGTGTTTAAGCCATACAAGTTCAAAATTCGTCTATGCGAGGAAACGAAGTCGAAATGTCATATTACATATTGTAACATTGATGTAAGGTACACAAGTTCATTTACGCAAGCCTAATGCATTAGTTCATGCATATCATGTTTTTGAAATCTCATTTCAAATTTCAAGTGATTATTTGGAGTTTTAAATGAAACTCACAACTTAAATCGGTCTTATAAGTTTAAACTATGTGAAACTATATTTTAATATTGACATTGCACTTTAAAAACCATTATGAAAGTTTTTAGAAATGAAAAACATGTTTTGAAATGTTTTTGAAAAGAAAAACTGTGTATTTGCATAAAATCCCCTATGTAAGTTATGAAATCGAGATTCTCCATTTTTAGGTTTATGAAAACATCCAGACCACTTAAACGGGTTCTATGACCTTTAACAAACATGCAGAACATGATATAAGAGGTTTGGTGGGGTCCTGTATGCGATAAGGGGTCGCTAAATCTAGGGCCGAAAATATTTATTTTGAGGCCCCTAACATTTAGCGCACTTATAGTGATATTAGCATGCTAATTGTAGAGTTAGCGCGTTAATGTTCAGCATTAGCGCACTAGATTAGAGGACAAGCACGCTAGGTCCCAATATTAGGCTAATTGCCTTTCTGACTGCTTTTTTATAAAATTGAAAATCACACTTTAATTTGAATAGATGATCAAATATGAGCCCTTAGATCTCTAGAACGGTAAAAAACTATTAAAAATGAATGTTGAATATTCTCAAACCACCTAGAACATTCTATTGTCTTGTCAAGCAAGAAAACCTTATTGCACTCATTGTTTTCAAAGAAGAAGCTTGGATTTTTTGTGTGCTATCACTAGTAATCTTTCGAGGCAACTGAATCACTCTTGAAACTAGCGTTATTGAGGCATTCTAAAGCTTACAACATCGACTCCAGAACTGATTTTCAAATCACTCTCTCGGGGTTGTAACAAAGTCCGATTTCTTAGGTTTTCTTGTGCTTAAATTTCATATTTTATGTGCTTGACTTGTGGAAATCATTTGTCGTGTTCTTAAACAAATTGTCTTTTGTTTTACACTTAAACTTAATTTACTAAACCCTTGGACTGGTTTGGACAAGAGTTTACGTTTAAACTTAATTTTTATCAAACTTCTTGTTCTTTGGATTTGAAACCATATTTTTTTAATCCATTCGTTTGTAACGGTTTCATATTTAAGATTTGCACAAAATCAATTATACACATGCATTTCTCATTTGTTCTCACACTTGCATGCATTAGAGTGGTTAGGCTCAAGGAGGTTGGATTGTATTTGAATTTGGTGCCGCTTTACTTTGTAAAGTGAATTTGATTATTTTCATCTATTCTTTGTAAGTGGTTGATTGTAAGACTTAGTGAGATCTAAGTCGAAGGGAAGACCTAGTTGAGGCTAGGCACAAACCCTAGTTGCGGCTAGGTAGGAAGTCCAAATTTGTGATTAGGCATTTTAGACTTGTATGCTTAGGTTGTAACACTTATTAGCAATATAAGTGGGGGTTTAAAAATCCTAACAGTAGATGTTAGGTAGTGGATGTAGATAATTGGATCGAACCTCTATAAATGGCATCGTTTTTCCATCTCTTCTATCCCTTTCATCTTGCATTGCATTCATACTCACATTTGAGTAAGCATATAACATCTTTATTGTTGAATTATTTTAAAAGGCGATACCTTCTTGATACACATAATTCACCCCCTTGGGTGAGGTTTCAGAAGATGAAGCTCTTTAGCTAGTAATAGGTTTGCTTTCATATATTGTTGAGGTTTTCTTTAATAATAGTAATAGTGTTTTTCAGTTCTCTACCTTTATGTTATTGTTTTTAATGATGTCTCAATGGTAATTTAGAGTTTATAAGTTTATTAAAAATCTTTAGGTGTAAACCCATTGACTTATTATTAATCAGGTTAAGTTCGTGATACCAACATGGTTGAGAAATGGCAATCATCTAAAATGAGAAATTTGACACGCTTGTTGTTCTAGGAGAATAACATCAAGAACTAGGATAACTCTTGAGAGCGGTTGCTCAAGGTTATCTAAAGGTAGGTGTTCCCACATAGCTGTTAATGCAACTCACTAGCTAAATCTTGAGAGCGGTTGCCCAAGGTTATATGCTGGAGTAAGAGAAGTATTTAGAGAGCGGTTGCCTTATCTATCGAGAATAAGGGAACTAGGGTGTTGATGACCCCTAAAACTTTAGCCTTTTTAGGGAAACTATTTTAAAACCCATATTTCAAAACTAATGATGCAAGACATGGAAACAACATAGGGATAGATTATGGATTCCTAGACTTAGGTATGCTTTACTATTTCTAATTTTCAATTATTTACTTTCTTTATGTAGTAGACCTTTAATATAAAACTCTTTCAACCCCCCTCCAGATTTAATTTTCTGTTTGTTGAACTCAGTTTGACTCAATCACGTAGATTTGACCTCGCATTTACCAGTATTACACCCAAGTGGGATTGGTAACCTTTAACAGGCTATATTAGACACGCACAACACATGATCAAATTTTAGCGCCTTTACCGGGGATTCGATTCCAAATTGAGTTTAACTTTTATTTTCTCTTTCTTTTTGTTTTGTTCCCTGAGTCTACTAGTTTATGCATGGTAAGATAACTCCATGTAAATCGACAGTTCACTGTTACCTTTCGATTTAGAAATCAACATAACATACCAGAGGTTGGCTAGGGAAGCTATAAACAAAAAGTCGAAATTTCCCCAACCTACTATGGCTAGCGATGCGCACCATGTAGGTGGTGCTCGCTAGTTTAACATGGTGTGCATCAATGAAGATCTCCAAATTCTTCTTGCAAAAAACCTCATATGCATAAACTTTCCATCGAACAACGAAGCTTTAGAGCTTAAGTCCAACTTTATTCACCTCCTGTCCACCTTCCATGGCATGGAGAGTGCAGACCCGACGACATTCATAAAGGGATTTTAGACAAGTTGCTAGTCTATGAAAGCTCTGCGAAGGGAAGAGAATTAAATTTTAGGGCTTTCCCATTTTGCTTAAAGGATAAGGCCATACAATGGCTCTTTCATCTTCACCCTGGCTGCATTAACTCATGGCACGTCTTGATACATGAGTTCCTCAGGGAATATTTCCCTAATAATAAGGTAGACCAACTCATCTTTGTGATATGCAGTATTAAGACGAAGACCTTTGAATCTTTTGATGATTATTGGGACTACTATAAGCGCTTAATTGCAAATTGTCAGCAACATTACCAAACTGATAGGGCCATTTTTCAGTTCTTCTACGTCGGCATGTCCCCTTTAGAGATGCATATGATTGATAGTGCTTGAGGTGGTCACATTGTTACAAAACCCCTACGTACACAGTGCAACAATCCCGATTATACAGGGATATTAGTGCTGATACGCGCCAAAGTCAATCAGTTGGAGCTACATCTAGCTCCACTGGTAAGAGAATTGATTAGTTGATTTCCCTGGTGGAACATCTCCATAGAAATGGCCAAGCGCATGATAAATCTTATGGACTCTACTCAACCACAAGTTATGCGAATTATGAATGTCCTACTCTATTTAAGGACCATCAACACGTCAATATTATAAGTAACCAATTCCAACGGCAAACTCGAGCATTCTTTGAAAATACCTACAATTAAGCAACAACGAGGAACAACCCTAACTTCGGTTTTGGGACTCGAAATCAAAACTAATATATCCTAAGCCCTAAGAGGACAACCGTTACCTAAACCACTGTCTAATAATTCCTCGCTGGAGGACATGATTAAATATCTAGTGGCTCAGTAGAGCTTATTCACTCGAGATGTCACCTTGTTCTAGGTGAACACTAAGAAAGCTCTTAATGACACTAATACCACGGTCCACAACATGGAAGTCCAGATAGGTCAAATTGCACAATGACTGGGTTGACTTATGAAGAGGGGTAAGTTTCCATCGCAACCCTACCCTAATTTGAATATGAGTATTAACCCATCAAACGCCTAAATGGACACTATTGTTCATAACAGCGTCGCCTAAAAAAATGAGATTAATGAAACCATCACCATAGAAAAGACCAAATTAGGATGTGATCGACCCAAACCCCAGGGAAGTCCCATAAACATCCTGCTTAAATGTGATGATTATGAGGAAGTAAGTATCCATTGCCCTATAAGTGGACTCTATCTAAAGAATGTAGGTGTGATTACATTGAGAGGTGTTGAAGAAGATGAGTATAGGTCTGAATCGGATGAATAAGTTAAGATTTCTCCATCAAAGTCAGAAATTATTATTGTAGCAGTTCATAGAGAAGAAGTCGATAAGAAAATTGAAGTCACTTTGGAAAGGTCAAAGAAGCAAGAAGAGTAGATCAAGGAAGATCAACCTCTCATTTTGGTAAAGCCACCCAATCTACTAGAAATACTGGTTGAGTTTGAAACAAGGGTGGAAGAGAAAGGGAATTTGGAAATCTTATGTATTGATGACACTTTCATTTTTGATGGTCAAGATAAAATAGAATCTCTTCTAATGGAGGACCCATATGAACTAGAAACCATAAAATGCACCATGTATATCATATTACCCAAGACATAAGGGAAGCCATTTGTTCGCGACTTCTATGAATTAGTGGGTGTCACGTGATCTTTCATACCAAGTTGGGCCATGGACTTTAAACACCGACGCTACTAGGAAGCAACCCAAAGGTAAAGTTGTTTTTAGGATTTAATTTATGTTTTTAATTTAGTTTTTATATCGTCTTGTTTTTGTCTAATCATGCTTGAAACTTTTATCAACCTCTTAATGTTATATATCCATCTATTTCCACTATTATTCTATGTTTTGGTATACCCAAGCTTAATTCTGAACCTTGAGAAAAATGTTCAAAATAGGTTTGGGGGTGTTTAGGTAAATGGACTGTTGGATGGAATATTTAGTAGAAGACTCGCAGGTATGATCTTAAAAAATTTCAAATTTTTGTCACTTTAGTGGATTCACGATGGCTTGTTTTCCTTTTCTTTCCATCTCTTATCTTCCATCTCATCCATTCCGTTTAGAAATTTATACAATTAGCATGCATGCATTAGTAATTTAGTAGTTTAATATTTAGTAGAGTCATACCCATAATTAAAATTTTGCTTTCGATTGAGGATGTATAGTAACTTGGTTAAATTTTTTACCTTTTGACTCAAAAGAAGTAGAAGAGCTTTTTTACCTTCTTGACAACATAAATACAAACTTGGAGTAGGAATGAATCACGTCTTGAGACCAAAGTAGGTAGGTGGTTTAGTCATTTTTGGGGGAAAGTTCAAATATCTAGGATTCTTAAAACTAAAACAAAACCACTTGGAGTATATTACTAATGATTTGACACTTTTAAGGGGAATAAGTAAGCATCTTTGTTTTAACTTCATAAAGGCTTTAATGAGACTTGTATTGGGAGATTACCTTAATTATAGCAAAGTGAGAAGTGCTAACAAGAGTTTTCAAAAATACAAAAATAGAGACTCCCACAGGTTCTGCAGGAAATGTAGCAAGGAACCTAGTGGTTGGAAAAGTAATGAAAAATCAGTATTTGTAGGAAATGGAGGAGCGACCATAAAATAATAAAAGGGAAAACAAATAAGGTAATATGCATAGAAAAAGAAAGGCAAAAGTATTTATCAACAAACCTATGAAAAAGATTTAGCTCGAGTGCTCAAAAGTTAGATTAAGGGAGTTTTTTCGATGTTTGTTCATAATAGCCTATTTTTCAAAACAATCCCTATGGACTCTTTTAAGTGCAAAAGTTTAGAAATGGTGATTAAAAGTGTGATAGAACAATCCACTCGAATTCATAAAATTTAGAGATCACTTGAACCTACTACTTTAATGGAAAGACCCATAAAACTTATAAGTAGTTAATATAAATGGTTTTGAACTAATTTGGGTCTTAAAAGTTGTTGTCTTGAGAGGTAACCAAGTTTGAGTATTCAAACCAGCTTTCCAAAATTTTGAGTCTCTTGTTAATTAGATTGATCAAAGTTTAGTTGAAAGAAATCCATTGTTTTGTGAAATGGGTGAAAAGTCTTAATAATAGGATCACTCAATGTTGAAATATGTTTTTAATCATCGTAGTCAAGTTTCCCTTTGCCCTGGTCGTGCAAAGTTCTAAGTTTGGGGCTATTTGATGAGCCTTTATTTATGCACTTTTATATAAGTATTTTATCATGAAAATGAGACTTAAACCTTTCTTTTATGGTCTTAAACACTTACTTTTGAGTTTTAAAGGTCCTTACAAGGAATATGAGTGTTTTGGACAATTTCGAGGGCAAAGTCAAGCTTAAATAAAAAACGTTAGTTGGAGAAGTGAAGGAAAATACACACAAGGCGCCAAAATACACACATAACACAATATTTTGTACTGATGACGTCATACATGGCGTTAGACTTGAATTTTACCAACTTACTCCATCGACTTGCTATTTTCATCCCGTACTACTCCTAAACTTGCCCTTTATAACCACGATGTCAATGATGGTGCCAAACTCATAAAATAGAAGTTTTGAGACTTTTTAGAAGGTTCATATTCTGGGAGATGCTATTCAAAGTTTAAGATGTGTATCTTTATGTTATTATTTTAATACTTAGGTCGAGGATGAAGCTCTCTAGCCAATAGTAGGCATGTCTTGTTGAAGTTTTCTTCAATAATAGTATTTTGTTTTAGTTGTGTATCTTTATGTTATTATTTTTAATGATGTCGCAATGGTAATTCAGAGTTTGTAAGTTCATTGTAAATCTCTTGGCGTAAACCCATTAGCCTGTTATCAATCAAGTTAAGTCTTTGATACCAACTAAGTTGATAAATGGCAATCACCTAGAACAAGAAACCTAACACACTTGTTGTTATAAGTGAATAACATTGAGAACTAAGTTAAATCTTGAAAGAGGTTGGCCAAGGTCATCTAGGGGTAGGTGTTCCCACCGAGCTGTTAATGATGCTCACATACTAAATCTTGAGAACGGTTGCTAAGGTTGAATGGTAGAGTAAGAGAATTATTTAAAGAGCAGTTTCCCTATCTATCAAAAATAGGGGAACTAGGGTATGGGTGACCCCAACACCTATAGTCTATCCAGGGAAACTTTTTTAAACCCATCTTTAAAAATTAATGATGCAAGACATGGAAACAATATTGGGCTAGATTGTGGATTCCTAGACTTATGTATGCTTTACTATTTATGATTTTTAATTATTTACTTGATCGTTTAATAGACCTTAATGATAAAACTCTTTAAAAAACCTTTTACATTTACTTTTTTGTTTGTTGAAGTCAGTTTGATTGAATCCTATAGATTTGACCCAGTAGTTACCATTACAACACCCAAGTGGGATTGTTAACCTTTTATGGGTTATATTCGACATGCACGACACGTGATCACAAATTTCTTTGACATCTAATCTTGACTTTGAATTGTCCTTATTTTTCCTAAGGAAACTTATAATGCTATTGAAAATGTTGTCAAACAATTTTTTTTTCAAAGTACATGACATCCAAGTTGTGCTTAACGAGATTTGTTTTCCAATACAGGAGGTCCCAATATATGCTTATTTTTCTCCTCCATGGATTTCTTACAAATTTTCCTTATTCACCTCGCTCAATTCTACGTCTGTTACTTTCATCAAGCCTAACCTTTCGATTTCGTGTAATATTTGTTCACCTGACTTACTAAGTGGTGGGTTTTTTCTGACATGTTTCTCTACGTCGAAACATGTTCTTATCCTTCCTTAATCTGTCGCCTCGCAAAAGAAATTGACGTTGACAATCGAACCAAGAAGTTTTTCCATCATGTATCAAATCATCTGCATAATACGGACATACCTTCTTGTCGTATGTGCTCTAACCGAACAAAATATAATATTCAAGGAAGTTTCTTACAGTCCATATAAGAGCAACTCGCATTAGGAAGTTTGTTTTCATATAAATGTCGTAGGTAATAACGCCATGATGCCACAAGTCTTGCAACTCCTTCATTAATAGTTCTAAAAAGATGTAAATTTGATTTTTAGGATTGCTTAGACCAGGAATGGTGACCGTTAAAAACTTAAAATCTTTCTTCATGCACATTGATGGAGTTAGGTTGTAATGCGTTAATATGACTAGTCAGGATGAGTATTATTTCTCCGACTGTCTGAAAAACGGAAACCATCCGCGTACAATCCCAAACGAATATTGCGAGTCTCAGCACTAAAATCGACATTAACATTATTGAAATGTGTCAATGCGATAGAATCGGAATAATGTTGCATTGTAATGATGCCTAAGACGTGCTCTCTGAGCCACCACATGCGCATCCATGTTGAATCGGACACGAAAAAACGCTGTTGTCGAGGTGCTAAAAGGAAAATAATACATTTTTTGCTGCAAATTGTTGCTCTCTCCCTAACAATGATGTTACTCATCATACCTTAATTCGCCGCAAAACTTGAAAGTCGTTAACTCTGAACTTTTTCCCTAGTAAATCATTCATGAAGATACGCAAAAATTGATTGTTCAACGTGTAGGCTTAATCCTTGCTTAAATAGTTTTATGCTATAAAAGTTATTGACCAAACAATTTTCACTGGGCACAAAATCTTTTGCAAATTATCGAAAATCATTATAGGCCATTTTCGATATGTAATGCTTTGATTGGGGCTTTAGAATTCGCACCATTACCGATAATTTGGTCATGATTTTACACCCGATCCACACTGGCTCATTTGTGGCTTCGATCATCTCATACTATTTTTGTGATTGTAGATTTGGAGGCTCTTTAATAGGAGTCTAATTTAAACTTATACCCGTCAAATTCTACACCATTTTGCAATATGATGTAAAATTATTGACTCCATGTGCATCTTCATGGTCATCGTCTCTTATCACTTTACTATGTTCTTCGTAAATATTACGATGAGTGTAAACTTGTTCCTCTTCTCCATGTTCAGTTCAACATTGATATCGCAGAACGAAACCTGTACATCGTAGATGATATTTCACAGTGTCGAGATCATGGTAAGCATGATTATGACACTTGGTATGACTGCAAGAACACTGAATCTTACCCTTAGTGAAGAATGTCATGCAGTGCCTCTTAGAGAATGCTATGAACTCGCTTACGCGGTTCATAAACTCGTGTCGGGTGTACCCATTTTCGATACAGTTATACATATGTTCTCGATTAGTAGTAGACATCTTGATCGATTCCAAGTTTTTAATGAATTAATATACACATTCGAATAAATCTTGAATTCTCATTCATGACAACATCATTCCATATATAGCTAGGTACAATTATACAGTTTTAGTATTGTATTTTATCAGGTTGTAATTTTCACGAAATTTAATGTTGTCGCGTACTAGCAAATTAATATTGTGTCAAACACTAGTTGATTATATATAGAATAGAAAAATAGATTGAGTAATCTATAAAATTTGGTAATTTGTCAATGTTGACAATCCAAAAAGTAATTATTAAATTGTATCACATTATCACAATTAATTCAAACACTAATTGATTATACCTTTAATTAACTATCGTACCTATTCACGAATATTTCAATTTTAATTTAATCTCCTAATTGACATGATATAATTAAGGTCGATCAACATTAAACAACATTACATACAATTTTAATATAATCACCTTATTCTCGCTATAGTGATTTTTCACATAAAACAACGTACAATATAGTACACAATAAATTGAACAACATGACATACAATTGTAAAAAATAAATAAATCAATATCATAAATCATCAACAAAAAGCAACAATAATTATACATTGCGCGTAACTTCATTAAAAACATGTATACATATCAATTTAAATTAAAAACAGCCAACATCATTTTAATATATATATATATATATATATATATATATATATATATATATGTATGTATAAAACATGAATCTATTTTTATGATAAAACCAATCAATCAAATTTTAAAAATCAAATTAATTTTTTTAATTTGTATTTAAAAACAAACAACATTATTTTAAAAAATTTATATAAAAACTAGAAACAAGAATAACTAATACACGACATAATTTCATGAAAAATATATACCTATATATATGATCAATTTAGATTAAAAACATTCAATAACTTTAAATCTAAAACACCACACAATTAAAAATAAATAAATAAAAATATCAATTAATCAACAACCCTAGCGTTCTAACGTTCACCCTAAACAAGAGGCTCCGACAACCCCGACCAAACTGTTAGAATAAAACATAAAATAACCATAAAATCAAAACACCAATTAAAAAAAGTGAATAAATTAAAAAAAAATTAAAAATACAATTTACCTACCAATGGCGACGTGACACATCGGCACCGGCTGCAGCAGTACAAAGGGGGGCGAGCTACCAGAGATGAAGGTAATTGGAGGTGGCCACCGAGGATCGTGAAAGGGTATAGGGACGGTGAGGGTAGGCACAGTGAGTTGAGGGTGGGGACCATTAGGGTGGGGACTATAAGGTTTGGGGATGGGGACTGTTAGCTGAGGTTAGGGGATGGGGAGGTTGAAGTAGTGAATGGGGAAAACAATTGATTTGCAGACCTTCATCAAAATTTAGCAACAACCTAGTGGTTGTCGCTAATCAGTCCCTAATAGGTCGCTATCTTAGTGGCTAGTATCTCGAGGTTTTTCGTTTGTCTGTCACTAAAAGAATAGCGACAAATTAGCGACTGATACCTAGGCGGGAAAATATGGTGCGATGATTAGGGACTAATAAGCGACATAAAATGGTTGGTCGCTATTTGTTTGTCATTACTCTATCGCTAACTATTTTTGTCAAGTTTCATCTCTATTCATTCGCAAATTAGCAAGCGATTTTGGTTTGTAGCTAATTTCAGACGATATATTAACATTTTTGTAGTCGAATGAATAGGCAATTAAAAAAATTGATACTTTGTAGCCTTGAAATTGATTTCATGGTCTTCGCTTCGAAAATGAGATTTGTAAAAAAATTGACCATTACCTATTAGGGCATACGCATGGCTTCAACCTAATGTGATAAATGATAATGCTATGTTGCTACCACTTACCACAACTTTCTAGTGCAATAGAAAAATACTCCGCACAAGATAGCAAGCCCAAAATCAAAACAGATAATTGAGACCAAAAAAAGTCACAACTCATGATGATTATAGATGTCACGACACAAATTAAATTGTGTGTGCTATATCTCAAATTTTGATATCATTAGATTTGATACTTATATTAAGAGAAAATATTTATGATTAGTTTGGCTTAAAAACACTTCGCATATAATCAATTACTTTGAATGAGAAAGTCAAAATCTATAAAATCAAAACCAATGTCAAGTTCAAGAAACAAACCAGTTGGATATTTTCAAGGAGAAAAGTGATGGGTTGCTAAAGTGTCACGAGTATGCCAAACTACTGAATTTACAACTATATCTCAACAATACTCTCAACCAAAGTATATAAACCTCGAAAGAAAATAACGATCTATAGCACCCCAATCACAATCTAAATATATCAGTTAGAGTAACTCAATTATAGTAATAGACAATGATAATCTGATACATGTACTGGTACATCTCCATTTCATGTAATATATCAAGCGCACAATATAGTCTTTAATGAAAAATTGACTATGTCCAAAGTCAGATTTAATTTCTCACATTTAGTAATCTTAAAGCATTTAAAGCACATTTTTATGTTGGAACAGACACAATAATTTTGAATTGGCTAAATGAGGAAGCACTAGCAAAATCTTCGTCATACATTATATCACGTTCCTTCATTCTTTACATTAGTGAGTTGATAGCAGGAGTAACGATATAAAACATTATGCCATCAAATCTAATATTTTTCAAAACCACCCTATTTGACAAGCTATACAAATCCAGTAAAGCAAAATTGCTATTGAACTATACTTCCTAAATTTAATTAGATTTCACTTCCGAAACCCCCAATTTGCAACTAAAGGCACTAATTAAAACTCTTCAAACTAATAAAATATGTTTCGAAACAAAATAAAAACCCAAAATCAAACCCAAAACATCACCGAGTACTTACAAGGCTTCGATTCTTGCTTTGTGGCCTCTGTTAATGGATGCTCCTTCTAGAGTTGCTTTAATTTTGGCGATCGGAGATATAATCACTGAAGAGATACCTAATCAAAATTGAACAACACAAATTTCAATAAATCATTAGAAAAAACTACAAATTAAAAATCAATTAATCATTGAAAGAAGCACCTCAACAGAGTACACCGAATGAGGACTGAAATCTCATCCATTGAAGTAGGCCACAAGTTCTACATTAACAACATCACCATACCTAGGAACACCTTGATCACTGTAGAGCTTTGATTCATGCCAATAATCCTTAAACCTCGACGAACCGATTCATAGGCTCTTTCTAAATCACGGACATCAATCTATTCATAATCTAAGCCACGAAACTTGTCGCAAATCCCTTATAACTCAACTTTGAACTCTTAATTAGGAGTTTTTAACTCAACTTGTAATTGTAGACTTTTTAATTCAATATCTCTATTAAAGACCATAGTAAGTCCCAATTTGACTCATTTTCTTGCTAATCAATGTAATTTTGCCAATTACATCATCAATTAATATGAACTACCTCACTTTAGTGACAATCAATCCTTTAAGAACATTAGATCACTAATAAGGTTGAGGCATGTTCCCTAGGTCAATCTACAAACATTTTTTATCTTATAATTTTAGTTAAGAAGATATAGGTTTTTGTTTGTTGTTTTATTATAAGTGATTGCATGTTTACTTTATAATAAGATACATAAGTATTTGTTGAAATATCTTAAATGTCCCTAGTCGGTCATTATATTGGGAACTATAATGAATTAAGACTAGTATGAATCTTAATTGATGGCCATGTGATGATCATGCGTATAAAGATACGAATCGAGATCATAAGTACTTGTTAGGGAACAAGGTACTGGACCGACCCACTATAAGAACACCACATTGATTAAGTCATAAGTGTTACTCATGATAAGTCGTTTAGTCTTTCGACTTAAGACTACAGTATACTTTAATATTATAAGCATGGTAATTTGACACAATTAAATGTTGTCTTTAACTAGATGATTATTAAGATTGTAATTGGTTACCATGTGAATAATATGTGAAGGTGTGTAATCGAGAAAGAATTTGTCGCTCTTATCTATAAAGATTTAAATGGATCCCTTGATATGATAGACTAATAAGGGTCAAATCCATGTGAATTGATAAGATCAATGTCGCTTAGATGCAGTACGATTGAACATTAAGGGTGACTTTCTATGCCTTATGTTAAAAAAGATATCACACAACAAAATGATATGATATATGCTATTTATTAAGTTGTATCGATTTTGATATTCATGCTACTTGGGTAGTCATAATGCCTTGCTAAAGATCGCTTATAACTTGTATACTAAAATGATTTTTGGTTCACTGTCAACGTTGCAAGAACCTATTGGATCGCACACGAAAATGGCTTTGCACAATTTCAATTGGTCAAGAATAATGAATTTTACATGATAAAATTTATGACATAAAAGCCCTTGCGATTTGTTATATAATAACATATTTATAGGGGCGTATATGTAATTTACGTAAACTGCCTAAATATAATAGTTGTATTACGAATAGGATTTAAAATGAAGGTTTATCTTCACATATAAATAGGAAGTGAAACCCTAAAATGAAATAAGATTTTTGTTTGTGCTGTTTTTGAGTTCTCTGAATTTTGGGAAAGAAAGAAAAACATTTTCTATCTTTTATGGGGCTAGCACTCTAAATTGTGGTCATCGTTCATTTGTGGATTATTGATAGAGGACGTGCGCTTGAACTTCTTAAAGATTGAACAATCAAAGAAGAAAATCACAGATTAAGGTACAGTTTACTTTGTAGATCTAATTTAATGGAACTTATTTTCGATCCTGGTTGGGTTTTTCAAAAATTGTTTTGAGTTTTTTGCACTTCAAATAATCAATTAATTTCAAAACATCATATTAGACTCGAAATCAACAATTACATACAACAGTCATGTTCCTGTCTTTTTTATCCATCAATTATTCATTTCCCTTTGTTAAAACAACTGAGAACAATAAATACCAAATGTACACATTCATCATCTTTTTAATCAAAGAAAACCAAAATCAAACACAAACACCAATAGTAGTAATAGCCACATAACATCATCTACAACTCCTAGAGTTTACAAAAATACAGATTAGGAAAACCCTACCATTACAGGCCCAACAACAACAAACTAACATCACAACAGTCTGAAACCAAACCACAACATCATTGCATAGTCCTTCCCCCTCAACATCATCAATTTCCAAATTTCTTTTTACCAACCAAATCCAAAAATAATAAAATCACAACGACACCCCTATCATCATCCTTTTCAATTAACCCTATTGTCACGCTAAACGACACTAATAATAATTCCAAATACCGAGCTATTGTTGATTTGTAGTAATGGTAAGTAGGGCTGAATCCACAGAGACTGGCGTTAACATTAGGTTAAAAAAGGGTTTTGAATAATTAATACTAATCTAAACTAATTATTAATCAACTTACAAGCTAGGAAATAAATACGAGAAAAAATAACTATAAATACTGCTAAATTAATAATACTATAATAATTCCAGATTAAGGAGACACTTAGAATAATGTAAATTAACAATTATTTTTCATAAAATATTATATAATAATTACGCCAGTTCACCTCATTAAGGAACAGACACATATTAAAGAATAATGTAGAAAAATGATTTACCTCATGAGTTTGATTACCAAAAGATTATTTTTCATAAAATATGAAATTTAATAGAAAAATTGAATCTATAAAACAATGCCATCAAAAATGATAGAAAATAAAGGGGAGAAAATAAGGGAGAATAGAGAGACCATAAAGTCATTCTACAATTTCTTATTTAAAGTAAAAGTGTGATAAGATGTGATCTAATCCTAAGTCTTGCAAATCCATAAAATACGTTACTGCCAATCTTTAGATATGTCCAAAATCGCACGTGCAAAACTCCAAGTCATTAGGAATCATAGATAAGGCGATATAATACTATATTTTTACTTTGATTTTGTCCAAATCCAAGTCTCATGCCTTACCAACGCCTTCAATTCATTCTCAAGGTGTTGTGAAGGCAATGGCATTCCCCTTGGAATTTGAACATTGTTTTTCTCTTGGATCATTACAAGGCTTCGTAAGTAACATCTCTAGTAAGTTTTCTCTAATCCAATCAAGTTAAGGCCAGCTATTCCTTAGCGATTTCAAGTCATCTGGAGGCGTTGAACCTATCTTAAGCTTTTTAACTAGATTTTTGTGGGAATTATCTCATTTTTGTCTAATAGCCTATATTAATACAAAACAAAGGTTTTAGAGTACAAATTGAAATAAAAGTCTTAGAATTCATGTTAAGATCACATTAAAATATAACACAACGTTAACTAATAGTTTCGTCCAATTTTTCACAAATTTGTTAAATGGAAATAAGTATACTTAAGCAAAACTGATAACTTTAAGTTAAGATATTTTGGCTACTTTCCCGAAGAATACTCCACAAAACACTAGGTTTTGTCAATACAATAATAATCAATTTAAAGCATTGAATGCTAAGACTCTACGAATAGAACTTATACAACCATTCCACTAACACATTCAAAATATTGTTTTAAGTCAATATGACTTTCTTTTGTGTTGTAATGATTGAGTTGATTAACAAAGAAAAGTAATTCATGGATTCAAAATGTTGGAAGACTTTAGACATAGATTTTTCAAAAGATTTTTAGAGAACATGAAATGATTTACACCGCACCTTACTTAATTTTCTTTTCATATTATACAGTCCTTACATTTTTCCAACCATATGACTCCCTGCTCCATTTCCCGTTGATATTGTTTTAAATGGGACACTCATTTTTCTAACCACACGGTTCCCAGCTCCATTTCATATGGATACCTTTTTATGGGAAACACTTGTTTTTATAACCACATGGTTCCCTGCTCCATTCTCTGTGGATACCATTATTAGGTGGAAGACTCATATCATGACTTGATTGATTAATTTTCATCTAAATCAATCTCCCCTTATTTTGGATATATAAATAATATTTCACTCTTATAAAGTTTTTTTTTCCTTTCTTCTCCTTCTTCTTCTTTTTCATGTCTCTTTTTAATAATTTCAAGTCTAAGACTAGCTTTTCAACTAGGTTAAAGATTATAGGCTAATGGTTTATAGGTTTCATGATAGATGATGAAAGATTAAGGTTATGTTAGTTCAATTAAGTTAACTAGGGATACTTAATAGGTGGGTTAAAGGCTTATTGGTTTAAAAAATAAAGCCTATATCTTCCCCAAAACTTATTATTTATTTATTACTCAGTTGTAAATAGATTGCAAGCCTATCCTGGAATCTGTAGAGATTTAGCTGACTATTTTCCTTGACTACATACTAGCCCTCTTTGTTGTAAACTCTGTACGGTAGACCAATCATAAGAATAAATTGTTCACCTAAACTATACTTGAGGTCTTGTCCATTCATGACAACATCAATCCACGTTTGGCTTAAAATTGCCCACCATTATCCTAAGCTAGAATTGTGCACTCATTTAAGTTCAAAACAATGAACATAAAAACAAAAAAAAAATTCACAAGTATGGAAATGTGTAAATAACCTATCAAATCATCATTCTTTAAAATAAAATGAAACCATATTACTCGTATTTCGTCGGATATTTTGAAAAAATCCTGAAAATTGCAAAAATTTCACCAAACCATAACTCCCTTACATAAGGTTCATTTATGCATTCCTTCAACTTACATACCTGCATACCCTTAAACTTATCATGAACCTTGTCCTCAAGGTTCAGGAAAGTAGGACAACTAATACACTTTTCAAAAGAACAAGTGAAAGTATAAATTGAAGAATAGAAATGAAATGAGTGGAATGGGACGAAATAAATTATGAAAATATGAAAATATATGCAAATGATGTGATGTGCAAGGTAGTGTGTCAAAATTACTGCATGAAAGTATTGCATTATTTCCAATATGTATAAAAAGAACATAAAACCTCTCTCATCTAGTTGACTAAGGACAATTGAAAATTAACTTCGAAGCAGTAACATGATAAAAGCAAGAACTATTATATAGAGGAGTTGACTAAAAAGATTCCAATCAAAACTTACGAGCCCAAATTATTCCAACTAAAAGTAAAATCAACAAGAAGGTGGAACGGAATTTACGATTTTGGGTTTTACTTAAAGACATGCCACTAAAGCGACGACTTAAGTTGGTTTTAAACTTCCAACTAAGTCTCAAAATAGGTAAATGTGAATAATCATCCAATATCCTAAAAATGCTCTATCATACGAACAAAAGTGATATTCAAAATCAAAACTGACACAAAAAATAAGATATTTTCTCCTTCCTTCGGTGCTCTTTTACTTCAATATACCTCAAAAGTCCAGAAAATCAAGGAGTTTATTAGACATCTAAGAAATTAAAAACTGAACTAAACTAAAACTCAATGCATGAAATAAATAAAATAAAATTGGGTTGCCTCCCAACAAGCGACTTTCTTTCAATTATTTGGCTAAACTTAGTGTGAATGATCACGTGAAGCCCAATACTTGCGAGTAGTCTCGCATAAATGGGTTTATAGTGGTTTGGGGCAATGAATTTGGCACAAATTCATTTAAAATTCAGAGCTCATCAAGGACCTCTAGTACATAAGTTTCTGGTTCATCTGGATCGTCCAAAATAAAAGCGTCGACAGTGTCGAAAATTTTTAAGTGTTCCTTTTCTTCCAACCTTATGTAGAATTCAACTCGTATGAATGCTAGGGTGGGTGGTCTTACCAACACTAAATTTTGGTCTTCCTTTTTCTCTTTACGTGGCTCAATTGACCTTTCAAAAGTGACTTCAACTTCCTTCTCGACTTTTTTTTCGTCAGAAGTTATGCAATAGTGAGAAATAGTAATAGAGATCAACTCAAGTTCTTCGCCTAATTCCTTTTCTTTGTCACTTAGGTAGTCAACAATTGATGTATGTTCATCCATCTCAACACAAATACCATCAATCAAAGCTTCCTATGGATTAGGAGAATCATGAAGCTTGGGTTCCTCAAGTTCCATGCTAGGAAAGGTTTGCGAAGACAACTTCATTCTCTCTTCTTTTTGCATCAAGTATAGTAAATCCTTAACAATCCAATGTACATTTCCACCAATTTGGCTCAACTGCCACACAAAATCTTTAATGTTTTGGCAAGTTTTAGCGAGAATGAGAGTAATCTCCACATAATTCATAAGCATTGAATTATTGCGAAAAAGACTGTCAATTAGAAAAATCTTTTTCATAACATGAAATACCTACCCCATTCACACTATAATTGTATGAGTCTTGATATGAATCATAATGGTACGTGTCAGCCCCTCAATAATGTGACTGGAGTTAGCTGGCTAGGCAGCAGAAAAACCTAGCAATATCAGGGTTTCGGAGGACTCGGAAGGTTCCATGAGAGTTAGTTGCTGGATGGTGCACCACGAATGGTTCACGGAGGCTTACGCATGCGGCTGGAAAAATCGGATGCAGCATAGGCGAGGCAGCATGCACGAGTGTGGACAAGGTCGTGCCTTGGCGCGACGCCTAGGCGAAGAGCACAGTGGCGCCTTGGCACAAGCATGGCTGGCCTTTGGCACGTTCCTTGGCGGGAGCGCAGCGGCGCTTTGCCGCGGGCCTTGGCAAGCGCAAGGTCACGCCTTTGCAAGTTCCTTTGGCACGTTCCTTGGCAGGAGCGCAGCGGTGCCTTGGCGCAGGCCTTAGTAAGGGCAAGGCCATGCCTTGGCATGTTCCTTTGGTATGTTCCTTGGCGGGAGCGCAGCGGCACCTTGGCGTGGGCCTTGGTAAGAGCAAGGTCGCGCCTTGGCAAGTTCCTTGGCACGTTCCTTAGCGGAGTGTAGAGGCGCCTTGGCGCGGGCCTTGGTACGAGCAAGGTCGCGCCTTGGCAAGTTCTTTTGGCACAGGCAAGACACGAGCAGGACGGTACCTTGAAGATTCCCTTGGCTCGAGCAAGGTCATGCCTTGGCATGAGCAAGGTCGCGCCTTGGCACGGGCAAGGCATACCTTGGCAAGGGTTGACAAATCTTGACTCGGGCGTTGACTCGGTCAAAGTACGCTTGGTCTCATTTTTTGATGTTTCCTATTGGAGCTGAGGAAACGACTTAACATCTACTATAAGGAGAGGTGGTCTCTCCTAGGGGCGGCATGGGCACGGTAGTAAGGAAGACCCTCGAGCATGCCTTGGGCACCATGCCAAGGCAAGACCCAGGGACGGACCATGGTGCCAGCCACCCCGAGTCGGTGGGACTCAAACGAATCGAGCCCCGGCTAGCACCCAAGGTGCCTAGGCGCGCAGCTGGGCACCACAAATCAGACCATGTCCCTTGAGCAAGGCAAATTGTAGGTTTGGATGGACCGAGTCAAATGCGGTTACAGGCGGTTATGTAACTACCTTGGTCATCGCTCATGGCATGACCAAGCCACGTCCCAACAACTATCAGGCACTATGAGCATGTGCCTATTGACTAGGTGGTCAAGACGGTTATGGAACCAAGTGGCGGCAAAGGAAGGAACAGTTAGGTGGTTGTTTTGAGCACTACGTGGGTGTGGTGGTTTACTTAGTCTCGAGTAATGTACATAGGACAGGTGTCCTAGACAGTTATGTAACCAACTTGGTTGTTTTGCTATAAAGCCAAGGCATGGGAGCTTGAGAGGGGAGACGAGTTCATGCATGAGAGGCATGAATTGTATGAGTTACTAGAGTTGTAATCTCATTGAACTAAGTAATAAACTTCCTTTGTGCTATTATTGCTGTTCATTCACGTTTTCGTTGGTGTGCCGAACTATGCGGTCCTTAGGCACCATGGGTTGGGTTAGGTGAGAAAGATTTTCCTTAGGGTGAACCCATCACTCGACGACCCCGTGACAGTAGGAGTGGTGATCCATAAAGTGAACCTGCGAAAATTGAGAAACAACGATGTAGACACTTGTCTTTTTATTTTATTTATTTATTTATTTGTTTTTGTTTTTATAGTAACATAAAAATAATCAGCACTAGTCCTCAGCAACGACGCCAAAAATTAATGTCATGCCTAATGACACCAATAATAATCACAAATATCGGGCTACTATTGATTTGCAGTAGTGGTAAGCAAGGTCAAATCCACAAAAACTATGGATAACATTAGGTTAGAAAAAAGGTTTTGAATAATTTATACTGGTCTAAACTAATTACTAATTAACTAACAAGAAAGAAGATAAATTCGAGAACAAATAACTATAAATACTATTAAACTAACAATACTATAATAATTCCATATCAATGGGACAATTAGACCAATGTAAATATGATTTAGTCTTTGATTCAAAAAGATTATTTTTCATAAACTCTTATAGATAGGCTTATATTGACTCATGCCACCTCGTTCTCCTCATGTCAATAGAAGGAACATGCAATACAACCGTATACTAACTAGACCGCAAAACCTATCGGATATGCCGTAGATTTTTCAATGAACTAGCAACCTTAAACTCTGCGAGAACTCCTACCATGATTAGTAACTAGCAAGAACAGCTACCATTCTCATATCTTAAAGATACAAAGGCATATCGATTGCCAACAAATAAGGCTTGACTTGCCACCTAATGTTATTGACAAGTGATTATTTAGACTTATATAGGGTTAGTTTAGTAGTATATTTTGTATAAATATCTCTAAATAAGCTCTAATTAATGGTGTTCATACATTTTTAGGTAAATAAGGCATAAAGGAAGGAAACGAATGAAAAAGAGAAAAAATAGAGCTAAAACTCACCCCCAAGTATGGTTGTTGTCATAACATGAAGGTGTGGCACTGTGGAAAGTGAAGGGATGTAGTGGAGGACGTAGGAACGATGTAGGAGAGAAGACAAGTGAAAAAAACGAGACAAAAAGGTTGGCGTAGTGGAGCCTAAGGGACGGTGCTGGAGGCATAAGGGATGGCGCTGAGGTTACCGACAAGAAAAAAAAACAAATAAAAGCTCGACGCAGTTGCGGTGTCGTGGCATTACACACATGCCGCCAAGGGTTAATTGACAGAGAAGGAAAAGAAAAAAAAATAGAAAGTTAAAGTTTTATTTCGTGTTAAATTGTAAAGTAGGGTTTTGAGTGTGTTTAGGAAGTATAAATAGATATTAGGAGATGGTAAACTCGCTATATATCAACCATAAGTACTCATTAACATATTTGAGCATATATTTACATTAATATTGAATATTATAATGATTTGTAGAGAGAAGGCATATAAGACATAGTGGTGATTCGGGTTTTGTGTTATTGATTTATTCGAAGTATTTTAATATATCTCTGATTTCAATAAATACCAATATGTGCATGTTTGTTTATATGAAATGTGAGTGGTCTATTAATCTTAAGGTTCAATGGATCCTATGGTATGAATGTTATGCTATGAATATAAGTAGAAATCGAATATAAAAGTGCAATGATTAGAGTTTTTATTGATTATGAACATAATGCTATAGACATCTTGATCACATGTTTATTGATATTAGGAATGAAGAGTTATCATGGCCATTGAAGCTTTTAAGTCGAACATGGATTGTACAACCGTAAAATATACAACACTAAGCGATAGTTGTTGATTAGGGAGGCACGAATAGTAAACTTAATTGATTATAGATCTAAGGATTTAGAACATTAAAGCAATATGGAGCTCACATTATTCACACCGATAAATGGAGTTCTAGTTTGCTCATTAGAATCTTTTCCATCATGAAAATAGGTTGAATTGAATTTAAAGGAAATATGTCTATTCTAATTAGGCATTGCACACAACATGATAAAGATGATAAAGTGGTAGACTTAAAGCTTTTACTTTTGTATTCAAAGATCAAGCACCAGATTGGTTGTTTGATTTTCCTTAAGATTTGATGACCATATGGGCACAAATGTTAAAAGCTTTCCTAGATCAATATATGCCTGCACGAGAGATTAGTACTTATAGAAGACAAACCACAGTCGCGAAAATGAAAGACGATAAAAATTTTAATAAATTTTGGGATAGATTTCAAAGATTAATTTCATCTTGTTCGGAACATGGATAGACTCAAATAGCCTTATTAGAATACTTCTACGAAGGACTAAATCATCTTGAGCAAAGACTATTAGATATTTCATGTGGTGGATCATTATTCGATGTTACACTAACTCTAGTGAAAGAAGCTATTAACGAGATAGCTAAATAATCTAAACAATATGGTGAAAAGACCGATACACCAAGAAAGAAAGTTTATGAGGTTAATAATAAAACATGTAAGAAATTTGACAAAAACGTTGTAGAATTATCTTACATGGTTAAACTATTATTAAAAGATAGATCACATCAAGTTAAACCATGTAGGTTTTGTAATGAAGTTACATATCCTATAGATGTGTCCTACTTTACAAGAAGAAAACGATGAAGAAGTCAACATGGTTATAAACCAATATTCTGGTTTGCCTAGAAACCAATACATAACAACAATTATTACACTGAAAAATCAAATTCAAACCTTAGCTATGGTCCAAAAAATCAAATTTATACCACTTTTAGACTGGGAGCACCTACGCAACCTACAATAATGCAACAACCTCAAAAAATTATTCAACCTACGCAACCAAATCTAAAACAAATATTACATAATTTTATGACCCAAAGTTATCAAGTCTTTACGCAAATGTCTCAAAATCAAATTAAAATTGATACATCTATCAACGGGCTGAAAATCAATTAAGTCAAATGACTCCACGAATTAACAAGCTAAAAAATCGAACTAGTGCAACTACTCAACCTACGAACACTACTAATCAAGCACAAGTTAAAACTTTATTTTATGAAAATGAAAAAGAACCGAATACGCAAAAAAAGACACAAAAAAATGTAAAAAGAAAACTAAAGTACATAAGACAATAGAACAAGAAGAATAAAAGATGATGGCAAATGTCGCTCTCACTAGGGAATGGATGGTCAAGCAATTAAAAAATGCACTTTTTTTAGAAAGGCCATAATCATGGTATGTAGCCAAAGTAAGTAGAAGACTACAAAATTTAGTTTTAATTAACCAAGACAAAGTAAAAGTTAAAAGTTAAATGAAGATATGCGTTATAATTCTATCCTTCCAAAATGATTAGCATGTGCTAGAGAAGAAGAACCTAAAGAAAACATATCTAAACCATTGAGGAAATTAGAAATTAGTTAAAATTTAGAATAAAAGATTTCACCTTTAGCAAGAATGCATTAGAAATGTCCCAACCCATAACTGTTTGTCATACCAATCACGATAGGCAATTCTTCTATTGAATTTACTATGTATGATCTCGGGGCATCTATTAATGTTGTGTCACTTAAACTTTACGAATCATTGAAAACAGGATCGTTAACTGATAAGCCTATTAATCTCATTTTAGAAAACAACACCATTATTAAGCCGTATTAATTATTAGAAGACATCTTAGTACAAGTACAAGATTTAGTATTTCTAGCTGATTTTTATGTCATTGAAGTGGGAGACTCTACATCACCCAATCCTTTTACCTATACTATTAGGTGGACCTTTTCTAAATATAGCTAGGACTAAGTAAGATATTTTGAAGGAACAATGTATATAGAGTTTGAAGATAAGATTGTCAAATTCAAGATTAATAATGAACATAACTATGATACTTATGAAAAATATGATGAATTATTTGACAATGAAATAGAAGATAATGACTTTTTAGACTTAAACTATTATGAGAATTTTAATGCTAGACTTTATGCAATTAATGCTGTAACAATGGAAATTGATAAAGGGACTAAAAAAAAATGTTGAAAACACTTCAAAAGAAAAGAAAGTTACTCAAGATTGGAGAGTTAAGCAACCAGAGAATTGAAGAATCATTAGCGAGAGGGAAGTTTCTAAGTCCAAGTTCAATCGAAAAAAAAAAGTCGCACTTGAACCCTATAAAGCTTAATGAACATGAAGGCATATACTTGCACATTAAAATCAAATGGACATGGTTCTACAGAGCTCAGTGTGATACAAACTCCAATGCAAATCTAATATCTATACATTTCTTTTTACACACCTAATTGGAGTTGAATTAACTTGCTTCAGAATGATTCTCTTTACTAGATCGAACATCGATTCCACTAATAGGAGTGGTCACGAATGTGCCTGTTCAAGTGAAAAACAACACTGTATCCACAAACGTTTTGTTCATGCCATAATTTATCATTGAATATCCTCTTTTACTATTAGGATAACCTTTCTTAGCCATTACTCATGCTATTATGGATATTCTGAACGAAACGATTCTCTGACAATCAATGGTGAGGCACTCACTCTCTGGAATTGTACTAGAGTTGAAAACCCTAAATTTAAGTTTAGAGAACCAAACTAATTTTGGAAGGGTTAAGTCGAGCCAACAATGATAAATAAAAGCGCTATGTGGGAGGCACTTCATATTCTATGTTTATTTCATGTTTACTTAGTTTTATTTGGAATTTAGCATAGTTTAGTTTAGTATGCTTTTATTTCTTACTTTTTGACTCTTGTATTGGTAATATTCTCGAGATTTCAATCCCAAGGTGATTTCAATTGAGGGGGAGTGATCGAGTTGTTTTTTTATTTGTCCTTTATGTATGTCAAATTATTTACTTGCTTATATACTTATATATTTATCTATTTATTTAATTAATAAAAGTATTTATTTAGTTAAATGTCTCACTTAAACTTTCAAAGTTTTACTCAATTATACCATAATACAAGTGATTATGAATGATGAATAAGCTAATTACAAGATAAATTGAAAAATAGTAAAATAAGCCTTCCAAATCCTAATGATTCAGATTAATACTAGGAATCGATGACTATATCAATAGCATTACATGGAGTTTGGTGTTTCCCAGCGATTCCACTTAAACAGGATTCACTGGCGAAATCAGTAGGCCCTAAGATTTTTTAGCAGCTTAATTATTTTCAATTAAGTACGTGATTCCTAATGATTCCATTTAAAAAATAATTACTGGGCATGATTTTTTATTTTTAAAACTAAGAACCTTAAATCGCCACACACTTTATACCTTTCACACTTGCAAACCATTGCATCCCTTTACTAAAATTCACGTTTCTTGCTTAAATTCAACCATTATAAGCTTAATCCTATAGTATTTAAGTGATTCCCACATCAACATAGTCTCGTTCAAACTAAAAATATCTGTTTTTAATATGATTTGGAGGAAAAGGAAAAGATTGAGGATACACCCACCATTTCTTTTCATGCCCAGAACCTTATAAACGCCAAACCATTATTAGGGTGGAGAGCGAAACTAGTAAAAATAAAAAGATTATACTAGATAGCGGTTTCAACACCAAAAATGAAGTTAAGTATGACCGTAGAATCTTAAACAAAATTAAGGAAAGGAACTGGGAATTATTTACTAGGGATTACTATGCCGATAATGATGCAAGATACTTAGTTGAAATGGGATGTGCCATGCTAATTAGAGAATTCTACGCTAACAGACATGGAGATGAGAAAAAAATAGTAGCAATAGTCCGAGGAAGATAAGTAGACTACTCGCCTGAGAGAATAAATCAATATTATGGTTTACCGAAAATGCATTTGAGGCAAAATAATGAATACCTTAAACCTGAATGCAAGTATGGACACAAATTCCCCTACGAGACCATTAGAAATTGTTTACAAGCTATTCCAAGGGATGGTTTCCATTTTGATTCAGACTTGTGCCAAAACACAGACAAGCCAAAAGTTCTAGGAAAACAACCAAAGCCTGAAGCTTTTTTTGTCGCAAGCCTATAGCCTAGTTTACAACATTACAATATAGTGAACTATAGGGCGGCCTATTATATCATGTAGTAGAATGGATTGGGTACATTAACATTGAACGAATAATTTATGAATCGATTAGGAATGCCATAACCACAAAAAAACACGAAGGACTCATTTTCCCTTGATGATTACTGAATTTTGCAAACAAAATCGAGCCCCGATAAGAGGAGTCAAATTTGATGTATTTCCATACAAGACCGTAAATGACGACTTCATTGAGAAAACTATGAAGGTCACAGGATATGTTGACTCAGAAGACGAACAAAAGAGAAATGACACGTAAAAGAGAGAGATCAGAGAGAGAAGAAGGGCATGGGCGGACAACCAAATGAACTTCGAAGAAACTCAACCTGCTAAATATCTTGAGTGGATGAATCAGACCATAGAGTCACCTACAAATGACTTTACGGGCATAGATTCGGAGGACATAAAAATGGCCATGATATAGAAAATCTTGCATAATTAGATGAGAGCTCCGAGACATCAAGAGTTCATGTTCCAGAACCAATGTGATATTTGCTCAAAACATCTATGGATTAGAACGATGCTAGATAAGAATGACTCAATGAGGGGGAGCCAACATTTGCATTCCACACTCTAGTTGAGGATACCTAACCAGGGAGCCCTTACTGAAGGTTTCCTGATAAAAATAGTAGACTACACCCTATATGATCCTAAGGCGAGCTACCAGTTCCAACGGCCTAATCATAGGGATGATGGTAATTATGTGACTTCAAGACGACGGTTCTAAGATTTTTCTTCTTCTCTGTGTAATTTTTTCATGAGTGCTATTCTTGAGAGTTCTATATTCGTAGTACTTTGATTGATGTGGTATATGTTCACACCTTAATACATTTGCTTTGGTATAATTTTACGATCTGATATAATGAAATGGTTTTATATGTTTTATTTATGCAATTATTCTTTGATATATTTAATTTTTTTTACTTACTTACTCAATTCATTCTTTTATTATGATAGTTAATTATTTTACTTATTTGGTTATGTTTCTCGTGTAGTTTTATTTTATTTTTTTGAAAAATCGGACTTAATTTTTAGACCTTAAGGATAAGGTTTGGAATGAGTTTGGGGGTATTAGGTAAAGTGAAGTCTGAAGATGTGAATTATAGAAGAAATGAGAGGTAGAATCTAGTAGAAAGTTGTGAATTTTTCAAATTTTCCACAATACAAGTAGTATTTTCCCCATTTCATTTCATTTTATTTAGTTAGGATTATAATTTGAATTTGTACAGAAATGGAAGTAATATATTATTATTACCAATGAAAATAGAAATTTTATGATGGAAAGGAATTGTTATAACTTATTTGACCAGCTAAATTGTGCATGCACTAAAGGAGTTTAGAGGGGATTGATTACTTTGCGTTAGACAGTATAATGGGTAGAAGATCGAAACAATAGTGCAAGATTAACAAGAAAAATTTTTAAGATTCTTATTATACAAAGATTATATATCAATTATATATATATTGAAAAGGTCTTATACCACAATTGAGGAAAAAATAAGAAATAGCTAATAAATTCTACTTCGTTGGAAAGAGTATTTCCTTGACTATAGTGAAAGTGAAAAAATCTAACAAGAGTTTTTATAGAAAAAATAGAGAACCCCACAGATTCCAAAAGAAATGGGGCAAAGAATCTAATGGTGAGAGAAATGAGAGAAAAATACCTATAAAAAGAATGACAGATTTCAAAGGAAATAAAGTAGGAAACCGTGAGAATATAATATAAAGAATAAAATGAATTTATATAATTGAAGAAAAAGAAAGAGATTTAAGAATATGGAAGGAAGTTAAAGAAAACTCTTCAAATAAAAGATTTGGCTCGAGTGCTTATAGCTAAGTTAAGTGAAGTGTATCTTTTCTTCCAACAAACTAATATGAAATGATGATTATTTGTGAATAAAAGTTCCTATCAACTTCGATTGTGGTGAGATTTTAAATATTGTTTGAAAAATGAGTTTAGTGATTTTTGTATCATGAAATTTTATATTAGTTATCGTAAGCTTGATGCTTATCATTGGAGATTGAGAAAACCTATGTGCTGCCTTGAACTTGGTGATTGGTTTAACTTTGAATTCTATGGTGTGTTGCACAATTTGGAGGTTGAAATGTCAAACGAATGGGTTGTTCTTTAGTTATTTCTATTCTATCAAGATTCATATTTTTCTAAAGATAATATATTTTTTTAATTTTAAGATCATTTTGTTTAAGAATTATAGTATATAATTGTGAAATCAGAATGAGTGAAGATAAGAGAATATGATTGAAAGTATTCCTTTACTCAGGATGCCAAAGTTTGAGTATGGGGATATTTAACAAGTCAATAATTAGACATGTTTTATAATTCATTTTAGGATGATTTTATGTGTAAAAGACTATTAAACGAGGTTTTCTCTCATGTTTTATATTTCAGGTAATTAATAGAGAATATGAAGAAATGAAGGAAAAAAGAAATATTATGAAAGAATTAATCAAGTGGAAGTACACAAAGAATTATGACAAAGGAAACAAAGAAGAATTGGATTTTAGCAATTCTTAGTAGTTCCGGGATGCACAAAGTCATTGGCCAATTCGATGGACAGAAGAAAGGACTTGTGAGGCTAGAAATTAGGATTTTCCTAGCAATTTCTATTACAACTAAATTGTTGTGAATCATTAGGTAAGATTGCGGGAGTTTTAGACAACTACGAGTTAATTGAGTTGTTTTTGGATGTTTACTACTTAGAATACTATAAAAACTAGCGTAGGGTTATGAAATTAGATGTCCTTGAGTACGTAGATCAAAATTCTATTGCTCTAGGAGCCATTGTCTATTATTTTTATATTTTATTACTTTTGAAGAAGATTTGAAGATTCAAATATTTTAATTAAGAGGTATTTTCAATTACGTCTTTTATTTACATTACCGCAATATTATTTATGATTATGACCGAGTAGTTTGTCTGATCTAAATAAAATCCAAATGTGAACTAGATTCGTTTTGCAACGTAGTTACAATGAGACGAATATGTGCTTAATGCTATAAACCGATTGTATTCTTTGATTCACAGGTTTAATAGGTTAATTGTGACGGCCTTTCCATAATCTAGAGCACCGCCTGGCCTAATCCTGTAATTAACCCCTTATCTCAGCCATGTAGGATTTAACTATATATTAGTCAGCCTTTTGTCTTATTCTCCTCGTTAAACGTGTTCAGAATAAATAATACATATGTCACATTATAATTGAGTTTCAGAGTTAATAAAAAATTTTCAAATTAAAAAGTTATAGTGGAAATCTTAATTGTAATCCGAAAGCAATTATTATAAATCGTAAGTGTGGAAAACCATGAAACAACGATCACATGCATATATATAATAGAGTAGTGAACATAAATAGGTGAATATAAACAATATTATGTCATCATAAGTCAAGAAACTAAACATTTAACCTAATATACAACCTTAAAATGTATCAAAAAGCATCACTTTATAATACACCAAATATCAAAAACCTAAAAAATGTTGATGCAGAAATATGCCGCTGGCTCAAAGGTCGTTGTCGATCTTCTCCTTGCAAAGCATGCTCGTCAACGGCTCTGCACCCACCGTCATACACTCCAAAAAATGGTAGACAATAGTGACGGGGAATAGCGATAGGGACCATCGTTGACCCGTTGACACAAATAGAGACGAGGGTAGCGACGACCACCGTCGTTATTCCTTGGGTGGAAAAACTCTCACTCAAGTCCAATTATTCTCGGCCACGTGGCGAGAAAATACACCACTTGGTCGTGGAGTAGAGAACCATGAGTCATTAATTTAGTATGTAAATCCCAAAAGCGCTCTCTCTCCCTCTCCCTCTCTGTTGGTTTTCCTTCCCACCCTCACTCGATCTCCCGTCCCCCTCCCTATTTTTCCTCGTCCTCTCTGGTTCGGCCCCCTCCGCCTTGGCCTCCTTGCCTCATGCTCCTTCTTGGCTTACCCCCTCCGCTTCAGCCGACCACTTCACCTCTTGCTCCGGCTCATCACAGCTGCTTTGTCTCGTGTTAAGTATATTTTTTATTATCCATATTATGTTTTCTGTTTTTAGTTGATTTATGTATATTTTTCGTTATTTAAATTGATTTATCATCTTTTTTGTGAAAATTTATATTTTATGTGAAAATTTGTATTTTCTATGAAAAACTTAGATTTTTGTATTTTATGTTAGAATGAAAATTTGAAATAAATTTTGTATATATATGCATGTTAAATTAAAAATGTAATGGTTTGATTAAAAACTTGTATTTTTGTATTTTATGTTGGAATAAAAATTTTGGAATTAAAATTCGTATTTCATGTATTTTTAGGTGAATAAAATTTGTTAAATTGATTAAAATGTTGGAATAAATTTTTGTGTTGATATTTATTATTTCTTTATTTTGTTGCAAATAAAATGCATGTTTGTGATTTGATATTTATTATTTTTTTGTGATTATTTGTGATGTTTGTTGCATATTTTTTGTATTAATATATGTACTTTTTGTCATGTGTTATAATTAAATTAATTGAATCTCAAATATTTCCATTAAACTATTATTTATTTGTTTTTACACTAATTAAAAAAATCAAATTAAAATCTATTTAACTATAATAAGGAAATTATGTTAATTTGAATTAAATTTGTTTTTAAAGTTAATGAAATGATACAAATCGATTGGACAAATTAAATTTATATTAGGGCCAAAAATAAGGTAGTCTAATATATTATATTATATATGCATATAGAGTACTTAAAAGCAATTTAACTATAATAAATAAATTTTTAATTGGTTGAACAAAATAAAATTTATATAACAACTCTTATATATATATATATATAGCATAGCTAGGGATGATTGGTATTCATATATATAACTATATATATATAAATTATATTAAGTTGAAATAAAAATAAGTATGAAGTTTACAAGTAAACGAAATATTAATACGATACATTGTACTGATAAAAATTTAATAAAATGATACAAATTTATTGGACAAATTAAATTTCAATTAAGACAAAAATAGAAGAGTATAATATATTATACTATAAATAAATATAGAGTAGTTAAAAGTAATTTAACTTTAATAAGGAAATTTTAATTGGTTGAACCAAATAATATTTATATAACAATGCTTATATATGAGATATAGATAAAAATTAGACAAAATAAAATTATAAACTGCAAATATTAAAGTAAAATTTAAAATTATGAAGGAAAAATTAAAAATGAGGCAAAATTAAATTATTATAATTTATAATAACATCTGTACAATAGTATATTACGCAAAGTATGTGCATATATTGCAACCAATTCGACTAATTACGGTTAACAATCGACTGAAATGTATAAAATATATTACGCAAAGTATGTGCGAATGTAACCAATTCAACTAATTATGATTCATTCGATTAAGATTTATATAGTGGTTTATGTGTACGTGTATTCAATTAGGGTTATTTAGGTCTTTCGAGATATCTGTGTCTCGAGATTGGATGTACAACCATATTGAAAGCGGTTACACTAGATTAGAGTTTGTGGCTGACATGAAGGAGTTTATAAAATTTGTCACGCAACACTACACCACTTACTTGAACGAAATGAAAATTCGATGTCCTTATCAAAAATGGCACAATGAGAAATACTACAATGTAGACGCAGTAGAGGTTCATTTAGTGAGGGGTGGATTCGTTATCGATTACTATTGTTGGACCGCGCATGTAAAGAAAGAAATAGTAAGCGATGAAGACGATGGAGGTGATGATCTAATGGATGAATATCCAACATCATTTCTTCAAATGATACACGACATTACAGACCCTAGTTTCAACTGGAACCGAGAAGAGGAGTCGAACCCTGAAGCGATGCATTTATTCAAAATGATTGACGTGGTGAATCAACCGCTATGGCTGGGTTACGATAAGATGACTAAACTTTCAGCAATGCTACGTTTATTGACGATAAAGTCGAATCATCATATTTCGGAGCAAGGATTCGACAAAATTTTGCAAGTATGTAAAGACATGTTGCCTAAAGACAACTATTTGATAGATAGCTTTTGCAAATGTAAGGGCTTGATGCACTAGTTGGGACTCCCATATGAGCGAATTGACTCTTGTCCCAACTTATGCATGCTTTATTGAGGGCTCGACTTTGAGCTTACATCTTGCAAGTTTTGCAGAGAATTTTGGTTTAACTTTAACAAACGCCCGCATAAGACAATGTTTTACTTCCCTTTGGCGCCTCATCTCCAACGTTTGTACGCGTCAAAAGCTACTGCGAAACACTTGCGGTGGCACACATAACAACAGAGAGATAAGGGCAATATGTAGCATTGCTCCAATTCCATGGCATGGAACCACTTCAATGAAGTGAACCCTACGTACGTTCAACTCCAAGGTTCGTAATGTTAGACTTAGCTTATGCACTTATGGGTTTCAACCTTTCAAAATGACCGGCAAACCGTACCCCTCGTGACCGGTGATTCTAACAATGTACAATTAACGAGTTAAGCATTTTCGTTATAGATTTATCTGCTAGAAATTTGAATGTTGACAATCTTCAGCTTCTGCATGAAAATATTTCTAAGATATTGTGTAAATTAGAAAAGATCTTTCCCCTACGTTTTTTGACTCATTTGAACATCTCCCAATCCATTTGGCGTACGAGGCTATCCTTGTTGGCCCAGTACAATTTCGGTGGATGTACCTTTTTATTGATAATCAATTATACTCGTACATAATTAAGTTGATTAATTAACACTTACTTTTTAACTAACTTACTTCTACAAATGTAGGTACTTGAAACATTTAAAAAATAATGTTAGAAATAAGGCAAGGGTTGAGGGCTCAATATGCAATCCTTACTTAGAGGAAGAAGCAGCCGCATTTTGTTCCTATTATTTTGATAAACACGTCTCTACCTTGCATAATCGTGTGCTCTGCAATTGTAATGGTAGAATCGGACAAACTTAAAATTTTAAGGGCAACTTCTTAATATTAACCCACCCAGGTCGGGCCTACTGGAGATGAAAGAAGCGTTATCTCATGGATAACGAGTGTAACGCCGCACACTCATATGTTTTGTTAAATTGTCCCGAGGTCGCTTCATTCATTAGGTATGGTTTAATGTTAATTATTTAGTATCTATAATCTATTCAGTCGCAATGCTTACTTTCTTTCATTCTCATGTTAAGATGTACATATCGGAGTTGCGTTCCAAGCACGTGAATATTACACAAAGTGCAATCGATGAACATCTTGAGAAACATTTCTCAAGTTGGTTTCAACAATTCCTAAGTTATTCCTACATGCATATTACAATAATTCTTTATTTTTGTTGTTTATTTGAAATTGAAGTTTATCAATGAAATATATTTTCGGCGGTAGGCTCCATCGTGTATTCAAGATATAACACTTCAAATATTTTCATATGACCTTATTTGACTTTGCACCGTATATTACGTATATCTTGTTTATGGGTACAAATTTCAGACCGTGTCACATTGCTCAAACAAAGATATGCGTAGTAGCAGGGTGTACGTTATGGGCACAAATTATGCATAATATAACAATAACTTTTATGGACAATTAGAAAAAGTGATACAAATCGAATATGGTAGATTCTTATGTACTGTGTTGTTCAAGTGTCAATGGTTTGATCCCGCGGTCAATGTCAGGACAAAAATTCACCGATCTTTAAAAATCGTCGATGTACATCAAAATTTGCGATTAACAAGTATGAGCCTTTCATACTAACCATGCAAGCTAATCAGGTGTACTTTCTTTCATACCTAAGTGTAAGAAATGCGTAGAACAATTGGTAAGCTATGTGCAGACTTTAATTGAAATTCATTGATGAATAAAACTTAGTCGAAAAGGTTGATAGTACGCCTATAGAACTAGAAGCTTTTCAGGAGTAGCTACTTGAGCGATACCGAGGTCGATATTGCCAATAATGTTCAACTTCGCTAATTGATCCTAGTGGCACACACATGTCAGACGTCGACAAAATAACGATGAAAGCAAAACACTGAGTTTTCATCGAATGATGAGGACGGTGATAACGAACCATGACATTTCCTTATTTAGTTAGTAAATGATGCAATTATTATTTTTACTTGTTACATAATATTTCAAATGTTGGAGGTTCACGCTTATCTTGTTTCTAACTTAGACTTGATTTTTTTATAAAGTTATGTCGTTAGGTGAATGATCTAGTGGTCGATCCAGTGGATGATCCAACGCTACCAGAGATCGGCGATCGGGTCATTCACACCGATGCTCTCATGATGATGCTACTCCATCACATCCATCTACATCTTTCATGTTTTTGCCATCTGTTTTTGGTGATGATCCAATCTTTATGCAGATGTACTCTATTTTACTTTCCTCGCTACTCACTCCACCTGTTGATGGTCGCGGTACGTTTAGGCAAGGTTTGGAGCTTACTTTTTCACTAGGGGATCAACATCTCCCTCACATCTTCAACACAACATTCAAGTAACTCCATAGCTACGACCCCACGTGGACGACAACGAAGTAGTACTACTAGTGAACCCTCAGGGCAAATATTTATGGTTGTGAAAGATGACAGATAGTAAGTATACGTAATTTAAGTACGAATATTTATGTTTACCTTTTTTATAAACTTGGCCTAACGCCTCATTTTCAATTTAGTGGACGTAAACTGCACTCATCTGACAAAGCTGCTTGGGAGATGACTAAGGCATATAAACACTCCTTGCATAAGGATGGCTATTCTTGGGAGTTTGTTTCACAGCACATATGAGATATTTACTGGAATCAATGGAAGGTATATTTGTTTAAGTTAAGGTTGTTTCATTTACCTAGGAATTAGAAAAAATTTAAAAAGTCTCTATAATTATATTTAGATTTTATTATTTTTTACGTATAGTTTTTATTCGATTAGGAGCTAACGGATGACGCAACTATTAGAAAAGCGTACGATAGGCAGATTGCAATCGGTACGCCGATTTCATTAACAAGATGTGCTCGAAAGATAAAGAGCCCGCACATGTATCTACCGAGATCTTCGACCACTATAAGAAGATGAGGTCCACCCTTGATTTCAAGAAGAAGTCAAAGCAAGCAAGCCAGAATCGGAGAACCGAGATAGGGGGACCCGGTACAGGGTTGCAGTGCATACCGGTGGTTCAATATACATTTTTCAGCATAGGGAACTTACCAGACAGATAAGTTGGTAAGTTATGTTATAATAAGTTTATATATAATATATATGGATTTAGTCTCAAACTTAATCCTCTTTAAATATATGTTTTGTATGCAGAGAAGTTAGGTCGACCTCTTACTGTTTTGGAGTTGTGCCTATACTTCCATACTAAAGATTATGATGTCGTAACTTTCCTTGATTCGAGAGTAGAGAAAATTTTCGTAAGTAAATAGTTTTGTTTTTAATTTTTTTTTACTTAATTAAAGATAGGTATCAATGACTTCTAAATGTTTTAATTCTTAATTTAGACGACGATCCAGCACAAACGAATTGAGCTGACACAATTACAACCTAACACCTCGATAGGCAAGAATGAGTTATATTTGTCCGTCGTGGAGTGGAAGACAAAGGACGGACATGTAGACTATGTCGGATACCATCGGGGTCGTGGTGCAGACATGCTACAGCTAGAGCTGGAGCTGGAGGTGGAGATGGAGCCGGATCTTCTCGACATATTTCTTCTCCTAATGAGCCCATTGAGCTTTTGTAGAGGGATTTCAAAGAGATGCATACACATATTCTTCGGGTTATGCAGGATCACACTCTAACCCACAATGAGTTGCGAGAGGTCCAAGAGCAGTTGCGTCGAATGGAGCAAGCTCTAATGGACAGACTTTTGATTATATTCGCGCCTCCGAGAGATGCTCCAACTGATGACTCAAAGACCGACGACGATCCCAATGATTAAGTTGTCACCAATGTATATATAGCCATAGGTTGTTCTTATCTTATTTTGTATATTTTCATACTTGTAATTAACTTTCTTTTGTTGTATTTATTTCATTTAGTTTGCTATTTACTTCAGTTATTTAGTTTAATTTGCGTATATTTTCTTGTCCTTATTGTTATTCCAAGAAAAATTGTATAATATAGATCAAAATATATTATTTTAATAATTTAAAATTTTTAATTAAGTTTTAAAAATAATTTTTGAATTTTAATATTATTTTAAAACATTTCGCTTAAATAAAAATTTTAATTAAATTAAAAAAATATTTTTAAAAATTATATATACAACTTTTTGAATTTATATAAAAAACAAAATTTTTAAATATTTAAGGGTTTGAAGTTTAAGTTTTTAAAATTAAATATAAATTTTAAATTTTTTAAAATTAAACATTTTTAAATAAATTATTTTTATTAAATAGAATTTTATGTTTTAATATATAATATATATTATATATATTATAAATAAAATGAACTTTTTTCTTAAAACAATAAATTTTCATTAATTACCGACGGGATTAGATATGGGAGCCATGTGGACAATTTGGCGATGGGGTTTAGCGACAGGCCCCTTTCGCTAAACGTCCATGTGGCTTGGTCAAACGACTTTCAACCAAACCAGTGGCACATTAGCGATGGGACATGGCGACGGGAATAACGACGAGGTCCCGTCACTAAACCTGATGCACCGTCGCTAATATGGTATCCATTTGTAGTGATAAAAAGGACGATGAGTACACAAAGTAACAGTAATCCCCGTTGACATATTCATTCACGTTTCCGATAGAATAAATGGTATTTAAAAGCATAAGTTTAATAAAGGAAGACTAGTACCAGAAATATGCTAAGAAATACCAAGGCTAAGCAAGTGAAACTGACACGAGGCTAAGTAGTTACGATCTAGATTCGGTCGACCGTGACATATGTCATTGAAGACTTTGAGCCACTAAAGGAGGTGCATGACATCGCACAGTCTAATATCACTAGGGACTCTAACTCCAGTTTCACCAGGGACTCCAACCTTGGTGAATCCATAACCCCAGGGACTCTAACCTCGTGTGTCGCGTCATGTGGGGAGTGCCGACATCCTTAGAGACTTTAACCTAGTACGCCAATCGACTCTAAAATAGTGCAATGGACTATATAATTTATAACTATTTTATAATTTCAAAAAATTGACTCATTAAGGATTCCAAGGCTTTGCTATATTACAACACACAATTCTCAAAGAGTACGAGTCCACAAAGTCATTCATAAACTCACAATTTTTAATAGCATGCTATTTACACTATATTCACTGTGAAACAATGAGAAATGACATAAAGGACATGGATGGATTTAAATGAATTCAATTCATCACAATATTTTAAGAGTCAAGCTCAACAAATGAGGAGTGTCAAATAAGTTCATGATATGAGAATACAACACTGGATATAGTCAATATAAACTACAACAAACAAGCATAAAGTGGAGATAACATGCAAATAAAATAATTAACGGATATACTCACATTAAACAATGTAAAATCCTAGCTTTATCGGCCTCCCAATACCTCAAATCTCGTGTTCGAACCTTTGAGACTTTTCCTTAGGTTCCTGATAACAAATTAATCCAAATAAATTGAGTTTATGTCAGGTCAAATGGGTTTAGGAACCTTAACCCAAAACAACCATTTAAGACTAAACAACATTAAAATTTTAATCCTATATTGCAGCACAATTTTAGGCATGAAATTATCCAAATCTCAAAATCTTCCCTGGTGCAAAGTTTTTGGTCTTAATCTTATCTTTCCAAAGAATTCTGGTTTATGAGATTTTGATTTAAAATGAAAGAGATATCACAATTTTACCAAGAACAACTCAAATTAGAATCTAATCCGACCAGTAGAATTAGAAAATTTATTTCTCTCAATCTATAGTTTCAAGATTTGTGATTTTTTATCGCAAGGCACCTAACATACCAAATAATATACTAAAAGATGAGCTCATTTGGATAAATAATTAGGGAGTTATGCCTTTTAAAATTTTAGTTTAAAAAATCTTGTAATTCTTAATCGCTTATTTGTAAAGCACTTTTGGACATGAAAAACATTTGAATTACTAAATTTTCAGTAGGACAAAGTTGTTCCCCTTAGAATTAGCTTTCATAATACTACATGCAGAATTTCAATTTTGGTCTTACAACTTCAAAAATTCATATTTTTTTTTATTTCAAAACCAAATTAAGAGCATCTTAAGAGCTTGATTATCAGCGTGAAATGAGGAATCCAAATATATAAACCAATTGTAAAAACTTAACCATCTACCATCCGAAAATGACCAAAAATTAAAACTAGTTTCAACTTGAAATAAAAATGTGTACCTAGGGTTGATGACACTTTGATCTGAACTCCAATTCTCCTTGATCTCCCTGAGTTTTTCAGCCAAAACCCTCTTCGATTCCTTTGATTTCTTTTTCTCCAACTTTTTTAGCTTCTAGGTTATGAAAATTAAATGAATTGCATGGGTTGATTTATCCAATCTTATATATAGAGATAAGGTTGATTAATAACCATTGATCTATATGTACATACGTATCTCAAGATTAATCTAATGGCCTAGATCTTGACATAATTCCACTCACTCTCCACTAACTCTACCTAACAAACACCAATCCATACTCTTTTGGTCTTTTGATGTGTCATTACGTATCTCAAGAATCATCAAATGGCTACTGTTTTAACTTTCTAACTTAGGTTACATTTAATATAAAATCAATTATAGCCACATTAATTCTACTATTTAAGCTACAATAAGCTTAAACCAACTTACCACATCACTCTCTACCACTACAAAAAAACAGCAAATCAGCAACGGAATTAGAAACGGAACTTATTTCCGTTTCTAAATCAGAAACGGAATTAGAAACGGAATAAGTTCCGTTTCTAAATGTAACAGTTAGCGACGGAACTGAAAGGGAAATATTCAGAGACGGATTTGAGACGGATCAGAGACGGAATTAGAGACGGAATTAGAGACGGAATTAAATTCCGTCTCCGAAATTTGGCGCCACCATTCCCGCCAAATTCTTCATTTCTTATGGCCGTTCATCATTCCTCGAGATTTGTATTTTGTCCGATCTGGCGACCTCTTCTCCTTCCCGCACCCCACCCCCCCGCAACAACAAAACAAAGCAAATCCCCAAATCATTCCCACGAAAAAACCCCAAAACCTAAATCCGTCTCTCCGTCTCGTCGCGCCGGCCGATCGCTCGTCCCCAGACGTCCATCCCGTTCGATCGTCTCGTCTCTCCGTCCTGGTCGTGTCTGGTCTCTCTCGGTGCTCTCGCTCGGCCGTCTCGTTCGCGGTGGTCTCCGTTTCTCCGTCTGGTCGTGCTACTACGGTCGCACCGGCTGTCTCTGGTCTCGCCGTCTCTCGGTCTCTCCGTCTCGTCGCGCCGGTCTCCGTCATCGCCGATATCTCTCGCTCTCTCTCGGTCTCGATTCGGATCCGGTTAGCAAGGAATTTGTAGTTTTGGAGTCTTACTACAATCTTCATTTCTTATTTGTTTTTTATTGTTCTTTATAATGCGAGCAACATCGATGATCAAGAGCTCTTCGGCTTTCATAGAGATCATTCACATTGTGACGGTTTTGAGGAAATCTTGAAACGACTTGGTTTTCGCTAAAAATTTGCGTCTGTCAGGTTGGCGTTCTAGTCCCCTTGTTTATCTAATTTAAAAAATTTATGGAATAATCCGTCGGGTGACATGAGAATTATTTAAGTTTCCGCTATGGTTCATTTGATAGTTCGATCTTCTAGTAAACATCGGAGTTGAAGGCAAGAAGCTATTTTATCTAGAAAGGTTTTCCAATTTAAATTAAGCATGCAGACTTCATAAATTTCCATCTATCAATAAATATTTGGGGTGTCCGGTGTTCCTACGTACATTATATGCGGCATCCAGGAATATTAAAGTCGTAATACTTGTTAGCATTGCAAATATTATGCTCATGAATGAAATATGTTATAGATTTTCACTCGAACTGAAGCTATATCTGCTAGGGAAAACAGTCATATATATGCCTTGATGTTCAAATATAGGAAATGAACATAATGTGGTCTGACCATTGTGTATACTAGGTTTTCTTAGCGGCTACTATACTAGTCGAATAAATGGAAGAACAGTTAAAAATTTATTTTCTTGAAAGGTCTTAGCTATTATGGTCATGGAATCCATTTTATTTTTGTAAATTCGTCTTGGCAATTGGCCGTGTTATAGTACTACCTTATTGTTTATGAATCGTGAAGGAACAAACTCTTGATCAGGTGACATATTTTAAGAGTTCGGTTCTTATAATTGTTATTACTTTATGAGGTTTTATTTTAACTGTTCTTGAGTGATTTGATTTGTTCCTTGGTTGATTGTTCATTAGTTGGTGTTCTTCACTTGATCTATTAAGTTAATGTTGTGTCTTTTGTTTGGTTTAGAAGTTTTTGTTCGCTTTCTTCTCTTACATGCATAGTTTTTGAGGTTATGCTTGTTCTATTTTTAGGTTTATTAATATGTACTATTTCATTTCAACCTTTTAATTGAGCAATTCAAGATTTATATTGATTCCGTATTTGGTTGTTATTCCATGTTTATTTCATGTCATCCGTATTTGGTTGTTATTCCATGTTTATTTTATCGGTAAAGCATGTCATGAGAGTCATTATAATACATTAGAATCATGTACTGAGGTAATTACTTTGTCGTTTGATGTTATAGTTGTTAGTAATTTCATATTCATGCACTTGCTATGGATGATTGATTAGTTAGGTGTTGTTGGTTACGATTGAATAATACCTATAATTACTTAATTTCTACTACTAGTTAGGGTTAGAAACACTAGGATTACTCTTTTAGTGAATGTTGCTGTTTCACATTACATTTCTAGAGAATGGAATAAACCTATAACCTTAAGGACGTATGAGTGAACAAGTAGTAGACGCGTTGATACTATGTGGTATTCGTATGCCTCTGATATCGATATAGGTTAGGCGCACGGCCTCAACTTCGATTCCCCACACAACTAAATGTCGGCCACTTGGTGGTCTCTTTTTGCAATCTTAGGGTCTTAAAAATTTTAATTTAAGTGCAAGAGGCAGGATGAAACTGTTCAAACACACATCAAACTGATTTTCAAATCAAATACACAAAACTATGTCGATTAAGCACAAGAAAGAGTTTATATCAAGGATTTCCTTACAACCAAGAGGATGACAAAAGAGATTAGCTTTGCAGAGACTCTTATATTCCTTTGAAAGCCTCAAAGGTGCTGGATTTGAGGACTTAAGAACGACCCACAAAGATCTCCTATTGCTCCTTCTAAAAAATCAAATTTCTTCTCTTTGTAGATCTTGAATTTTGAAATGTGTTTCTTCTCCCTTATGTTACAACCAAGTTTGTGGTGGTTTTATCATGATAGGAATTCCAATATGACCGTTTATAGCCGTGTTAGGAATCCAGGAAATCAAAAATTCTAATTTAAAGCTTGATTTCCAAAAGTCAAAAATATATGGCGTGGCTAATTAGCGCGCTAATCTTTGGAATTAGTGCGCTAACTATGCAGGAACTCAAAAAATTTATTTTATCCCTTTGTGTTAGCGACCCTTAAACTCGTCCAGACCTAACCAACCCTTATAATACATGTTTGAAGCATGTTTATTATGAGTCATTTACAACAACCCTTTTGATAATGCCCAAGCTTCTTACATAAACAACATAACTCAATCAATTCCTTCTCTTTAGATTGTGATGACTCATTAATGACTTCCTAACTTTGTCAATTTATTCTCTATTCATGAGTTTAATGTGCGAACCTCGTTCTTTCACTTAGCTATCAATTTCTTCTCTTTAGATGGTGTAGATCGCATTTCCGATTTACAATATTCTCCATTTTGGAGGCTTCTTATCATCTTAATCATTATTATTTCATTACTTGAATAGACAACCGGCTCGACAAGGGTTACGTTCGACTAGGAATGTCGTCTACAAACAGAGATCGGATGTACAACCGGCTCGACAACGGTTATGTTCGAATTGAATTCGCGCGAAGGTTAAAGAATTCATATCATTTGCAAAACAACATTGTCCTACATACCAAAGTGAACGGAAGATTAGATGTCCGTGCAATTTTAAGAAATGTCGACTTGTTCCGTGCACTGACGTCGAAACGGTTGAGCACCACCTATGTAGGTATGGATTTGTCCGGAGATATCACGGTTGCTTGGTACGAACATGGTGAGAACGGAGATGAAGGGCCGCAAAATTTTCACGCAATGGATTGCCATATTGATGATGCCGATGTTCGAGGCTACGATCCGACACCTTACCGTGAGATGCTACACAACGTGGCGGTCCAAGTTTCAATTGGAATGTCGTGGAAGAATCACCAAACCCCAAGCACGCCAACTATATGACATGATTGATGCAAGTAGGGAACAATTGTGGCCTGGTTGCGAAACCATGACAACGTTGTCCGCAATGGCAAGATTACTTGCGATCAAGTCCGAACATCATATATCGAACGAGGGTATAATGAAATCATTAAACTCATGAAGGATTGTTTGCCAAATGACAACTCAATGGTTGAGAATTTTTATGCCACTAAAAGACTAATGCGAGGTCTAGGTCTACGGTTGAGAAAATAGATTGTTGTGAGGACCAATGTATGATTTATTGGGGAGTGGACTCGAGTTGACGTCATGTAAATTTTGTGGGAAATCACGATACGTTGCACATCGACGAGGTCGTGGTCGGAACACAAAAACCGCCCTTGCAAAAGAATGTACTACTTCCCTTTGGGCCCTCGGTTGCAACGATTGTATGCGTCTCGAGTCAACCGCAAAACATATGCGATGGCATGGAGATCATTCATCGCTGAAGATGTTATGCAACACTGCTTTCGATTCGATTGCTTGGAGACATTTTAATGACGTCAATAAAGACTTTGCCTCCGAGGTTCGGAATGTTCGTTTAGGATTGTGCACCGATGGTTTTCAAGTATTTGGGATTTCCGGAAATCGTACTCTTCGTGGCCCGTGATTTTGACTCCTTACAACCTTCCACCGTCGATGTGCATGAAATCTCGAGTTTATGTTCTTAACGGTTATCGTTCCTGGACCGACCAGCCCAAAGCGAGAAAATCGACGTGTTCCTTCACCGCTTGTGAAAGAGTTGCAAGATTTATGGAACAATGGGGTGGTTACATACGACGTTTCCACCAAGACAAATTTTGTCATGCGAGTTGCCCTTTTATGGATTTCGTTAGTGATTTCCCCGCATATAGCATGTTGTCGGTTGGAGCACACACGGTAAGTACGCTTGTCCATATTGTATGGGGGATACAAATGCATTTCAATTGCGAAATGGAGGTAAGACATCGTGGTTTGATTTGTCATCGTCGTTTCTTGGATAAGTCATCACCATTAAGGAAAGACAAAAAAATTTCATTAGAGGCAAAATGGTCATAATCGATGATCCGCCCGCTTTGCTGCTCGGTGAAGAAATTTTGGCGAAATTGAATCGTTTGGCTTGATGAAGGTGACAGAAATCGGCGCCGAATCGTGAATGGGCGGATAGCTAAGAATTCGGGATGGAGGAAGAAAAGCATATTCGGGACTTGCCGTATTGGAAGACAAACTTGATCCGCCACAACTTAGATGTCATGCACATCGAAAAAATGTGTTTGACAACATTTTCAACACTATTATGTGTGTACCGGGCAAGAGTAAGGACAATGCAAAATCGAGGCAAGATATTCGTGAATATTGTCACCGACCTTCTCTACACATTGATTCGGCGACAAATACTTACGTCCTTGGGTGCTATGCTCTTGATACATCAAGAAGACAAAAATTGTGCGAGTGGGTTGAAAAGTTGCGTTTTCTCGATGGTTACGCATCGAATCTTGGTCGATGTGTAGATCCAAAGAAAGCTGCGAATGTTCGGCATGAAGAGCCATGATTGTCATATATTCATGCAACGGTTGATACCAATTGCATTCAGAGAACTTCTCCCAAACCCGGTTTGGGTTGCAATTAGCGAATTAAGCCTATTTTTCCGGTCCCTTCATGCGAAATGTGTCAAGTATCAAGATATGGAGGTCTTAGAGTCCGAAATTCCAAAAATCATTTGCAAGTTGGAAAAAATTTTCCTCCAAGCTTATTTGACTCTATGGAACACCTACCAATCCACTTGGCCTACGAGGCCCGTCTAGCCGGTCCCGTTCAATTTCGATGGATGTATCCATTTGAGAGGTACTATCTTGAGCCCTTGATATTATTTTCCCATTCAATAGGTTTTATATCAACATTTCCTATAACATTCATATATAGGTACCTTAAACATTTGAAGAACAATGTGCGAAACAAAGCGAAGGTTGAGGGCTCCATGTGTAATGCTTATTTGGTCGAAGAGGTCACATCCTTTTGTTCTTACTACTTCGAAGATCACGTCTTTACGTTGCATGACAAAGTGCCACGTAACGACGATGGCGGTCTCGGGCCCACACCGAACTTCGTTGGCAATTTCTCAATTTTCACTTATCCTGGTCGACCCATGGGCAAGTCGAAGGCGCGGTACTTAACAGAGCAGAGTATAATGCCGCTCATTCGTACATCGCTCAATTGTCCAGAGATCGCTCCATACGTTCAGTATGTCCATCACTTTCTTTCATTAATGCAGTACATTCATTGTTCATACATTATAAATACATCCGACTTACACGTTCGTTTCTTCTAGGATATTCGTCGATGAAATCACTCAAGCAATGGGGAGTCGCAAGTTGATAGTAGTCTAGAGCACAACTTCCCCATTTGGTTTCAACAATATGTAAGGGCATTACTTTTGTACGTTATAGATTCAAATGTTTCTCCCATAACTAATGTGTCATATTGCATCTCTAATTTTGACGAATAGGCTCGGAATTCTATAGTTGACGAGACGCTCGTTGATCTTTCTGTTGGTCCTAGTCGATCATGTACTGTCTACCCTGGTTACCTTGTTAATGGGTATAAGTTCCACTCCGCAACATATGACGTTAATAGATCAACGCAGAGCAGCGGTGTTTTGGTGAAGGGTTCAAACTACGCTGATGTTTCCCATAACTATTATGGAGTACTGCAAGAGGTTGTGGAGATTGAGTATACCGGCCTCAAACGTGTGGTCTTGTTTAAGTGCGAATGGTATGACCCTACACCGAATCATGGTGTGAGGACTCACCCAACACTTCAATTGGTAGAGGTTCAACGAAGTCGACGATATAACAACTACGAGCCATTTGTACTGGCAATGCAAGCCACTCAAGTCTATTACCTTTCGTACCCTTCTATGCGGAACGATCGACAAGAATGGCTAGCGCTTTTGTTCTTTGTCACCAAAATTGGCCGACGAGGAAACTAGCAAAGACGATAATGACCAGGGCTCGGCAGAGATTGCTTTCCAAGATGGGATGCCCACCACGTGCGTAGTCGATGATGCGACGCCGATATCAACAATCTGGATGTTCCGATCGGGACTCGATTCATTGTTGAAGCGGGTCCAAGCGATGAAGTTTATAGTGGAGATGAATCAGAAGAAGAATCATCACCTTCTACTCATGAGAGTGAATTTGAAACGGATGATAGCGAATAAAGTTTGTATATGATATGTCAACGACCAATAATGTAGTTACTTTTATTTGCACGGATTTTGTTCTTATTTAGTCCAATAATATAGACTGAATTTCTACTTATTGTATGCCCTTCTTTTATGATGTTTTACTCGTGAATATTGTTAGGTATCATGGCCGGACGTGGTCGTAGAGGATGTCGAGGTTTGCCATTAGGAGGCCGTCGTCCAGGAGGCATAGATGCGGCACCGACATCCGGCGGCGACATACCACCGGCCCTCGTGGTCGTGCCACACGAGGGTCCATCTAGGTCGTGGCGGTCGAGGTCGTGGTTCGATACCCGCAGATCGATTCCGACCGCTCGGTCTCTCGAGCAAGATACGGCGCAGCGTCACCTTCCCCTTCCATACCGTCGGGTCGTATGTACCATCTTCGTCGTCATCAAGGACTATGCCTACTACACACTCCCCACACCTTCTCCGACATCAATGACTCCTTTACCCACGAGGCCCGCACCCCAGCCCACAAGCATCACCGGCAAAGCATCCCGAGAGGAAGACGTAAGAGCGGGGTTGGAGGTGACAGCCCTCCGCGGCCACCTCGGAGGCCGGGGATGGAGGCCCCTCGCGTGCGGGGATCCCTATCACTCGATTGCCAATGATACGTAAGTTTGCGTTTGACTTTTATATGTCAATTTCAATATGGATGTCAAATATTGAAGAAGTAGTTAAGGTGATATGCATGTTCATGAAACACGGGGAGTTGCATCCTTCGCACTTATGTGCACGGAGGATGACAAAAGTTTTTAAACGATGGATGATTCTGAAGGGTATTGTTGGAAGTCCGTACCGCCTCGCCTCATAAAGACCAATGCGGCGACAATGGAAGGTAAACAAGACTACCATGTGCCTTATGATTTATACTATTTTCTCAAATAAGTGCTAACAGTAGCAATCGCCAATTTGTAGATATATTTTAGATGGGATGATGCGCTTCCCGAGGATCTCGTGCGAGCGGCGTACGACGAAGCTTGCGAGCACGAGGTACACCGCGTTGATGCACAAGTTGAAGAAGAATCGGGTGCAGCCAGTTTATGTTACAGATGAGGCATGGAGGAGATACTTGCAGTACTGGGAGAGCGAGGACTTCCAGGCTAGGTCTAGGCAAGCGACGGAGAATAGGAACACTGAGGTCGAAGGCCCTAGGACTGGACCCTCGAAGCACGGTGGTGGTTCCGTGTCATTTGCGACTACCCAAGAAAGATTGGTTAGTTTTTTTTAACATCTAGGATATTTTGTACATTTATACTCTTGTTCACTATGCTTGGTCCTGCACGCAGGCTGATTCATCCGAGACGCCACCGTCGGTGAATGATTTGTACTTGCATCTCCACACCGTTAATCACGACAGGACGACATTCATCGATACTAGATCAGAGCGGTTCTATGTAAGTATAGAAATGAAATGTAAAATATTAGTAAGTCTTTCACTTACCCCATATCATGTACTTTGTTTGTTGTGCATATATGCAGGATAGGCTCCAGAGCAGACGTCAGGAGCTGACCTAGGCTACACCGGAGCAATCGGTGGATGATGAGGCGGTGTACCTCAATGTGGCGGGTGAGTCTTCCAAAGGACGTGTCTACGGACTCGGGTCCGTAGGGAGAAAGAAGAGGAGATACGGAACTCCTGGTGCTAGCACGTCGCAGACGCCGGATGTGGTGCCGCGGGCGAGTTCGATGTCGTTGCGGAGCAACTACGAAAGGTTATGAACTTCATGCAACGAGCGTCTTGGGATGGACATGGACGAAATAGACCTAGCTCGGCACCAACCACCACCACCGCCACCACCACCGCCACCTCATGACCAAAGCAACACCGCCGCAAATAGATCCGGTCGATCCACCCCAACAAGGGGACAATGTTGGGCGTGAGACGTAAGCGTGGCTCTCGAGAGATGAGCGGGTTGGTGATACATAGGTACTTCACTTGTTGTTTGTTTCAAATGCTTAGATTAAACGTTTTATAGTGTAGACAACTTTAGAAATTCATCGAATTACTTTATGATTCACACTTCTTTTTGTGCATTTTTAGGTCGATGTTCCATATTTTATCGTGGATTTTATTTTTTTCCCTTTTGCTCCCCCAATTCTTTTTTTTGTTTTTAAGTAAAATATACTATAAGTACGAATGTTTGAATTAATCCATGGGAGAAGAAAACATCTTTGTTGTTGTGTGCAAATCTTATGCGCGTTGCAGTTCTCTCGAGTGCTATGATGAAGAAAGTGGTAGAATCGACAGGAGCGACATCTTCATGCAATAGCAAATGAATTTGGGAAGTCGATAAAGGGTCGTTTTTCGGTCATCGTGATTACGCACATGTAGGCTCTTCTTCTTCTATTATGGCATGTCCGTAGAAGAAGAATAGCCTACATGTTCTCAACATAGATGATGGAAAAACGACCCTTTATCGATTTCCCAAATTCATTTGCTATGGCATGAAGATGTTGCTCCCCGTCGATTCTACCACTTTCTTCATCATAGCACTCGAGAGAACTCGCAACGCATAAGATTTGCACACACACAACAAAGATGTTTTCTTCTCCCATGGATTAATTTCGTAAAACATACGGTACTTATAGTATATTTTACTTAAACTGAGGTTAAAAAATTTATTTTGGGGAGGATAATGTATTAAAAATAAAATCCATGATAACTTATGCATCAATCGGGCGTCCAAGCCAACTAAGATATACGAGAGGATAAATGGACAATGAATTTACTGCGGACGATGGTGGTTTGTTGAAGCGATGTAGTAGAAGGTTCCGATGATGAAGTTCCTTTATTTTTATTTTTCCTGTTTTTCGGAAAGGCGGGTTTTAGTTTTTCCTATCGTTCTCGAGGGAATGGGTTCATTGCTTTTGACGATGAGCATGTTGTAGACGATTTGTTTCATTTGCATGTTAAACTCATTCTTTTTTTGGTGGTGGTGATTTTGGTCCTTATAGGACTCGGGTCTCGGAGGTAGGCGTGGTGGGTATAGTGGAGGCAAGTGAGCTTGGTGGGGGTTATGGAGGCTTTGGGGGCGTGGCTTAGGTGCTTATCGAGGTGAATCTTCTCTTGGCTATTCTATTTTAATTAGCGATCGAATCACTTCCTTTCAATAGTTTGTCGTGTAGACTTTTTAAGTTACTTGATTTACATATTGTTGGTGGTTTACTTTGTTTCAAACACTAGTATATTATAGTTAAAACCAAGTTTTTGGTGGTTTTATAGTGATCTCCTATTGCTCCTTCTAAAAAATCAAATTTCTTCTTTTTGTAGATCTTGAATTTTGGAATGTGTTTCTTCTTCCTTATGTTAAAACCAAGTTATTGGTGGTTTTATAGTGATAAGAATTCCAATATGACCGGTTATAGCCGTTCTAGGAATCCAGGAAATCAAAAATTCAAATTTAAAGCTTGATTTCCAAAAGTCAAAAAGCCCCGCGTAAGTGGCCAATTAGCGCTAATATTGGAATTAGCGCGCTAACCGCAGGACCTCAAACTAATTAATTTATCCCTTTGTGTTAGCGACCCTTAAACTCGTCCAGACCTAACCATCCCTTATAAAACATGTTATACATGTTTTACAACTCAACTTACATGATAGGTCCATCTTATAGAAACATTGTTCGCCATCTCCTATGCGTAGGAAAATAGCAACATTGACACCAACTTCGATCTGCGATTTGCATTTGCTTGATGATCATGTTTTTTGGAAGCATTCTTATTCAACATTGTATGGTTTTTTTCCGTTCTTCATTGCTTTTCTTGAATCCCAATTTGGTTTTTTTTTTTTTTTTGAGTAGGAACACATGGCTTGTCGCCTTTGGAGCACACAAGAGTTTAGATTGGGTGAGAGGATGAGTTCTAGAATCATACTTACATGATAGGTTTGTGCTTAACTTTTAGTTTTTCCCTTTTAGCATTCTTGCACTTATGCCATTCTTCTCTTTGTAGATCTTGCATTTTTGAATGTGTTTCGTCTTCCTTATGTTAAAACCAAGTTTGTGGTGGTTTTATAGTGATAGGAATTCCAATATGACCGTTTATAGCCGTTCTAGGAATCCAGGAAATCAAAAATTCAAATTTAAAGCTTGATTTCCAAAAGTCAAAATATATCGCGAGTGGCTAATTAGCGCGCTAATATCTGGAATTAGCGCGCTAAGCTCATGGGACCTCAAACTAATTAATCTCTCTTTTGCCTACTTCTTTCGGTGCATACTCACCGGTTGTTGCCCTCGAGATGGAGATTCAGAAATGCTTCAAAGCTGCGTTTTACTTATTAGATGAAGTCCTTTTTGTGTATGCATCTCTAATTTTGGACCGTTTGTGAGTGTTCTTTTTTTTTTTTGCTTGTTGAACGATAGGATTGGTTGGTTTTTGTGTATACTTCCAAATTTTGGAGCTTTTGTAATACATGACAACTTTCCGTGGATATATAAATTTTGGGCTAATTTTGAGTTTCACATTTTTTCTTTCTCTTTTGAATTTTTGTTGATATATATTTTTGATGTATGGATGCGCAATTTGGCTTCTTTGGGGGATGTTAGCACCCTCAAGGAGTTGTTGGAGGGTGCGGCGATGGAGTATGTCATATCGGGTTGTATTTTGATTTTTTAGGTTGGAGAATCGATCGGCTTATTTATCCGTGCCATATTTAAACAAAACGAGAAAATTAGAGACGGATTAGCAACGGAATTCAAATTTTCCGTTGCTATTCCGTCTCTAATTTTCCAGAAATATTTCTATCAATCACAAACGGATCAGAGACGGAAATATTAATTCCGTCTCTGATTCCGTCTCTAATTAGCAACGGAATCGAGAGCGGAATCGAAACGGAATAATCCGTCTCGATTCCGTTTTAATTAGAGACGGAATCGAGACGGACTCTTTGCATTCCGTCTCGATTCCGTCTCGATTCCGTTGCGATTAGAAACGGAATCGAGACGGAATTCATAAATTTATTAATTCCGTCTCTGATTCCGTTGCTAATCAGCAACGGAATCAGAGACGGAATGCAATTACAAATGTACCATTTCGAAATAAAATCCATTTATGTTCCGTCTCTGTTCCGTTTCTAATTTCCGTCTCTAAATCCGTCTCTAATCGAAACGGATAATTTCAAAATCTCTATTCCGTCTCTAATCGAAACGGAATCCATTTTCCGTTTCTGATCGTATCAGCGACGACGTTTTCAGAGACGGAACGCGTTCCGTCTCTGTTCCGTTTCTGATTTCATTCAGAGACGGAATTTTCGCAAATCAGAAACGGAAAATTCCGTTTCTGATTTGCGATTTTTTTGTAGTGTACTTACGTCTCATGTCAGTACACATCTCGAAATATGTTGCCACTCACGTCTAGACACCTATACATAAGTAGGAGTGACTTATTAGTCTACACATATATGATATACTAAGAAATCATCATATAAATATAACATATACCTCGGATATGTGCATCGGTATGTGCACATATCACAGTGCAGGTCCCACATCATAGGTTGGTAATCCTGATTATAGATAATAAATGAGATTAAAAATTTGGGTTGTGACATTAATATATATTGATTTTAATCATGATCTTTGTATTGCATGCATAGTCTAGAATGTATATTGTGAGATATGGTTTCATTATCTATTTGAAGTAGTAACTAGGATTGTTTGAATGACAAACAACGTTTAAATATCCTAAGTGAATTTGAGATCTAAGTCTTGTGTTGAAGTGGCTTTCAAAAAATGTTAGATTTAGTAAATCGAAGTGCTTAAAAAGTTTAATGAGGTTCTATCGCATTAAGTTACAGTCGTTTTATGTAAATAAAGTGGTTACCTCTCAATAGAATTTGAACGTGGCTTTTTCACCTGTGTAAGGGACGAAAATGGCTAGCTAAAGACTTTTTACTTGCTTATGATTATAGTTTAATTATCTATCTTACTTTATAAGTATGCTCATGACTATATAGATTAGATTTACATGTTTAGAATGCAAAACAAGTTTATGTTTCATTGTTCAGGAGATTTGTTTAGATGTTTATTTATTAATTTAATATATTTGATTGATTGTGAATTTGGATTGTGTTAATTAGTTAAGATAATATAGTTGGTTAAGTATAATTATATAATAGTTAATTATTAGTTAGTAAATTACTATTATTAAAAATAAAAAATAATAATGATAATAATAATACAAACTTTAAAAAGTCATTTTTCTTAGAGAAGTTTGATAAATCCGTGTGGAGATGATTCTCACTTATCATTACTACAAAATAATTAAAATATAATATAAAATGAGAAATTAGAGAGAAAGAGAAAGCAATGAGAGTTGAAGACGAGCAACGATAGATAAGGAAGAAAGGGGTTTTGAGTTTAACCCATTTTGATGTCACATTGATTGAAATATTTTGTAATGACAATTTATATATTTGCCCTTTCAGATTTATCTATTTCTTTGTAATCCAACGACCTTCCAAGGTTATTTGTCAAATTCTTTTATTTTTTATGATTATCTCTTAATTTTTAATCCAAATTAAACCTTAAAAAATACTTCAATTTCGTTAAAAATTGAAAAAAATACTCATGCTTTCTGAAACATACAAATATCGTGTTTCGACTTCAACTTAACCTTATTTTGCTACAAGTGTATAATACACCAACTAGGCACTCGACACGCTAAAATAATATTTTTGACTTATGATCTTCGGATTGTAATGCGTGGTTCCCACCTCGGATATCCAAACTCCAATTAAAATCCGAATTCACTTAATAAGCATCCTTATCTAATTTATAAAATTCTCGGATTTCATAGCTATATATGAGTTTTTTTTATTAGTCGAATACACCTTGATCTAACCATATTTTGGTAAATTCATATTGAGAATATATATACAGATGATTAATTTGGATATTATGCTTGTTTGGCAATAATATATAGTATATATATATATATATATATATATATATATATATTTGAATTTAAAATGGGTTGTACATGCTATGCACCGCAAATTCATTGCCTAATTTTGGCAATAGCACGTTATAATGATGATGTTGATGAAGGTGATCAGCCTCAAGGCAATTAATAGCTTAAGTTTAAGAGACCAAATTTTTCAATATTCCTATACTTTTTGATAAATTAATACTTACCTTGTTGGATTTTCAAAAAATGACATGACACGTGACTCTTGACATTCTTTACATGAAAGACTTATTTTTAAATCAAAATATTTCACATCATGGGTGATTTATTCATAACTATTCTATCATATATTTTCATAAATAACGATTCATGAATGGTCCATTACATTGTCTATACTAATGCAATATACGTAGTAATGTTAGGAAATAATTTTTCGCACAATAATGTATTGATAAACATGATCCAATTAAGTGTCCAGTTTGCTTAGTCTAAACAATGTAAATTACGTTAGAGTTTTTTTGAAAGGAAAATTACGTTACAATTTACATAAATAATTTTTGAGAGTATATACTTACGTGACTGGGCTTCACGCTGCTTAATTACCAATAATGTCGGTAGCAGCGTTAATTAGCTTGAAGTGGCATATAATATTTTATGACCTTTCTAGTCAGCCGATACTTCAGTTGTCCCTTATGTTTTGTTTGCATTAAACTCAATAAAGAATAATTAAGACATTGAAGTATTTTATATGCAATTAAACATATCTATCTTTAAGTAACAGTATGTTTTGAAACATTATTCAAATTAATAAATAGCCTAATCATGCTATAAATAAAGAAACAAATGATTGATTAAGAAAGAAGCAGACGTGGCTTCATGCATGTATGATAATATATGTAACGATATGTCCGCATGATATATAGCTAATTAACTATATACATGTATTTCTCAATCAAATTTAAAACACATTACTTTGTCATGTGTAATCATCATTTTATTTCTGATAATGATTTTCTTATATGATTCAAGATTTATGTTTATGTTAGTTGTCAAAGTGACCTAACAAGTGACCTAACATTTGTTAAATGCAACAAGTTTAAAAAAATATTGTGTTTATATTATGGTTATAATATGTTGTTTATATTATAGAGATGCGTTTAATCACCAAAGTGATCCAACTAAATGATTTAAACATTAAATTATATAAATTTCATATATGTTGCGTTTTTCATTGATTTTATGATGATTATTAGAAATTTGATTTAACCCAATGGTAAATTATTTTTTGATAATTTATGATTAATATGATTTAATAGATATAGTTCTGTTAATGATAATTAATAACAATGAAGCCAAAGGTACCTCTTCTTCTTGATTTTTTGAATGATTACTAAAACATTGCCAAAAGGAGGATATGAACAAATATTTTATGATATATGTAATAATAATAATTACTAAAATATTATGGTTGACCCAAATGTACACCATATTTTAGTAATGTATGAAGATCTTATGACAAATTAAAAATGGAATAGAGTATATTATGTTGTCCTAAAGGAAAAACATTATAGTATATTGAGTTATACTAAAGGAAAAACATTACTACCAATCTTATGAATGATTCATACAGGTATACGTGGATAGTTTGACACTCAATATCTATCTAGTGAATATTATGATAGATATGATTGAATTATACAGTGTCCTTGTCCATTTGCGAAACTCCTTGAATGACATGATATTTGTTCTCAATACATAATACCTAATATATACCTCAGTAGAATGATGTAGCAGAATGGTGTAACCAAACATTAATTAATTGAAATGGTTAGGGGTACGCCAAGTAATTCTACATTCCCTAAATTATCGTTAAGGAAGATCCTAAAGAATGTTGTATATTTATTAAATAAGGTTCATAACAAGTCGGTTTTTAAAACTTCTTTTGAGTTTTGGACTAGAAGGAAACCTAACTTAACATTTACACATTTGAGATTTTTATTAAATGCTAGAATTTATAAACCACAAGAAAATAAATTGGGTTTCAAAATGATTTGTGGTTACTTACCCTACAAAGTCGAATGTCTATAAAATTTAATGTTCTAATCATTGGATAATGATTGTTGAAACTTCAAAATTTCAAGGTCATCATAAATGGTGAAATCAGGGGGAGTGACAATCGACAAAAAGTGAAAATAAAAGATTTAAGTTGCGCAATATGTCCCATTACCCGTAACTTTTAATAAAGTAGTAGTTGCCCTAGTAGTGCTTCTCATGAAGATAATATTGAGATCATTATCAATACACCTACTTATAATTCAAGGGAATTAATATTTCAAACATATCATAGTAAGAACTTTATTGTACCTGATGATCTTATTTGTGTACTTATAGGAATACAACTATAATATAAAATAAATATTAAATACCCAATTTCTTATGATAAAGCCATCAAAGTGATGGTTATATGAAACGGATTGATGTCATACACAATGAGTATTTAATCAATGGCACAAAATAAAGTCTAGCAATCTAACGCTAGACTTGTAAATTAAGAATTACGCCAAATGAATGTAAAACTGATTTTAAGAGAGTTTAGGTGAAGAAGACTATATTAATCAATATAAAAGAATGTATAGTAGAATGAAATGAATATCGTGTATGCAAATGTAAGAAGTCAATATATGAATAAAAATAGCTCTCGTCAATAGTATATTAAGAACATTTAAATATTTAGCAAAATTTTATGGTTGCAAATCCCTTAACCGTGACGACCCCAATCCCCGAGGCCGCCATGTAGAGCGTCGCGGCCCCGCTGCCCTGTCGCTTCATTGACCTACTGAGTCCCACGAGCCATTGATGTTAGTTGTCGCGTCATTACTCCTCGATATGCGTGTTAATTCATTCCATTCATGAATTACTTTAGTTCGACAATTGAATCACTTTTAACATTAAATTAGCGAAAGTCTTATATTAGAGTAAGTAAAACAAATAAGTTCATCATCATATAAAGCATCATTCATAAGAGCATGTCCTACTGTGGAAAACTCGAGAAAATACTAATAACCAGAAATATATACAAATACAGTGTCTCTTCAGTCTCCCAATACCCAAAAGTAAAGCAAAATATCAAAATAACACATACTAGAAGGTCCTCAATCGCGGGCAATTAGATGAAGTCGCCAAGAATTCCAGTCTCCCTACTAGTACTGGGATCTGCACTCAACCATCATAAAACGGCAGATGGAGAGTACAGTTAGTAAGATTTTAAAAGAAGTACACCGAGCATTTATAAGAAAGCAAATGGATATCAATAATCATGCGGAAACTAAACAAGCAACTGTGGTACAATCATCACATGAATAGGTAACACGAGAGAGAAACAAAATGTGTGCTCGTCCCAGTCAAACTAAACTGCACTTTCGACCCCAGGTTCCTTTCAGTGGGTGCCTCAACTTCCTTTCAACTGGTTCCTTATAGTGCTTGTTCGACACGTTCACCTTAGTGCAACTCGAGTTGTAATTCACCGAGTGCCTTATAACACATGCTACAACTTAGTATGCCATAAGTACACTACAAATATTAGGTGGGAGTAACTCAACCACCAACCGAAATGTATCATTGAATAGAGTACAATAACAAGGAATAGGAAATCAGCGATGAAAAAAGTAAACCCTCAATAACTTTCAAATGGATTCTTATGTATCTATAAATGCACTTCGGAGTCCTGCTTATGTCTCGAGATATGCGACCGACTCCCACTATAGTTTCCTACATCCCTGGAGTCAAATAAAACCATTTTAAGTGAGTTAGAGGCAAATTAATTGATTTTATTTTGTGAGAGCAAAAAATAAAATTTTATTCCAATTTTTATTATGGCAAACTTTTTGAGTTAACCGAGGTATCAAATGCTCGAAATAATTGCAAAAACCCTTTTCTAATCCATTTTCTATTTTCTTATATTTTTATGATTTTCCTAGATTTTTTGTATTTTACTTCATTTAAATTTGTTTCAAATATTTTTTTATAATTTATATCATTTAATTAGTGGGGTGGGTCCCTAGACTGAGTCTGATCCGGTCCAACTGGGTCGGTCTAACCCGATCCGGAACATCTGGGTCAGTCTGACCTGGTTCGGACCAGAGGTCGCATGCATGTACGCCTCCCCTCCCCTAATTTTTTCTTCCCAAACAAAGATTTCGTCTTTGTTTCTCCTTTTTTTTCTTTTCTACTATTTCTCTTCAACAACTAAAACAACATCATCAACAATATTCCAACACCATTAATACCTCATTTTCTCTAACATTTAACAATAATCAACTATCACAATTAAAACCCCATTCAAGCTTCATTTTAATGAAAAATTGAAAGAATGTAGAGATGCTCACCTTGATTACTTGTTTGCTTGATTAACTCACTTCAAAAATCTCCAAGGATCTCCTAAAATCTCACATTCTTAATTAATCAACTCCTCTTAAGAGTTTTTACTCTTCATATAGATACACAATCTCTTTCTATGTTGAAAAGGGTTAGAGAAAAAGGGAACGTGGGAAGGGTGTGAGGAATGAGTGGTAAACCTTATTTTAAGAGTATTAGGTGTATAGGTGGCATGTTCTTATTTTCTTCTCATTAGACACAAAATTTTAGCATTGTTCAATTATCTTCAGTTACTCAGTGTCCCGCTCCACAACACGCATAACGAGGCATCTCATGGTTGTCAATTTCGATCAACTAGCCTAGACTGCGAGTTTAGCATTAATATTTTGTCACATTTAATTAATTTGATCATCAAATTATTTTCCCGACCAAGTATACCCACATTTCGCTTGCTCAGTACCTATATTGACTTACTTTTCAAGGCGAATACTCGTTACACTATCTAGCTTGATTCAATGATATAAATACACACATGTGATGTTAGTTAAAATAATTTAATATACAACATCACAAATAGGTAACACATTATGCAAAAATCACTATTTACCTAGTCAGGTGTGCCTTGACCTATTCGAGGCATCCATGCAGAACAGAGCTGGCGTGCGAGTATGAAAATAGTCAATAATAATAGCATAATTAAAATTGGGCCATTATAACTCTTCCCAACTAGAAAAGAAATTTCGTCACGAAATTCTAAATACATTGAAGTGTCGTACCATGAAATAGTTGAGGGTAACCTCCCGCATAGTAGACTCGAGCTGTCACATGTGTCCCTTAGTAACATGGTGCTGCTAATGAGCCAACACCTTAGGGGTCTCCCTGTTTCTAAGAGTCTGAATCATACAATCCACAATCGTCGTCAATCGCTCCTTGTACATCGTGTCATGTCGAATCTCAATCTGTCTCAAGTCAACCATCGGTCTCGATCCTGACCTAGCTAGCCTCAAAATCGATATACGAAATGTAGGATGAACCCCAGCTAACTCTAATGGAAAGTCTAATTTGTAAGCCACACTGCTAACTTGTGCTTGCGACTCTGAACGGTCCTATATATCTCGGCATCAGTTTCCCTTTTATCCTAAATCTCGGATGGCCCTTCCAAGGGGAAACCATCAGATAAACCATGTCGCCTACTTCATAGCTTAGACCCTCGTGATACTTATCTATATATTTCTTCTGTCTCTCATGTGCCACCTAAAGTCTTTATCAAATCTGCCTAATTTTCTCTATGTAATCGACAACTATCTCTAGCCCAATTGCCATAGTATCCTCAGCCACTGCCCAATACGTAGATGATCTGCATGGCCTACTTATTTACATATTTCTTCTATCCTCAGCTTTCATCCTTGGCCACCGAAAAAATTGCCTCAAAACATGATACATCTTGGTCCGGCTAAGATGAACTGTGTAGCATGACCTGTGTGCGTCCTCTAGAATCTCGTCTTGTTTCTCTTGAACTGCGGGTATCCACAATCTCCATCAGTGTCTCAAACACAAGTCTATCGACTCTGCCTAATCTGTACACTCCAGATCATGAGCTAGATCACTGAACCGCTCAAAGAGCCCATCAGTCCTCTGACATTCAGCAACCCACTCAATAGATACAATTGTGACTCTCATCTGAGATCAAATGTGCGTCTCGATCATGGTAAAAACCTCTATCATGCACATAACTGACTTCACCAACAATAAGCCATGCTTGTGTGTCATATGTCGTACCACCGTCTGACTATCAATACCGCTCTTACTCAATGTGTCAGCTACAATGTTCACTTTCCCTGAGTGATACTCAATAGCGAAGTCGTAGTCCTTCAGTAACTCAAGCCATTTCCTTTGTCGCATGTTCAAGTCTCTTTAAGTGAGAATGTATCTCAGACTCTGATGATCGGTGAATAGTACAAATTAATCTCCGTAGAAATAATGATGCCAAGCCTTTAGAGCAAAAACAACTATTGCAAGCTCCAAGACATGTAATGGATAGTTTCCCTCATAGGATCTCAATCACCGGGACAAGTAAGCTACTTGTCTGCCCCCTTGCATTAAAAGACATCCAAGTTTAATGCCCAATGCATCCATATACACTGACAAGCTCTTCCCCGGCATTAGCAATATCAACACTAGTGTAGACGTCAAACTCCTCTTCAACTCCCAGAAAGTCTTCTCATATTCCTCTGACCAATCAAGTCTAACATCCATTTTAGTTAGTCTAGTCATCGGTGCTGCGATTGAAGAAAAACCCTTTACGAATCGATGGTAATACCCTGCTAGCCTCAAAAAACTTCGAATGTCCGAAACGGACTCAGGCGTCTTCCCTTTAGTGATAGCCCTGATCTTCTTTGAATCCACAGAGATACCCTGATCGCTAATGACACATCCAAGAAATCTCACTACACTCAGATAGAAATCACATTTAATGAACTTTGCGCATAGTCTATGCTATTTCAATGTCGTCGAAAATACTCTAAGAAGATTGTCGTGCTCCTCACGAGCTTTGTTGTAAATCAACATATCGTCGATAAAGACTATGACAAATCGATCTAAGTAAGGTCTCAAAACCTTGCGCATCAAGTCCATGAAGATATTAGTCAGTCCAAAAGGCATGACTGTAAACTTAATTAAACAATCAATGTCTTATACCGAAAGCGGTCTTCTTAATATCCTCTCTCGAATCCTCAACTGATAATAGCCTACGTAGATCAATCTTCGAGAAGAACTTAGTGCTTGCCAATTGATCGAAAAGATCATCGATTCAGGGGAGTGGGTAACGGTTCCTAACTGTTACCAGATTCGACTTCCTATAGTCCACACACATCCTCATTGAACCATCCTTCTTCATCACAAATAACATTTGAGCTCCCCAAGGTGACATGAAGGGGTGAATGAAACCCTTCTATGAAGTCATCTAGCTGCCTCTTGGCCTCCTCATGCTCTGACGGTGACATCCGATAATGTCTACTAGCGATCGGCTGAGTCCCTGGTATCATCTCAATGATGAACTCAATCGGTCGTAATGGTGGAAATCTTGGTAAATCATCTGGAAATATGTCAACAAAGTCTCGGACTACTGTAACACACTCAAACCTAACCTCCAACTCAAATATAGTTGCAAATGCCTCCATTTCATAAGTCGTAGCTAGTCAGCCTCTAATACTGGGTAGTACAATCGCGACTCTGGTAAATATGAACTCTAGAATCCCTAGAACTCAAAACGTGAGGTTTTCTGGAAGCAATCTAGCTGAGCATGATATGCAGCCAACTAGTCCATCCCCAAAAATGCATCAAACTCGAGGTACTATAGGACTTGTAAGTCTATAGGCAACTGATGCCCCTCTACCTCTATCGTGCCATCTCGACATATCCGGTTAAGGAATATATTATCCCCAGCGGCCGTACTGAGGACAAGGTGTATGTCTAGCTTCTATGATGTTAACCCTAACTCTCGTATCATGCGTCCAGCAATAAATGATAATGTGGTACCAGAATCTATCATAACATGCATTGGTATACCCATAATAGATAACGTACCATCGACGAGCTATCTAGTCGCATCTCTGTCCGACTCCGCGACTGCATGTGCTTTCACCCTAGCCTAACCCTTTTGTGCTCTTGGTAATGTCGGTGGTCCCCTACAATCAGCCTTCAAGTGTCCCCTCTGACCATAATGATGACATTGATGTTTCTCCTGCCTCTCATCCTACCTGTTTTTGAATTTCTAACCCTATCCTTGGTCTTTCAGACCCCTATCACGGCCCCCCTGATCTCTATCTTAATGGTATTGTTGTAGTTGTTGTCTCTACTGCTATATCGTTGCAGGTGTTAAGGCAAGCGTCTGCTGCCTATCCTAATATTGAAGCTGGTTGTCCCTGTGATTACCCCTACGCTCCCCATCTCGTCAATCATCTCGGCGACCCCTGTTAGAATGATTTATTTGTCTCCTCGGTGTTCGATCCTATCGAGAACCGTGACCTGCCTGTACTACAATGCCTCTTGCATGCCTGCCCTCTCTCTTCAATAGTAGTGTCTCATAAGATAATGCTCGATTGTACACGTCCTAAAGAGTAGTAACCCATTTCGAGACTATCACGTCAGCAATCTACTAATCAACACAATGGATAAAATAGTAAATATAAAGCCTTTCGTGCTTGTAACATCCATCGAGAACTGTAACATGTATCCGTACTGCTCCATGTACTGCATCAATAAGCGATTACCTTATGTTAGGGCAAGAAAATCCTCCCTCAACCTCAGTCTCACCTGCATGGGAATGAACTCGTCGTAGGACAACTCTTGAAACTCCACCATGTTGCTCGCTCCGGGTGGGTATCCAGATAAGTTGTCCACAAGACTGCTGCATGGCCTCTCAAACACGCTCTGGATAAACGTGTCTGAATGTTGTCTTCATTCTACATCCGCTTATGGAAAAACTAATGTAAGACTATCTACTTCCCTACCACCTTAGGGACTCCACCTCCGTAGAAATATCCCAGCTGAAACTTCATAAACTCTCTAACAACCTTCGCCTTCTAGGTCAAGACGAATACGGAAGTACCAACAACTATAGAAGTGGTCGGCTTCTCGGTAGTCATAGGTAGGGGCGTAAGAGTCAAAGTCTCTAATGGTATCACAATTGCTGGCAAAACTCCCTAGCCTGTGTCTCTGAAACTGCTATATCAATAGACATATGTGGCGTAGTCAAGGCGATGGCTGTCTATATAATAGGTGCGACAAGAACTATGGGAGCTACTGATGCTACTATAGTGGCTACCACGGTCTGAGCCTTAAGTAATTGGAGGATCTCTGCCAACTGAGCATCACAAGTGGTAGTCGGTCGTTTATGCTCTAAGTAGAAGCATCAGTAGTAGTGGGGTCCCTAGTAGGATCACTAGTCTATCCTATCTCAAGCTGTGTAGAGGGTTGTCCGTCCATCGTGATTTGCATCGAGAAGCGTGCAGCCTCGGTATATATACGCATATAATATATCATTTACAATGTAACGTAAAATGTATGTAAACTCTAACTCTACCCGCCTCACCATCACTTCCCAACTAGAGCTCTAAGGTAAGTACATCGGGTTTCCACATCTAAGTATTTTTTTAAGTTTTATGCTCTTTCATTTAATTTCATGAGGTTCCTAGGACTCTCGCTATGATACCACCTATGACGGCCCCAATCCCCAAGACCATCACGTGGAGCATCGCGACCCTACAGCTCTGTCACTTCATTAACCTACTGAGTCCCATGTGCCATTGACCTCAGTTGTCGCGTCACTACTCCTCGATATGCATGTTAACTCATTTTGTTCAACTAGTTTATTTAGACAATTGAATCACTTTTAGCATTAAAATAGCGGAAGTCTTAAATTAGAGTAAGTAAAACAAATAAGTTCATCGTCATATAAAACATCATTCATAAAAGCATGTCCTACTGTAGAAAACCTGAAAAATACTCTGTATATAGGTGAATGTATTAAGTAGTAATATATACAAGGACATTGTCTCTCCAGTCACCCAATACCCCAAATGTACAGCAAAATATCGAAATAGCACATACAAGTGGGTCCTCAACCCAGGCAATAAGATGAATTCACCAAGAATCCCATTCCCCCTACTAATATTGGGATCTGTACTCAACCATCACAAAAAGTCAGATGGAGAGTACAGTTTGTAAGATTCCAACAGAAGTACACCGAGCATTTATAAGAAAGTAAATGAATATCAATAATAATGTTAAATAATCATGTGGAAACTAAACAGGCAACTGTGTCGCGATCATCACATGAATAGATAACACGATAGAGAAATTAAGGGTGTGCTCGTCCTGGTCAGACTAAACTGTACTTCGGACCCCAGGATCCTTTCGGTGGGTGCCCCCACTTCCTTTCACCTAGTTCCTCGCGGTGCTTGTTTGACACGTGCATCTTAGTGCAACTCGGGTTGCAATTCATCGAGTGCATGATCACACGTGCTACAACTTAGTATGTCATAAGTACACTACGAATATCAGGTGGGAGTAACTCAACCACCAACCTAAATGTATCTAAAATGAAGTACAATAACAAGAAATAGGAAATCAGCAATGGAAAAAATTAAACCCTTAGTGACTTTTGAATGGATTCTTACGTACCTCAAAATACACTTCAGATTCCCGCTCACGTCTTGAGATACGTGCCAGACTGAGAGACTATCGTTTCCTAAGTCCCTAGTGTCAAATTAAACCATTTTAAGTGATTTAGAGTAAAATTAATTGACTTTATTTTGTGAGAAAAAAAATTAAAATTTTATTCCAATTTTTATTGTGGCACATTTTTGAGTTAACTAGAGTACCAAATGCCCGAAATAATCACCAAAACCTAATCTCTAATCCATTTTCTATTTTCTTATATTTTTCTGATTTTTTTAGATTTTTTTGTAATTTTATATTTATTTTTCCATATTTTATGTATTTTATTTCTTTTAAATCTGTTTTTAAAAAAAATTATAATCTATATCATTTAATTAATGGATCCAACCAGGTCAGGCCCAAACTGGCTCGGCCAGGTCCAGGGGTCGCACACCCACACACGTGTACGTGCGCCCCTCTCTTCCCCCAATTTATTCTTCCCAAACAACAGAGACATTGTTTCTCTTTTTTTCTTTTATACTATTTCTCTTCAACAACTAAAACGACATCAATACTACAACATCATCAGTAACAACCCAACACCATTAATACCTTGTTTACTCTAACATTTAACAATAATCAACTATCACTATTAAAACCCCATTCAAGCTTTGTTTTAATAATGAAAAATTAAAAGAAAGTAGAGATGTTCACCTTGATTACTTGTTTGTTTGATCAATTCACTTCGAAAATCTCCAAGGATCTCATAAGATCTCTCACTCTCAATCAATCAACTCCTCCATGAAGTTTTACTCTTCACGTAGATACATATCTTTTTATATGTTGAAGAGAGGTAGAGAAAAAGTGAACGTGGGAGGGGTGTGAGGAATGAGTTGTAAACCTCATTTTAAATTTGTTAGATGTATAGGTGGCATGTTCTTATTTGCTCCTCATTAGACACAAAATCTTAGCCTTGTTCAATTATCTTCGGTTACCCGGTGTCCCGCACCTTAGCATGCATAATAAGGTGCACCATAGTTGCCAATTTCGATCAATTGGTCTAGACTATGAATTTATCATTAATATTTTGTCACATTTAATTAATTTGATTATCCAAATTATTTTTTTGGCATAGTGTATCCACATTTCGCTCGCTCAATACCTGTATTGACACAATTTTTTAGGCAAATACTCATTACACTATCTCGCTCGGTTCAATGATATAAATACACACATGCGATGCTAGGTAAAATAATTTAATATACGACATCGCAAATAGACAAACATCATGCAAAAATCACTATTTATCTAGTCATGCATGCCTTGACCTATCCGCGGCATCCACTCGGATCTAAGCTAGCGTCCAAATTTGAAAATAGTCCATAATAACAACATAATTAAAATTGGGCCGTTACATTAAGGAAAAGATAACCATCAAACGCATTAAGCACATATCAACATAATGGGCCTTGGTCGTAATTCCTAATGATTCTTAATTTGGGATTTGATTATGTTTAGAGTTATGTTATGAGATCTCATTTATCGTGCTAATTCTACTACTATATGTGCACACTTATGCTTAATGATGATTGTAAGTGAATTTAGTCTTTGCCACATGCATTATGTTTTATGAATCATTTAAAATGAATTAGTAATGCTCTTGGTACATGAAAATGAATATATCATATTTTGATGTATAACTGCTATGACTCGCATTGCTATTTTAAATTTATAATGATTTAAAAATGCCAAACATATACGTGCGCTGATATAGAATTATATGTGGGTCAAGTGGGGTAACCATTAAGTTGTATGTGACTCACATTTTTAAATGAAGTATGTGACAAGTGAGAGAATGTAAGACCATTATGTGTCTCATAAACTTATTTTTAATTTGCGTAACTTATGAATTACTTTAAGTATTTTTAGCTTCCTTTAGGTTACTAATTAATTTGATGGTAATTGATATTAATGTGGGAAGCTTAAAAGTTTTCTATCAAGCCTATATATAAAAGGCCACTTGTAGATACCATCAAACAATGTGTCGAATACGTTGAGGCTTATGAGGGTGATAAAGTTTGTTATAGCGCTTAAGGTATTTCAACTAAATAATTGTTTCCACGTATAATTCTCCGACTAATTATATTTGTTATGTGAAACAACGCTTACCTGTTCCCCCTGATGATGAACATTTTTGTAGTTAATTAATGACAGATATATACTAATTGCGTCATTTGCGTTCACGGGTGGAGAATGAGCTCTCATATGTCATGTCCATGGTCAACCCTGAATTGAGTGACTAGTTCTTTCTTTCTTTCTGTTTTTGTCAAATATTTTCTTTTTAAGTTTTCTGAGAGACTTCTTCAACGTCTATAGTACCTCTTTCACTTTTTTGTTATTGTTTTGGGTCTTATAATCTAATATCTTGTCAACTAATATTCAAAAAAGAAATAATGTACCTCCTCCATAGATGACCATACATCAAATTAATTATTAAGCTATCATTTAGTTGGTATGTAATATCAAAGATTTATATGGGTTTGAACATTAATTAACTTACCATTTGTGTTAATTTCTTTAAATTTTACTTTACAAAACTTACGGAAAAGTAGGCTAATCGATCAATCAATCTTAATTAAAATACTGAACAGCAACATATTTTTTTTAAAATAAAATAACCAGTTTCCTCTTCTTATGATCTTGCATTTTATATATAACATCGTAATTATTAATGTTGCTTATAAACCCTAGAAAAGACTCCAATGTTGCAGGATGACATCATTTAAACGCACCTAATCTAATTATATAGGTCAGATTCACTCCTTTAAAAAAAAGGTGAAACGCCATGCGCTATGTATGTAATGTATATATCATATATATGTTGACTAAATTTTTCCTTCCAATCTGTTATTCGCTTAGTGGAGGCAGAGAAGAATGTCTAGTACATTAGCTAGTTTTGTCGTGTCAATAAACACATTACACATAAAAGTTATTATATATTAATTATAGATTGGTTGCATATATGTATATTTATGGAGGTCTCATCCAGGGATGTTTGTAGCTGAGTGAGTTCTCAGTGCTCTTCGTCAGCGGAATATATGTTAAGCAGCAGTGACTCCCACCATCCATTTCCCTCTAATTGCATGCCGACTCCATTATAGCTAAAAGAAGGCAAAGCTTGAACATCCATATACATGTAGACTAATGTACATCATGTATACACTCAATTCAATCTAGCATTTTGTAGTAATTAAGGAACTCCACTCGAGTTGGTGTTGAGTCCATTAAAAAGGGCTTTGGGAATTTCTTTTCAAATATTTTTTCGGATAGAAAAACAAAATCCCCATTAATTAAATAAAGCTACCATCAGAGAAGTTCTCATTCAAGCATTAAAGAAAGAAGGGTACAGATGCATACACTAGAACAATTTTGATATTTAATAGAGGTTTTTAAACCTCTATTAAAGGGGGTGTTATTAAATAACATCTAATTGATAGGAGTTTTAAGAAACGTTTATGTAATATATGTATTAAAAATTAAAACATAACACATTTTCACATGACATTTAATAACACTTTATTTAATAGAGATTTTAAAACATCTATTAAAGGTCAAAAATGTTCTAGTGATACAATTAATCCTAAACGCCACTAACAAGGAGCACCTTTTCAATGGAGAAAATACTTTGAAATATACTACAATTTGACATTCATATGGCAATCTTTACTTTACCTCAATAAAATATTTTTGTATAAATAAACGAAAGAAACTCCCAAATTTGTGTGATATTCATGTGAGAGGCATTTTTCAAGAGCCAACGTTGAATATCGTCACCATTGTGGTCATCTTTGTGAGTGTCGCAGGTAGGCGTCATTTTCACTATCAAAATAATGTTCTCTTTCAATGGTGGCAATGAGTGCAGTTAGCTACGAGTCATTCGTGATTGTGAGAGACTATCAGAGCATGTGCTCCAGGCCACGATATTTTTTTTTATTTGAGAGAAATACATTGTTTCTCGACTTTGAACATATTACATGGCTATATTTAAAATAAAGTCTCATTCTTAAAACAGAAAAAAAAAATTATTTATAAAAGGGAGCGGTTTAAGGGACACCACAGCTAGTTGTTGAGCGGACCCATTACTTCTTTCATGATCGGCCTTGTCATTTTTAAACCATGAGGCAAAGCTTAAAAAATGGGGCCTTTGTACAGGTATGAATAGCATGTATTGGACTTAAAGTTAACTAATTAAGATATCTTTACACATTTTCCCTCCTCTCTCGAACTTGAGACCAACAATGAAGAGTGTACAAACGATAGCATACAAATATAAATGCGGCCAGTAACTAAAAAATAATAGCATCAAATGAAAATCAAACAAGTAAATTCAAACTAATTACTAAGGCTCTTTTTAAAGATTTGGCTATCTATTGTTTTTTTTTTTAAGATTTTTTATTATAATCTGAAGGGCATTTTTTGGGCAACATATTTTCTACTCAAACAATAAATATGAAATTAAAGGAAAAATTATTGAAATTGGTTTGAAGTAGGGATGCAAGTGGGGCGGGGAATCACCGTGAGGGACGAGGAATCCCCGCAACGGGGACGAGTATGAGAAATGCCTATATATTAATTTTATATATGTATACATACATACCATATGATAAATTATATATAGGTATATTATATATATATATATATATATTAATATTCTATGGTTTATAAATAAATAAAATATTTTTATTACCAAACTACGTTAATTATATATTTTGTTTTGAATTGCATGCAACTATATTTTCATTTTACAAATTTAGAATCAAATGAGAAAAATTGTAAAACTTTATCGTACAAATTATCAAACTACATTAACTATATGTCTATGCTAGAAATTAATATACATATGTATATTATGTGTATAAATACTATTTAAAAATAGCAATACACGTACACACACATGTGTGTGTGTGTGTGTGTTTGCCACCTTACTTTTTACAATTATTTTTTGAGAAAAATTAAATGTGGAGAAATATTTTCCCACGATGAATTTCCGCAAGGATCCCCAATGAAGAATTAAATGGGAAGAAATTTCTCCCCACGGGGATTCTCCACCCACGTGGGGAATAGACGGATACTGGGATATGGATGAAAATTCATCCCTGTATGGGGAAGGGTACACGAATGGGGGATTAATTTTTAAGTGAGGACGGGGATGTAAATGGAGTTTCCATCCCCTACACTCCCCATTTGCATCCCTAGCTAATTTGAAGTTTCGATATATTGAGGTCTACTAAGTGTAAAGAAAAAAAAAGACTCGATTTAGTATTTCTCCGATAAGCAAATGAGAGACATGAGAGACGTGTGGATCATAAATAAGAATTGAGAGATTTTCTTTTTTTGTCACAAATTTGCGAGATCTTATATGATTTTTAAGACCTAGAGAGAGAGAGAGAGAGAGAGAGAGAGAGAGAGAGAGAGAGAGAGAGAGAGAGAGAGTGTGTGTGTGTGTGTGTGTGTGTGTGATGTTGGACTGTTGGAGGGAGATATATGTACGATAGAGGATATGTGAGGATAAAAGGGTCTGCTGCACTTGTTCAGTAAGGACGCATTTTTTACTCTCTACTTAAAAAGAAGTTGAGAAATTACAAAATAACCTTAGTACATGACGAAAATAGGGACGTCCTCACATTGGGGGGCCTGGGTCGATCGCCCACTACGCCCATATGCAAAACCAGGCCTGACTTCTTTGTACCTCCATTTTGAATTTGTTTTTACTAAAAATGCCCTACTTGTTTTTTCAAGAATCCTTTCGCTCACCCCTCACCCCCACCATAACCCTCACCTAACGCCCCTAATTATCCCCGTTTCTCGGTTTTACCCATTGTAGATTACTCGTACTATACCGAAAGTCTCGTAGGAGATTTTTTCTCCAAACAAGGTTGGATCTGGTCTCGTCATGTCTTAGAAGTGAGAAACTGTCTCTCGCGAGTTTTGGACACATATGACCAATACATCTTTAAAGGTTTTGGCTGAAACCCACCGAGAACTTTAAAGAGGTCTTGGTCGCCTCCCACAGAGATTGTGAAGAAATCTTGGTCTCATTGGTGACGAAGGAGCCAACCGAAACCTTTAAAGAGGTCTCGATGGGTGTCAGTTGAGACTTTTTTAGAGATCTTAATGGGAGTCAACCGAGACCTTTTTACAAGTCTCTGCCTTATGTGTCTGAAACACGTGGGCAACAAGAACAAACAAAAAAAACTTCGAAACTCCTTAAATTACCTAAAAATGACAAAAAAAAATAACATAGTAGGTTTTGCTCATTGTCGTTAGATATTCTCGATTCCATCAAAAAATTTTGTGCCCCAAATGCGAGATTCAAGCTCCAAATCAAAGAAAATAACATCAACAACACAATTGCCTATAAAATAGCAAACCCCACCCTCCAAAAAAAAACAAATCTAGAAATCGACACAAAAGGTAGGAAATGCACTCACGACGTCGAATAGATGTGGTTTCAGATTTTGTCAAAGTTTGGTCGGAGGTGGGGAACGATTCAAGTGAGGAAAGTAGGTTCAGTGACTGATGTATAAGTGAACATGCAGGGTGTAAATGCAGGGGCGAGAATGTCATTTCGCATAAGAGCAAAAATGAGAATTTACATTAGGACAACAAGAGGACTCTATATATAAATTTAGCCGTTTCCTTTATGAAGTTTTGAACAATTTGACGCCTATGTTGGAGTGTGTAATCCCACATCCACTACAAAAAATTGTGATTTAGCAATGGAAAGGGAACAACAATGGAATAAAAACGGATTAGCAATGGAATACCAACGGAAATAAAATCAAAGACATAATAGCAACATAATAAAACTCATTAAAAAACGTCGTTGCAAATTTTTTAGCAATGGAAATTAAAATTTGTCTCGAAATAAAGACAGACCAGAGATGGAAATAGCACTCATAAAATGGGTTTATAAGTTGATGCTTGTTGTTATTCCTTTACTAATTAGTAACATAGTAGTAATGGACATCAACTCATCATGAACCCCAAACATTTATTAACCGTTTTGATTCCTTTTTAATTAGAAACAGATTAACAATGGAATACTTTCATTCCATTGCAATTTCGTTTGTATGCCCATAGTTTTTTCATTATATTTTGTTCCAGCAAGGTTCTCTTAAACACAAAACATGCATATCACCTTCTCCAACGCCCTACACCCCTTACGACAACTCCTTGGGGATGCTATAACATCCTCCAGAACCAAATCTCATACCATTCATTCACACAAAATATCAAATATTATACCAAATGGAACCCGAAAAAAGAGAATTCAATCTCAATATGCACAAAATGTTGTTTAAAATTTGTTTACAAACAAAAAAGCTGTACAAACCAACTAAAAGCCTAACTCTCGTCACCAAGGTGCTCATCCTCATCTACCCAATCCTGGATGTCTTGATCATCATCATCATGTTATTGCTCCAGTGAATGAGCCAGATCCATCCCGATTAACCTGCTGGTGATGCTCTTGGAGTGGTGGTGGCGGTGGTGGTGCCTGAGAGGCACTCACTCTGAAGTCCATGCGCATTAGCAACTGGCTCTCCATGAACGCCTCAAACTGCACGAGTCTTTAAACGACTGCATCAAAATCTGAATGTCGACAATAGGCTCCTGAGACTTGCAGGCACTGGGATCTTCATATTTCATTTTCTTCCTGCCATGTTTCCTAAACCAATAGACATGCCCGTTTGGGCAGTCCTTCGTCCCATCATAGTAGAGTTGCTCCTCGTCTATCGGCTAGTCCAGTGTAGCCTGAGTGTGCTCTTCACGCCTCCTCACGAGCTTTGCCTACACAAAAATAAAGTCGTCAAAGAAAATAAAAAAATGAAAATAAGTCATTGGCAAAATGAAGAAAAAGTTTAAATAGCCTAAAATCGTTTATACAACAACATAGCTTCAGTCCCAAATTAAATGGGGTCAGCTGCATGGATCAAACTTTTTCATTGTGCTCGATTTAGTGCAATTGATGGTGAGCTTTTCAAATCATTCAAATCCTTCCTAATTAATGCATCCCATGTTAACTTTGGTCTGCCCCTACCTCATCGAATTTCTACAGTTTCTATTGAGTCAAGTTTTCTAGTAGGGGCAAAATCGTTTATAGTGCTTAAAAATAACAAGAGAGGAATGAGAGGATTATTTGCAGTGGCATGAAGCTAGATGAGATAGATTAAGTTTTGCAGAGGCATGGCAAGCTGGATGAAAGAGGAATAGAGGAATGAAAAAATCATTCATAGTCTTGTGAAGCCTCCACCGAATCATAATCGCATCAATTGTAAAAGTATGGCGAGCATTTCAAGTTTTGGTTTTGCAAATTGCATTGTGTTGTTGAGTTTTTGGTGGAATTAAATCTGAGTTGCTAGTGTATTTATGCTATTTCTTGTTTGTACTACACTGTTATAATTTATGTATATACACAATGTATTGAATTGCGTATCGTTATATATGCAAAGCTTAGTGCTTCATGTTCTTTGTGAGACACATCGATAACGATAGCTTTGGGTTCGATGTTGGGATCAAATGAGTCACTCATTCTTATAATCTTTTAACCTTCATATTGTTTATTAATTTACTATCTATTTTTACGTTTTCTCTACTCGTTTATTAAAGTGCCTACGCTTAATTTATTTATTAATATGTTACTTAACCAAGTTAATTAGTAGTATGACTTACTCTTTTAATCTTGCTTTCAATGATAGATTTATGTTTTAAAGATCTAGAGGCTAACATTGTACCTCACCTGGTTTAATTGGTGTGCTTGTATGTTCACCGTCCATATCAAAAGGACATGTGTTTTGTGCTCGAGTTTTTGACATCAAAATGCCGCATTCGGCTTTTTTCATATGACGTAATTGCACTTATTTTCTTGGAGTACATCTCTTTTTCACTACAAAATTTATGTGATCCATAATTAGCTTGTTCTTTCAAACATATTAATGATACTACACTTCCATATGTTGCAGTTATTGTATGGAATTTGGATTTTATGTAGCGACTATTTTGTGTTCATTTTCATTGTAATAACTATTGATATTGACTAAAAAATGTTAATATTTTTTGCTTTATAATATTGATATATGGTGTGATTTTTTTTTTTATTCTTTCTAATGTTGATATTTCTTTTTGCTTATATATTTGGTTCTTTTAAAGCTGCTTCTCATATTCATTAGTAGTTGAGCTAGACTAATGTTTTATGTATAGATGTTGTAGATGAGTCGGTGCATAGCACATTCTATTGCGTTTCTTTTTTCACAGAACAAATGGATGTTCGATCGTATGTGTGATCTCCAATAAAGGGTATGAATTAGTTTGTATTATCTTTCCTCACCTGCTTTCAATTTCTTTTCCTATCTATTGCTTATTTTCAACCCTTTTTGCGGGAACAAATGCTCGACAAAGCTGACACGACCTTAAGAATTGGGTACATCTATATTTTATGCTATGACCTTATTTTTCAATTGATGATATATAATAAATATTATAGTTCTTGAGGTAATCTATTTGTTCTCTATCATTGAAATATACCTAAACAAATAAAAAGAACAAAACAGAACAATCTACTATAATACTTAGAAAATTCTATAGAACCCATGCATAAAAGCCTACTAAGCAACAAGAATTAGATTGTGGTTTGATCTAATGAAATTGAAAATTGAAGCATAAAAGGCAACAAATGAAACATCAAATTAAATTGCTTTTGAAACTAAAATACTTCGGCATTATTATCTTCTTTTTGCAATGCAACTTCTCATCCTCTCTCCACACCAAGAAAGATTTTGGCAATCACATATGCCATTATTATCTTCAGTGTGATTATGCTTTTTGATAGAGAATCTCTTGTCCAATACACGTTTGACGTTGCAAAAACACATTATCAATTATTTTGCATTCTTCGAATATTCTACACGAAAGCATTGTTACCATAAACAATGCTTTAATTGCATCCTTACTTGGATGGTAAAGTATCTAAAAATCGGTACTAAAAGAATTGTGTTGCATGGACTCTAATTTTCATTCTATTTATTTTTTCTATTACTTAAGTAGAAGTCGAACTCACATATGATCATATCAATTCTTTAGTAAAAAGTAATTCTTTAGTAAACATATGGTCATGTCAGTTCGAAGCATATAGTAATTTTTGAAAAATTTCACTTTTTATAAAGATAGTCGTTTATAAAAAAAATACAAAAAGAAAAAAGAAAAACAACAATTGTAATAATTATAATAAAAACCTAGACACCCCTTTTCAATTCTGTTCCTAAAGCACAAATAGCATTGAAGATATTATACCATTACTTTTGCATATTCTACAAAAAAACTCGACAGAGTTTCCCTTATAAAATGGACTACCAAAAATATCAAAACCTAATAAACATCACAGGAGAATGCCTAGAGGTCTCACATCTCCCCAACATTTCATAGTATCATATAAACATGAATTAAAAGGCTAAATTCAAGTCATATATTAACATGTCAAGATATTTAAAAATGATTGAAATCACGATTTCTAACCGAAATGAATGCATTGAAAAATTACAAAACTAATCTGAATTTCTCTTTGTTGCCTCAACTTCAATTCTTGATTATATGCACAAGCTTCTGCTAATCTTTCTCCTTAATCTAAAGAAAGCAGTGTGTAAATGAGATTGATCTATACGTGAGAAGCATTCATCAAAAAAGTGCATTTTATTCATCATAAAGCAGTGTGTAAATGAGATTGATCAAACATGTATGTATCTAAAACTAGTATAAATATAATATACACACACGACGGTCATTATAAAGAGTGCGTTTGAATTTTACATATTTTCTACTTCAAAAAAAGTGAAGAATTTATGTGTTATGTGATAAGTAAACCATCGATAGTTAAGGTGATAGGTTGCTATCTACATTTTGATTATCTTTTTTTGAATTGAAACGAGACTTTATTTATTATATCCAAATATGTACAAAGAAATGTATTGGTTTACAAAAGGCAAGAAATGGTGTGTTTATGATAAACAAAGTAAAAAAAATTACTATCTACATTTCAGGTTTCAACTTAGGTAAGAAAAAATATCTTAGGATAATCAGGTACTTAATATTAATAAGGGCCAGTAATATATTTCACAGACAAATGTATAAATAAAAGCATACAATTACTTTAACCATGTAGGTGGCTTAATTAATATTTAGGCATAAAGTTACGAGTTTAAAAGACTAGGGTTCAATTTTCTATCAGGAGCAATTTTCTTTATCATTAAAAAAAGGCAAAATTACTTGTGACTTTTCTCGAAATGAAATCCATTACTCCAAGTCAGCCATTCTACAAACTAATAAAATAGGTACCCAGAAAACTTACCAAATTTTCCAATGAACCACAATTGCAGTAACTCCAATTTCATAAAATTCAATTAACCAAGACGAGGACGGCATAAGAGAAAACAACAGAGAAAAGCAACGAAATCCTTAAAAAAATCAAAACTTTGTATCTCCCATGCATGAAGTGTGAGTAGGCAAGCCATTATAAAAAGACAAGCGGATAAACAAAACCCATTTTAGGCATCAAAAGATTCTATCTCTCAATAAACATTAAACAACACTTCCTATGAACTGGGTTTTCAACTAACTACTATATTTATACTTAAAAAACTCACTCAACCATCTTTCATCGCTTTGTCTTTGTGTTAGTGTGGTGTGGCTAATCATTGAAGCAAGCTTGGCGTTAAGCATCCAGGAAACCAGGGGGTGGGATTACAGATGGAGGAATGATGGGTGTTTTAAAGGGATTTATGCCCTTGCTGTTATTGCCTATTGGGAAAAACAAAGTGGTAACTGGGTTTGCACTATTTGTGTGAACGGTTTTAGATTATTTTTCTTTTGTTTTGTTGACAAGCACAATACCTATGCCAGAGCTTTCTCTACTTTCTCTGCACTGCAACGCTCGTTCCATAAAATTGAATAACATTGAATAATATAGAATCTAGTTACTTTGTATACAAAAAATGCATCCCATTCAATTAAACATGAAAGTAGTTAGTGTTTATCACGTTATCTTTAAGTCCCCTAACAATTAGCACTATTTTGGTCCCAATCAACTCTTAAAAGACCACTACACAGAGAAGAAAACAATGTAAGAGAAAATGAGTCAAGATATGGAAAAGAAAATGTGCTCATGTAATTAGGAAAAGAAGAAAAAGTATATCAAGCTGTCAAAAGTTTGAGCTATATAGCCGACCACAACTAATTTGAGATTTTATAGACTCTAAAAAAAGAAACTTCTAAGAAAAGAAAAAAACTCCTTCACTTTCGAGGGGAGATAAAGAGGATTAAGACTGTCAAAATCGCTTCTTTCAAGTATATTAAAAAATCCAATAAACTAGTTTGTATATTAAAATAAATAAATGAAGTTTTTTTTCTGAATCATATATGCATTGATGGATCTTAATATTCTTTACGATCGAAACGAAGTAAAAAGATTAGCAAACTACATTATAGTTCCAATTGTACAGAGTTATCAGTACAGAAAAATTAGCAGAATGCACTATAGTTCTAATTGAAAAAACCTAAACAAAATCTAAAATATTATTTTGGGAAGAGAATAGATCGCACACCAGACACCTCTAGTGCTTAATTGCTACATAATGGCATATAAGTGATGCACCTATTTTTTGTTGCTATATAATCTGGTGATGTATTCATCAATACATACAACTACTACACAGTAGTTGGAATCTTGTCATACCTGCCTAAAAGATTACTCATCAAAAATATGTTACCTCTAGGTTCTAGCTCCTTCATAATATGCAAGAAAAATGTAAGAAAAGACATTGACGCATTAAGATATCTCAGTATATGGGCCGATTTTCTACTAACACAGACCAGGAAAATGTAAGAAAAAGACATTGATGACTAAAGTTAAGGTGAAAACAAAAATTACTGCAATCTTAAGAAGCTACTACTTTGCTTTATTGGCCAAGGACTTCGTCGTCCCTACCCTACCTTACTAAGCAACATATAAGACCATTGAAGCTTATAGATGCATAACAGTATAAGCCATGCCATAAATGCCAATCAAAGATAGTGAAACATTTGAAAGAGCATCAAAACTAAATAGAAAATTTTTGAAAAACCCAAATAAACATACCAAAATTAAATCCTATAATAGAACTGCTAAAAAGATGAACCGAAGAATGAGCATTTTTTTTTGGACTAATTAATCGGATCAGTCAATTTAGAGAATGCATTGGCCAATTCACGTCCATATAAAATAACTCTAATCTTTCAGTCAAGCCTAGATTCCTGAAACAAGAAAAAAAATCAATATAAGCATAGGTAAGCAGTAATTTTGCAATAGAATAAATTAATGAACAAAACATTTCTATGAGGGTTAATTACTTTCGGTGCGAAAGGGCAGGAGGCGAGGAAGGGAAAGAGGCGAGGAGGGTTAAGAGGCGAGGATGGGCAAAAGCCGAAGATGTCTTACCAGTAGTCAAAAATGAGGCATAGGCGAGGAGGTTGAAGGCAGAGAAGCCAATGAGGTCTTACGGCAGCAAAAAACGAGGCATAAGCGAGGAGGTTGAAGGCAAAGAAGAGGTCGACGAAACAGGGGAGCGGAAGAGGTCGACGAAACAGGGGAGAGGAAGAGGTTGACGAAATAGAGGAGAGTGTGAAAAATAGCGAATTAAGGGTCGTGGCCGCCAAAGAATTGGTCAATGATGGCATAGGTGGAGAAGCCAAAACCGAAGCAATGGTGGAGGTGAGGCAATCACTAGTGGCGAGGAAAGTGGTAGAGGGATGACTGTGAATGGAAATTAAAAAGACCTAAACAAAATGTAAACGAGGGCAGACATGACTTTTTATTTCTACTTGTAATTTACAAATGGATTTCTAATGGGAACAAATTCCTAACAGAATAGCAACGGATAATAGGATTTCTTTACTAATATGTTGTAAACAAAAATTTGCAACAGATTAGTAACGAACTATAGGCTTTCCATTTCTAATCCATTGCAAATTGTTGTTTACATAGATTACCAACAAAATATAATGTCTAGGCTGCAATTTATTATTTAGAATTCGTTGCTAATCTATCGCAAAAAAATTGCAATGGATAAGCAACGTAAACTTCAAATGTTGTTTCTATTTCGTTAGTAATTTGAAATTCATTGCTAATATGTTTTAAAGTAAAAATTTCAAGGCATTAACAATGGAAAATTAGGTGGCACTTTTTGGTGTAACATTTTACCATTGGAATTTATTTCTGTTGCTAAATTATGTTGCTAATCTGTTGTTAATCTGTTTTGACTGGTCAAACGGCTTCCAAACCACATTTCTTTTTTATTACGGAATAAGTGTCCGTTGCTAGATTGTTTTACTAATTTTTTGGTTTTTGTAGTGATCAAAAATATAATAAGAGGTGGTGTGGTTTAAACTTAGAGTAGATTGGATCCTAGCATTGCCAATTGTTTTTGTGCAAAATGGACTCCAACCCCATTTATCTACTCACATATACATATATGGACCAACATCCTTCAAGCCCAAGGGTCTCTACATGCTAATAGAGTGGGATGATCCTACGCTCGTGTTTGAAGATATGGTCAAGCTAACAATGAAGTCTAGACTCATTTGTTAGATTACACAATCCAACATTGGAAAGATAATAAGAGTTGGTATGGCATATAAGTGGAATAGATTGGATCCTAACAAATAATCCAATTGGTCTTATGTAAGATGGATTCAGACTCCATTTATCTACTCACGTGTATGTGTGTGGCCCAACAATCCTCATGCCCAAAGATATCTACTACTTATAATATATATCAGTGTGGTGAATATATAAATAAAATAAAAAATAGAAGCTCAAAGATGGAACACATGCACATGTCCAACTTTTTTAAGGGAATGCGGGTTGAGTGAGTGTTTAAGGTTTTGAGCTAGCAAAGGCTTCACCACCAAAATGTGATGTTGCCTCTAACCCAAATGATGCGTTATTATTTATTAACTTTTTCGTAGTTGTTTTGCTATGTAAATCAAGTCCAAATTTGTGCTTTATGCCTCTATATGTGTACTTCAGAGATTTATAGAGTATTTGTGTGTTCGTGCATGAATTAGACAAATCTTAGAAAGAAGTCGAAGTTCGATAAAAAAATCAGTAGGCTTGATGCCCCCAGAATGAACTGATGGTGTCATAGAGAAGCCAAAACACAAAGCAAGGCGTTAAGGAAGAACAAGGCACGACGTCGGATTAATACAAACGACGTCAACTTTATAATAGACGATGCTAGTGAGAGCACAAGGACCATATTTAGAAGTTTCGAACTGACTTGATGACTAAGACTTTCTAAAAAAATGCCATGTCACCATCTGGCTCTGTTCTCACATAACGATGGCATCACTAACGACACTAAAGTCGTAGAGTAAAAGTTTTGTATTTATGTAGAAGGTTCATATTTCCAAGGCTTTTCTATTTTTGTACCCAAGTTCGCCTATATAATTGAGGGACCTCTACGAACGAATACACATTGTAATTTAGAGTGATTTAGAAGTATAGCAAGGTATAGTAGCCATCTTCGGCTAGGTTCTTTAATACCTAGGTTGGGGATGAAGCTTTGTAGCCAGTAGTAGGTTTGTTTTCATGTCTTGTTGAGGTTTTCTTTAGTAATAGTTTTTTTTTTAGTTCTATATCTTTATGTTATGATTTTTAATGATGTCTCAATGGTAGTTTAGAATTCGTAAATTTATTGCAAATCTGTAGGCATAAACTCATTAACCTACTATCAATGTTTATTCTAAATGGCAATCAACTAGAACAAGAAACCTGATACCTTTGTTGTTTTATATGAATAAAATTGAGAATTATGTTAAATCTTAAGTGCGGTTGCCCAAGGTTATATAGGGGTAGGTGTTCCCACATAACTATTAATGTTGCACACGTGCTAAATCTTGAAAGAGGTTGCCCAAAGTTGTATGGTGGAGTAAGAGAAGTATTTAGATAGTGCTTATCTATAGAAAATAAGGGAACTAGGGTGTTCGTGACACCAAGACCTATAGCCTATATAGGGAAACTGTTTTAAAACCATCTTTCAAAATCGACGGTGCAAGACATGGAAATAACATAGGGCTAGTTTGTGGATTCTAAGACTTAGGTATGCTTTACTATTTCTAAGTTTCAATTATTTACTTTCTTATTTAGTAGACCTTTAGGATAAAACTCTTTCAAAAACCCCCATAATTATTTCTGTTTGTTGAACTTAGTTTGACTTAATCTAGTGGATTCGACCCCATGCTTGCCTCTACTACATTTCAGTAGGATTGGTAACCTTTTAAGAGTTCTATTTGACACGCGCGACACATGATCAAAATTTGGCGCCGTTATTGGGATTTGGTTCCAAATTGAGTTTAACTTTTATTTTCTTTTGTTTTTTTTATGAGTCTTCTAATTTATGCACGCTAGGATAACTCGATCTAAATTGACTTGTTCACTATTACCTTTCGATTGAAAAATCGAGATAACCCACCAAAAGCTGGCTAGGGAAGCTCTAAACCAACACTAGAATAATTTCGGTATTTAATAGAGGTTTTTAAAAATCTATTAAAGGGGGTGTTATTAAATAACACCAAATTGATAGGATTTTTAAAAAACCTATATGTAATACAAGTATTAAAAATTAAAACATAACACATTTTCACATGAAATTTAATAACACTATTTAATAGGGGTTTTAAAACCTCTATTAAAGGCAAAAAATGTTATAGTGCAAGACTCTAGTTTTTTCCCAACCTATTATGGTAGATGACACTCGCCATGCTGGCATTGATCACCAGATTACCATGGGGTGCATAAATGAAGATCTCCAAAATCTTCTTGCTCAGCAGTCGCTCGGTATAAAATCTCCACTAAACGGTGATGCTTTCGAGCTTAAACTCGACTTTATTAACCTCTTGCCCACCTTCCATGGCATGGAGAGTGAAGATCCGATGGCCTTTTTAAAGAATTTTCAAACGAGTTTTCAGTCTATGAAACCTCCTCAAGCGGAAGAGAATGCGGTAAAGCTTAGGGTTTATCCATTCTACTTAAATAATAAAGCTAAACAATGGCTCTTTTTATCTTCGCCCTGGTTGCATTAACTCATGGCATGACATGATAGATGAATTCGTCAAGGAAATATTCCTTGAGGATAAGGTAGCACAACTCATCTCCGAGATATGCAGTATTAAGATGAAGCTGGTTAGGCTTTTGATGATTATTGGGACAACTATTAGCACCTAATTGCTAATTGCCCACAACATGCTCAATCTGATAAGGTCATTGTCCGATTCTTGTATGTCGACATGTGATAATTTTTTAATTAGATTTATATATAGGAGGTCCCAAGTCCGGATAAAGGAGGAGGGTTGCGATAGGTTGACAGCCAGCGTAAAACTTTTGTCACTTTTCATGAAATGGATCAAACATATATAAACTTTGGGGCGTTCCCACCTAGCGACGCTATTTGCATCGGAGCCCGGATGTAGTGAAAAATGAGCAAGGGTGTGTTTCACATCGCCGCCTGGGTGTGAAGAAAAATGAGCAAGGGTTCCCACACATAGGACATGTGTGGGTAAAGAAGCTAGTCCCTTCACATCGTCGCCCGGATGTGAAGAAAAATGAGCAAGGGTTCCCACACAAAGGACGGGTGTGGGTAAAGAAGCTAGTTCAAAACAAAAACGAAAACAAAAACAAAATCATAGATACGAACACTAGATCTTTTAGGCAAAATAGAAATAGAAAAGAAAAACAAATACAAAGGGGAGAAAAATTCGTTTAGGAACATGGAACATAGGAACACTTACGGGGAAGTCAATAGAACTAGTAGATACCATGATTAGAAGGAGAGTCAATATTGCTTGCCTCCAAGAGACAAAATGGGTAGGAGAAAAGAGTAGAGAAATAGGAAGCACGGGGTTTAAATTGTGGTACTTGGTATAGATAGAAAATGCAATGGAGTAGGAATTGTGGTGGATAATGATTATAAGGACAAGGTCGTAGAGGTTAAAAGAATAGGGGATAGATTGATTCTAGTTAAATTAATTATTGGAGACGAAAAAATTAACATACTTAGCGCATATGCACCATAAGTAGGATTAAGCGAGAGCATCAAACACAAGTTTTGGATGATATGGATGGATTTATGCAGAGTATACCATTAGATGAAAAGGTTTTTATTGGAGGAGATTTAAATGGCATGTCGGGGTAAGTAACGATGGGTTTGAGAGAGTTCATGGAGGTTTTGGTTACGGTAATAGAAATGAAGAAGGAGAATCAATTTTAGAATTTGCTTCAAAGCATATGATCTTGTCTTAGCAAATACTAGTTTTAGGAAGAGGGAGTCGCATATAATTACTTTTAGTAGTGGTCATAACAAGAGTCAAATAGATTTTCTTTTAACAAGAAAAATAGATAGAAAACTATGTAGAGGCGCAAAGTAATACCTGGTGAAACACTTACTACCCAACATAAGTTAGTAGTACTTGATATTAAGCTAACAAAACGGAAAAATATGAATAAAAGAGTTAGCGACCCTATAATAAAGTGGTGGAACCTAAAACATAGTAAACAAGTAGAGTTTAGAGAAAAACTACTAAAGGAAAATGTTTGGAATCTTGACTTAGATGCTAATACAATGTGGCTAGAAATGAGTAGTTGCATAAGGAGGGTGGGATCAAACATATTAGGTATATCTAAGGGCTTGGGACCTACAAAGAAGGAAACATGGTGGTGGAACGAGGATGTCCAACGAGCAATTAAGACTAAAAGAGATATGTATAGGAAAATACCTAAGTGTCAAGATGAAGATGCGTACAATCAATATAGAGAAGCTAGAAAACAAGCTAAAAAAGTAGTTAGTCAAGCTAAAACAAATTTCATGGAAGATTTATATACAAAGTTATGTAATAGAGATGGCGAAAAATATATATATAGGCTAGCCAAATTAAGAGATAAAAAGAAACAAGACCTAAGTCATGTAAGATGTATTAAAGACGAAAATCAAAATGTTTTAACGCGCGAGGAGGATATTAAGGAGAGATGGAGAAGTTACTTCGATAGTTTATTTAATGATGGCCAAGTTGATGCTATAATAGATGAAAACCCACACCAAGAAAGAAATGTAAACTATACACGCAATATTAGAATTGTAGAAGTTAAAGAGGCATTGAAAAGAATGAAAATAGGAAAGCATGTGGCCCAGATGAAATACCCATAGAGGTTTGGAAATGCTTAGGAGAAATCGGATTGACTTGGTTGACAAAGCTTTTCAATAAAATTTTAAAACCAAAACGGATGCCAATGGATTGGAGAAGAAGCACGCTTGTGCCAATCTTCAAAAACAAATGAGACATTCAAAGTTGCTCAAACTACCGGGGAATTAAACTCATGAGTCACACTATGAAACTGTGGGAGAGGATAATTGACAATAGGCTAAGGAGAGAAACAACAATATCAGAGAACCAATTTGGTTTCATGCCTGGGAGGTCAACTATGGAAGCGATTTTCCTTGTAAGACGATTGTTAGAAAAATATAGAGAAAAGAAAAAGATCTTCATATGGTATTCGTAGATTTAGAAAAAGCATATGATAGGGTCCCTAGAGATTTTCTATGGTGGGTTTTAGAAAGAAAAAGAGTGCACGCTAGATACATAGACACTATTAAAGATATGTACGATGGAGTAGTAACGAGTGTAAAGACATTTGGAGGAGCTACAAAAGAATTTCCCATTACGATAGGACTACATCAAGGATCGGCTTTAAGCCCATATCTATTTACTTTAGTTATGGATGAATTAACTAGACATATTCAAGAGGATATACCATGGTGTATGCTATTTGCGAGATGATATTGTCTTAGTGGATGAAACTAAAGATGGAGTGAATAGGAAATTAGAACTCGGAGAAATACATTAGAATCTAAAGGCTTTAAGTTGAGTAGGACGAAAACCGAATACATGCATGCTTGTGAGTTTGGAAACACTAGACATCGAGATGACGGAGTGGTAAAATTAGGGGAAGTAGAAGTGCCTAGGGTAAACCACTTTAGATACCTAGGTTCAATCATACAAAATGATGGTAACATTGAAAATGATGTCACACATAGAATCCAAGCTGGATGGAAGAAATGGCGGAGTGCAACGGGGGTGATTTGTGATCGACATGTTCCCACTAAGTTAAAAGGAAAATTTTATAGGACCGCAATTAGGCCAGCTATACTCTATGGAAGTGAATGTTGGGCAGTAAAGCAACAACAATTACATAAAGTGAATGTAGCAGAAATGAGGATGCTTAGGTGGATGTGTGGTAAAACCCGTAAAGATAGAATAAGAAATATAGAAATTCAAAGACAAGTAGGAGTAGCACCAATTGATACAAAGATTAGGGAAGGGCGGTTGCGATGGTTTGGTCACCTGCAAAGACGGCCTACAAATGCCCCAACTAGAAAACTTGACTCAATAGAAACTGTAGAAATTCGACGAGGTAGGGGTAGACCAAAGTTAACATGGGATGCATTAATTAAGAGAGATTCGAATGGTTTGCAAAGCTCACCATCAATTGCACTGAATCGAGCACAATGGAAAAGTTTGATCCATGTAGCCGACCCCAGTTAATTTGGGACTGAGGCTATGTTGTTGTTGTTGTTGTTGTATTTATATATAGGACTAGTTTAGTCGCGTAATAGACCTAAATATCTCGGAATAAGTTCTAATTGATGGCATTTATGCGTTTTAGGTATACAAGGCATTAAAGTGACAAATGATTGATTTCATGATGAAATGAGGAGAAAAGCACAAAACCAAACTTGACGTCATAGAGAAGACCATTGATGCCGTGGGAAGTGAGTACAAGGCATGGAGACCAAATAGGGGATGTAATACACTAAACGTAGTGGCGGCGCAGAGGGATACCACACACGGTGTCAGGCAATTATGTAGGGGGCGTCGAGCCTATTATGAGGAGAGAATACACATAAATTTAATGTGTTAGCAGCGTGATGACTTTACACATGGAGCATGGATCACTTAAAGAGGGCGTAGGGAAAGAAAAATAGAAAGTTTTGGAATTCTAGTTCATTTGGAATTGTTAATTAGGGTTTCTAATTATATTATTAGGAGTCTTAAGAGTATAAAAGGTATTAGAATGTGGTAAACTCACCCACCAATTAACATAGTTTAACAACCATTATTATAGATTAGCATAGATTACAGTAGAAGAGTTTTGAAGGAGAATACATTGAAGACTTTTATTTTGCAATTCAACTTTTGTTTCATTGATTGAATTAAAGGTATTACTTAGTTTAATATATGATTTCAATGATGTTTATGAATTGTATGATATTTGTTTCAATGATGAGTAAGTAGTAATTATTTTAAGGATTGATGGATCATATAGTATGAATATTATGCTAAAGAAGTCATGAATTGATTATAATTTTACAAAGTGCAATAGTTAGAATTTTTGTTGATTTTATGCGTAATGTTATGAACCTCTTGATCACATGTATATTGATTAGAGTTTTTAGGAGTTAACATGACCATTGAAGCTTTTAAGCCAGATTTGAACAATACTACCATAAAATATATGACATTGATATATATTTGTTAATTAGAGAGGCATAGATAATAAACTTAAGCATTTATGTGTCTAAAGATTTAAGACCTAATGCAATGTGAGACTTATGTTATTCACACCGACATGTGGAGTTTTAGTTTGCACATTAGGATATTTTTTACCACGATAGTGGGTTGAAGTGTATATTAAGAAAATCTGTCTATTCTAATTATTCATTACCTAGGTGAAGTTGTGACCAAAGAGTTTTCTTAATATAAGAACCCAAGCTAATGTACATTATTTTATAGAATAAAGTAGTTTAGTTAAATCAAAATAAATGAGATATTTTTAACAATAGAGTGAATTCAACTAAGTGACGTGTGTCCAAATACACCTTTCTTAGAGGAATGATATTTGTTATCAACCTTCGTTGGTCATATTATTTCTTCAATCGAACCGTTATACTTGCAGTTACAATCTAGCTTTTGGCGTCGTAATTGGGGATAGCCACACTTAGTTAGTTTAACTTACATAATTGTTAAGAATTTTGTTTTCAACAATTTAATTTTAAGTTTATAAAAAATAAAAAAGAGTTTTAGTTTCAAGTTTGAAAATCTGAACTTAATCTTTTTGTGTTTTCTTTATCAGGGAACAGTTAGTGCATGCGCATAGTAAAGGTGATAAGGACTTAGTGCCTTACAATCAAAAAATCAATAGAACCAACAAGGGAAAGAAAAGGAAATGAATCAAGATGGTGGATGATCAAACTAGAAACCAGAACCAAAATCAAGGCTGAGGGAACAATCAACCTAAAAGTTATCTAGTAGTGCAAGATAGAGTACGAGGACAAATATGACTTTGAGACTACTTCAAACTAGAACTGCAAGAGACATACAATGAAGTGATGAGGCTTCTATCAAACACCACCGAATTTGAGTTGAGATCGTCTCTTATCAACATGGTATAGTATAGCCTATTCAATGGGTTAGCAAACGAAAATCCGGTTGCGTATGTGGATGACTTTCTAGAGAAGTATGATATTGTTTACATTACTAAAGTTACAAAGGAAGAAATCAGGATGAGACTTTTCACATTCTCACTAGGTGGAAAAGCCATATCCTAGTTCCAAGAACTGAATACAGGGACCATGACTTCATGGGTAGGCACTAATGAAAGATTTCTAGACAAGTTCTTTCCCTCGACGAAAGTTAGTGAAAGGATATTGAAAATCAACCAATTCAAATAAAGTTATATCGAGTCTCTTAGTGAGGCTTAGGAGAGATTTAAAGAAATGTTAAGAAGAAGTCTAGGACATGGATAAGTGAAGTGGGAACAACTGCAAATATTCTACTATGGAATGAATCATTGCACAAGGACATAAGTAGATGTCGCAATAATTGGTTCTCTACTAACATAGGATAAAAATGAAGCATTAGATCTTCTAGATCTTATATGCCAGAATTCCACAGCAGGAACTCATTCCATATTGAGAAAGCCAGCAGGAGTATATGAAATTGATTCACAAGCACCGATCATGACACAATCATCAAACATAAGTAGCCAAATGACGAAGCTACAAATGGGACAATCAAGTCCATAAGTGCAAGCAGTTCAACAACCCATTAATCACCTAGCAATGGTGGTTAATCAATTAGACATGCAACAAGGGATGGAGTTTGAAGATGTTAACTTCATGAACAATCAGAACTATGGAAACAACTTCAGGCCGAGAGGAATGACTCCTCAAAGATATTATCAAGGATACAAGAATATGAACTTTTCTTATTGAAATCCTGATAATGCACTGAACTTACCTCTAGGTTTTGATCAACAAGTCAAACAGGGGAAGCTATGCCAAAGTGAAGAAATGACTTCATTGAAGTCAATTGAATGATTCTTGGAAGCCATTGACATCAACAATAGAAAACATCATAAGAGGCATGAGAAAGAGATAGAAAATGTGAAACAAATTCTTAAGCAGGTGGATGATGAAAAAGCCCAATCAATTAAGAACCTGGAGAAATAGATTGGTCTATTAGCAACTGCTTTAAATTCAATGAAGGAAGGGCGATTTTCAAGAAACACAACCACAAATCCCAAAGAGAATGTTAGTGTCATTCACATGATGAGCAATATGACATCTAATGAGCCAATGCATGAGCAAGTGATGCACAAGCGAGATAAAGTCAACACTTTAGCTATTAGAGAGTTGAGAAAATCTAAAGTCAAGAATGAGAATGGAACAGAAGTAAGACAAAATGAACTTGAAGGATTCAAGTAACAAAGGATCAATGCCTTGACGAATAATAAGAAGGGGAAGAAACAATGGAGAGTTAAGCAACAAGATGAAAGACCTTCTTAAGAAGCACTAAAAGGAAATATCACCGAGGTTGTTCTAAAAAAGCTGAAACCAAAAGTCAAGTTCACACTGAGACTTCAACCAATGAAGATGAGAGATCCCAGAGATATATGCGTACTATTAAACATTGATGGGCACCAGTTTAGAAATATCTCGTGCGACACAAGAGCCTCAGTAAATGTAATGCCTATGAAAGACATGTTACAAGCATATTTAAATATTAGTGGTCCCGATACAATAGATTTACATGTAGTTGATGGTGACTTGGAACCAACTATAGGGAGAGTCTTAAATACGAGTGTAAAAGTGGGTAGATTCACATTTATCACTAGTTTTGAGATTACGGATCATGATATAGATGATGTGACTATGATATTTGGCGGCCTTACTTGAACACTGCCAATACAATTTTGCATGCGAGGAAGAAAATTATCGCAATGAGTATTGAGGAGGATGAAGATAGCAGGACGATTGTCTTTGTTGAAAGGCAATAAATACATCCGAATGGGAGGGATGTCATTATCTTTGATCTACAATTAGAGTATCTTGATTTAGAATCAGATTAAATGAGCGAAAAGGCATCGGGCTAAGGACGTTAAACGAAGCGCTACTGGGAGGCAACGCAGAGGTTTTTTATTTCATTTTTTAAGTTTCAGTTATTTTTTACTAGTTAGAACATTCCAAACATTTTAGGAGTTTCCTAATTTTAAAGTTTTGTATAAAATGTGTAAGAAAAGAATCATTTGTCAAGTGAATTTTCATCGAAATGGAGGAGTCACAACATACTCAGCAAAAAGGATAAATGAGCAAATGAGTTAGAGTTGTAAAGGTCAAGCAAATGGACAAATCATATGTATCTTTCTATGAGATTTTTATATATGCAAGGTTTTTCACTCTACCCTGATACCTTGTTTAGCAATATAAAGAATCGAAAGAGTGCCAATAGGGAGTTAAATGAAAAATTGAGAAATTATGGAAAAGGATCAATTGACACCTTGTATATAAACACACGATGTTGTGAGACAATATAGGCGATGCCAGGATAGCGCCAACCTATGAGCATTTCATGCTCACAGTTGACTCGGCATCGTGCCTATGCTGTGGTGGCGTCATGCCCTATAAAGGACAACGTCAACATCGAGAAGGGGTTTTTTAAGACCCTTTCACAAAAAACTTACACACTTGAACCTTATTACAAACACCACCAACCAAGCATACATACACCACTAACCAAGCATACATCCTTCTAGAACCCTAGTTTGAGCAGTTTTAAGAGAGGAGAGAGTGTTCCTAGTGATTAAGAGTGAAAAGTGAAGTTACTTTGTGGAATTACATAAAAGAGGAGAGTTAGGGCATTAATTTTGAAAAGTACGTCAAGAGAGGAATAGGGATGTGGATAGTAAGCAAAGTGAAGGATTTGATTAATAGAAGCTTGAAGAAGTAGTCTATATTGAATATCCAGTATCGAGGTAAATTTACAATCTCATAGGTTATGCTTTGAATTTTTTATTTTATAGATGAAATTGAATGAATTGTGAAAATTAGATTTTTGGATAGGAATTTGAAGTTGTGTAGATTTATAGCATTAATGTAGATTATTGTGGATTAGTAAATATCATTTTGAATTATTTGGAATGTGAATGAACTTTGTGAATGAAAATTGTGATTATAAGTAATTTGAAGACTCGTTGTTGAATTATTGTGGTTGTAGGTGTTTTTGAGATAATGGCAAGAACAAGGAGGCAAAAAAGTCGAGTTATTGAAGTTAGAGCCAATGATAATGAGGCATCAACCTCAAGAGCTCAGAATGAGGATGTCAGGAGGCCTTTCAAGAAGTTTTACATTAGTAAGGAGGCCAAGGATATGGAAGCTATAAAAAAAAGGAGTTCATTTATGAATGAGGAATCAATCTCCTGGACAAGTTTGATAAAAGAGTCAACAACTTCATTAGGCAATGGGGTTGCGAGCAATTCGTGCAAGACTATAAGGAGAGTAAGGTTTATGGAGTGCATGAGATTGTTTATGAGATCTATGCCAATGCTATATTCACAAAGAAAGGAGATCCAGTTAAGGTTAGAGGAGTGATGGTCCCATTTAATGAGCATTACATAAATATCATCTATAGTTCAGAATACTTGGGCTTGAATGGAGAGCCATAGACTTTCCTAGATGATTTATATGAGAAACCTTAAAACCTATATCTTATTATAACTATAGAGAGAGCATGAGTTATCCCTGGAGAATGAGGATAGATAATGGGAGCTTAGAATGTGCCAAAGCACATTATGAAGGGGAGCGTAAGGAAAGTATATAGAATGTGGCAACACTTTATGACTACCTCATTATATCCGACTACTCAATAGAGTGAGATAAACAAACCCAAGGCAGATTGTTTATATGAGATGATAAAGAATGAGAGGATCAATATAAGGAAAATCATTTATGAGAATTTGAGGGAGTCACTCACGACTAAGATAGACAACAACTTATTTCCAATCTTTGTAACCCAAATGTGCTTGAACCTTAGAGTGAAATTTATACAGACGAAGAATTTGATATGGAAACCCAAGTAGTAAAAGATGAGGAGTTTATGTTGAATTTGAAACCACCTACTGGATACAAAGACTTTGAGGATGAGAGAGAGTGTGTAAGAGAAAAAGAGATGAGAGGGATAAACTTAATGCCGAGTTGTAAGCAAAGGAAGTCGAGGATCATACAACAACAGAAACAACAGTAGTAGAGTTTGCCCAAGAGATGAAGAATAAAGGATATCGAGAGGAGGAGAATAACCATCAAGGATTCGTTGAGGGCTACGAGTTTGTAGACCCATTGATAAGAGAACAGGACTTGGAAGGTCATGAAGTTTTTTCGCCACCTCCACCACCACAGGCATTGGTATCACCACCTAAAGATTTGGCTCCTCAATAGCAGAGGTGGATTGCTGAGATACGGAGACAATACAGAAATGATAGGGGTCGGTATCATGAAGCTTGTTAATATATGACCAAGATAGGTAGAGAAGGATTCAGGATCGACTGAATGGAAAACAAAGCTTCATGTTATTTGCAGATTATTAGAGAGACATAGTTAGATATGGGAAGAGCGAAAGGTTTAGACCTACTGATAGGTCTATTGGATTTCCAGTAGGTCACTGCATGTTTGATCCTAAAGTGGTGTGAAATAGAAGACTATAGCGTCCTTTGAAACCATCCCATGCTGGAGTTGATGAGGATGCATAGTTATAGAGTTTGAGTCTTAGGATTTCTCTAGAGCTTTGGGAGTTGAGAGACACTTAAATATTGATTAATTTTTTTAATTTTGGATATTTTGATACTTAAGTAGTTAATTAAGTTTTTATTTTTTATGTTTATAACGTTGCAATTATTCAAATTATATTATATAAATTTGTGTGTTAGTGTTTTTATGTTTTAGACTTATTTTTAAACCTCGAGGGTAAAGTTTGGTTTAAGTTTGGGGACATCAACACTATGGAAAGTGATAAGAAATAATGAAATGAGGATAAACACTGCAGCTGGTATGATCGTAAAATTTTATTTTTCAAGTAGTTAAAGAGAAAAGAAAGATAGTGTATCTTTTTCATTTACTTATTATTTAAATATGTATAAGTGGTATAAATTAGGTTATATGTGGTATGGTAATGTGTTGAGGCATGTGCCCTAGGTCAATCCATTAACTGTCTTTATGAATACTTTTAGTTAATAAAATAGAGGATTTCATTTGCTGTTTATTATAATTAATTTGCATGTTTACATTATAATAAGATCCATGGGTATTTACAGAAATATCCTAAATTTCCCTAGTCGATCATTATACTGGGAACTATAATGAATTAAGACTAGTGTGAGTCTTGATTGATGATCATATGATGATTATACGTATAGGGATACGAATCAAGATCACGAGTACTTGTTAGGGAACAAAGTCTTGGACCGACCCGCCGCTATGAGAACATCACATGGATTAAGTCATAGTTGTTTCTCATGATAGGTATATATTCCAGTCCTCTGACTTGAGATTACCGGAGACTTCAACATTAGGAACACGGTGATTTGACACAATCAAACGTTGTCTTTAACCAGACGATTATAAAGGTTGTGATTGGTTACTCTGTGAGCAATGTGATGAAGTTGTGTAATCGAGATAGAATATGTCCCTCTCATATAAAGAGAGATATCTAGTGGATCCCTCGATGTGTTAAACTGTTAAAAGGCCTAGTCTAAGTGAATTGATATTGATCAATGTCACTTGGATGTTTTCAGTCTACCTAGAGATCGAGACTAGTACGATTGAACATGTTGGATGACAATTCCATGCCTTATGTTTGATCAAAAGGATATCGTGTGACAAAAGGATGTTATATACACTGTTGATTAGGTTGTATCGATTTGATATTCGTACAACTTGGGTAGTCATAATGTCTTGCTAGAGATCTCGCTTATGACTTGTATACCAAAATGTGTTTTGGTACACCGCCAACGTTGTATGAGCCTATTGGGTCGCACACTAAGAATGGTTTTGCGAGATTTTAAGATGATTCGAAAAATGAATTTTATGTGATAAAATTCATGACTGAAACGTCCTTGTGGTGTATTACACTTATACTTCTTTAAGTAAGGGTATATGTGTAATTTACTTAACCGTCTATATACAAGGGTTGTATAAATAGACGCTTTAAGTTACAATATAATGAATAAAGTAAATCATATGCAAATTTCATGCATTTAATTAAGGATAAAGAAGAATCCAAGTATTAGTTGATATGAAACCCAAGAGAACATTATCATTTTTGAAGAAAATAAGAATTGTAGCAAACAATGGTATAATTTCATGATTAGAAACTTAGAGTTAGGGAAGACTATGAACTTGAAACAAAAAAGAAGAATACTAGAACACTTCTTGTAGGAAAAGTAAGATCTCTAAAGAATTATATAATAAGTATGAGTTTTACTTGAGTATAAAATAAATAAAGACTTAGTACTAAAAGGGGAAAAGATAGGCATGGTGTTTAATGAAGATTTGGAGTTAAAACTTGCTTTATAGAGTGAAAGTGAGAAGTGCTAACAAGAGTTTGAAATAAAAATTAGAGAGTCCCACAAGTTCTATAGGAAATAGAGTAGAGAACTTGATGGTTGGAAAAAGTAAGAAAAATGGAATTCATATGAAAAGGAGCAGAGATCGTATAACTAGAAAAATATAAGGGAAAAAGAGAAATATATAAAGAAAGAAAGGCGGAAGTTAAATAAAAACTCTTCAAATGAAAATATTTGGCTCGAGTACAAGTAACTTAGTTGAGTTAAGTTTTCTTTCCAACTATATAAAGCCCTATGGACTCTTGAAGTATTAAAGTCTACAAAACAAAAAAGTATGATTTATGCTTGTTTATGCATTCTTGAGCTTAACAAAAAATCATGAGATTGTACGCTTGCTACTTGAGTGTCAAGGAGAAATAAACTTTTGAGTAGTGATGGTTTTGATTGTGAACTACTTGTGAGTTTCGAAAGAAAATTATATGTGTTGTTAAAGCTGCATATTTGAAAATATTAGTTTTTGTAAAGAAAAACTCTCGAGTGGATTATTAACTTGAACTTATTTGAATTAAAGGATATTCCATGATCTATGTAAGATGAGTAAGGACTATAAGTAGTATTAGTACACATATTTAGTATAATACTTTTGCTCGAGACATATGAACTCCTAAGTTTATGGGGTATTTGATAAGTGTTTAAGTAGACTTATATATAGGACTAATTTAGATGTATAATAGACCTAAATGTCCCTGAATGAAATCTAATTGATGTCATTTATGTTTTTTCAAGTATATAAGGCATAAAAGAGACAAGGAGTGATTTCATAATGAAACGAGGAGAAAAAAACAAAAAATCACACTTGACATCATAGAGAAGACCATTGACGTCGTAGGAAGTTAGTACATGGAGTGAAGACCAAAGAAGAGATGTAATACACTTGATGCAATGGTTGCGCAGTGGGATAACATACACAGTGCCTAGAATTGTACTGGGGGCATCGAGCCTAAAGTAAGGAGAAAATATACATACAAAGTTGACAATGTGGCAGCACTTTGACTTTACACAGGGAGCGTGGATCACTTAAAGGCATCGCCGGGAAAGAAAAATTGAAAGTTTTGGAATTCTAGTTCGTTTGGAATTGTTAATTAGGGTTTCTAATTATACACTTAGGAGTCTTAAGAGTACAAATAGGTATTAGAATGTTGTAAACAGGCCCATCAATTATCATAGTTTAACAAACATTATTATTGATTAGCATATATTTGAGTATTGAAAAGAGTTTTAAGGAAAATACAATGAAGACTTTTATTTTGCAATTCAATCTTTATTTCATTGGTTCAATTAAAGGTATTATTTAGTTTAATCCAAGATTTCAATGATGTTTATGAATTGTATGATGTTGTTTTCAATAATGATTGAGTAGTCTATTTATCTTACTGTTGGAACATTTCCTTTAGTGTCACTGTCGTGTCAGTAGTTTTCCTGACCCGAATCTTTCCTAAAGTCCGGTTTTATATTTGCTAACATAACATATAATCCTTGTACTAATAGATGGTAGTTTAAAGGAAACTTTAATATAAGACATACACCCCAATTTTATGGTTGATAACATTTATCAATTTTCTAATAAAAAATGGGAAATTAGTCTTAGAAGTTATTTTATCCTTCTCAAGGATTGATCACAGTTGCTATGAATTAATGTTATTAGGAGTTTAACATCTACACTTAGAAGATTATGCAGAATAATTTATTAGTGAGTCATTAAACTCCCATTATATTAATAACCCTCGTAAATATTAATTTAGTGGTCTAATGGCCTGTTCGCTTTACCGTCTTAGGTCGGATTAGCCACACTGGACTGGTTAATCCGGTGTTCGCTTGGAGGATTAACTAGGCCACGGGATTAGTTAGGGGCATGGGAGGGGATTAAACAATACCACCATTTTTGGTGGGATTAGCTAATCCATAGTGGGTGGTTAGTGGAGATTACCACTTTTCCATTCACATTACAACCCATCTTCACCGAATCACCCTTGTTTCTTCGTTTCCACCCACGCCCACTAGTTTAGCGACGCCTGAAGAAATTCGGTAGCCTCGATCGATTCGTCGTTGGAGAAGGAGAGGAGGAAGTGAGGAGGAGGAAGCCCTTATCGTCGCCAGCGCCGTCACGAAGAAGAAGGCGCAGGTGCGTGCAAGAAAGAGAGGGGAACTGAAGAGGAGGAACCCTAATTCGTCACCACCGCGGTCGTGAAGAAGAAGACGATCGACCATCAGCCGAAATCGAACAACGAGACACTCGAGAAGGTAAGATTCGTTCACTGGTATTCTTCTTCAGTTGTGTCATGCCTTTCGATTGGTTTGTCAGTGAATTGAACATGTTTCCCTTGCCTGGTCGTTCACTGTTCTGCTTCATCTTTTTCACCAATGTGCACTGGATTTTCGTAAATCAATTTACTTCTTTTGAATTGTAATCGAGAGGAAAACGTTAGTGGGCAAAAAAAAATATCAACAGAACAAAAAAAAAGTTCTTCGTATCTCATCGATTGGAAAAAAAAATTTCTTGAATTACCACAACTGTTTTAACAATCTACAATTAATATATGAACACACACAATCAAACAAGTTGTATGAAATGATTTTGGGGATGAAATCAACCCCAAACCGTATGATCTTATAGCCATTGGAAGATGATTTATTAGCATTCTCCAAGTAGGTATTGTTACAATTTGGAATATTATTAGAGAACCAAATTAGTTGGTGTCATGGAACCTCTGCCAAAACATTACGAGTCACTTCCCTTTCAGACTTAAAGCTGAACTCACCATTGGATCTTGCTTTCCACACTTTGCGGTCATTTTCCTCTTCACTAGAATTGGGAAGACTAACAAAAGCTTGGTATAACTGATGCAGTCCCAAGTGATCATAATGATGCACTTAATTAGCTTGGATCAAAACAAGATCCTATAGGCCCATCTCAAGTGATTGAACTAGTACACCTAGTAACCAACTATCAATCCAAAACCTCTCATTCATTACCTTCCCAACAAGATCCTAAAGGCCTTTCTTAAGTGATTGAACCAGCACAACTCTTGGTAACCAACTATCAATCCAAAACCTTACCTTCAATACTTTCACAACAAGAGAAGAGTGATATGAAGTTCAATTTGGATTTGAGGCTATGTTGTTGCATAAGCATTCACAACTTATATTATAAAGCACACTTAAGATTCGAAAAAAAGTAATTGGATAAATGTGAAAGTGGATGTAGCAGTCAAAGCTCATCCCCACAAGGCAGCAACAATTATGTTGCATCTCCCAAACTTTCCATATTGCAAGAAATTGGTTTTATCACAAGACATCCTAAAAAAAGGGCAAATAGGAAAGTAGTATGTGAAGTTGCATTTTTGTAATTTGGTGGATCCCCGAAGAAATGATGATCATTGTTCTTATATCTAATAGTTGTTTGTCTCATATTGTGGCTTGTCGCTGGCATTTCCTACACATCTCCTATAGTAATTCACGGGGCCTTGTTTTGTGAATTTATGTTAGTTTGTTTCCTTCAAATGTTGCCCTTCCATGTTTTAGTAGGTTTGTAGCTAGTTAACAGCTCTCACCAACGGGTTTTTTTTTCCAAAGGATCTCCATGCCGTCAAGGCCAACAACTGCCCAACTAATTCAAATCCCCACATATAGACTTATAATAATGACCATATTTCCAATTATTGTCATGTATCCAAAGTAATAAGGTCTCGATTAATGCTGGACTAAAAAAAATGTATTAACATATAGTAAATTAATTGTTGGTTCCAATTTTATTAGATGTATTCGAATGGACAATTGCTCTTTAGATTATAAACAAAGACACAACATTCTCTTATTTTCATTTAAAAAAGTACAGAGCAAGTGACTTTCTTTTCCTCTACGCATATTACAAATTTGAAGAGTAATAATTTAACTATCTAGATTTCCTGTTTCGTAGTGTTACATGCATATAAGATCATTATATCCTATGAGACATGTTTTGTTAAGCACCAGTGTAGGACAAGTTTGTTTGGACATAAAAACACGCTCCAAATTTGGTCTCGACCATTCTCTCTAATTCTAATTATCTAATCCTCATCCAGTGGTCCTCGTTGCGCCTTAAGTACCTGAGATCTTTTCCTTCAATACATTCACAACAAGAAGAGTGATATGAAGTTCAACCTTTTCTCTTAACTTAATATTCACATCTCATTACCCGAAAGCATTCAGTTAGAACTTTCAAGTGTCATTAATTTCCTTTAGCATTCGACCATTACCCTTAAAGTGTCATTAATTTCCTTTGTGAGGATTCATTTGTGCATGTATTTTGTAAGTGTTGTTGTAATAACCTTGTGGCATGGTTTGTAATGAAGGTGCCAAATTTCTTCATACGTATATGTTGTTATTAAGGAAGCCTAACAAATAAACGCATTTTTGGTTGAATTTGATGGATTTTGTTGGTGGCTTTTGTTGAGCAATTATGCCTCCATTTTATTTTGGAAGATATTCACCAATTATTTTATAAAATTGGGTTTCAAATAGATTTCCCACCAATGGATTCAAATTCTTCAAGCAGTCGACCTCGTGCAAGGGATTTGGTAATGAACCACATCCACATTTGTCTGCGATTCATTGAACTCCTCATACAAATGTTTAGAGTTTTGGCAAGTCGTAGGCGTCGTGTCGAACGAACATACGAACTAGGTTATGACAAGCATCGGAAAATAATCCATAACCTCGTCTACAAGTTCGATGAAACTTGCTACAAAATGCTTCGGATGAAAAGGAAACCATTTGAAAAATTGAGAGATATGTTGTACGAACATGGAAAATTGAGGGATAAGCATTGTGTGTTTGTTTATGAGCACTTGGCCATTACCCTCCACATACTAGGGCATAACATACGCAATAGGGTCATTTCAACATGGTTCCAAAGGTCGGGAGACACTGTAAGTAAGGTCTTCGGGAGAACTATTCGCGCACTCATACGATTGCAACGTATGCTTTTGAAGCACCGTCCAATTGGTCCCGAAGAAAATGATTTGAGATGGAGTTACTTTCAGGTACAAATTATGGCAAACTTCCTCGTTCACTTTGCTTTAGTCATAGAAATTCTCCTTCGTTATATGACTTATGTAATTCATTTGTTTTGTCAATGTAGGGATGCCTCGGTGCTATTGACGGGACGCATATACCAATCATCGTTCGTAACAATCAAAAGGCTCGATTTAGGTGTAGGAAAGGCTTCCCAACGATGAACGTCAGGTGCGCTTGTACACCATCTAAGCTAATTACATACATCCTACCGGGTTGGGAAGGGTCGGACGCCGATGGGAGAATTTTGATGGATGCTTTATCACGTCGTAATGGTTTGAAAGTTCCTAATGACAAATACTATTTGGTCGATGCAGGGTACTCTAATTGTCAAGGGTTTTTGGCACCTTTTCGCGGTCAACGATACCACTTATCTGAGTGGGCAAGTGGCAAGTCCAGCACAAACACCCGAAGAAGTTTTCAATATGCGTCACGTAAAGGCAAGAAACATTATTGAGACTTGCTTTGGAGTGTTGAAACAATGTTGGGCCATGTTACGTAGTCCTTGTTTCTACGATGTGAAAATGACTACACTTATTATCATTACATGTTTCGTTCTTCACAATTTCCTATCAATGGAGGTACCAGATGACTTGTTGGATAACGTGGTGGTTTAGGGGCAAGAGTTGGGGGTTGAAGACGACGCGTCGAATGAACCGCCTGAAGTCATAAGCCAAGTGGGACAAACTAATTGCATGGAGTGCATTTCGCAACAACCTTGTCATAGATATGTGGGATTCTTACCATTGAGAAGAGGCAATTAATGTCGAACACAGTTGAAGTCGATGAGTTTTTTTTTTGTGGGATGCCACTTATGTGCCGAGAATATTTAAATGTGAACTGCTACAGTTTTTATGATCATTGTTTAGTACTTCTTTGTGACATCATTGCTATGTGCCATATGTTATTATTAATTTCAGTGCTACTTGTGATGAGAAACGCCATGTTTTATGCAAGACATGACAAGCAACTGGAAATGGTACACTGTGTTTCGTGGTTGGGACCCTGGTGTATATGGAACCTGGTACGAGTGCTACAAACAAGGGATAAACTTCGACGGGTTCTACTATGCTCACTTTGACACGAAAGAGGAAGCAATAGCCAGTTTTGACTGGTACAACCACGCTGCGACAATTGAAAGGGAGGTTCATGATCAACTTACACTAGAGGAAGCTCTAACAGAACCAGATGAGATCCCCCCACCACCACTACCACCGCGAATGTGGATTGAAGAGTTGTACAAGGCGAAAGGAGTACCTCTACCACGATCACCATCTATTGACGAGGAACCCCATATTGACTTGTTCCCTCGAGACCGAACCCTTTACCAAAGAGTTGGCTCGGGTTATGAATATGTTATGGATCCGTAGTGGTCTGACTAGATGTATTTTGTATTCGGTGATCTTGTATGAACAAGAAAACATTAATCCATGTAGTAGACTCAATAGGTGGAGTTTGGCATAATTTGGTTGCATGTAAGGCACCTGAACCCCTCCACATTTCAAAACTCGTTCTTGCATTGAGCTTGTAAAAGTTTTTTGTCATACTATTTTCTTGCATAACATGTTTGCCTAACATGCGTGATATTAACATGACATTCTTGCATTGATCTTGAATATGAGGCATCGAACTTGTGAAATTTGATGGAAGTTTTACAGCTATGGAAAGAAGCGTCAAGGTGACTGAATTGAGAGAGAAAAATCGACAGGGTAGCCATCTTTTTCTATCCCGAAAACCAGCAAAAATATCAAGAAGAATCAAGAGTAAGTCAATTTGCAAAACATATAATTGTTTTAGCAAGTCAATTTGGTTGGTCTTTAATAATTGCTAGTAGTCATTCTTGTCTACCAGAGAAAAACTATGTATAAACATGAAAAACACCTATGCCATGAAATGTTGTGCATAATTAAATTTACTTCGAACATTTGCATGGACATCCTCATTGGTTAGTTTTAGTTTCAAAAGGACTACTATTTGAATATGCATGTATAATTCATTGGCCTCTGTGTCTGCCTAACTGCTAGTAGGCACTACTACTATGTTATTTTTGTTCATTCATCGGCCTCTGCATACTTACATTGGTTCATGGAATTTTTATGAAACTAGGCCCAAGGTTTTGTTGAAGTAGGGGAAAATTAAAGTTGTGGAATTCATTTTTCTTTTTATTATTTATTTTTCAAGTTTATATATAAATGGTCTGTCCAAAAACGCAGCAGCTATTTATCCTCAAAGTTTAATTTTGCTCGCCCTTTTGGTAAAAGGAAAAGGTGTGGGAGATAAATAAGTAAAAGAGATATTCCCACATCGACTACTTGAGAAATAATACTAAGTTTATGAATTTGGAGCGAGAACTCTCAAGTGCCATGCCATTTTGGAGAAGCACCCACATATAACCTACTAGCTTCTTCACAATTTAAAGAGATGATGTTCATGTTACATATCAGATAAAATTACAATACAAATATATAAGTTGGTACCAATAAATAAACTGTCAAAAAGGAAGCAGACATTGTTACTGCAGCTGGATTACATAAACTGTGAAAAAGTACTATGTCAAAAAAAAACCACCAAACAACATTGTTTCCATCCAAAAAATGTCCACCAAAAAACATGACTATGTCATAAGTCAATTAAACATCGCATGTAGCCAAGGAAGTCTGGACTCCGGTTGCAAAGTCATGAATGCCGCCATAAGCTCCACGCGACCCATAATCTTGATGCCATAAATTGCCTCTCAACATATGCCAATTCGTGGACTTCAGCCATAGCATTGATAAAAGAGTCACGCAAGTCGTGTTAAACACGAATGGCACTACTCACCTAGGAGATTTCGTTCGCAACGATTTGTTCCGCCGCCACCATTTGGTCACCAATGTAAACATCATTGCTCACCTTTCTTTTCTTCTTTGCTTCATTCCCATGACCATCACCGTAGTAGTCCGCGTTCTCGATGATGTGGGAGTAGCATCAAACTCTTCAGTGGGCACCGTTAATGGCTCACTAGTACAGCTAGAGTCATGGACATCGTTGACATCCTCAAAAGCATTCTTTGGTGCATGTGCATCCTCGCCTGTGGCCCTGTCATTCCCAAAAATGATACAACAATTTTCGTAATGCGGGAATGATTTTAGACGCCAAGGTCTTGCTTCAGGGTAGTTCTGCAACCATTAATACTAGATTAGTCTTGACATTTGGATGAAATAACACATTAGGATGCATTCATAAAAATCTCAAACTTGAAAGACAATTGCATACCCTCAGGTAATCTTCCCATACATCCTCGGGAGCGGTGACCATGTTGGAAGTCGAGTCGAAGCCGAATCCGCTTGTACCATGCTGAATGCCGCATATCATATCATTCATTATGAACCAATCTTTCTTCAACGATTTTAGTCTAGACTCAATATGTGGTCGGGCCTTGATCCCCGAGTTCGGGCATGCTGTTTTCAATGCCTCTTCAACTTTTGTCAAATATCCGGGCTTGAATCCATTGTCACATTTGTACACGCCACTGGCCACCATCTCAACCATGGCATTTACGAGGGCAACATCCTCTGCATGGCTCCACTTACGTCTAGATGTTTCGGAATTGTTGGCCGAGTCTTCATGCGAATCTTCACGCGAACACCTTCCTTTGCCCTGCCCCCTTTTCTTTGTTGACGCACCTGCACATTGTTGAAAGAGCTTGGAAGGTCTACCCCTTGTATTCATTAATTTTCTTGGGGGTTAAAATGATCCTCCACTACGAATGCGTGATTCTAGTGAGCCAAGTTTATCCATTTCTACTATAAGCAAAGAAGAGGTTCAGTACTTGTGTTTGACATCATGACTATTTTACTGCATACAAAGCAAATAATGATAAAACCAACATGTGAAAGTTGAATTCATGTGTTGCTAATTTTTCTCGGGGGTAGGATTAATATGTTTAAAATGATTGACCAACAAAAAGAAAATTAGTAAACATATGATTAACAGTCCTGCAGAGGCAACATCCTCTTCATATAATTTCACTATCTAGCAAGTATCTTTATATTAGCCCACCTACACATATTAAAGCATGGCATGTAAAAAAATATCCTTCCCCTTGTTTAGATTTAAATCATGGTCTTGTTCACTTGTTATCTTATTGTTATTTCCTGGCAATATGTATATATATATTTATTCACAATGGAACTAATATATATATATATATATATGTACATAGAGACACATATACATACACATACACACACACATATATATTCTCACAGTTATGTCATTATGAAATAGACATTCACTCTAACAATCCACCTATTAACAAAGGGTGTGATATCGGAAGCAATGACTTCAGTTCGAGATTAATGTACACCGAATGAGAAGGCATCAATGATGAAACAGTAAATATTGAGAATCAAAATGCAACACCAGTTGATAATGATCATGATGGGGGAGCCACAACAATTCAGGAAGTCCCTGAAGTTGAAATGGGTTCACAAGGTTGAAATAGAGATGTTCATGGAGCTTAACACTAGACTTCATTCAATTAGTAAAATTAGAGATGTTCATGGATTAAAATAGAGAAAGGGGACCCCAAGTGCATGATAAGCCCTGTGAGGAAATACAGGACATATGAAGAGAGACTGACTTCCATTTTTTCCTACGGAAGCTGCTCTGTCAAGGTTTGGTACCGCCTTTTCTTCGTAAGGGAGCTTCGTGTATTGAAGATATTTCAGAACCAGAAATACAAAGGTGAAAAGAAGAGAATATTATGATTCAGTCAAATGGCAATCATCACAAGCTTAAAATAGGGAAAGTTTCATTTTCATTTTAAGAAATTTGAATGCTATCAAATTATCAATCGTACAATGAAGAGAGGTGAATTCATTTAAGTTAGTGGGACGGTATAAGAGAATAACAAACAAGTTTCACAACATCTCCTATGTAGAACCAAGGAATCTGATGAAACATTAGATTCTGCGGCAATGAAAAGATGCATAGTGCCTTTACAAAACAAGGTGTGGATCCAAGAGAAGCCATAGTTTCACAGTATAAAAGGATTACATGCTATGTCACCAAATCAGTAGCATGATTGACAGAAACCAAATCGTCAAATTTGGAAGTACAAACTGAAACCAATCTTCTTGATTGGAATATGGTGGAGTTTTTGGGAAACAAGATTAGAAAGCGATTGTAAGCCATTGCAGGTTGGATTTAACATCCACATTCAGCGATCAAAAAGCAGCAGCTCACCAACAAGAACACAGTAGTAGCTCACCAACTACAACCCAAACCCTAATGCCGTGTTCTTGTAGGTTAACAGCTCTCATCAATGATCAAGTAAAATTTACCTCGAATGTAGCCACATTCACTGCGAATGCGTGTAGCAGTTCAGAGCCGTAACGGACTCCTAGCTCGCAATGGAAGGAATGAAGAAGGGGATGAACCCGTGAATGAACAAGGTGAGGATGCATGAACGAACTGGGTGAGGAGAGGTGAGAAGGAGGCGTACCATTGGCCAGGTGAGAAGGCGTCTTCTTCACCAGGGGAGGCGATTCATTGACGCAGGTGAGGTGCGAGCTTGGAGGCGTGGAATCGTTCAACCAGTGGAGGCGATGAGAAATGTGTGAAAATGAGGTGAGGATGTGTTATTTAAGTAAGGGTATTTTGGTAAATGTACAATTACAACCTCATTTAATCCCAACCTTAAAAGTCCCAACCAAACAAGATACACAAATGGGACTAAACCATCTAAACCCATGTGTTAGTCCCATCACAAATTAATCCCATGTGTTAGGATTCACTAAAATGTGAAGCGAACAGGCCATAAGATCCATATTTCACTTAATTTTGAGACAGCTTAGGCATGACACTCAAAATCAAGTTATTTAGGTAGGTAACCATTACCAATTGCATCATATGCAACTCTTAGTTTCTTTTATGAGACTTAGATATCATATGTTACAACGTGTTACGTCTCATCTATGCTAAAGCCTAAAATCATTTTGATAGCTTTATTAAGTCAAACCAATTTAAAACATCCAGGCAACCGTTACCTAGCTTGCCTCACCAAGATAACACAATACACCCTGCAAAGGCGTACCTATAATTTGTGCATGGATGTGCGTGATGGTGCGACTACATCAACAACACCATGTTGATACTTTCACACTTTTGCCTATAGATTAATTCTATTAAACGCAATGATGTAACCATATATAAAATATCATAATTGACTTATATATATCATGTATATAAAAAATAAGGGCACATTACAATTTAATTAAATCGTGCCTACTGGCTCTGATACCACTGTTGGGTTTCGGGGATCATGTGTAGCGGAAGTTTTTGAAGCCTTTTCGAACATCCCCGAAACAAGATCCAATGGATTCCATTAAATTGATGTTCCAATAAAAAGTCATACCTTAGCAAAAACAACTCCATGTCTGCCTTATTTGGTGTTGATCGATTCCTTTAAGACACTGCGAGAGACAAACGTCCTCTATCAGAAATTCACACACGAACAGACGATCACGATCCGGAGTGCTAGCCCCGAATGTCATAGTACAGAAATTCTCACAAAATATTCTCTAATAAAGATCTCTCTTAGGAATTCTCTCTTGAGAAAAATCACACCACAACAATGACCCTAATGTCTTATTTATAGTACACTAGGTCGAGTTGTAAAAGAACTCAATCTCCTAGTCACACTCTAAATGGAGTCCTAGATAAAGTTCAACTCTAAAAAGGATAGAGTCATAGAGAATCTACAATTACTAATCCAATAAGAGTTGTAATTTATCTAAAACTTAAATAAGAATTAAAGTCATACTATAATTCCAATTAGAGTCCTATTCAAAATAGGATTTACTAAGAGACAAAGTTTCTAGTCATACTAGAAATGTATGAGAATTTTGAGTCCTAGTCAAGCTAGGACATTTAATGAGAATCTTCAAAATGAATTTTATCAAATAAAATTCATTTACCCAGAAAATATTAAATCGCGCAAATATGTTCTTTATGTGCGACCCAATATGCATTTAACATTGGTAATGAATCAAAACCATTTTGGTACACAAGTCATAAGCGGTCTCTAGCAAAGCATTATGACTACCCGAGTAGTCTGAAGATCAATAAATCGATACAACCAAATAGATAGTGTATATCATATCCCTTTATCACGCGATATCTTTTTATTGAAGGGGTGACATGGAATGTCACCCTTATATTTCAATCTACTAGTCTCGATCTTTGAGTAGACTAAAATTGTCCAAGTGACATTGATCCAATCAATTCACTAGACATGGCCATTTATCAGTCTAACATATCGAGGGGCCCAATAGATATTTCTCTCTAAAAGAAAAGGACAAATTCTATCTTGATCACACAACATCCACATATTAGTCGAATAATGACCAATCATAATCTTTATAATTATCTGGTTAAAAACAATGGTTAATTATATCAAATCATTGTGCTCCTAATGTTGGAGTCTTTGGTGATCTCAAGTCAAAAGACTAAATGATATAACTCTCATGAGAATCACTTATGACATTGACCATGTTGTGTTCTCGTAGTGGGTCACTCCAGCATCTATTCCCAACAGATACCCATTATCTTAATTTTTATCCATTTACGCATAATCATAATATGATTATCAATCAAGACTCGTACTAGTCTGATTTATTGTTGTTCTCACAATAATAACTAACTAGGGACATTTAGAATAATACAATAATTATCCATAGATACTATTATAAAAGAAACATGCATTTACTTATAATAGTTAAACAACGTTTACAAAATTGGCCTAGGACACATACCCTAATAGTTAGTTTAGCTAAGTCAAAACAAAAAAGATATTTTTAACAATAGAGTGAATTCAACTAAGCGACGTGTGTCCAAATACACCTTTCCGAGAGGAATGATATATGTAATCAACTTTTGTTGATTACATTATTACTACAATTGAACCGTTATATTTGTGGTTACGATATGAATGTCCCCTTTAGAGAGGCGTATGAATGATAGCACTTGTAGTGGTCACATTTGTGACAAAGCCTTTGCCTATATAAAGCAACCGTACAAGGACAAAACCCAACAATCCAGGTTATATAAGGATATTGATGTTGTTGCGTACCAAAGTCTGTTAGTTGGAGCTACTACTAACTTCATAGACAAGAAAATTAATCAGTTGACTTTCTTTGTAGAACATCTTTTGACTAATGGTCAAGCGCATGTTAAAGTTTGCGGATTCTGCTAAGCCATAAGCCATGTGATTGATGAATGTCCTACTCTATTTGAGGACCATTAACAGGTCAATGTTATAGGTAACCACTTCCAAGGGAAAATCCGAGCACCCTTCGCAAATTCCTATAATCAAGCAACGGAGAGGAACAACCCAAACTTCTGTTATGGGCCTTGAAACCAGAACTATGTATCCTTTGCCACAAGAGTACAATTATTGTCTGAAATAGTGACTAATCATTCCTTACTAGAGGATATGATTAATTTTTTTGTGACTCAACAGTGCCAATTCGCTAAAAATGTTACCCATATCCAGGTGAACACTGAGAAAGCTCTAAGTGACACAAGCATCGTGGTCTGAAATGTAGAAGTCCAGATAGGCCAAATTATATAGTGGTTGGGTCATCTTGATGAGAGGGGAGTTGGCTTTGTTACCCCACCCCAATCTAAACATGGGTAATAACCCATCAGGTGCGCAAATGAACGTTATTATTCATAGCGGCGCCGCCTAAAAAATGAGGTTTATTAAACCATCGCCCTAGAAAAGAACGCAAGTGTGATTACATTGAGAGGTGTTTAGGAACACAAGCATTGGTTTGAATCAGAATATGAAGTCGATATTTCTTCATGAAAGCTGAAAGTTATGACCATCGAAGTTCATGAAGAAGAAGTCGAGTAGAAAACTGAAGTCACCTTAAAAAGGCTAGAGATGCTAGAAAATGATAGCAAGGAAGATCAATCTCTCGTGTGTAAAACTACTCACTCTACCACGAATAAAGGTCGAGTTTAATACAAGGCTAGAAGAGAAAAGGCATTTGGAAATCTTATGTTACAATGCACTTTCATGTTAGATGGCCACGATAAAATAGAATCTTTTCTAATAGATGACCCAGATGAGCCCGAAACCATAAAAGAGTCATGCATATCACATTACCCAAAATAGCAGGAAAGTCATTTCATTGCAACTTCTCCAAATTAGTGGATGTCACATTATCTACCATGCCAAGTCAAGCCATCAACTTTAAACACTAACGTAAGCAGCCTAAAGGTCAAATTATTTTTAGGATTTAATTTATGTTTTTTATTTAGTTTTTATATCGTCTTGTTTTTATCTAATCATGAATGAAACTTGTGTCAATCTTTCAATATTATATATCCATTTATTTCCACCATTCTTCTAATAAATAATTAATACAATAATGCATGCATGATTAGATAGTTTAGTATATTTACTATTTGATAGAGTCTTATCTACGAGTAAAATGTTGGGTTTTGGGGTTGATACGCAGCGGAGATTACAAAATAATTTTGACAAAAACCCCAACAGGATCCGAATTTAATTCCATTAAAAACGTTTAAACCATGAAAAACTTAATCATACCTCAATCGCAATATACCTTTCGAAGGTTGATCGATCTCTAAGCGCGCCAAGCGACGAACGCCCTCTATCGCAAGATCCCACACACGAACGGCAGCGAGATTCGAAGTGCTAGCGTCGAGAGAATGCCAAACCTTTTGAATCTCTCCAAAACGATCGAGCATACCAAAAACCCTAAGTCGTTTCTAAAACGAAAAATAGAGTTTTGGCCTATTAATCTTTCGTCTCTGTGTGTTCTAACTTAAAGCGTCTATTTATACAACCCTTGTATATAGACGGTTAAGTAAATTACACATATACCCTTACTTAAAGAAGTATAAGTGTAATACACCACAAGGACGTTTCCGTCATGAATTTTATCATATAAAATTCATTTTTTGAATCATCTTAAAATCTCGCAAAACCATTCTTAGTGTGCGACCCAATAGGCTCATACAACGTTGGCGAGTGTACCAAAACATATTTTGGTATACAAGTCATAAGCGACCTCTAGCAAGACATTATGACTACCCAAGTTGTACGAATATCAAATCGAAACAACCTAATCAATAGTGTATATAACATCCTTTTGTCACACGATATCCTTTTGATCAAACATAAGGCATGGAATTGTCATCCAACATGTTCAATCGTACTAGTCTCGATCTCTAGGTAGATCGAAAACATCCAAGTGACATTGATCAATATCAATTCACTTAGACTAGGCCTTTTAACGATCTAACACATCGAGGGATCCACTAGATATCTCTCTTTATATGAGAGGGACAAATTCTATCTCGATTACACAACTTCATCACATTGCTCACACAAGTAACCAATCACAACCTTTATAATCGTCCGGTTAAAGACAACGTTTGATTGTGTCAAATCACTTTGTGTTCCTAATGTTGAAGTCTCTGGTAATTCAAGTCGAGGACTGGAATATATACCTATCATGAGAAACAACTATGACTTAATCCATGTGATGTTCTCATACTGGTTGGTCCAAGACTTTGTTCCCTAACAAGTACTCGTGATCTTGATTCGTATCCCTATACGTATAATCATCATATGATCATCAATCAAGACTCACACTAGTCTTAATTCATTATAGTTCCCAGTATAATGATCGACTAGGGACATTTATGATATTTATGTAAATACCCATGAATCTTATTATAATGCAAACATGCAAATTAATTATAATAAACAGCAAATGAAATCCTCTATTTTATTAACTAAAAGTATTCATAAAGACAGTTAATGGATTGACCTAGGGCACATGCCCCAACATAAAACTTTGCTTTCAGTTCTTAGAATAAAAATATGGTCAAATTGTTTACCTTCAGACTTAGAAGAAGTAGAATAGCTTTCACACCTACTTGACCACATTAATAAAAACTTGGAGTAGGGATGAGTCATAACTTGAGACCAAAGTAGGTAGGTAATCGAATTTACTTTGTAGGAAAACTCAAAATCTCTAGGATTCTGAAACTATGACTAATCCATTAGGAGTAAAATTATTAACGATTTAGCATTTGTAAAAGGAAGAATTAGGCTTATTTATTATAATAAAATATGATCTCGATGATTCTACATTGGAGAACTAACTTAACTTTAGCGAAAGTGAGAAGTTCTAACAGGAAGTTTCTAATAAAAAATAGAAAGTCCCATAAGTCTCCCACGAAATAGAGCAGGGAACTTAATGGTTGGAAAAATAATGAAAAACTAATATCCACAAAAAATGGAGCAGGGACCGTACAATAAAAACCATATAAATAGAGAAAGTGATGATCTTTAGATGAATAAAAGGTGAAAGTTCATAAAAATAAACTCTTATTGAGAAATAAAGATTTAGCTCGAGTGCTTGTAGGTAGGTTAAGTAAGTTTTTTCAATGTCATGAACCAAATAATAGCCTACCTTTAAATAAGCCATATGGACTCTTACAAGTGTGAAAATCAGCAAATAAGCGACAAGTGGTAACAAAGTATATTTAAAAGAATCAATTTAATAAGGAGATCATTTTGGATCTACTGCTTTAATGAAGAGACGCAGAAAACCTATGAGTAAGTTTAAGGTTATGTTTTTAAATGCTTCGAGTGTTGAAAAAGAGTTGACTTTAAAGGTGACCACGTTCAACCGACCTTCAAAAATTTTGAGTCTCTTGTTAAACATATTGACCAAGTTTCAATTATAAGGACTTCATAGTTTTGCAAAGTATGTATAAATTCTTTAACAAAGCATCAATCAATTTTTTCACAATATATTAAGTCCTCATAGTCAAATAACCCTTTGTTTGGGATGTACAAAGTTCTAAGTTTGAGAGTATTTAATAAGTCACTATTTATGCAATTTTTCATAGGTTTTTTGCTATCTAAATCAAGTCCAAAGTTGTGTTTTATGGCTCTATATGTTTACTTTGGAGATTTACAAGGTATTTGATTGTTTGTGCGTGAATTAGGTTAATCCAAGAAAGAAGTCAAAGTTCGGTAAAAAACCAGCAATCTTATCGCCCCCTGAATGATCAACTGACGGCATCATGGAGAAGCCACGACACCAAGCAAGGCGTCAAGGTAAAACAAGGCATAACATCAAATTAATATAGACGTCATCAACTTTATAACATACGGCACCAGTGACAAAGTTATGACCATGTTTAGAAGTTCAGACTGACTTGAAGACCAAACCTTTCTATTAAATGCCACCTCGCCATCCGGAACCATTATCACATGACAACGGTGTCACTGACGATGCAAAGTCGCAGAATACAAGCTTTGTATTTTTTAAAATGTTATTATTTCTCGGGTTTTCCTATATTTATACCTCAGGCTCACCTATATAAATGAGGGACCTCTATGGACGAAGACACAGTGTAATCCAGAGTGATTTAAGAGTAGAGCAAGGCAGAGTAGCCATGTCTAGTTAGGTTCTTTAATACCTAGGTTGAGTATGAAGCTCTCTAGCCAGTAGTAGGTTTGTTTTCAAGTCTTATTGAGGTTTTCTTTAATAATAGTGTTTTGTTTCATCTCTCTATCATTGTTATGGCTTTTATCGATGTCTCAATTGTAGTTTAGAGTTTTATATTTATTACAAATCTCTAGGCATAAATCAATTAACCAGCTATCAATCAAGTTGAGTCTGTGATATCAATCGGGTTAAGCAATGGCAATCACCTAGAACAAGAAACTTGACACACTTATTGTTCAAGGTAAATAACATCAAGAACTAGGTTAAATCATGAGAGTGGTTGCCCAAGGTTATCTAGGGGTAGGTGTTCCCATGGAGCTGTTAATGATGCTTACGTGCTAAATCTTGAGAGTAGTTGTCCAAGGTACTGTGGAGTAATAGAAGTATTTAAAGAACGATTTCTCTATCTATCAAGAATAGAGGAACTACAGTGTTGGTGACCCCAACACCTATAGCCTATTGAGGGCAACTGTTTTAAAACTCATCTTTCAAAATCGATGATGCAAGACATGGAAATAACATAGTGCTATATTGTAGATTCCTAGACTTTTAGTAGACATTTAGGATAAAACTCTTTAAAAAAAACCCATATTTACTTTTCTGTTTGTTGAGCTCAGTTTTACTGAATCCTGAGATTCGACTCAGTGCTTGTCTCTACTACATTCCAGTAGGATTGGTAACATTTTACAGGTTATATTTGACGCGCAATACGTGATCACCTAAACCCTTTTAATTCCTTATTTACTTATACTTGGTGTGGGACTATATATTTTAATTTCTTAATGAATAATAATAATAATAATAATAATAATAATAATAATAATAATAATAATAAATAATGGTTGATAGTCAAAATAATCTCAAATTTTGTACCTTTTCTAAAAATAATTCTCAACTTTGAATTTTCTCACAAAAACCCCAAACTTTGAGATTTGTTTCCTAATTTTTAACATAGTATTTTGTATATGTGATTATTTACTTAGTATAATTTAAGGGATTTTGTTAAGATATGTAATTTGATTTTTTTAAGTGCCTCCTTTGAAATGAATTAACGAAATCTCTTAATATTCTCTAAAGTAAGGCTATGTTGCATATAGTCAACCCCAATTAATTTGGTACTGATGCTTTGTTGTTGTTGTTGTTGTTGTTGTTGTCATTGTTGTATTCTCAGAAATGATTGCTGCCACATAAACATTTAGCCAATAAGTAAACATATCCTTATATTATTTTTAAAATCCCAATACAAGCTCTAGAAACCTAAGTTATACATGTCAAAGGTCAACTATAAATATTATTTAATTTTAGAATACTAAGTCATGTATACAACAACAACAACAACAATAGAGCCTCAGACCCAAATTAACTGGGGTCGGCTACATGGATCAAACTTCTTCATTTTGCTCGATTAAGTGCAATTGATGGTGAGCTTTGTAAACCATTCAGATCCATCTTAATTAATGCATCCCATGTTAACTTTGGTATGCCCCTACCTCGTCGAATTTCTACAGTTTTTATTGCGTCAAGTTTTCTCGTTGAAGCATTTGTAGGTCGTCTTTACAGGCGACCAAACCATCGCAACCGCCCTTCCCTAATCTTTGTATCAATTGTGCTACTCCTACTTGTCTTTGAATTTATATATTTCTTATTCTATCTTTACGAGTTTTACCACACATCCACCTAAGCATCCTCATTTCTGCTACGTTCATTTTATCTAATTGTTGTTGTTTTGCTGCCTAACATTCACTTCCATGGAGCATAGTTGGCCTAATTGCGGTCCTATAAAATTTTCCTTTCAACTTAGTAGGAACATTTCGATCACAAATCACCCCAGTTGCACTCCGTCATTTTTCTATCCAGCTTGAATTCTATGTGTGACATCATTCTCAATGTTACCATCATTTTTTTACGATTGATCCTAGGTATCTAAAGTAGTTTACCTAAGGAACTTCTATTTCCCCTAATTCTACCACTCCGTCATCTCGATGTCTAGTGTTTCTAAACTTACAGTGCATGTATTCGGTTCTCGTCCTACTCAACTGAAAGTCTTTAGATTCTAATGTATTCCTTTAGAGTTCTAATTTCCTATTCACTCCATTTTAGTTTCATCCACTAAGACAATATCATTTGCAAATATCATACACCATGGCATATCCTCTTGAATATGTCTGGTTAGTTCATCCATAACTAAAGTAAATAGATATGGGCTTAAAGCCGATCCTTGATGTGGTCCTATCGTAATGAAAAATTCTTTTATAGCTCCTCCAAATGTTTTTATACTCGTTACTACTCCATCATACATATCCTTAATAGTGTTTATGTATTTAGCATGCACTCTTTTTCTTTCTAGAACCTACCAAAGAACATCTCTAGGGACCCTATCATATGTTTTTTTCTAAATCTACGAATATCATATGAAAGTCTTTTTTTCTTTTCTCTATATTTTTCTAACAATCGTTTTACAAGGAAAATCGCCTCCATAGTTGACCTCCCAGGCATGAAACCAAATTGGTTCTCTGATATTGTTGTTTCTTTCCTTAGTCTATTGTCAATTATTCTCTCCCAATATTTCATAGTATGACTCATAAGTTTAATTCCCCGGTAGTTTGAGCAACTTCGAATGTTTCCTTTATTTTTGAAGATTTCCACAAGCGTGCTTCTTCTCCAATCCATTGGCATCCGTTTTGGTTTTAAGATTTTATTGAAGATTTTTGTTAACCAAGTCAATCCAATTTCTCCTAAGCATTTCCAAACCTCTATAGGTATTTCATCTGGGCCACATGCTTTCCCTATTTTCATTCTTTCCAATACTTCTTTAACTTCTACAATTCTAATATTGCGTATATCGTTTACATTTCTTTTTTGGTGTGGGTTTTCATCTATTATAGTATCAACTTGGCCATCATTAAATAAACTATCGAAGTAACTTCTCCATCTCTCCTTAATATCCTCCTCGCGCGTTAAAACATTTTGATTTTTGTCCTTAATACATCTTACATAACTTAGGTCTTGTTTCTTTTTATCTCTTAATTTAGCTAGCCTATATATATATATATATATATATATTTCGCCATCTCTATTACCTAACCTTGTATATAGATCTTCCATGAAATTTGTTTTAGCTTGACTAATTACTTTTTAGCTTGTTTTCTAGCTTCTCTATATTGATTGTACACATCTTCATCTTGACACTTCGGTATTTTCCTATACATCTCTCTTTTAGTCTTAATTGCTCGTTGGGCATCCTCGTTCCACCACCATGTTTCCCTCTTTAGAGGTCTCAAGCCCTTAGATATACCTAATACGTTTAATCTCACTCTCCTTTTGCAACTACTCATTTCTAGCCACATTGCATTAACATCTAAGTCAAGATTCCAAATATTTTCCTTTAGTAGTTTTTCTCTAAACTCTACTTGTTTACTATGTTTTAGGTTCTACCACTTTATTCTAGGGTCACTAACTCTTTTATTCATATTTTGTCGTCATGTTAGCTTAATATCAAGTACTACTAACTTATGTTGGGTAGTTAGTGCTTCACTACGTATTACTTTGCAGTCTCTACATATTTTTCTATCTATTTGTCTTGTTAAAAAAAATCTATTTGACTCTTGTTATGACCACTACTTAGAGTAATTGTATGCGACTCCCTCTTCCTAAAACTATTATTTGCTAAGACAAAATCATATGCTGAAGGAAATTCTAAGATTGATTCTCCTTCTTCATTTCTATTACCGTAACCAAAACCTCCATGAACTCTTTCAAACCCATCATTACTTGCCCCGACATGCCCTTTTAAATCTCCTCCAATAAAAACCTTTCCATCTAATAGTATACTTTGTATAACTCCATCCATCTCGTCCCAAAATATGCGTTTGATGCTCTCGCTTAATCCTACTTGTGGTGCATAGGCGCTAAGTATGTTAATTTCTTCATCTCCAATAATTAATTTAACAAGAATCAATCCACCCCCATTCTTTTAACCTCTACAACCTTATCCTTATAATCATTATCCACCACAATTCCTACTGCATTGCATTTTCTATCTATACCAGTGTACCGCAATTTAAACCCTGTGCTTCCTATTTCTCTATTTTTTTCTCTTACCCGTTTTGTCTCTTGGAGGCAAGCAATATTGACTCTCCTTCTAATCATGGTATCTACTAGTTCTATTGACTTCCCCGTAAGTGTTCCTATGTTCCATGTTCCTAAACAATTTTTTCTCCCCTTTGTATTTGTTTTCCTTTTCAATTTCTATTTTGTTTAAAAGTTCTAGTGTCTGTATCTACTAGTTCACCGCGTTATTCTAAATAAAATACATGCTCATTTCTCTGATGCTATGTCGATGATACGGCTATACCAAATAAGTGCTCCCACTCCACTATATCGTATCTCCCTTTGAAGCCCACACTCAAGTTCCTCTTCATCCAAACTTTAAAATCGAGACTAAAGAAATTAGAGTGGTCTAAGGGATGCAGATGAGAGCTCCCAAGTACAACAACCATTAGACAATCTCATACCATGTGGGGGATCATCTTCTTCTCCCTATTATAGCATAGGTAGGCATCAGAGATAGGCACTCACCTATATGCACATAATATGTTAGTGGCCAATCTTTCATGGTTTAACAACCAAAGGAAGGAACAAATCCGCTAAAACACCTTCCATTTACAAAGAAGGGACCAATATTTTTCTCCTCCCATTCATGATCTCTTCAATGAATGCATATGCCAACTTTGAAGAGAACTTTACATTCTTATTAAATCTCCATTGCATTATGTCCCCTTCCCTTGAGTCACTCAGAACTGGAATCACATAGATATATTGCGAGATTTCTTTATATAGGTATGGAATCATGGATTTTATCCCAATCCATGAGCCAGATGATGTAAAGTCCTTAACACATGGTTGCAAATCATCGTTTCCTATAGGTCACTAAGAGAAGTCTTTAAGAGGGCCAACACCGTCCACCCAATTGTCATTCCAAAAAGATATCCCAATTGACCAGAAAATACCCTTGAGAACCCAATGCCATATTGAATCAATTACATGCCAAGTCGAGGATGCCTTGCACAGATTTGGCCAGTCAAGCTTTCAATTCCCGAGTTCAGATACTTAATTCAGAAAATAGATGTCCAAAATGAGTCTTCATCAGTGATCATTTGCAATGTTAACTTCATAAGGAGCGACTCATTCATTGATTTTGATTTTCTGATGCCTACTCCCCCTAAGTTCTTTCCTCAACACACCTAGTCCCAATTTAGCAGATGCATCTTTCTTTTATCTGAGGCATTACTCTAAATAAAATTCCTTATAAATCTATCAATTTCTTCAACGAGCTAGGAAGTCTCGACGTCTGCATCTAGTAATAGGGGATGCTCTATAAACAAGCCTTTGTGAGTGTGACGTACATGACTTGTGCAAGATAGGTACAAAGCATTCCAACCTGACAGTCTGGACTTCATCTTGCCAGTAATGTCTTTAAAGAGCCCTTTGGAGAGTCTGCTATGAACGAGGAGAGAGCCCAGGTATTTACCCATATTATAAGAAGTTGAGACACATGACATGATTTTGCTCACCATAAGTTGAGAAAGTCCAGTGAAACGCGGAGTTTCGTAGATGAATTCCCAACTTAATCTATCGAGTGTTTTCTCTAGTTCAACCTTGATAGCCATCCATCCTTTCTTCTTTTTTGTGCTTTATGAAGTAGATAACCTCCCGCACAACAAAAGATATTGCCAATAATTCTTATGCTTTATATAAAGTTGTTTAAGGAGATTCCTACTAGTTTATTCATTAGATCGCAACACCTATTAGCAATCAACTTAGTGGTTGCTTTGTATATGACGTTACAAAAGCTAATCGGTCGAAACTGAGTGAAATCTTTAAGATTTGAGTTTTAGGGAATAATAACTAGCAAGGTCTCGTTGAAAAATGGTAGAAGATGGCCAATGACAAAAAAGTTTCTAATAGTATCAATCACAAGAAGACCAATTGTCTCCTATTGCGTTTGGAAGAATAACGGATTGAGGCGATCTAGACTCGGGTCCTTGTAGACGCCCATTTTGAAGATAACCCTTATGACTTCTTCATCATGAATATTTCTATCAAAAAGATTCAAATCCTCCATATTCAAACCTGTAAAATTGTTGTTCCAGTGCAAAGATGGGTGTTGGGTTCGTTCCTTAGTGTAAAGGCTTTTAAAGAATTTACCACCGTGTGTTCTAACACCTCTTAGTCTTCAACCCACGAAATGTTCTCATCTCTCAATCGTTCAATTTTGTTCCTCTTCCATCTAATCATAGTTTTAGAATTAAAGTATTTAATATTACAATCACTGTACACAATCCAATTAGCTCTGGAAAGCATGTGGGTGTGAGCTTCTGGGATTGAGTGCGATGCCACGTGTCGAATACACAATCCAATTAGCTCTAGATTTTGGTACCATAGTACCTCTTCTTACATTAATATGCTTCAATAATCTTCTTTTAAACTACCCCCATTAGTGGATTAAACGTTGAGATGAGTCATGATCAAGTTGAAGTTCAATATTTAAGTTTCACCAGTGATACCTTCTTCTTATGGAAGATGTTTCCAAAAGCTTTGATATTTAGTTCTTAGACTTCAGCCATGAATTCTTCTGCATTAGAGGAAAAGGTGACTTCAGGATGCCAGATGTTCTACATAAATAGTGTGAAATTGGGATGAGTCTGCCAGCTCGCCGATGACCTAAAATGTTTTTTCTCTTTGGGTGGGGGATATGATTTAAGGAGCTTCACAAGCATGAGGCGGTGGTCCGACTTGCATATAGGAAGATGAATAACCAATGTGTCCGGTAAGGTCTCCAACCATTTAGCAATCTATAAACCCATGTCCAGCCATTTTTAAAGTAGACCTCGAGACCTTGTGAATTTAGGTCTCTTAAAACCAAAATCAACTAGGTTACAAGAGTTGAACGTTCTAGAATTCCCTAATTTTGCTTGGATTGGGTGCGGCACCACCGAGTTTCTTCTGGGCTATCAAATAGATGTTGAGGTCACCTACAATGGCCCATAGGTCTTCAAGTGAAAAGCAAGTCATCTCAAAGAAATCTTACATTTGCTTGAATTGGGGTGTGCATAGACCACCATATAGACTATATGGCCATCTTTTAACCACCATGAGAAATGAATCCATTGGTCTCTATAACTAATGATTCTCATTGATGTGATATCCTCATATCAGAGTAGCCAAAGTCCTCCTAAGAAGCCATTATCCTCCACTAAGAAGGGTGCATTAAACATAATCTTCTTAGTAATTCTTTCGGCTTTTTAAACATTACTCTTATATAGGCTCCTTAATCACCAAGAAATCAATTTTATTTGTAACTAACAAGTCCTTTACACATTTAAGAAAAGGGTACTACCAGCACCCTGCACATTCCACTAGATAATAGACATAAATAAAGAGCAGATATAGGTTAGAAGACTCTCACATGTCATTCCAACACGATCACGATGACAAGGATGGTTGCACCAAAATAGTGGCCTCCATCTCGCATACTATGTTGCATTCTGCATAGTGTTTGGCTTCTATAGTGACATGACTCGGCTCGTTGAGGTTATCCATGATCTCATCTAGTACATAAGCCCTTAAGCATTACTTCTGGCCTTCTGAAAGCATGTCGCATAACGTTGAGCCAATTGGTGGGCATTCGATTGAAGGCTTATTACTGCCCAAGTCATTGGGACCAGGAATGCCCAAGTTGAAAGTTGGATATGTTCCCACTGTGAGGGGGCTACGCCTTCGTAAAGTTAATGGTTCATCTTAAGGTGTTGGCATTTTCCCTTTTTGGGGTTTAAATGACAAGCTAACTGGCTATGGCTAGACATGCATCGGTGGGATAATGTAGTCCATTATTTTTAGCTTGCCTTTTGAGGACATTTAGCTAGAATTTTGTTTCCCTTCAGTACTTCATTATGTTGAATTACTAACCTCTTAAATTGATCGTTGTGTGCGCTAGAGATTTTCGATGATAAGGCAGGGACAAAACTAGATGGGAACTTTCCAGATTCTTCAATATCTTCCTTTAACACCCTAAATCTTAACTCCGAAGATAAGTTGGGGTTATTTTTTGTATGAAGAGCTCTGGATGACCGTTCCTTTAACTGGGGAGGATCACTCCCTTACCTTCTCTATGCATATTCATCAATATCGCCTTCCTGGGTCTTCGGCTAGCTATCATCGATGAACCGTACGTGCTAGCTAGTTTCACCTGAGGGCGGACAATGGTTATGCCACCTTCATTAACCTAGTCCCCGTCGTTTCTTTCGGTGGCCACATGTTGGCTGGTGTTATATTTACGAGCTCGAATCAAATAAGCAACGATAATATGTCTCACGCAACCACATAATAAACATATCAAAGGAAACCCCTCGTATGCAACTCGCTGCCACAAACCATTGAAACAAAATTGAGCCATTAAAGGTTTAGCCGATTATAACACTACCTGCACATAATGACCTTTTTAGCTAGTTGAGATCTCATATCAACCTTGACAGTGTTCCCCATTAGGTTCCCAAGATAACTTAACATTTCATAATGATAGTAGTACATAGGAAAGTCTGGAAAACGGACCCATTGAGTGATCTTGGTGATCTGAGTCGTGTTAATACAAAAATTGTGATCGTATTGTTAAACATATAGGCCGCCCAGGATGACCAAAGGACCATCGATCAAGGCAGTTTGCACGTCACCCGTATTGGATAATTGAACCAACAAGGCATTATTGTTAAGATTGATGACCCTAAAGTCCCTTTCAGGGTTCCAGAGTTGTTTGATCTTGAGACACATTGATCTATACCCGATATTCCTTTTTATCTATTAGCTTGACAACTACTATAAATTACCATGGCTTCCCCATTTTCATTTTCAGGCTCTCTGTAGTTACTAACAATCCTAGATCATCAAATGATACTAGGACTTCTCCTTCCTCAATTATCACATTCTACAATCCATTCACATGCACTTTGTTATGCACACGCTCGGCCTAAGAGTCTTGTTAAAACGAGATGGTCTTAACCATCAATACCTCATTAGTTGCTGCTGAAGCCTTTACATGCCCTCTCTGCACAGTATCCATTACAACATTTTCATCAACAACAACAGGGATCCCCTGTGTCAGTGAATCAATACGATATATCCTCGACTTTCTTCGTAGCATTGTCCTCATCGTCGGAGCACATACATGCAATTTTGTCGCTCATTTTTTCAGTGTATAACTAAATTAATTTATTAATTAAATTAATGTGTTTAAATAATAAATTAAGTTATTGTTTTAGTAATTATAGATTATGAAATAGCTTTTTAAAGTCATTGATGGGTGACACCTCATTAAATTTGGAGTTAATTAAGAAACTTAATTAGGATACAAATCTAACAAGTGAAAAAAAGTTAAAATATAATAACAAATTTCAAAAAGTTAGAATGCAGTGACAAAAGTGTAAGAGTGTAGGATATTTTAATCAATTAAGTCTTGAATTAATCCAAATTATTTAAGACTATTAAATCAAGCGAGTTTCCGCGACTTTGCTTCACTGAAAAGTTGCTAATTAATCTCACCCCTTAATTGTCCCCACGTGCTTACCAGGTTTACCTCAACCCGTGGGACCTACAGGTCCACTCACACCTCCCCAATTTCGCTATATAACCCTCCATAGCAAGGCCTCGCCACACCACCACCCCACTACCTCTGTATTGTCTGCTCTCTTGGTGTTGCATACACATTTAATTATCAACTAAGTCAGCTAAATACATATATAGCTAGCTAGCTTGCTTGGTTAGTATTATTACATGGGCAACGCAGATTTAATGTACCCATCAAGTAATAATACCAACATTGGTTGTGCACACCGAGTTGCTATTCCACCACCAAAGCCGTTCTTCAAGTCGCTTAAGTCCTCCCTTATGGAGACTTTCTTCCCAGATGATCCGGTAAGGCAATTCAAGAACCAACCGGCATCTCGCAGATTCGTGTTAGGGCTTCAATACTTCCTTCCCATACTTGAATGGGGTCCTCGCTATACCTTCGGCTACTTCAAATCAGACCTTATTGCTGGGATCACCATTGCAAGCCTGGCTATTCCTCAAGGGATCAGTTATGCCAAGTTAGCCAACTTGCCTCCTATTCTTGGGCTATGTTAGTAACTTTACTCTCGCTTCATAATACCCTAAGTAATGAATATCGTCCATAATTAGCTCCATTAATTTGGCATGAATTTTGAGTACCGCTTTGAGTACCACCATGTTAGCACGCATTTTCTATAAAAAGTAATGTTGTTTGCTACCATATTGATTACCAGAAAATGTGACTTTTAATTAACTAAAGTCTAACCAACGTACGATTTGTTGCGAAAAGTAGCTAGTGTTTTTTTTTTTCTTTTTTTTTTTTTTAGAACAAAAGTATATATACCTAGTGTTTACTTATAAAATCTTTGCCGGAGTATTGCTTAATGAAAAACATATATATTTTGTTGCTAAAAAATTCATTGCCTCTCGAAAATGATATTTTAACATGTACGCTAAAAGTCAACAAGTTTAGGTGAAAATGGTGCAATATAATAGGAAAAGCTAGAAAGACAGCACGAAATTACAACACATTGCATAATAATTGATGTGGTGCTATGTGTTTGACATAATATTGGGAGATATTGTCATTCTAGCATTTCTCTTTTAACAAGTACAATATATTTAGTTAAATATTGCATGTATATACACATAGACGTACACAACTAGCTAATAGATCGATGACTTTAAGTGTGTCAATGTACAGCCCATGCATGAATTTTCGAGTAGATGCATAATTGATCAAGATATGAATTGAATGAGAGATGCATGTTTAACCTAGGGCCACCTAGCTAGCTTTTTTTTTATTTGGATATATGCGTATATAGACTCGAGCTTTGTTCCTCCATTGGTGTATGCGATGATGGGAAGTTCAAGAGATTTGGCTGTGGGCACAGTGGCAGTTGGGTCACTTCTTATGGCTTCTATGTTGGGGAATGAAATAAATGCTTCTCAGAATCCGAAGCTCTATCTTCATATGGCTTTCACTGCCACATTCTTCGCTGGAGTCCTACAAGCGTCTCTTGGATTGTTCAGGTTGGTAACATGGACTCAATTTAATTATGAGAGGAACGATAAATTAATTATATAAAGACTTAATGAGTCCGGACTCAAACTAGCATAAAGACTTAAATACCCTTCTTTATCAATCCACCACTTACCACCACTTACCGCCTCCACTGTTGTGACCGCTGCCGCTGTCGTGACCACTGGCCACCGATGGCGTCGTCATTATCATCCACCACCGTCGGCCACTCTCCTCTTTGATCCCGGCCAAATTTGATCGGATCTAGCCAAGAGAGGCTTTGACTCTCATCAAATCAGGTCACCTCTCTCGGCCAGATCTAGCAGAGAGAGAGAGCATGGAGACCGAGAGAATGGAGGCTGAGAGAGAACCTTTGCCAGATCCAGTCGCCTCTCTCGGCCAAATATGTCCGAGCGATCGGATCTACTCGAGAGAGAGATCTGGATCTACCCGAGAGAGAGATCTACCAGAGAGAGAGAGAGAGAGAGAGAGAGAGAGAGAGAGAGAGAGAGAGAGAGAGAGAGAGAGAGAGAGAGCATGGAGGCCGAGGGAGAGAGAGATGTGAGAGTTGAGTGGGCCGGGGTTTGTATTAACTTGAGGAGAGAGCAAATGAAAGTGTGCAGTATATGATGGCGGCCGGCAACGACAGTCGGCGGCACTCGTCGGCGGCGGCGGTCGGTGGTGATTGTGACAGAGGAAGAGGTGGAGAATGTGAATATTTATGTGTGTATTGGTATTAAAGATGGTAATTAGGTCTTTTTGTTTATGTAAGTATATTAAATTACTAGTAAAAGATTTTTGAGTCTGGACTCAAAAAGTCCAAATAATTTTTTTGTTATATAAATATGTTTTTTTTTACTTCTCTTATAGTTATGCTAATTATTTAATATTAATATTGCAGGCTAGGGTTTATTGTCGATTTTTTGTCTCATGCAACCATAGTGGGGTTCATGGGTGGTGCAGCCACGGTTGTGTGTCTGCAACAGTTCAAGGGGATACTGGGGCTCGAACACTTCACGCATGGCACTGACCTTGTCTCGGTCTTCCGTTCCATCTTCAGCCAAACTCATCAGGTAATTAGCTTACTTGCTTACGTACAAACCTTTCCCAACTTCATTAATAATGTACCTAGTTAATTTGATAACTATTCATTAATTGGTTTTTTTAAAGAAATTTTTTAAGAAAAAAACCAAAAATAAAAAATAACTAGTCATTAATTAACGATACATACTTTTCAAAGCATATCTAGTGAGATCGATGAGGCTTCAACTACAAAGGATGTTGTAATTCAATTTCCTATGCCTAAAACGGGAAGTGCTACATGAACATTAATTATCACACACACCCATATAGCACACATTCGCCACATGAGAGTGCATCTCGAGATACGTGTGCATGCAGTTTCTGCTGCAAAACACCAGTTTGAGTATTCGGAGGCCGACTACACAGACGCTCGTGAGGCTGGTGTGTATTCCGATTTGCGTTTGACGATGTCTGTCTGGCATACCAAATCTTTGTATAGGGCGTGTGCTACTCATGACAAATGCATTAAGTTATCCTATCATAATAAGCCATACATATCCAACGAATAACAAGAACATTAACATAAGAACATAAGTAAGCACGCTTTGATCATAAGCCTATTCATTAATAATGAAATTAAGCGAGGCCTTTCGAAGTGTTGTCAGCTCAGGATGCCTAGAGCCGCACAACGAGCAGTTTCCAACCGCCCAAGGAGATTGTTGGCAGATAGGAAAGGCCAAGATCGAACTTAACATCCCAAGGAATCTCTGTTCATCTTCATTCAAGGCAGGACGCATTTGACCCCAATGTTACAGTGACTCTAGCTAAGGCTTCCAGCGGTATAGATAAGACAAAGAACTCTCAATTGAGAGAAGCAGAGACTATCCAACAAGGACTACCTACGAGGGCGGTAACAACAACCCAACCCGAAAGACAAAGCATATGGCCAGAACTCAGAAGGTGGCAGAAGATCATTTGAAAGCGAGTAGCTAAGTCCCTAATAGCGCCGATGAAAGCATTAAGAGACCAAGGTAGAAAAAAAGACAGGAGAATGCAGGCAGCCATATATTTTGTCTTTCGGGCTGGCGTTGAAGGTGTATAAGCCAAGCCAAAGGACGATGACAAGGAAGATGGCAGGCAGCCATTCAAAAGAAGATAGACGGCCAGTATACCGACTGACAGATAGAAAGTAGGCTGGCCGAATGAGGGAGAGCTAAGCCAAAGGATAAATAAGAAGGCTAAGTCTTAAAAAGGATGGATGGAGGGGTGAGATCCTGTGTGACCATGAAAATAGTTGTTATTCCAATACATAGAAAGACGATGGGAGTTATTCCATAGGTTAGTTTCTTTATCCCATTATTTCAATGCCCCATCAGAATAGTTAAGCCCGCCTTGTTATTCTATTCAGATATATTCTAAAGTCTACATGTCGCCTTTACTGCTTGTCGTTTAAAGGAATAGGAGGGAGGGAGTCTGAGAGCTATGAGCCAATGAGAACGTTATATTCCCTTTTTATCCCAATACCTTATCCCTCTGAAAGAAAATGTTAATGCCAACTATCTTTCTAGCTAATGTAGCTGAATGAGAAAGCCTCTCTATTTGGGCTCGCCCAGGATCTAAGCGGATTGAAGTTTAGAAACGACTCCCTTCACTGCAGGCTAATGACATTTGTCAGTTATGGACCTTGACTTGGAAGCTAGGGGGAACTGTCTAAGATAGTGGTCGTCCAAAAGCCAAAAGGAGAAAGCGAAATCAACTTCAAGTTATAGGTGAAGTTGTAGAATAAGATACCGTTAAATTGGCTAAGCAAACCATGCTTCGGATATCGCTCGGAGCAAGGCCAATCGTTGGATTAAGACTAACAAACCGACTATTCCTTATCAAAGGCCCAGCAAGAGACGTCACTACGTACCTCGGCCTTGTGATGAACTCCGGTGTTGAGGCCTGAAGACTAGAAATGCAACCCCTCATAACAATAACAAAGTTTATTTTCAACCTACTATGTCAACTCAAGGAAGAAAAGCAAATAAATATGTAATAATAATCAAAACGAGAACAGAATGCCAAACGAGTAGAAAAGCCAGAGAAAACCTAAGCTAAAATGTTGAATTGTAGGAGACGGGTATACCGCCTGAAAACTTTGAGTTCTCCCTACATAGTAAGTAGTAAGTTGTTCAGTATTTCCTTCTTATGCAACACGGCTAGAGCAGCTGTGGTCGAACCCTTATAAAATGAAAAGGTAACAACTTCTCTATATTAACCAAACTTGTATGACCGACCAGTAGGCAAGATCTGCGAAGTTCTATCGGCAATCCGGTTGTATGTAGGTGCCCCAGTAAAGGCTTCCAGCCAAAGGAAGGAATTAGACGACAGGGGAAAACGAAGTCTCGCATCCTAATTTATATGTAAGCATTGGTTGGAAGAAGAGGGTGAGAGGAAGATAATGTCATGCCCCTATCCCTTCAAAAAAGGTTGTACGATACAGGTCGATGTGGTAGAGTTGGACCTCGACTTCCCGGTTTGGAAGATTGGTTCATTAAGCCCTTAAGAGGATAAGTATAAAGTCGGTTCCTTCCCCGCAGGGTCGATAGTTTGAGATGGGAAAAGAAGGTTGGGGGAGTCGAAACATGAAAGACTTTTCTATGATCCGGTTATTTTTAAGTATGTATCATCTGTTATGTTATCCACTACTTCATCCGTCGTCTCTGCGGCCGCCAAAATCCTACCCTTTCTTGAATATTAAGTGGGTTGACCAGACAAGAGATTCGAACGAACCTTCCAACAAGCAAAATAGAAGTTAACCAGTGTGCCATCTTTGTGGGAGACTGCTACCCATAAGGCCATCTCGGGCATGGGAGGGAAAGGCGGCGGACAGCCGACTGAACTGGGGAGCCTAAATGGCATTGAGGATGAGTCCTCAGACAAAAAATGGCTTCTTAAGTTGAATGTAGTGTAGTCAGGTCTCATTATAGATCGGTCGACTTGTCACGATTAATTTCTCACACACAATTAGGTTAGGCAGGCTGACGGAGGTGATCTGAATCCCTATCAATACGATGCATGGCGGATTTTCTGACCGTAACTAACTTGTCTCTACCTCTACTTAAAAAGAAGGCGCTAACACCAAGTAGAAAACCATTTTTCTATGTTGGAGTCTAATAGCACGGCGTGGATAGTGAGGAATGATCAAACAATGTATGGGGGTCGGGCCTACCTACCTTCCCTTGCTCGTAAAGCTTCGATAGATGGGCTGGTTCGTCTGGGAATAAGCTAACCCCTCATATATAAAGGATAATCACTTCGTCTAACTAGCCTTAATAAACAGACATTAACATTTCAGAATCTGAATTTTCAGGAAGTAAACAGGCCTTCAGAAAAAATGAATATATAAGAGAGAAACGTGATAAGGAAATAATGCCATAACTGACTTATAGAAACACTAACCGTTCACCCCGCCCTAAGAAAGTTTCTCTTAGGATGAGCCATCGCTTCACTCAACTTAAAGGGACTTCTAGAGTCCCAAGGAAGACTAGTGAACGACTTAAGGAAAGGAGAACAACTAAGAAAACTCTTTTCTCGGTATGGATAGTGACGATGCTTCCCTTGTAAGGCAACTTCAGGCACTAATGTTATGTCAAAGAGATTGCCCTAGCTTGATGAAACTAAGGTCTTCTGAGCAGTAGGTTAAAGGTTTCCTTGATATCGATCACATGGAACTGGATTATGAGACTATCTGGACCCCTGATGATGAAACGAAATTAGACCTAAGTAGGTGCGTTTATCCCTGGCAGTCCTCTTGAAGTTGTCGTAGGTTCGTATCAATGCTACAGACGGAGTGAGAAGAGATTCCTTCATTCTGAGAGCATGGAACGTCAAGAAGGGACATATGTTGAGTGCAGATCTGGTATCGATCAACTTCTTAGTGATCTTCGAGGAAGACGGCGATGTGGAGAGCTTTGATGTGGGACCCATCGATCCCTTTTGGTGCATCTGCTTCTATGAAGATGAGAGCGTTGATTGAGGCCATCTACTTAATAGCTCCTTGTAATTCTTCTGGAGTCAATGTAACTTGAACTTCCTTCAGGAAGTTCAGGAACAAATCCTTATGCTTGGGAGAAGTCTTCCACAACTCAAAAATAGAGATCTGAGCTGGTAGCTTACTAAGATGACCAAGGAGGTTACATATTCAGACTGTGGAACTGCCTTCATGGTTTGATCTGGAGCAGTTTCTTCTTGGCTCTCAGGATGAGAAGCCCTTAAATAGATCCTTGCATAGTATTTCCTGTTCGAGTAGCTAGAACCTCGGTCGGCCTTGTTTTCTTTGTAGGTACGTCGATGAGCTCGATCGCCTCTTTCTGGAAGTAGGGGATGATAGGTTATTTGGAACTTTTTTAGTTGATGGCTCGCTTCAGGTGACTCGAGGAGCAACCTTGATGTATTCAACTTCTCGAATTTTCTCTTTGGATGGCTTGATTTTGATTCATAATGGCTTGCTTAGACGAGTTTTTTGAGGAACCACCTCGTCGATCGGGTTGGAATCGTCACACGCCTCACGGACATACAACTTTTCCTTCCCCTTCGAGGAAGTGCACTTAGATTGGCGCTAGATGATCTCGATCGACTTGTGATGAGGGCGACTCCCCTGAGGAATATCTTATTAGTAATAGTAAGGATTTGAGCCATCATACTTTTCAAGCTGCATCACTTGCGGTAAGATCGATCGGTGCGATTTCTCCTTTTTCGGTGGCAGAGCGACATGTTTTGATAACATAGAGGGCTAAACACGCCTTCTTCTCTGGCTAGAAGTGATTTGAAGAACCTTCTCATAATCTTAACTTTCCCTGAATGATATTCAGGGTGAAAAGGAGGTTCATCGACTTCGAGTGCGTTGATATGGATCCCGTTGGAACCAGATGCATGATCAGGGAGAGAACCCTTAAAGATTCTCATGTTAGCATTGTTGCTCTATGGGGTCTTCCATTTTTCGACTCCTAAAAAGTGAATCTTATCAGAATCGATGACTCTTTGAACAAGATCTCTTAGAGTCCAACACATGTCGGTCATGTAATCGTGATATCGATGGAACTCACAGTGGAGATTCTTGTCTCGATTTTTTGGTAAAATTTACCATCGGAATGTGATGGCAGGAGTGAACTTAGGGATATGGGTAGGGGAGGATAATCTGGAGTTGTCTTTGATTGGGATTGTTGCCTTTTTTGCCCCCACAATCATAAGGAATTCGAACATCTTGGTTACGCCTTCAAGGATCATCGATTTACGGAGGATAACTATCATTGGAAGGGGTCTTCTGAGATAGGTTTCATCCGTATTTCTTCTGATCAAGAAGACAGAGCTCAACAGCACCCATTTTGGTTTTTTCTTCCATGGTAATTGTGTTAGGAGTGGCAGCTGCCTTGGTAGTCTTCTTCTTAGCCTGAGAAATTAATGGAGGCAGGTTGGTGTGGCTTTTGAGATAAGTGGTGAGTGCATTGGGAAGAAGGAAAACCAAGCCTGATAGCTCACCAAGCCAAGCGTTATCACTAAGTGAAGTCTAGGGTGGCGATCAAGCCCCTTAGCCTTAAGGTTACATATGATATTTCCAAACAACTATGATATTTGGCCTTAAAACATGAAGAACGGGGAAAAGCTGCCAACGGGCCATGGGAGGTTAAAAAATCATTAGCATACGAATCAGAGGCAAGCCAAGAAGAAGACGATGTTTCAGCCGTAAAAGCTATTTCAGAAGTCTTCTTCTTGATTTCGAATTGATAGATAGTAATCATCCTCAAGTAAATGAAAATGAGCAAGGATTTTCTCTCCTTTGGGAGTTTGTTTCGTGAAATTGAGAAAGACCTCATTTTTTGCATAAATTCTTACTAAACCACCTTCACGCTCTTGTTAACTTAGAGATCAAAGTACCTTATGTTAATCTTAGTCTTCCAATAATGCGCCTGAGAGATCATATCTGAGGCATTAGGGCTTAAACAGCACCTAGGGTGGGTCTGTCCTTCCTCGATCAAAGAAGTTTGAGCTGAACGACCAAAAAAGAAGGTACGATTTGACTATGTAATTAGAAATCACTACTGTCTTGCGTGTGCTCACGGACGTGGATTCTTTAAACCAACAAGTGCTACCTTTCCTTCGATAGTGGACTGTGAGAGTCGATAGGGCCTTCCCGCGAGCTAAGTTACTATGGATTCCCAAAGATGAGTCTACGTATATATAGCATAGCACAAGATGGTTTCAGACTAAAATGTATGCACCAGCCCGATCTCTTTTTGCTAATCCTGCCTCTAAAGAGCAATAGTGGGCAAGACGACTTAATTAACAAGATGATTGAGAATGTTTTCCCAACATTAATGAACGAAATGAACGGAGCTCTTGGTCTGAGCCAGGTGGTTCGGGCATGAATTGTGATGGATCTCCGAGCGTGGAAGACTTGGGAAGGGATAGCGTACGACTAGCATAGGGAAGGCCCATATTGAACGTTCCGTACCCACTGTCAAATCGAATTGAGAAAAGCTCAAACTATAGATACAGAGCGTAACCCGGTAGATAATACGAAGGTAGAAGCACCAGCTGTAAACCCAGCAGTACCATAAATGGGTCTAGATCGACTAGTAGCAAACAGAGCCAGTTAGTAGAAGGGATGTAGCTGGTGTTATAGATGCAAGGATAACTCTATAGTTGGGTCAATTCCTCACTGATCAGAAGATAGCTATCATCCTGTAAATCTAGAAAAAAAACCTATTTCTTCAGATTTTGGGACGGGGAAAAACTGCTCGACCTTTCCTCACTAGTGAGAAACTTGGTTCCTCGGTCCAGTGATCATCGCGAGAAGGCAATTGACGCGGGACAGGATTCGGGGGAGGGCTCCTAAACTAGTTTTTTGTCTTAGGCTTGTTAATCCAAATCATGGAAAACCCTACTTTGGTTTTGGATCATTCCATAATAAACACTTATTCGAAAGGCATCACTCTTCCGATAGTAGAAATGGGAAGGTTGTGAAGCTCGATACAGAGGTTTGGGTTTCCGTTAGAAGGGCTAAAGTAGAGTAACAGATAAATGGCACGTTTTTTCCTCACTTGTATATATTCCTCCAGGGTCGTTCCACCCATGAACCTCCGCAGATCGTCGACTAATTTAAGGTATATGTACAGCAACAAAAGATCTTGTTGTGTGTGTCTCGCCCAGAAGAAAAGATTTTCCCATTCCGAAGAACCACTGGTGAGCAACGCGTGGTGAGAATAGTAAGGGCCTGCTTCCCATAGGTTAACTGCTTAACTACTATTGTGACAACTTATCATCATTCCCCCTTATTTATACATTGGGGGTAGGCGAATATACCAGACCGAAGCGTTCTTTTAGGTGAACGAAACTTATAACACCACTTATCAATAGAAGTGTTAGCAGGAAGTGGATAGATATTTATGGTAGCACGAGCAATGGATACACAAAAACGATGGATGAACATGAATAAAGGATAAGAGATATCAGTTAGGGAATAAAGGGTCTCTTGAGAGTCGTTCCCTCCCTCAGAAAAAAGTATGTATGGCCGAGCAACGGTTTGTTCTCTAATTGATTGTGTTTGAATAGCACACATTCGAACAAATTGGATTACAAACCTGAGCTTAAAACGGAAGGTCGCTAGGATAAGCAAACAGAATACAAAAATGAAACAGGAACCTCCGGAATAAGCAAAGTCTAGGCACCGGCACAAACAGAAGTCATAGTCAAGCCTGTCGGGAACACCAAATGATCGCTTCTAATATCAATAAAGCGGTGCCTCTATTTATATAGGATACGACCTCTATTTATAATAGAAAGAGAAATGGTCGCAGTGCGTTCACCGCTAATCCCGTTCTTTCGGGCCTCATCAAGAGCCGAGCAGGATCTCTCTTTCACTTAGGGACACTACGCTTCTGAACCTTTCCATTGAGTTCCACTTGGCATCCTTTCGGGGACGGGCTTGTAACCATAGTTATTTATCTTCATTGGGCTTGATGGGAATAAATAATATGAATTTGAGGGTGGTTCCTTGACACCAAATTACCTTCTCTTCTAGTCCTACTACGAAATATTGATTTTCAAGCGAGATTCCAAGTTAAGTTTTTGAGCCAATTAAGTAAGCGAGTACTTGTATTCGTCCCTGCTGTCGCAGGTGATGAAGTAGTAGGAGTCAGAAAGGGTTAGTGAATTTCATTTCCTTCTAACTTGGTGATAATGTGAAATCAAGCTTCTGAGTTAACAGAGTCAAACGGAGCCGATCACTGATCAAGAGAGCTACTATCCATAAGCAATTGGGAAAAGACTAAAACTTGAGTTGATCAAGATGTGTTCCAAACCTGCAACTCACATGAGCGAGATGCATTCCAAACCAACCTGAGCTGATCGTGTTGACCAAAATAGAGCCTAGCGGCTGACCCAAAGCTGAACAACCGGCTAAAAAGAGATGAAGCTAGACTATAAAGGTGTATAAGCACCTTGATTGGTTTTCCTTCCCTTCCATTGAGTCAGTATCGATGGTATGCTTTCGGATAGAGAAAATGTGTTCTTTGGGATAAAGAAATACGAGAATGCGCTGGTATTGAATTTTAAAAGCTATCAATGCCTACTCCAAGTTGAAGGAGGGTGGCTGGTGCAACGAATCCGCGACACGCCATAATACATGAAATCGACTTTGGAGAGAAATCCACTCTATCCAAATGATTTCGTCAATAAAATGCTTAGCAAACTCGCAACATCCAGAGTGCGAGATGAGGGATTTTATTCTTTTGAGATAACCATCATCGCCTCTTCAATTAGAAGTCAGTAGGCTGATGCTACTTTTGAATCAGCGATAACTATATAATAGCCAAAATTGTATATTCTTAAGTCCAAAGGATAAATTCAAAGAAAGATTCATCATTTTTCAACCTTTGAACTATAATAAGACGTGATAGGGCAGAAAAGACGAGTTCGTCTTTGAGCCCAAGTACGAGCACACACTTGAAAGGAATGAGAATAGAGAGCACCTAAAAGAAATCATCAGAGGGGTAATTTAAAGGAAGTACCACTTGCCTTTCAAGAAGGCTAAGGTTGGTTTACTGCCTCTTTCATTTCCCTCTATATGAATCATCTAAATGTGTTTTTAAGCGCCTAGCCTAAAGCGGTATTTTATACAAAAGTTTTATTCTTTCAACGATTAGTAGGACCTAGCTTAGTCCATAAGAAACCTAATCCAGTAAATCATATCCCTACTTTAGGGATGCCTTTTACTATATAATGGCATCACGCCTCGAGCGAGTAAGAAGCCTTCCTTACTAAGAACAGAACTCACTCCAAATTCTCATATGTTTAATCTCACTGCTGGTTGAGCGGGAAGAAGGCATAAAGAGCCTAACTAAGCTTAAGCTAAGGGGTTGGTTGACTTATTGGCAAATTTCAATAGTAGTGGTCATCGTACCTCGCTATCCTGCCTACACCTGGGTTTCAAACCTTTGATTTCACACTGAAATAGTGCTTTTAGCTTTTGTTTGACTTTTGGTACACTATATTCACCAGCTTTAGTTTAGCATCAGCTAACTTCACCTACGAGAAGAGCAACATCCACAAAACTAGCGAATGGGGATGACATCTGCTTTAGTCTATCACCACCTAGCTTGAAAGATGATGACCGGTTCCTCAATGTTATTGCATCATGAGAAAGCTACATTAGATGGACTGAGACCCGACTTCAAACCTAGAACCTACGTAGTATTTCTACATGGACAGATCGACAGATCGTGATCTAGAGATATAAAGACCCATAAAAAATGTTCTGCTTTCACAATCGTTGCCTACTGCCTTTTCATTAGCATTAATGATGGCAAAATGCTTGCTTTCACAACCGTCGCCTACTGCCTTTTCATGAGCATCAGTGATGGCATTGGTCGATACCATGCACCGCAACCCCTCAAAGGTTGGCTACAACATTAACATCGCCTCTTAGACAGGAAGATTAGTGACCTGTCTCGGAATAGAAGACTTTTTCACAAAGGAGGCGTGGAAAAGCATACGCTCGCTCGTAATCACCCGTAGAACAAAAGGGATATATAGCAGTTGGAAACGATGCCTAGATAGAGCAGTTCAGAGCAGAGTACCGGTGTCGCTTACCTACTAACGAAGTCTCTTTCCTATCTGCCCTGCCTTAAGTTTCGGTCTTGCGCATTTGAATATGGCCTAAGAAGGGCTTTCCCGAGGCTGAGCGTAGATGTATCTATTTTGGTCGAAACCCTCATTATTGATCATCTTAGGAAGGATCAAGTGGGATTTACTGAACCGTAGACCATTACCATTGCTCTAGGGGGTCTTGTTACCATCACTGATCAGTTCGGACGGGCATGGTGCACGAAGCCCTCAAAGAAACCATTCCCTTATCCGTCGCGAAATCAATCTATTGCGTTATCATCCCCGGTGGAATCTCAAATCAGAGAAATCGAGCTCATTGAATAAAAGCGGATGAATTTGTAGGACCAACTAGACATTTCAGAGGGAAAAGCGTTCTCCTCAACCGAGAGAGGGAAAGAATAGATGGGAACATCCGAAATGAGTATTAGGTTAGACCAACGCTACAACGACCAATGAAATAGAATAAAGGCTCAACTCACCCTTGCGTAGAGACGCAATTAGGGAGATGCATCGATGGTAGACCTTGATAACGAGTAACCTTTCAAGCCATCCCCAATGGATTTCTATCCTCTTTTGAAACCAATAGAAGTTCATTGACCTTCTCTGTAAAACACAACCTAAAGTAGGATTGAGAGTAGAAGAATAGGACTCTTGCTAGTATCATAATCGGGAGAATGAAACTATTAGTGGAAAGATATGTTGTTCGATATGCATTAAGAGTTGCAAAATGAAAAAGGGCCCTGCTTACTTCCTCTTTTGCTACTACTATTGATATGGATTCCCTGGAAGGTAATATCTTTCCAGCCCCTAGGAATAACTCGTAAGTCAAGGCTAGTCTCCACCTCGCTGCCATTGGTGAAGCTTAACTAGTAGATCGCTATCTAGCCGAAAAGTTACTTGGCTTTTAGGAGAAAGGAACTCAATCCTTCAGGAAGCCTAATGGTTCTAATTTATTTGTCGCAAGGAAAATATTATGTGTGAAAGTAGAAAGAATACGCTCTTCTCTATGCTGGAATGCCTAAGCAAGGGTTTTGACATATCGATATTAGATTGCCTCGAGGCCGAAGAGACTGAGCTTTAGCTTGAGCGAGCACGAAGGCAGACATCTCTTTTTTTGGACGGAAAAGCTTGAGATTTGTACTCGACGAGGTATTGGATGCTTGCCCTCTCTATCGAGAGTATCTTCCATTCTCTCTTCACCAGATAGATAGACAAATAGGCAATCCTATAAATAGATTATGGCTTCCTCACTGGTATTCCCATATCGGGATTGGGGATCAAGACGAAGCGTAGTACCATACCCGAACCTACCTCTCTCTAATCTTACTAATTTATCCGATTTGGTGGCGAAAAAGGGAATAAAGCATGAGCGCGAACTGCACTAAGATGCATGAGAATCACATACACTGGCGGGTTTGTTTTCATTCAAACTATGTTAGAAAGAAAGTGAGCATATACATGCATATTTACAATATATAAAATACAACAATAATAACAAGCTATTAGTGCGGATAAACTCATTAGCGGGAAGAACAATGACTAGCAGTATGAGGAGGCCATTTAGCAAGAGAGGCACGCCTCCGTTATTGACCCGATCAACTTGTTTTGACTCGACAAAACCCAATCTACTCGTATATGTGGCTTTCCTTTGAAAAATAGAGTTCATAAAAGTGATACTCACGACAAATGCATTAAGTTATCCTATCATAAACAGATGATGTGTTATACATCCAATCGATTAAATATTTTACTTGTAATATTTAAATCGGAAAATGAAGCAAGTTGTTTCAATCCAACGGGCATAAACACGCATCACCGAACCAAATATATAATAAAAAAATCGTATTTTTCTTCCTCTCATTAATTAACAAAAGTAAGTATATTATATTCTTGATGATGGCTTAATTTGCAGTGGAGTTGGGAAAGTGCAGTATTGGGTGGTTGCTTCATTTTCTTCCTTCTCCTGACTAAGCACTTAGTAAGTAAATTAATCGACACAAGGTCATGAAGAGTTCGTTTAATTTCTTCTTTTAATTTATCAAATAAATATTTTTCAAATATTGTTTAGAATTCTTATATAATGCTAGCATCGACAATCTCTTAATTAATGCATTAATTAATTAAGTAGAAAATTTTATGTGCAGTACTTGATTAATATTTTTGTCTTCCATTATGACTTGTGTATATATACATATTTATGGGCTTAGGGACCGCCCGGGCTACAAACAAATAAATGAGTTTGGACATATTTTTTTCATGAGAAGTCTGGCTCGGCCCAAGCTAAAAATTATTTTAATTGATAACTAATGGTGTGTTTGATAGGTTGGACAATATTATTTCTCACAAGAAAAAAACATTTTAATTAATTTCTTTCGAAAGTTGTCTCATAAAAGATTTTATAAGCTAATTTCTCAAAGTGTTGTTATATAGCATAGAGAAATCATTCATAAATTAAAAATAAAAAATAAAAAAGTGGGCTTACTTCTTTCTTCCTAACAAAAAGAGAGGGCATGTGCAAGGTTAGATAACACATTGTATTCTCCCTATTTTCTCACCTATTGATGAGGAGTATATATATATAAACACAAAAATACTCATGTAATGGGAACCTCATTTACAACTATTGGATTCTCATCAAACACATTAATCTATACACATTAATCTATGAGTCATAAATGTAGAAAACATTTAATGCACAACACATTTTTAGTGGTTCCCATAGCATGAGTATATATTTGGGTTTCATTGTAAAATTTACCATCATACCCTTAATTAAAGGCATAATCAATCTTTCAACTATCACTTGAATTTACTATTTTACCCTTGATCAACTTTCACCTAAATTTACTAGCATTCCACCCTTAATTATATGTATTCCTGCTATTAAATCCAAATAATTATAATTAGTTGTCAAAACAGTTGAAATAAATTAAATGTAGTATATATATATATATATTGACATATAAAAATAAATGATTAGATTAATTAAATTCTTGGAAGCGTAGCGAACACGTTCAAGAGTGCGCAGCACGGTCCAGAGAGTGGTATATATATATTTAGAGAGAGTGAGAGAGTAGAGGAGGTATGAAAGTATTCAATATATAATTATAGCCCTATCAAAGAACAAACAAAATCAACAGTTTAGAAAATAACTAACATTTTTCCTGGTTTTTTTCTTTTTCGACGCTATATAACACACCCTAAATTTTTAAAATAAATAGTGGTTTTTCGTGGGACTTGATCATGGATCTAACATGGGTTTGTTTGTTACTTCACCAATTGAGCAAAACTTTTTTCTTGCACAATAAATATATAAAAATAAATACATAGAAATGTGAATGATATTGAATAAAGAAAATAATTTTTTATGAAATAAATAATTTATTTATTTTTATATTTCTAATAAAAATATATGTGTGCTTTTTGGGTCGAGCTTAAGTTTATTATTTTTTTATATTGGTTAGGCTTGTGCCAATGTATATATATATATATATATATTAGCCTGCATATAGGTAGTGGGCTAGGCTTTGGCTAATGTTCTTACTTCTTAGGACTTGAGTTCGAGTCAACGTTGGGAGCTCCCCCCCACCTAGATGGTGTGTGAGTTGGAGGGAACTGTAGTAGTCGACCAGTCCGACAATGTGGTTTAGACAAAAAAATAGAACATGCTTAGGATCCAAAAGTACACAAACATTGCGCGTGCGCACATGTACGCGCGTGCATGGAAATTCTACAATGGAAATAAAATTTTCCATTAGTTTTGAGTTTTTAATTTCACAATGAGATTTTTGCTAATAAATATTATCATCAATAGTCGATATGTCCATTCTAGAGTTTATACATATGTATGAGTTTTGATAAAATAGGCACTTGAAAGAGCAACATCTAGTCTAAAGAACCCATATAAGTAATAGATTGACTCACTTTCAAGTGATTTTATTAACATATCATGGTAGGTTTTTAAAGTTTTGCATTATGAAAAACTTGAGGGACTATACGAAAAAAACTTATTTGAAACCCTTTTGTAATCCCCCCCCCCTTCAGATCACACAAATGATCGATCTTAATATATATATATATATATATATATATATATATATATATTGATCGATCCTAAAGTATTTTATATATTAATTTGTTAGTGTAAACGTAACAAACATATGACGCATGCAGACGATTGACATAGAGAATTTTGTGGTTAGGCAATATGCCTACGTTCACTGTAGATAACACAGAGATTTTATTAATTCAGAAGATTACATCAATACCAAGCCTCCAACTCTCTCATGCTCACTCACTCAAGACATTCAAGACATTATAAGACATTAATTATCAATTCAGCGGTCTACCCTACTTATATATTCTAGGGTATCCAAGTTGTACTGGGAAACCAAAACATATCAAAGTTGAACTAAGAGACAAATCCATGTTGTATTAGGAGTCTACTGAACTTAATGACTGGGTTTTACTAATTGGGTTAAACTAACCCAAACCCATCTGGGCTAAGTACCGACCCACTTCAAGCCAATATCAACAAATCTCTACATTGGCTTGAATTCTTTAACCTTCATCAAAACCTCACTTTGCAAATGTCCCTCGAGCTTCAGTGTCTCTAAACTCCACCCAAGTCTAGACAATCCCTGAACTTGCTCACTGGAACTTTTCACTGAACCTCATCTGTCACACTGAGTGCTAATGCGGCAAGATTCGCATGACCGTATCTGTCTGAAAGCTTTATCTCTCTTGTCTGTCGATCCCTTGACAATATTATATGGCTAATCATCAACAAGTGTCTCTGGTATATGACTAGTGTTTTGCACTCCACCATCACTCAGCTGCTCAAAAATATTTTTTTCACGTTCCTCCTATCCTTAGCTTCAAACTCCACATGTTCCTCAATTCTCTGACCTTTCTCTAGCGCACTCTGCACACTTTAAGGACATAACAATGTCACCTCATGGAAAATAACATCCCTACTTATTAGAACCTTCTTTGTGTTGGGACACCATAACCTATACCATTTCACTTCATGCTCGTAACCCATGAAGATACACTTCTTTGATCTTGGTTCAAGTTTACATTCTTTCAAGTTAGCATATGCGGGACAACCAAACACTCTCAAATTTTGATAATTTGATGGGGATTTTTTCCACACTTCTTCAGGAGTCTTACACTTAATCATTGTTTATGGTGATCAGTTCACCAAACAATAAGCTATTCTAACAGCTTCAGCCCAAAACTCATTCAGTAATCCAGCATTTGAAAGCATGCACCGTGTTATCTCCATCAATGTTCTGTTCATTCATTCTGCAAGTCACTAGAACAATTTCGGTATTTAATAGAGGTTTTAAAACCCTATTAAAGGGGGGTGTTATTAAATAACACCTAATTGATAGGAGTTTTAAAAAACCTCTATGTAATACATGTATTAAAAATTAAAACATAACACATTTTCACATGACATTTAATAACGCTTTATTTAATAGGTTTTAAAACCTCTATTAAAGGCCAAAAATGTTCTAGTGAGTCCATTCCGCTGAGGAGTATATCGGACTATGCGATGTCTTACAATCCCTTCATCAATGCAGAACTTATTAAACTCTTCTCCGCAATACTCAAGGCCATTATCGATTCTCGATCGCTTATTTTCTTGTCACTCTGCTTCTCTATCAAAGTTTTCCATTGTTTGAATTTGCCAAACACATCACTTTTCTTCTTCAAGATGAATATCCAAACTTTTGTCGAAATGACATCTGTGAAAGTCAACATATATCTACTAAACCCTAGAAAAGTAACTGGAGAAGGACCCCCAAATGTCTGAATGGATGTAATCCAAAGTACCCTTTGTCTTTTGCACTGCAATACTAAACTTAACTCTACATTATTTTTCAATGCTCATAGAAATCAAGCTTACATGTCTTCTCCCCAACCAACAAGCTTTGCTTGCTCAATAATGTCAATCATCTCTCGCTCATATGACCTAATCTCATATGCCATAACCCGGAGGTATCTATATCTGTCTCTAAAGATGATATCACTACACTACCTAAGATGGTACTTCCTTTCAATGTGTTAAGGCCATTCTCTTTCAACCCTTTCATGATAACCAGAGTACCTCTCGATATCATCATCACTCCATTATGTATCTTCATGCTACAACCTACGAAGTAAAGCCAACCCAAGAAAATCAGATTCTTTATTAGATTAGGAACATGTCTGACATCTCTCAAAGTTCTCACAATTTTGTCGTGCATTTTGATTCTAACAATTCTGATTCCTACAACCTCATAGGCTGCATTATTCTCCATTAAGACTTTACCCTATCAATTGACTGATAAGTGGTAAACAAATTCTTCTTGGGACACATGTAATAGGAACATCTCGAATCTAATATCCATACGTCTCTTGAGCTTCCAATGCTAGCTGTAAGAATATTAACTCCATCTTCCTCTATATGTGATGTATCTCAGAATCTTCGGTCTCTTTCTTGAGTTTTCCTTTAATTTTTGGACGATTTCTCATAAAGTGTCATGCTTGGTGACATCCAAAACACTTTAATTTTCTGCTCCTGGATTTACTTCTCTAACCCCTAGATCCATGCTTAGATCTACCCTCGACTGATAATCTTTTCCCATATTCATCATTCGTTGTAATTCCTTTGCACTCAGTACAGTTTTAACATCTTCCAAAGACAAAGAATCTTTACTAAACAATATTGTATCAATAAAGATCTCGAAGGATTTTGGTTGTGAAAACAGCAGGTACATGGCTTCTTGTTCTTCACCAAGCTTGCGTACCCCTCATTCTTCAGTGCCATGATTATTTTGTTGAATTCATCAACATGTTCTCTCACAAACTTCCCATCTATCATCTTCAAGTAATGAAGTTGTTTCATGAGATATAACCTGTTGGAGCTTGATTATGTCATGTATAAGTTCTTCGGTTTCAACCACTACAATCCCTCAGTCGTTGCCTCCTTTGAAACTTCTCTCAAGACTTTGTCACTCAAGAGCAACAAGATTGTATTATGTGCTTTCCGTATGGCCTCTCATCCTCTGTCATTGATATCGGCAATGAACTCTTTCCCAGTAGCACCTTCTGCAATCCTTCTTGATCACTAACAAGGCTTGCACATTTATCTACCATAAGTCGAAGTCATTCTTTTCATTAAATTTTGTAACTTTATATTTTGGAGCTATCTCAATTATCTGCACCCACTACTGCGTAGAGCTCTCAGTTACAACTTCAAAGCAAGAAACGGTGCTCATTTCCGACTTCAAACGACTTAGTAAATAAGAAAACAATTTTAGCCGCCAATATATCAAAACTTTCTTGCGTGTCGACTGCCGAATTTCCTATGTGCGCATTAGGAATTAACTTCTCCGTTTTGCGTTAATTACAAATCAGATCTTAGCAATTAATGCTTCTTGTCGTTTCTACTGTTTTTTCTTTTCCAACTATTAAGAAATTTCAAAAAGTGGAAAGGATAACAAGATAAAGTGACAATTGACTTTACCTCTTGCAATTATCGCTATCTGCACTCCAAGCAACAGATAGTCTCATAATCTGATTTTCTTTCTTCTAACGCAGACAAGCCCACCCGTCGGACGATCAATTCGATACCCGCGAATTACAAAGATTCGATTTGAGTATTGCACTGATACCAATTTATTAGAGTAAACGCATCCAACAGATAATACACGCACACCTTCGACACAAAGAATTATATAATTTGGTAATATGCATATGTTCATGGCAAATAACATAGAGATTTTATTAATTCAGAAGATTATATCAATGCCAAGTCACATTCAAGACGCTACAAGACATTATCAATTTAGAGGTCCACCTTACTTATATATTATAGGGTATCAGAGTTTTTTTAAGAAATCGTGGGTATTCAAATATTTTGTCTGACTAGTCCCATGAACCCTAAGATTGAGGAAAGAGACTACTAGTGGTCCAATGTTTGGTTGTAGTGGAAAATTGAACCCGAAGTCGTGCGTTTAACCCATACAACTTCGTCTTCTCCCTTACCACTAGGCCACACCCATTCAGGTTATTCTAGGGTATCGAAGTTGTACTAGGAAACCAAAATTTATCAGAGTTAAACTAAGAGACAAATCCATGTTGTATTAAGAGTCTACTTAAGTTAATGATTGAGTTTTACTAGTCGGGTTAAACCAACTCAAACCTATCTGGATTAAGTACCCGACCACTTCAAGCTAATATCAACATTATCTCTATTTAATGTGATGATGATTCTTTTTTTTGAGAAAAATTTGATAATGATTTAATTATGTTTTGGTGACAAACAGAGCAAAAGAAGGCCAAAGTTATTCTGGGCTTCAGCAATGGCACCTCTGCTTTCAGTCATATTGGGAAGTCTCCTGGTTTATGTCACCCACGCTGAAAAGCACGGTGTTCAAGTGGTTAGCCTTTCAACACCTTTTTTCATCCCTAACTAAAGGAAAATGCATGCGGTACCTACTTTGGGCACTTGATGGTCATGCATCGTCTTATATACCTTGAATGCGTATCTCTAGATGTATTGATCGTTTATGACCACTGGTTAATTAATCTCCACCGTCCATCACAACAACTTCATCGATCTTGTCCCATCATCAGTTAGAAAGTCACCGCCCGTTGGGACCCGCCATATATAGTTAACTAATTCACAGGAATGGACGGTTCTGATTCGTTGGATGTACAAGATTAATTGGACTTATCACTATTTCAACGTCCCATGTTTTATGTGTTCTAAATCTATATTAATTGCATGTGTAGATTGGATACTTGAAGAAAGGGGTGAACCCGCCATCATTCGCTAATCTGACTTTCGATTCGCCACATTTGACAACCGCCTTTAAAACTGGGATCATTGTTGGAGTCATTGCTCTCGCTGTAAGGATGATTAATTTTTATACATAGAGAATTAATTAATGCTACAATGATATCAGTCAAGTTTCGCACATCTGTGAGTCGTTTGAGCGCTCCTCGGGATGTAGCATACACATCCCAAGGACCCAAGGCGCATGTATTACATGGCCGTCTGGAGCTGATACTTACGCTTTCCGGCCGTTGTACTTTCTAATGTTATGCTATGGTAGCATGTTTCATTTCTAATTATGAGCATACGTACTGTACGTGCACGTGATATATATCTCGATTCGCGTAGTTATGCAACCGATTGTTTGTTTTGTAGTATTATAATTAACAATTAATGTACCAACCAAAACTATGTATACAAAATGCAGGAGGGGATTGCAGTGGGAAGAAGTTTTGCGACGTTCAAGAATTATCACATAGATGGTAACAAAGAGATGATCGCTTTTGGGATGATGAACATTGCTGGATCTCTCACTTCATGCTACTTGACTGCAGGTTCCAAGTTTAATTTCGAATATTTATAGTGTTTAATTTGGTGACCAGACTGAAAAGATTGTCGCTCTTAATTTTTGACCTAGCTATACATATATATATTAACATACCACCCACCTCAACAAGTCCAAACCGATCTATAATAATAATAATAATAATAATAATAATAATAATAATAATAAAATGCACTAAGTTTAAGTCATTAAACCGACCTATTATTATTATTATTATTATTATTATTATTATTATTATTATTATTATTATTCGAGCTAGTGATAATTACCTAACAAAAGTTTTCCCTATGCGACTATGCCTAACCTCAGACGACGTTTGGTATAAAGATGCACTAAGTTTAAGTCATTAAACATGTAATGATCTTTGTGTAAAGAAGCACAAAGATCATCTAATCTAAAATGTGGAAATAAAATAAGAATTTTCTCTAGCCATTGTTGTTCTTTCCAAAGCTTGATCTTCCAACTCTTCTTCTCCGCTCCTAGATGGTGTTCCAGAGTTTTTCTTCAAGAGAATAGAGTTGGGGACGAAACCATGCGTTGTTTATTTTCCTAAAAGATAACCGTCCATCAACCATTATCTCCAATCACAACTTGACAATTGAAATGTGTGGGGCCCACATGGATCACTTAAGATAAGTATAATTGAATTAATACTTACATTCTTCCATTTGATCCATATACACATTATCACCAAAATTAAGAAATAAAATGCATGAATCATGGCGATAGGTCCTCTATCGAGTAAGTAGTATCTTTCATGTATCACAATGCATTAAATTTCTCAAGATATTGTCATTAACTTAATGAATAAACCTCATGTTTATTCTTGGTCCAAACTTAATGATATTCCTCAAATCACATAAAACATGAATGTGTACACAATACATATAAGTAAGAAATATCGTAAAAGAGTTCCAACAAATATCATTCTTACAATGATAATCATATAATGGACCTAAGTCTCATCATATCAACATGATCCTTAAACTTCATTGGTGGCATGCCTTTAGTTAAAGGATCCGCAATCATTAATTCAGTGCTAATGTGCTCAACGACCACTATTTTGTCCTTAACACGTTCCCTTATGGCTAAGTACTTAAAGTCGATGTGCTTGCTTCGACTCCCACATTTGTTGTTCTTAGTCATAAAAATAGCAGCTGAATTATCATAATACATTTTTAATGGCCTAGAAATAGAATCCGTGATTCTAAGCCATAAATGAAACTTTTTAGCCAAACACCTTAAGAAGTAGCCTCAAAACAAGAAACGAACTTAGCCTCCATAGCGGAAGTCAATCAGTGTCTGCTTTGCGCTTCTCCATGATACAGCTCCACTAGCTAGCATGAAAATAAATCTCAATGTTGATTTACGTGAATCAATGCAGCTGACGAAGTCTAAATCTGAGTAGCCAATGACTTCCAAAGTATCAGTTCGCCTATATGTAAGCATGTAGTAGTCCTTTGTCCTATGAGGGTATCTCATAACCTTCTTTGCAGCTCTCTAGTGGTCCATACCAGGGTTACTTTGATATCTTCCTAACATCCCAACAAAAAATGTTATGTATGGTCTTGTGCAAACCTGAGCATACATCAAGCTTCCAATGGCTAAAGCATAAAGGATATTAAGCATTTATTCTCGCTCGAGATCATTTTTAAGGGATTGATTCAAACTGAACTTATCACCCTTCACAATGGGAGCTACACTAGATGCACAATCCTTCATTCTGAGTATTTCCAAGACTTTGTTGATATAGGCTACTTGAGACATATCAAGATTTCAACGTATCATGTCTCTATAGATCTTAATGCCAATAACATAGGATGCATCTCCCATGTCTTTCATATCAAAGCTATTAGAAAAGAATTGTTTTACTTCGCGAATAGCATAACCTTATCATTTGTTGCAAGTAAGATGACATCCACATATAGAATAAGAAAACAAATTTTGTTCCCACTAACCTTATGGTATATACAATTATCCATAATATTCTCAACAAAACCAAATGAAGAGATAACATCATGAAACTTCAAATACCACTGTTGGGAGGCTTGTTTCAATCCATATATTAACTTTTTAAGCTTGCAAACCAAATTCTCATTGCTAATAGAGGAAAATCCTTCTAGTTGTTTCATGTAAACCTCTTCCTCTAGTTGATTATTAAGAAATGTGGTTTTCACATCCATTTGTTGCAACTCAAAGTCAAAATGTGCAATCAAAGCCAAAATTATGCGAAGAGAATTTTTATTAGATACAGGAGAGAAAGTCTCCTTGTAATCGACTCATTCCTTCTTTGTGAATCCTTTTGCAACAAGTCTAGCCTTATATATCTTAATGTTGCCTAATGAGTCCTTCTTAGTCTTAAATACCCATTTACAACCAATGGCCTTGGCTCCTTTAGGCAACTCAACAAGGTCCCAAATATCATTAGATGACATAGAATTCATTTCATCAATCATAGCATCATGCCGTAATTGGGTTTTAGCACAATCGATGGTTTGTGAAAACGTTTCAAGATCACTATTGGCTCCGACATTATAGTCCAATTCTTGCAGATACACAATGAAATCACTAGGAATTGTTGACCTTTTAACTCTAGTACATCTTCTTAATGTTGCATCAACATTTTCTTGAAGATCATGTTGATTAACATGTTCATTTACTTGAGGTACTTCATGAACAATTGGTTGTTCTACCATTTCAAGTTCTTCATGAACAAGTAGTTGTTCTACCATTTTTGGTTCTTCACGAACAACTTGATCTATCGGAGTATTGTCAACAATTTATGGAATTTGAACTCATTGTTTCTCAATTCTCAATAGAACTTGAGCATAACTTGGAATGACATACATATGACTACTTGATGTAGAAGGAATATCATCAAAATGAACCTTTTTAGGAACATTATCCTGAAAATGATCTCTCCCACTAATCATGCATTTTTCAGAAATTTCGCGTTTCTAGATTCCACAATTATAGTGCTATGAGAAGGACGATAGAAGTGGTATCCTTTAGACCTTTCGATATATCCAATGAAAAAACCGATAATGGTCCTATGATCCAACTTCTTTTCATGTGGATTATATATAGATTCTCACTTCACACGGGCATCCCCAAACGCGTATATGTCTCAAACTAGGTTTCCAACCTTTCATTAACTTAAATGACATTTTTGAAACAACCTTAGTTGGAACCCTGTTTAATATATACATTGCCGTTTTGAGAGCTTCACTCCACAAAGAGATAGGTACGGTTGCATTACTACATATACTCCTAACCATATTCATCAAGGTTTGATTTCTTCTTTCTACTACACCATTCTCACTAGGAGAACCTGGATTGGTGTATTAAGGAACTATTCTTTGCTCTTGAAGAAACTTAGCAAATGGACCAAATGCTTATCCATCCTCAATGTATCTACCATAATACTCACCTCCTATGTCAGATATGAAAATCTTAATTTGTTTCCCACTTTGTTTCTCTACTTCAGCCTTGAAAACTTTAAAGGTATCAAATGCTTCATTTTTATGATGAAGCAAGTAGACATACATGAAACGTGAGAAATCATCAATAAAATAGATAAATATTTTAAACCAGTCTTAATGAAGAACTTTTATGAGCACCCTTTTTTGATACTTTAGTATGCTTTCCCTTTATGCAGTTCACACAAATTTCAAAATTAGAAAATTCAAGAGCACTTAGCACTCCATCATTTACCAATCTTTTGATTCGATCTTTCGAGATGTGTCCCGATCTTCGGTGCCATAACATAGAAAAATCATCATTCGTGACACTTTTTTTCAAACCAGTAACTTGCATAGAAGTGGCATTATTTTTCAAATTCAAATAAAATAAACCATTCAATAAAGTACCATGTCTAGCAATATTTGATTTAAATATTAAATCAAAAGATGTTCCATAAAAGTTGAAGTAAAATCTCAAATACAACAACTGTGAAATTGAAATCAAGTTTCTAAAAAAATCAGGTACATATAAAAGATTATCCAAATTTAAAATAAAAGCCACTAGACAACTTTAACATGCATGTCCGAACAGCTTCTACATGTGAGAGCATTTTGTTTTCATGAATAAATGTTTAACTCACTTCTCGCAGCTGGTTTCCGCCGCAGTCATATCCTACAATGTATTGGAAACATGGATTGAAGAACCAGATTCAATCCACTAAGTGTCTTTTAAGGTATTAACCATATTAGACTCAAAACAAACATATAACATTAATATACTTTTCTTTTGAATGCACTGTTGGAATTTGATCCAATCCTTCTTCATGTGTCCTTTATTTTTACAGAATAAACACTTGGATTCTTTCTTTACAATGCCACCTTGGGGTTGCATTTTTTCCCCTTCCAGTCAGCTTTCTTGTTTTTCTTCTCGTCCATCACCAGCAGTACACTACTCTCTCCTTGCTCCATAATTAGTCTACCCTCCTCCTGAACACACGTCATCAACTCGTTGATCGACCATTTATCTCTACGTGTGTTATAAGAGATCTTAAAGGGTGCATACTAAGGAAGGAGTGTGTTCAAAATGTCATGCACTAAGAAGCTCTCAGACATATCAACTTTGAGTGTTTTGAGCTGGGCCACTATGTCCCTCATCCGCATGATGTGCTCGCACACACCATCAGGAGTGATGAGAATTTCATGATTAGGGTATTGGCCAATGTCTTAGTAGATGTTTGAAACTGATCCTCGATGGCCTTAAGCAATGGACGGACCTTGTCATATTTTTCCACTGCACCCCGAATACTAGCCGTTATGTTCATTTTAATGAACATAACACAAATGCGGTTAGATCTCTCCCACTTTTCGTAGAGATCAACCACGTCAGGAAGGCTAGTCTCGGTGATTGCTGGTGGCTCGTCCTCACGTTTGGCAAAATCCATATCCATTACTCCCGAATGAAGGAGAATTCTCTCCTTCCATACCTTGTAGTTCTCCCCATTAAGAGATGGGATCTCAAACTTTAACTCAAAACCTAAGACGGATATATGAGTAGCTGCAAAATTCAAATAAATAAATACGTGCTTAACAACAAATAGAGAATACAAATAATATGTTTTGCCAATGCAAACATAATAAAAGAAATAAATCAAGTGACGTAAAAACATGACTGTTGGCTAATGTGTTTACTCAATAAGATTCATTAACCAAATAATAAAACTATCAAATTATTTTATTTTTCTCAATTCCTATGGGTAAATTTAGAAAATATAATTCGATATTCTATTTTAATTAATTATATGAATATAGTAAAATATCATGTGGGATGAATTTTACCACAACCATATAACTAATTACAACAAATGCCTGAGTGATCCTATATATAATTAATAAAATAAGTTCTCATAATGTAGATGTTGCGGCTTCTCTAACATTATTTGGAACTTTACATGTATGGATCATCCTACATTTAATCACTGAATTTATGTATGTATTGCATGCTTGTGTAGACAATACTTACAAATTATATATATAGCTAAATGTGCATATCATGTAAGATAAATGTATATATATATACTATATGCAAACACAACTGTATATTAATTATCTATACATATTGATTATTAATATGTCACATTGTACATGATTTCATACTTATATTAACTCATATATATATATATATATATTCACATTGTACTATCTACTAATTATAATATGTATACATACCGTGAGGGCCGGGCCCAAGCCAAATTACTCCTTAAGAATAGGCCTTTTGTCCAACCACTCTAGTTACTTTTCTTGCCAAACATGGGCCTTGTAGGAAGGTGGCCCAGAGTGGCTTATCTAAGCCCGCGAGTGAAATTATAGATGCAAGAATATTTATATCATGTTAACTAATTCTCACGATTTCATACGTATCAGTAGATACATTAACCAATGATTATCAATTTGACACATGTCAAGCAATAAGAATCCTACAATTGGTTGATCATGCAATCCATGCGATTCTCCTAGTCACCTTACTAATTTAACCGACTATATAAAAATAAAAGCATGTGTTTTATCATGTACGTACACATGGCAATATACAAACAAATCTTATCCATTAGTTTTAATCTTATCAACCACCGGCTATATTCAAATTGAACGCCTAAATTCAAATTTAACGCCTAACTTGTCTGAATTTTTTTTAAAAAAAACGTAGTATTTCCTTAATGAACATCAAAACTTAACGTTATATAGATCATAAAAATTCATGAATCAAGCCAAGCGAAACAAAAGGTAAAGTCATTGACATACTAACTGTATGTCATTAAACATGTAAAATAAGAATTATCTCTGATCATTGTTGTTTTTTTCAAAGCTTGATCTTCCAACTCTTTTTCTCATCTCCTAGATGAATGTTTCAGAGTTTTTCTTCAAAAGAATAGAGCTGGGGACCAAACGATGCGTTAATCACAACTTGACACTTGTAATGTGTGGGGCCCACATGGATAAGTATAATTTAATTAATACTTACACTAAGTACCATCTCTTTAAAACCAACCTCCATTGATAGGCTTAATTTGGATTATTGTAAAATGTAAAATAAATAGCTAGTTAATTACTTGTTAAGATGATCGAAGTAAGGCCTGCTTAATTATTAATTCATTTACTAAAAGGTTTAAAATGGAATATGCAGGGCCATTTTCAAGGTCTGCAGTGAACTTCAATGCAGGATGCAAGACAGCAGTATCAAATATCGTCATGGCAATCGCTGTAATGCTAACACTTCTGTTCCTTACACCATTGTTCCACTACACTCCCCTAGTGGTGCTATCCTCCATCATAGTAGTGGCAATGCTAGGCGTCATCGACTACCCTGCTGCCATCCACCTTTGGAAGGTTGACAAGTTTGATTTCATTATCTGTATAGGTGCCTATTTTGGTGTAGTCCTTGGCAGTGTAGAGATAGGCTTAGGAATCGCAGTAAGTGGTTTCTTTATATTCAAGCTATTTATATATATAACTTGTTTAACTAACGATCAACTATAATTCTCAAGCTTGTTTTATACTACATATATGTTATTGTTAGTCAACATGCAAGTATGTTGACTAATGCAGGTTTCCTTATCATTTATAAGAGTGTTACTATTTGTGGCACGGCCTAGGACATACATTCTAGGCAACATTCCAAATTCCATGATTTATAGAAGCCTGGATCATTACTCGGTTGCTTGCTTCGTGCCCGGAATTTTGATACTTCGAATTGATGCGCCTATCTATTTTTCCAATGCAGGCTACTTAAGAGAGAGGTTGGTTGTATATTTCTTATAATAAACTACCCTTGAAGATTGTTGATCTATATTGAACTCACAAGATGAGCTAATTAGGATATCAAGGTGGATCAATGAAGAAGAAGACAGAATAAAAGCATCTGGCGAAAACAGCTTACAGTATGTAATTCTTGACTTAGGTGGTAAGTAAGATCCAAGAATCCCATAATTATATATTAATGAATTATACATATATATATATATATATATAAATGAGGACGTTATTAAGCATATATGTAGTTTTGTTTAACAGCTGTTGGTAGCATTGACACTAGTGGAATTAACTTGCTTGAAGAAGTAAAGAGGATCACTGAAAGAAGGGGACTCAAGGTACCAAAGTTTTGTTTTCTATCGTTTTGATATTAATAATTAGGCAAGGATTACGATGTCACTCACTTGTTTAAAAACCGTCCAATACATTTTGAGATACGTGCGCCCATATTTTAATTACTTTATTAGCAGTATACTAGTATGTATATGTAGAGTATTGAATTATTGTTGTAATCTCATTTAATTAAATTTACAGTTGGTGTTGGCTAACCCTGGAAGTGAAGTGATGATGAAGCTTGAAAAGTCCAAGTGCGCGGAGATAATTGGACAAGATTGGATCTATATCACGGTTAGCGAAGCAGTTGGGGCGTGCAGCTACATGCTTCACAATGTAGGCAAACCAAATCCCAAATCCGGTTTTGAAGAAAGTGTCGTGTGAGTGTTTAATATGTACTAGATTTGGCAAATGAACCACTGGATCGATCTATGGTGTTTTATTTGGAGGTAAACTCTAAGCTGCTTGTGTGGATAATATTAGTGTGCGTCGGTGGCAGAGAGAGCGCTATTATATTATAGTTGCTGTGACTCGGCAGCCTACAATGCATGATTACGTCATAGAAGCATCTTGTTTTGAACGGTGATGCAATGGGATATATATATATATATATATATATATATATATATATATATATATATATAATTAAAGAAAAGTCTTGCTAGTGTATTCCACTGAGATTTTAATGGACTTTTGATTATTTTTAATTACTAAAAAAATTTAAGTGCATTCAATTAAAAGTTTTAGAGAGTTTATAAAAATAAGATGTATATATTCAATGTGAACTTTTAAACTTTTATAGACTTTTTAAAAGTCTATAAAAAATTTGGAGTATTCCATTTAACTTTTTAGAGAGTTTATAAAAGTAAAGTGTATTTAATTTTTTGGTGACTTTTGTGGTTTAGTTACAAATCTCAACTTTTATAGATTTTATGCATAAGAATACACATAAGAAAATCTTCAACTTCTCCTCACCTCAACTCATAAACTTTTATATACTTCTAAGTTTTGTTGGTTATTTTATTCAATAAGGACTTCATTGTTCACAACACTACAAAAAAATACAGCATTAGCAACGGGAAAACTGTCATTAATCTTGTACGACCCTTCGCCATATCGAACGAGAATAATAATGGGAAAGCCCGTCACTAATTCCTTCGAGGGTGTCCGAAGTGGCGATGGGATTAGCGACAGGGTCCTATCACTAAACCCCGTAGCTATTTTATGACGGGTTGATAAGAAAATTTAAAAAAATCAGTATTATTTCGAAATTAAAATAGTGATGTTTTTTTTAAATACTTAAAAAAACAAAACGTAACAAAAACAAATCAAAAACAAAAATAAACCCTAAAATAAACAAGTTTATTCAACAATAACAACAACTACAACAAAAAATAACAAAGAAAAATCAAACAAAAAACATTTAAAACAAAAAAACCTGAGATTTAAAAAAAATAAAAAAAAAATTTAAATTTGGTTCGACGAGATTCGATGGTGGTGAGCTATGCGGCGACGAGGAGATCCAACGAGAAAGGCGAGAAAGGGACGGCTGGAGATGAGGCGACTTGGATGGAGAGCAGATGCGAGAGAGAAGCAAACAGAGGCTCTCGAGGGCGGATAGATTCTCTAAAGGGAGAGGGGAGCGGCAAGGCAGATGTGACGACCCCGACCCAACAAATTGGGCACCGCCCGACACTAAGCCTCAATTAACCACTAATAAACCAGTTCGGAGTTAATAAACACTTAGTCAACCTCACAAAACTGGTCTTCAGGATCTGATAGTCCATACAACATAGTGTATATATATAAATGAAATCATATGCAACGAAATTTAAATGCGGTGAAAATGCGATAACAAATAAATTAAACACTTAACGAGTTCTAGGTATGGAAGCTAGAATATGGAAACCCCGTACAACGAATATAATATACAAAGTATAATATCTCTTAACCCAAATACCCGTTTATAAAACATAGTAATTACAATATAAATACATAAACGACCTACATATGTCACACATCAATGTTCTTGAGCTCGAAGATTATACCTACAATTGTCAACAAAAGCGGAGACAATCACAGTGAGTAAATCCAGAATAAGTTCAAAAGTAATTTAGATTAAATAATAAATAAGTCTATAAATCATGCAGGAAAGACATGAAGTTGAAAGGAACAATAAAGCGCATGATGGACAAACTATAATGGTCAACGATAGAGACTGAGTGATCCAGAAGCAAAAGATAGATGCCTAAATGGTCTTGACACTCTACACGTGAGCTCAAAGCCACTTGACTACGAGTAAGTGTCACATACTGGTACAGTGGGACCAAGTCCGCTTCAAGCGCACATAATCGGTTTGGCGCTTTCACCTCACTTGAGTCGCAGCCTGAGAAAATATTCCAAAAGGAGCCACAGTCGCAACCGAATGCTCAACCGTAATGAAATCCTTGAATTTTTGTGAGGAGCCACAACACCTAGCAGATGCTCACTCAGAGGACTCAGTCTCATCTAGGAGCCACGAGCATGACTCGGATACTCAACCCACAAGTACACAATGACTCAACTCGACCTCTTAGACCTTAAGTCACTTGGCAGGGAAGTAAAGTTCAACAATAGGTATCATTTCCATTAAAATATGCAAGGAAAGGAAAATAATTAATATTGAATCTCTTACTGGTTTACTTAAAATAAAATCGCATAAATCGCCACATCAATTCGATTATCCGAATAGCCTAGTTGTGTCCTTCTTGCGTATCTACAATTATACATAGTATAGCAAAGTTGTTTTAAAGACCATTTGCTAAATACTTACCTTGTGTTAACTCAAATGGACTAATTCATCAATTAATTCTTTTAATAACTCAAGTCATTACATAAAGGGATTAAGATAGTAAGACAATCTTATATTAGTTCAAATCAATCAAAACGTGCTCAAAACTCGAAATGAACGAGTAAAACCTTATTTGAGTCATTTTATCAAACATTTGATGTGTATGTTCGACACACCGATTAGATTGATTCTTAATTTAGAAAAACAACTTCAAGTTCGACAACAACTCATTCCGAGGTTGAGTTCATTTATTGGATTCCCGACAAATTTAATAAAAAGAGGGTATTGTTATTCTCAAAAAGTTCAAGATTTATCAAAGAGGGTTTAAACCAAAAAAGAAATGCGACCAAATATTGGCTCAAATCAAACAAAATAATCTACATAGAGTTAATAATCATAGAGAAACAAAGGGACTTTATCAAAATGACTCATTGCACTTCAAACCAACATTGAGATCTTGAAATTACACTAAAGTTAATGAATCGGGTTTAAAACCATATTGACCTTCACTTGAAGACTTGAAGAAAATTTATGTAACACTCTTTGAGATATTTCCTAAAACATTTCATGTGTATTAGCTAGCATCTTCATGAATTCAAGTTAGTTTTAGCCAAATAGATCTCCATTATCAAAATTTTCAAGGAAATATATTAAAGCCCCATTTTTATGTCAAATTTGTGGTTTTGCTCATCATTTTTTTTAATTTTCAATTGAGTTTCCATGTTTTTGAAAGTAGAGAAAAATGAGCTTAGAAAAAAATGAAAAGAAATGTAACAATGGAGAGGGCAAAAAAAGCCCTATGCCTATATAGGTAAATGTTGTGGTTTTTTCTCTCAACATGACTTAAAAAACACCAATCATAGTATAGACTACGAGCTTTCAATGTTTTTCTATCTTTAGTGAAAGGTTTGATTGGAGAGGGTTTGTAAGGGAAGTTGAACCTCTCTTATTTTTCTAATGGAATCGGTTAAGTAATTGTACGTTCCTTTTTTCTTAATTGATTTCATTTGTATGTCAACCGCCCTTCCAACCAAGCAAAAACAAAGCCTCATCGAAGTCGTCGCGCTATTGGTCGTCGTCCTCCTTGGAGCTGCCTTTCCGCCGTCTGTTCGCACCGGAGCTTTAGCCACCCTCGCCAATGCCGCTCGCCTCGCCAGACTCCAAGCTCGCTGGAGCCGCCGTCCGCGTCATCCGCGTCGCCCGCTGCCGTGCCTGCTCCCTCGCTAGAGCTCTCATTAGCCGCCACCTCTCTCACTTCTTCTCTCTCTCTCTATGTGTGTGTATGTTGTGTTGTAGCTAGGGTTTTTGTGTTGTGATGAATGAAATATAGTGAAAGCCTTATTTCATTCCCTATTGTTTTATTTATTTTTATTTTTATTTCTGTTGGGTAAATTATTTAATTGCCCATGTTACTTATAATTTGATTAAAAATCCGACCATAACCCCTTATTCAAATCAAGGTATAGTTAACTTAATTTAAATCAATTTAATTTAGTTATACATCACACAATTGGCACATCAATCGCATTTTTTTTGTGACCACATCGACTAACCGCAACTCTTAATCGGATTTTGAACCACTAATTACTCGTGATTAGCGATTAATTAATGAATTAAAAATACAGGTCGTTGCAGTCTTCCCGATTAAAAGAAAATTTCGTCCTCGTAATTAGAAGGGAGTTACGCCCATGATTAGATTAAGTAGAGGAAATATTTGAGTGTAAGTTTCTCTTCACTTTGAATACATAATATCCTTATATCTTAAAGTGGGTGCTCTCTTTTGGTAGTTCATTTGACTACAACAACAAAAACAACAACATAGCCTCAGTCCCAAATTAACTAGGGTCGGCTACATGGATCAAACTTTTCCATTGTGCTCGATTAAGTGCAATTGATGGTGAGCTTTGCAAACCATTCAAATCCCTTTTAATTAATGCATCCCATATTAACTTTGGTCTGCCCCTACCTCGTCGAATTTCTACAGTTTCTATTGAGTCAAGTTTTCTAGTTGGGGCATTTGTAGGCCGTCTTTGCAGGTGACCAAACCATCGCAACCGCCCTTCCCTAATCTTTGTATCAATTGGTGCTACTCCTACTTGTCTTTGAATTTCTATATTTCTTATTCTATCTTTACGAGTTTTACCACACATCCACCTAAGCATTCTCATTTCTGCTACGTTCACTTTATGTAATTGTTGTTGCTTTACCGCACAATTTTATCACTCCGTCATCTCGATGTCTAGTGTTTCCAAACTCACAGTGCATGTATTCAGTTTTCGTCCTACTCAACTTAAAGCCATTAGATTCTAATGTATTCCTCCAAAGTTCTAATTTCCTATTCACTCCATCTTTGGTTTCATCCACTAAGACAATATCATCTGCAAATAATATACACTATGGTATATCCTCTTGAATATGTCTAGTTAGTTCATCCATAACTAAAGTAAATAGATATGGGCTTAAAGCCGATCCTTGATGTAGTCCTATCGTAATGGGAAATTCTTTTGTAGCTCCTCCAAATGTCTTTACACTCGTTACTACTCCATCGTACATATCTTTAATAGTGTCTATGTATCTAGCGTGCACTCTTTTTCTTTCTAGAACCCACCATAGAAAATCTCTAGGGACCCTATCATATGCTTTTTCTAAATCTACGAATACCATATGAAGATCTTTTTTCTTTTCTCTATATTTTTCTAACAATCATCTTACAAGGAAAATCTCCTCCATAGTTGACTTCCCAAGCATGAAACCAAATTGGTTCTCTGATATTGTTGTTTCTCTCCTTAGCCTATTGTCAATTGTTCTCTCCTACAGTTTCATAGTGTGACTCATAAGTTTAATTCTCCGGTAGTTTGAGCAACTTTGAATGTCTCATTTGTTTTTGAAGATTGGCACAAGCGTGCTTCTTCTCCAATCCATTGGCATCCGTTTTGGTTTTAAAATTTTATTGAAAAGCTTTGTCAACCAAGTCAATCCGATTTCTCCTAAGCATTTCCAAACCTCTATGGGTATTTCATCTGGGCCACATGCTTTCCTTATTTTCATTCTTTTCAATGCCTCTTTAACTTCTACAATTCTAATATTGCGTGTATAGTTTACATTTCTTTCTTGGTGTAGGTTTTCATCTATTATAGTATCAACTTGGCCATCATTAAATAAACTATCGAAGTAACTTCTCCATCTCTCCTTAATATCCTCCTCGCGCGTTAAAACATTTTGATTTTCGTCCTTAATACATCTTACATGACTTAGGTCTTGTTTCTTTTTATCTCTTAATTTGGCTAGCCTATATATATATTTTTCGCCATCTCTATTACCTAACCTTGTATATAGATCTTCCATGAAATTTGTTTTAGTTTGACTAACTACTTTTTTAGCTTGTTTTCTAGCTTCTCTATATTGATTGTACGCATCTTCATCTTGACACTTATGTATTTTCCTATACATCTATCTTTTAGTCTTAATTGCTCGTTGGACATCCTTGTTCCACCACCATGTTTCCTTCTTTGGAGGTCCCAAGCCCTTAGATATACCTAATATGTTTGATCCCACCCTCCTTATGCAACTACTCATTTCTAGCCACATCGTATTAGCATCTAAGTCAAGATTCCAAACATTTTCCTTTAGTAGTTTTTCTCTAAACTCTACTTGTTTACTATGTTTTAGGTTCCACCACTTTATTCTAGGGTCGCTAACTCTTTTATTCATATTATTCCGTTGTGTTAGCTTACTACTAACTTACGTTGGGTAGTAAGTGCTTCACCAGTGCTTCACCAGGTATTACTTTGCTGTCTCTACATAGTTTTCTATCTATTTTTCTTGTTAAAAGAAAATCTATTTGACTCTTGTTATGAACATTACTAAAAATAATTATATGCGACTCCCTCTTCCTAAAACTAGTATTTGCTAAGACAAGATCATATGTTGCAGCAAATTCTAAAATTGATTCTCCTTCTTCATTTCTATTACCGTAACCAAAACCTCCATGAACTCTCTCAAACCCATCGTTACTTACCCTGACATGCCCATTTAAATCTCCTCCAATAAAAACCTTTTCATCTAACGGTATACTCTGCATATATAAATCCATCCATATCATCCCAAAACTTGCGTTTGATGTTCTCGCTTAATCCTACTTGTGGTGCATATGCGCCAAATATGTTCAGTTTTTCGTCTCCAATAATTAATTCAACTAGAATCAATCTATCCCCCATTCTTTTAACCTCCACGACCTTATCCTTATAATCATTATCCACCACAATTCCTACTCCATTGCATTTTCTATCTATACCAGTGTACCACAATTTAAACCCTGTGCTTCCTATTTCTCTACTCTTTTCTCCTACCCATTTTGTCTCTTGGAGGCAAGCAATATTGACTCTCATTCTAATTATGGTATCTACTAGTTCTATTGAATTCCCCGTAGGTGTTCCTATGTTCCATGTTTCTAAACGAAATTTTTCTCCCATTCGTATTTGTTTTTCTTTTCTATTTCTATTTTGTCTAAAAGATCTAGTGTTCGTATCTATGATTTTGTTTTTGTTTTCATTTTTGTTTTTGTTTCGAACTAGGTTCTTTACCCACACCTGTCCTTTGTGTGGGAACCCTTGCTCATTTTTCTTCACATCTAGGCGACGATGTGAAGGGACTAGCTTCTTTACCCACACCCGTCCTTTGTGTGGGAACCCTTGCTCATTTTTTTTCACACTCAGGCGGTGATGTGAAACACACCCTTGCTCATTTCTCACTACACCCGGGCTCCGATGCAGCGCGTCGCTAGGTGGGAACGCCCCAACGTTTATATATGTTTGATCCATTTCATGAAAAGTGACAAGTTTTACGCTGGTTGTCAACCGATCGCAACCCTCTTCCATTTCCCAAGAATGGAAAATGAGCTTGGGGCCTCCCTCCCTCACTTTTCGGGTATGAAAAGTGAGTTTGGGACCTCCCTTACCCATTTTTCGGTATGAAAAAATGGGTGTTAGAGTCATCCTCTTTATCCGGACTTGGGACCGGCTATGTAGCGCAAATAGTGTACAACATAGGTGGAGTTGGTAGTTCATATGACTAATCAGTTTATTTAGTGCCAATCCAAATATTGCCTTATATGTTAGCCTATTAGTGTGTTTCTTAAACAATCATCGAATTCAATGTCTCAATATCATTATTTTCCATAATTACAAGGCCTCTCTCGTAGAGTCTCAAATGGAGTCACACCACTTTATCTCAACCCGTAAAGTCATATTTACATCATGGATGGAGGCAAACAATTCTCCTCACATACTACTGAATTTGTAATACAAACATGAGTATGACATCCAAAATATGGATCAACCATGAAGTCTAACCATCAGATTGAAAAACCATACTTAGATGTACGTAGTATGGTGTCCATCAATGGTAGTAACCCTACCAACCCCCAATAGTAAAAGAAGACCTTGGCATAACATGTATAAGGATTGCAATCCAAAATAATGGACATTGACACACCATCCAACTCATTATCTTGGCTCCATAAGTATAATTGGCTCATTCGTTCCACAAGTATTTCAGTAAAAGTTGAAAAAGAGTAAGCAAACTTAGGCAATTAGTGTATGATCATCTCTAAGCATCTTCACTTGTATGATCTTCATAATCTGTGATAGTCAATGATCATGTTAGACTATCTAAACAACAATTTTAGTTCGTGAAGTTTTTTTTTATTCTTAATCTAATCATGCTTATTCTCTAAGCATCTACGAATCGTGCTTCAATCATTTCCATTAAGTTCACTTGTCCACAATACAATATAATTTCCTTAGAGTTTTCAGTTAATAAATCAACCCTTACTCCATCATCAGTCTAAAGACACGTCATAGTACTCAAGTTTAATAACATCATTGGAGTAGAGTCTCGAAAGGTCCTATTCCCAAAGCATGATACGTGTCCTTCAAAACCTTAAAGAAATCTAGTCTCATCTATCTTCAAGTTCTTTCTCGAGCAACTTGCTCATTTTATTCATAGGTGTTCATCCTTTCCTATCATGATTTTTCTTCAGGTGAGTTATTCTTATCTTATCAATTTTACACAATCCCATAACTTTTTATTTTCCTTTTTTTGTCAATGCACTACTCGCACGAAAATTCCCTTCAGTACGTTCACTTACGCATTTGAACCAATTTTAGATATATGAAAATCTTGAGACGTACAATCTAGTAGAATTAATACTTAAATGGCCCCTAACCTCCAGAATGATTTGCGGACTCTACTTCTGCCTGTAACACTTAATACATTCATAAGTCCCTAGAGGTGAAGGTCGACTTCACCAACCATATGACTATAAACGAATAGTGTCACTAAAGTGGAGTTACTTGGGCTTTTGATCTAGCACTACTACTCCAAAGCTTTCGTCAAAGCTAGAGGAGTCCATATATGCCTTACTCATTAGCTCTCAAGTCATCTCAACACTCTGCTTCCTTAGGGTCCGCGTCAACACACTTGTCTCAAAACTTTTGTCCTTTATTTTACATTCCTTGATATATTTTTTTACTTCACCAATTTTCTCAAACTTTACTTTCCTAGGTATGCCTATTCATATTATCATGCAGGGACGCATAGGTAGACTAAGTTCTCATTTATTTTCTAATACGTGCAACTAATTTGTGCTTTGAAACTTGAAAATTTTCAAAATCTTCAATGCATATCAAGTATGCTTAGTTGATTTCTCAAATTGATGATATCCAATAATGCGATTATTTAGGAAATTCTAACTCTTTAAGGTATACAAATTTTTTGAAATTCCGTTTCACTAGTGAAGGTTAGATCATATTAAGGTCAAATTTAAATCGATTTACATCTCATGGATATATAATAGAGTAGGACTATTGACACACTAACCAAGTTATGCATAACTTTTCGCTACGCTTCTTTCAGTCAACAAGATTTTTTTTTGCGTCAATCATTAGCTCTATTAGTGGTTGAATCCCTTCTCTACGCTAAAGTGTAGTATATACTATAGCTGATATTTTTTTATCAAGGAATTAGATGTAGTTTAGGCATCCTTGCATTCCTATACCAAATTCAAATGTCTTAGACAATCAACAAAATAAGAGAATAATAGCATATGATTTTGGGTTGACTAGCGTAACAAATTTCATGATTTGACAACTCCAAAATACTCAAACTTTACAACTTATGTTAATCTTTACTACGGACTTGATTATCGTATTAGGTTCCGATTTCATTGGTTGGAATTTTTTTTTTGTACTTTGGTATCTACTCGCTTTACTTCTATTCAAAGATTAAGCATCACCATCAATCTTTCTTTTTTTAATCAATTTCCTCGAATCTGATAAATTTTACTGCATATTTCTTACAACTCACTCATCGTGCCTCAATGAAACACGTAATTCAATACGTCACTAGAAGTAGCTATATCGTATGCCTATCGATACCATATAATACATACAATCAAATAGAATATGATAAAGCTTATTCAAGTTTTTCCCCAATCTTACTTTCGCTCGCTTCCTAACTAAGTTTTTGAGTTAGGATCATAGGGTTTTCGCATTATGTTTGTTGGTGTTCCTAGTTCTACAAGTCCATGTTCGCAAATTAATCTGGTTGTAGGCTTATCAAGAGCTAAAGTCAAAACTTGGCTCTGATACCAATTGTGATGGCCCCAACCCTACAAATTGGGCACCGCCCGACATTAGGCCTATATTAACCCCTGGTAAACCATTTTGGAGTTAATAAAGACCTAATCAGCCTTACAAATCGGTCTTTAGTACCTGATAGTCCACATAACAAAGTGTATATATATAAATGAAATCATATGCAGCGAAATTTAAAAGCAATAAAAATGCGATAACAAATAAATTAAACACACAATGAGTTCTAGGTATGGAAGCTAGAATGTGGAAACCTCGTACAACGAATACAATATACAAAGTATAGTATCTCTCAACCAAAACACCAATTTATAAAACATAGTAATTGCAATATAAATACATTAAACAACCTACATATGTCGCACATCAGTGTTCTTGAGCTTGGAGATTATGCATGAAAATTGTCACCAAAAGCAGAGACAATCACGGTGAGTAAATTTCAAAAGAAGTTCAACAGTAATGCAGATTAAACAATAAATAAGTCTATAAATCATGTAGGAAAGAAATGAAACTGAAAAGAATAATAAAGCACATGATGGACATACTACAATAGTCAACGATAGAGACCAAGTGACTCGGAAGCAAATGATAGGCGCCTAAGTGGTCTTGACAATCTACACGTGGGCTCAAAGACACTTGACTACGAGTAAGTGTCAAATATTGGTACGGTTGGACCAAGTCCGCTTCAACTGCGCCTAATCCATTTAACACTGTTGGCTCACTTGAGCCGTATCTTGAGAAAACATTCCAAAAAGAGCCATGGTCGCAACCGAATGCTCTACCGCGGTGAAATCCTTAAAGTCCCTTAAGGAGCTACGACACCTAGTGAATGCTCCCTCAGAGGATTCAATCTAGTCTAAGAGCCACGAGTGCGACTCGGATGCTCGACCCACGAGTAAACAACGACTCAACTCGACCACTTAGACCCTAAGTCACTTGGTAGGGAAGTAAAGTCCAACAATAGGTATCTTTTCCATCAAAATATATAAAGAAAGAAAAAAGAATTAATATTGAGTTTCTTATTGGTTTACTTACAATAAAATTGAATAAATCGCCACGTTAATTCGATTATTCGAATAGCATTGTTGAGTCCTTCTTGCGTATTTAGAATTATACATAGTATAGCAAAGTTGTTTTAGGGACCATTTGCTAAATAGTTACCTTGTGTAATTCAAATGGACTAATTCATCAATTAGTTCTTTCAATAACTCAAGTCATTACATAAAACAATTAAGATAGTAAGACAATCTTATACTAGTTCAAATCGATCAAAACGTGCACAAAACTTGAAATGAACAAGTAAAACCTTATTTGAGTCATTTTGTCAAACATTTGATGTGTATGTTTGACACACCGATTAGATTGATTCTTAATTCTTAATTTAGAAAAAAACAACTTCAAGTTCGACAACTCATTTCGAAAGCAAATCGAGCTAGATGATGATTTGAACAAGCATGAAAATCTCACATTAGACCGAGGTTGAGTTCATTTATTGGATTCCCAACAAATTCAATAAAAAGAGGGTATTGTTATTCTCAAAAAGATCAAGATTTATCAAAGAGGGTAACCAAAAAAGAAATGCGACTAAATATTGGCTCAAACAAAATAATCTACATAGAGTTAATAATCATAGAGAAACAAAGGGACTTTCTCAAAATGACTCATTGCACTTCAAACCAGCATTGAGATCTCGAAATTACACTAAAGTTAATGAATTTGCTTTAAAATCATATTTACATTCACTTGAAGTCTTGAAGAAAACTTATGTAAAACTCTTTGAGATATTTCCTAAAACATTTCATGTGTATTAGCTAGCATCTTCATGAATTCAAGTTAGTTTTAGCCAATTAGATTTCCATTATCAACATTTTCAAGGAAATATATTAAAACCCCATTGTTATGTCAAACGTCATTTTTTTTAATCTTCATTTGAACTTCCATGTTTTTAAAAGTAGAGAAAAATGAGCTTAGAAAACATTGAAAAGAAAAGTAACAATGGAGAGAAAAAAAAGTCTCCATACCTATAGAGGTAAATGTTATGGTTTTCTCTCTCAGCATGACTTAAAACACAAATCATAGTATAGACTGTGAGCTTTCAATGTTTTTCAATCTTTAGCGAAAGGTTTGATTAGAGAGGTTTTGTAAGGGAAGTTGAGCCTTTCTTCTTTTTCAAATGAAATCAGTTAAGTAATTGCATGTTCCTTTTCGCTTACTTGATTTCATTTTTATATCAACCGCCCTTCCAACCAAGCAAAAACAAAGCCTAGTCGAAGTCGTCGAGCCGTAGGTATTCCTCCTCAGAGCCGCCGTCCGCGCCGAAGCTCTGGCCGCCCTCGCCGCTGCCGCTTGCCTGGCCAGACTCCAAGTTCGCTGGACCCGCCGCCCGCTCTGTCAGCTGCTGCGGCTGCTCCCTCGACATAGCTCTCATAAGCCGCCACCTCTCTCTCTTTGTGTATGTTGTGTGGTAGCTAGGGCTTTTATGTTGTAATGAATGATATATGGTGAAAGCCTTATTTCTTTCCCTTTTGTTTCATTTTTTTATTTTTATTTTTATTTATTTTGGGTAAATTATTTAATTACCCATTTTACTTATAATTTGATAATAAACTAGACATAGCCCCTTAACCCCTTTTTCAAATCAAGGTATAGTTAACTTAATTTAAATTAAGTTAATTTAGTTGTACATCACATAATTGGCACATCAATCACAGATTTTTTTTGTGACCACATTGACTAACCGCAACTCTTAACCGGATTTTGAACCACTAATGACTCATGATTAGCGATTAATTAATGAATTAAAAATACAGGTCGTTGCAGCTGAAACACAGGAGGCGGAGGCTAAGTAAAAGGGAAAAAGAAGAGGAAGAGATGGGCGGAGTGGAGGGAGGTGGTGAGCGGCTAGAGAAAGAGAAGAAAAAGGTGAAGTTTATAAATGGAATGGATTAAGGTTTGGGGAGAAAGAGAAAGAGTGTGGGCCCCATTGCCACGTAGATGAAAAAATTCTCTATTGGGCGTAAATTTTTCCACCCAGCAATTAGCGAAGGGGACCCTTCGCTAAAACAATTAACGGGTCAACGATGGGCCTCGTCGCCAACCTGTAGCTAAATAGCTACGCCCTGTCGCTATCTAATGCAGTTTTTTGTAGTGCAAGGTATTTTTTTTTATCAATTGTTTTTATCATCTTCTCCAACCACTCCACAACTCATGGATTTCATTTCTCACTCAATATACTTTAATGTTTGTTGATGAAAATGAAAATGATGCCGTTATTAACAAGATCTCATTCTTGCATCAATGTACATTTTTATAGGATTTTTTTACAAAGAATGTTTATTTATTAAATGTATAATTATGATCCCAAAAAGTGTAATATTATTATTTTTGGAGAAAATAATCGTATATTTTTTTCAAATGCAAGAAGAGCATTTTAAGAAATTTAAATTATCATTCTTAAGAAAAAATATAAGTTTTTTTACTTAAGTAAAAAAAAGTGCAAATTTTTTACACACAATGATCTTATTTGGTTTTTTTTGCCACTAAGAGATTATTCATTTACCTATTTGTTTTGTTGATATTTATTTACTTATTTGTTATGTTACCATCTTGATAGCAATTCATTAATATGTATATATGATTTTTTTTATAAAAATACAAAAGTTCTTTTTCAAAATTAGTAATAGTTCTTAAGAAAAAGAAATATAATTATTCATCTACTTTTTTATAATAAAATGCAAAATATTTGTTTCAATATAAAATCACAAAAAAATACTAGTATCAATCAAAATCATGTTTAAAAAGTTCACAAAAGTCATTAAAATTTTAAATGTTAATAAAAGTCATTAAAATGAAGTTTACATAAAAGATTATTAAAGTCTTTAAAAGTCTACGAAAATATACAAACTTCATAAAAGTCATCCACTTACAAAAATAAGCAAAAGTATATTAAAATCTCAATTGAATACACCCCTGTTAGTTTTCTTTGGTAGAGTCGTACACATGGCTTGTCTCAAAACTCCATTACTAAATACTTCAATTTTGAAGTGTTATTTTGGTTTTATTAAATTTTTTAAAATCTTAAACTCCAAAAAAATTAATAAACTTCTAGAGACGAGATTTAATAAATAAAATTGAATTTTTAATCAATAATAGCAACAAACCAGAGACGAAATCTAAAGTTTAGGGTTCCTTCCCATTTTGTTGTTGTTACCAACAAAATAAGGACATCAATTTAAGTTTTATTTATAAAATTGTAACTATTTTGTGGGCAATATATATGGAGATGGAATTAGCAATGGAAATAAGACCCATCGTTAATATCGCACGATGAAACCCTGATAAGAGCTTAAATATTAACGGTTATAGACGAAGTTTTAATTTCACTGTAAAGTTGACCCTTTTAGCAATTGTTTGCTTTGTGTCGGTACTCCACCACTGATAAGTTTGATAGGTTTAAAGTCGACACACCAAGACACACTTCTATTAATCACACAAACTCGGTATTTATAATTATGGGGGAAACCTCTAGCTATTTAAAGATTTATAAACCTTAATCAAACTAGCTAGAAAGCCCTAATGCTAATTTAGATTATAACTCTAACATCCCCTATAATTCAAATTACTTATTTGAATTAAATAAAAATATCATCGACCCATAATTCAAACGGTCCTAATCTTGCTCTTGACCAATCTTCTCTTGATATCCAAATCCCGATCTATGCCGGTAACATCCTTTGTCTTTAACTCGCTATCTGTCTGAGTCAGATTTTGCGCTAAACTGTGACATCCGAGGATTTTATACACTTTATTATGCGACTAATTAATTGTTTTTGGATTTAATTTTAGATTTAAGTATCTGAGGTGTGACCCACACATTATGGACTAGAGATCATGATTTAAAATATTATTTTCACGTGTTACGTGCCTATGTGATGTATTATACTATACTCCATGCGAAATAGAGTCAAGTTGAGTTGTAGACGCCGTGTTCACGTGTTTCAAAGCGCATTGGAGATTTTTCAAATTTTTGACGAAATAGAGGTTTTTCCATGGTTAAATTGGGCTTTGACAAATTGAGGATAAATATGAAATTTAAAAAGAAAATGGTAAACGACCATGGAGGGCATTGGTAAATTAATGGAAAAGGATAACAAGTGAAAGGTATTTTGGTCATTCGACCTACCCAAATCAATGACCACCCCCTCTGGGGTCATTGTCTTCTTCGAATTGGTGGAGTTCGATACTTAGTGTCTCTTTTCTCTCTCATGTACTTTCTCTTCCGTCTCTCTCTCACTGTTTCACTTTTGTCTCTCTCTCGTGTCATGGATCTCTCTCAATCTCATAGTCTCTCTATGCTTTTTGGTCTCCATGGAATGAAGGAGGAGATAGTTGATGATGTTGATGGTGAGTGAAGATATGAGCAGTTGGTCTATCATTCATCATTTTCTATCTCTTTTTCTCAAGCTCACCATTTGTCTCACAATGAATTGGGCATGGCAGTGGTGGAGGATCAACTTACTTTCGATTAAAGTAAGTTGATGGTAAATTCATAATTAATTACAGTTGAGTTTTTTCATTGTTGATTTGTTGATCTTGATTAGTGGGGGACATCAGTGTTTCTGCCATCATTGTTATTATTGGATAGGCTTAATAGAGGTGGATGACGAGGAAGGAGGGCTATGCAACTGCTCTATGTGATTGTTGGTTTAAAAGTATTTATGGCTCGGTTAGGAAGAATAAATAAGAGAGATGAAGATGATGATGATGAGTAGGTAAATGAGATTGCTTCTACTGTAATTATTTTTTTAAGTTTGGTTATTAGGGAAGATGATTAATAACGATGAGGCAGGGGAGTATAATAAATTGTTGTGTGTCTTGTTGTTGTCGTTGTTTAAATGTTGGTAACGGATTGAGAGAATGAAGGGGAAAATTACCAATTGAGGCTTAAAATCCCAAATGGGGGCTTGAGAAGTGCTACAAATGGATTTTTGCAACAATTAACTTATTTTAATCATGAGTAAGTGATTAAGGGAATTAAGTTGGTTGATTTAGCAAATAGATAGTGTTTTGTTGATGAATTACATTGTTGTTGATGTAATAAGGTGAAACACATATTGCGATAATCAAGTTGAGTTAAATTGAGACTCATTAAGATTCTTACTTGAGATATCGATATGAGGGTGAATACTAGTGAAAACGTTGTATATTGGTTCAAATGTAATGTTAAACCACGTGATTAGTTAGTGGTGAAATTTGAAGCATTACGTTATTTTAAATTAGAGTTTATGGAAGATACCGGCATGAAGGTGAAGATATAAATGAAATGAAAAAAGACGTACAACTTACAACTCAGTTAGTAAGTATTATCCATATTGGGTGAAAATATTGAATAGAGTACAGTGTATCCGATTCGATATGTTTGAAGAATTGAATATTCTTTCACTATAATTGAGTAAAGCTAGAAGAATGTGTTGAGTATAAATGAGAAAATATATAACATATTTAAACTTGTATGGGATACAAGTTACAAAATTATATTAAATTATACTATGAGAGTATAATTAAGAAATATGTCGATATCTCTGTTTAGAAGCGTATATCTACTTAAGTTATGAATAACTATCTCTATTCAAGAAATGAAAGAAGTCTGGTGAATAGTAAGTAATTTAGATGTAAAATCTCAGTAAATGGAGAAATGATAGAAACCAATGTGAGTAAATTGGTAACGTGAAAACCCAAAATTATGAAGAAGCCAATTTGGAAGAGATTAGCAGTTAAGTGAATGAAATGAGATTCTTTGTGAACTCATGGATAGAAAATGGTTAAGTTAGAAAAGACGTTAATTTTCTAACCAATCAAATAGAAAGTTAAGTGAATTCACTGAAGAGTTGGAATTGGTAATTTCTTATTAGTTTATAACCTAAATAATATTATGAATAACATTTAGAAAATGAGTGAGAGTTGCACAATGTGTCAGATTGTATTTTTTTATCGATTGTAATTCGAGATCTCTTGTCATGGGGTGATAGATGTAATTAGAGATATCTATATAGTCATGAGATGACTTGCGTAGTTCCAGGTTTCTATTAAGAAACGCTGGAATGGCGATGGATCATATAGACACACAACTATACTCTAGTATCTAATGTCGTGCTCAAGTATGATTTGCATCACTACATAAATATTTAGATTGATGATAGTTTAAAACAAATTGGCCAGCCAACAATTCTAATGTGGAATGATTATTGATGAGAAAGTAAACTGGGATGTGTACTAGAGTTTAATGGATAGGGAAAGAATTATCAACGGTTTGTGGAATTGTAATTAGTTAAGAATGAAAAATGTGAATGAAAAGCAGTATAGATAAGATATTGCTAAGTATTAATGCTTGAGTGAGATTCAAGATATGAAATGAGTAGACAAGAAAAAGTTATCTGATACTCTATAAATTTGATCGTTTAACTCGTCAGAAATTCACAAAATGCCAAGATTGGTGAAGTAACAATGATGAATTTTCATTAAACCCAAAAAATTGAAAATGAAATGTTGAAATGGTTATGATCTCCACCATGAAGTTGTTGATTACAACGAAAGTGCTGGGGTCCACTTAAGGTTTCACCTTGGAACTAGGTTTTATTGGTTTGGATTAAAAGAGTTATATATGAAGGATTATTTCTTCATATCTCTTTTGGTTCAGCCAACCTGTAAGTTTAAATTTCGAGGATGAAATTCTTAATTAGTTGGGAAGAATTGTGACATCCAACAATTTCATAATCTTGATTAGGCGAATAATTAAGTATTTTCGAATTTAATTAGAGATTTAAGTATACTAGGTGGGACCCACACATAACAGGCCGGAGATCATGACTTAAAATATTATTTTCGTGTGCCGCGTGCTTATTTGATACACTATACTTCTATTCGATGCGAAATATGGTCAAGTTGAGTTGTAGACGCGGTGTTCACGTGTTTCGAAGTGCGTTGGGAATTTTTTCAATTTTTGACAAAATTGGAGTATTTTTTGGGGTTAAATTGGGCTTGAAAAATTGAGGTTAAACGTGAAATTTAAAAAGAAAATGGCAAATGACCTTGGACGACATTCGTAAGTGAATGGAAAAGGGTAAGGAGTGAATGGTATTTTGGTCATTTGACCTACCCACAATCCTCCTCCTCTTCAACGAAACCAAAAGCCCCATCTTCTTCGAATTGGTGTAGCTCTACTTTTCTCTCTCTTTCTTGAAACTCTCTCTCGACTCCTCACTCAACACTTGGTCTCTATTTTCTCTCTCATGTACCCTATCTTCCTTTTCTCTCTCTTTCTCACTGTTTCTTCATTGTCTCTCTCTTGTGTCACGGATCTATCTCAATCTCATTGTCCCTCTATGCTTTTCGATATCCATGGAAGGAAGGAGGAGATCATTGATGATGTTGATGGCGAGTGATGATATGAGCAGAGGGTCCATTATCTTCTCTCTCTTTCTCAAGCTCACTGTTTGTCTTATAATGAATTGGGCAAGGCAGCAGTGGAAGATAAACTTACTTTTGATTAAGGTAAGTTGATGTTAAATTCATGATTAATTCCAGTAGAGTTTTTTCATTGTTGATTTGTTGATCTTTATTCAAGAGAGACATCATTGTTGTTGCTATCATTGTTATTCTTAGATAGGCTTAAGAGAGATGTGAATGACAAGGAAGGAGGGTTGTGCAATTGCTCTGTGTGATTGTTGGTTTAAAAGTATTTATGGCTCAGTTAGGAAGAGGAAATAAGGGAGAAGAGGATGACGATGATGATAAAGTAAAAGGGGATTGCTTCTACTGTAATTGTTGTTTTTGTTGGTTTGGTTATTAGGGAAGATGATTAATGACGTCGAGGCATGGGAGTATAATAAATTGTTGTTGTGCATCTAGTTGTTGTTGTTTAATTGTTGGTGACGGATTAAGAGAAGGAAGGGGGAAATTGCCAATTGAAGCATAAAACCCCTAGTAGGGGTTTGAGAAATTCTACAAATGAATTTTTGAAACGGTTAAGTTATTTTAATCATGATTGAGTGATTAAGAGATTGAGTTGGTCTACTTAACAAATATATTGTGTTTTGTTAATGAATTACATCGTTGTTGATGTAATAAGGTGAAATACATGTTGTAATAGTCAAATTGAGACTCATTCAAAATTTGCAATCGAGATTTGGAATAGGCATATATAGCTTATGATTTGCTAATTGAGTTTAAATCTTAATTTAGAATGATAATTGTTGTTGTTACGATTGTTGATTTGGTTTTAAGAAATGGTTGAGGGATTGTTTATCTTGGTTGCTAAAAGGTTTGAATAGGGGAAATCAATAATACTTTATAGGCCTTAGTGATGCAATGAGTGAATTGCATTGTACCTTGATAAAATGAGTACAAATAGACTCATTAAGGTTTCAAATCAAAATTCGAAGAAATGGAATAGCATATGATTTCAGCTGAGTTCAAAAATTAATTTGAAAGGTTATAAATAAATTAATTGGTCATTGAAAGTTAAATAGGTGGTTAAGACCCAAATTGGAACTCATAATTAGGTTGTTATTTGTTTTGAAATCCAACAAAGGGTTTATAACCTATTTAGAGGTTAAACATATGAAAAGAGGCGTAAAGGTGCTCTCGAAAACTTTAGATAGTGGTTAAAGTTTGTTAGGGGATCTCAATTCTGTTGTAACCTATAGTATGAATTTAAAATGTTAAAATAATTTTTTAACTCTAAATATTGGAATATTATGATTTAATAGGACACATGGAAGTACGCGAAAGCTGAGAGATATTATGTGAGGCTTCGCAACCAACCTTGAGTTGGTTTAGTTGTAAGTAAACTTTACAATGACTCTCACATTGATATGGTTTATCTATTTGCATGAATTGCATTCATTATTAGTCATGCATGCACGGGAGAGGGAGATAAGTTGTTTTCAAGTCTGGTTTGCTTGAAATGAGATTTTAATCCTACTTCAAATGCTGACTAGTTCTGAAGTCAAACATCAGTAAGTTATCTCTGCATTTCATAAGATCTTAATGTTGTTTCCATACTATTTTTGAAAGTTGATGTCTGATTATAGTTAGGAAACAGAAACGGAGTGGATTGCAAAGTTGTATATTTATTTCTTCAATTCCTCTGCTCTATATTATTCCATATTATCCTATTGCTATTACCAGGTGCGTTAGGCAGTGTAAATCTTACTTATTTGACATCATTATTTGTTGTAATGGCGATGGCTCATCTCACGCTACAAGGAAAAGTAGAAGCTCGGAAATTTTTGGTGATTCCTTTAAAGCTTTCTTTATCTGTGTATGATTTGATTTTGTGTATATAATTTATATTTTTGAGTTAGGGTGAGAGTAGGAAGTTCTTTAAATTAGTTTACAATAAGTTACGAGGTTTATATTCCAATTTTGGTTTATTTGGGATTGAAAAGTTAGAACTAAAATATTGGAGACTCAAATTAGTTTTTGAAGTTGAACTTGATATATATTGTGAACCGCGAGGAGCCGTGAGTCCTTTTAGACCTTTCCCCAATTGTATTGTCTATTAGGTGAAATTTTTTTGGGTAGACTAGTTTTAAGGGAGGTGCTGCCGAGATTTTTACATAATATGGAGAATGATCCTTATGATTTCTTAATTTGCTCCAATCAAACAAATTATGAATTAACTTTCATTGAAGAAATAAATTTCGTTTTAGAGCCTTATCAAGGATTGAAATAAAAATTATTTTGAGGTCAATTTTAAAAGAATGGATTAGGTTGACTAGATTATCAGGGGATTAAGGTAACTTAGGCTGGTTAGTCGTCTAAATAATGAGGGGCTGACATAAACATTGCATAATACGCTTAATTGGCATAATCATCGACGAGATTATTATAGGTGATTTGACAATCCTAAAATCGAGCTGGTTGCCTCACATTCCTTTGTTGTCTCAAACTGTTACTTTGGTTCTACCACCAATACTAGCTGAAGTAGAAGCCTCATATTCGCATCTAATCATTGATGGCCAAGAAATACCTTTGCCTTTTATGTCCTAAACCCATGCTTCCTTCTCGTCAAATAAGACATCTTTGTTAACAATGATTGAATTGGTGATCAACTGGATTATATATGTAACGACCCTATATATTAATCCTAATTGATTACTACTAATATCTTATCATTAACGCATAATTAGTGGGTTTAACCTTGACCTGCGAGATTTTCCAGTGGTTTAGTCCTGCTATCGAACTGTGATGTGATTGAGGGCATCGCCGAACACACGGTAGTGTTATTGCATATGTTACTCATTGAGAACCAGTGTGGTCATGGTGTTACCTGCCACATGGTATATGGGTTTAGGTGCACGAAATGGTTGTTGTGGTTCGGATAGTAATAATGTAACCTACATATAATTGTGTGTTAAAGTGGGGTTTGAACCATTTAAATAAACTAGAAGTGATTAATATTAATTAATAGAAAGGCTATAGTTAAGAATAAATAATTAATAAGTCATTGATGCACCTCGTAAAAAACGCGGAGTCGTAGGGATAAGTGAACCCTATAGTTAGCTAAATAAACTCGTAAACCTTATATACGCCTCAAAATATGTGGGTAACTATTGATGGTGTCAAAATGGTAAGTGCGTCACTTTAGCACATAGGCACATGGATGTACCTCGAGAAACATGTTTCAATCTCAATGTAAATCAATGGTACATGAGGTGTGGCAAATCACTAATTAGACAATGTTTTAGATGTATCTTATGGTTATTTTGAACATAAAGTACTATATTACACTGGGTTTTCTCTTGTTTATATATGTGATTTCAGGTATAATTCAAGAAAATTGAAGAAATGAATGATTTAAAGATGAAAAGAGAATAATTTGATATTCTAGAAGAAGCTTGGAGAAGCCATAATGATGTATATATTGAACTAAAATCGTTGGACAAATCAGATATAAAGAACCCTAACGATGTAGCAGCGAAGTAAAGACAATTAAATCGCTACCTGAATAACTATGCCATAAAGAGCTATTTTCGAAGACCCTAAGCTATTTACTCATCAATATACATTAAACCTGAATCATTGGCAAAATACTGAGGTCAATGAAGAGTTTTTTTTTTTTTTGGATAAAGACTAGGAATTTGAGTTTGAATAGGATATGTATTAGCAAAAATACTATAAATATGAGGATAGGGCTTCAAATTAACCTTGTTTATTATTACCGCCTATATTCATCATTAGTTTATTTACATTACTATTGCTTTGGAGAGCTCAAGTTGAGAGTTGAAATTATTAATAAAGAGATATTTTTTTATTAATTGCTTTTAGTAATTTTATGGTGTTTTGCATTAGTATGTATGAATAGTTTATTAGTCTAAATCACGGGATTGACTAAACCAATTGCAAATACATAGTTTAGGAAGTTATTAACATAATGTTTTAAATCATTATTGTATTCTTTAGTTCATAGTATTAATTGATTGTATCATTGAATTACAATCTATGAAATTAGAGTTTGCATACATAGTAGACAATGTGTATTGTGATCAATATGTTCTAGCTCTAATAGATAATTTACATCATAGTTGTGTAAATAATCTATAATAAGTAGTAACTAAGAATTATTCAACGACATCTTACTTGTATGAGAATTCTTAGGTGAATTAAAGTTCTAGGTCAAGTAACGATGACATATTGTGTTAGTTATTATCTATTAGTAACTGTTTTCATGAATCTTAATCCGGTACCCTTATATGTTTATTAGTATGCTTTGAACATTCGAAGGACTAATAATGAAAATGTTAGAATAGGGATACAAGTCGTATAAATCTACCATTGATAAAAGGAAAACTAGGTAATTCTAAATTACTATATGACTTATTGATAATAATGATTTAATGAGTCTCCTAAAGGTCCGTGATTGAACTATGTCTATAACTGTGTTTATGAATATGTTTATGATTTGTCTTGATGTTTAGTTAGATACAATTGGTGTTGTTCCCTATCCTTCGTTTAGGTTTATTTAAATTGAGTTAGTCATAAAACTATTTAGTTGTTATAATTTAATTTATTGCCTGTTTTTAATTATTGCTTTTAAATTAATTAGTGATTAGTTAATTAATAAAAAAAATCCTTAAACTTCTTAGGAAAGTGTTAAATCTCTGTGGTGACAATCCCGCTTACCGTTACTACAAAATAAAAATATAAAGAATATGTGGGTAAATCATTCTACATGTTCAACACGTGTCAAGGTGTAAGAATGGATACCTTATAAGTAGGCGGTGGCTATGAACCAAAGTGTTTGTGTTATCTCGAGAAATACCAAAACATAAATAGAAGGAAATATGGTTTTGTTTCTTTCAATTGATTACACAATAGTGATACTGAGACATTAATAGAAGAAAATATATGGAAAGAAGGAGAGATCATAAAGAAGAAAAGGATGTATATCGGCATGGGTTTTAAAAGAGCACGAGGGTGTGGGAAATCAATCATCAAAGGAGGATTTGGGAGCTCATACAACTGATTTTAGTTCCGCTTAAGTGGTGTGGTGAGCTTCACTCCAAACTCTCAATTCTTAATTTCTCTCATTTGAACTATAAGGCTTTGATAGGCTTAAGTTGAAGGAAACCATAGCTATGAGTTCACTAGAATCCATTGAACTTGAAAAATCATATTGATAAGGTTGTCCATAACTACTATAAGTTGAAGTTGAAAGTGTGATTAATTCATGGTCTAAACTCATGAGTTAATGATGATTATTGCGGTGATACCTTAGGTTGGTGAAGTACCCCTTTTTGAGTTGTTCTAGAAGTTTGGGAAATGCTTGGAGTGATTTAGATGGGTGCAAGGGTTGTTGTCCCTTAACAACATACCCGCAGTATGTTGACCAACATACTGCCATGAGCTTTTAACCTATTTTTTAGGTTTTAGTTGGTGTGACGACCCAGTCCCCACAGACTGGTTCCCGTCTGACCTAGACCTACGCGAACCTCTGAGTCAGCCTCCGCAAGGTTAACATAAGCCTAGTAACCATACGGTTCCATTAATATTAATTACTTAATGAGTTAAAGTTGAGTTATTAGATTTTGCAATTTTTACGATTAAAAAGAGTAGAAATAAACTTAACTAAAATAAATAACTCGGGTATATAAAGTCGGGACAACTTATCGCGTGGGACCTTGCAAAAATAGATAATCATGCATATTTGGTGATCAAGTATAGGGGAATACAATATAGATGAATAAGTCACTCAAAATCCCAAAATATCCTAAGTTTTCTCGAAATAGTATATAAGTAATATATAAACCAAAAACCTACAAAAGTAGTAAGAGGACACCTGCTTCGATGTCTTGAGATTAAACTACCAATCAACAGCGCATTTCCCTTGCTCGATTGTGAATGCCACTCAAGGAGAATTCCAGTGAGTAAAACTAGAAGGATATTAACAGTACTTCAAGAATTTAAATAACTATGTAAGAAAAATACATGTAATATAAATTAGCTGAAAAAGGAAGTAAAATACATGATAAGAAGTCTAGAAAGTAAATTTTAGTGATAAAGAGTGTCGTGGAGTCAAAAGAGGCGCCTAAGTGGTCTAACGTCCTCTGTATCGGTGCCACAGCTCAGGTCCTTAAAGTCTCGGCAGCACCAAGCAGACTTAAGTCGTCAAAACGCGACAGCGCCAGCTAAATCCTCAAAATGTCATGAACGTAGGGCATCAACGATGCCCTAAATACTCACATCATGTCCATGACGTGAAAATACAATGACTCAGGTTTGGTTTTAATTGCAAGTCGATCGCCACAGCAGGGAGTCACCTTCCTGACTCACTTGGCCATCGGACACTCAAGCAAGGAGTGGAAGTACATAAATATGCATTTTTAACAATCGAAATGAAGTAGAGAAAATGAGTTGGTGCAAATTATTTTATTATTTTACTTACCATAAATGACGCTAAAACAACGCTCTCGTGACTCCCACGTGACTCTGAACTAGACCCTATCGCCCGACTCTAGTCTGTTAAGTCTCTAGTCTCCATTTGGATTGGTTTAATTGTGTTAGAGCTTTTCAAGTTTGTTTTAGTTTAGTATTTGACAAAAACAACCACTTAATATGTTTTTAACATTTTTCTCAATTTCCTTATGATCAAAGTGACCCCAAATCGAGTAACTACACTTGAAATGACTCTCACAAGGCTCGGTACACAAACCCTTTGCGATAATAAGTGTATAAGAATAATTGATAAAACCTCTTTCAAATAGACTTTGACACTAAGAGAAAAGTTTTGTGCATTTATAAAATCATAAACCCTCATTTCAAGACTTGAGTGGGAAATCCGGTTAGAAACCTCACAAAGGCACAAAATTCATTGGACACTTAAACTATAGTGTAAAACCTTGATAAAGATAGTTAGGTCCCAAATGGACCCCTGAAGACCCTCGAAAAATCTCCAAACCAAAATCAGCTCGAGTTGCCGAGAAGTTTGGTTAGCGCTCTAATCAGCCAAATTAGTGCGCTACCTTTTCTAGATAGCTGAAATATGCACTACATGAATTGGGTTTTTGCCCCAAATTCCAATCCCTGACCATCTTCATCGCTTTCAAAAAAAAGCAGAAGTACATGCGTACATCCACATTATCACCGAATTCATCATCAACATCAAGATTTACACATTCATATGTATGAGTAAAAGTTTCCTAATTCATACACAAATGAAACAAAAACCCAATAACTTTGGAGACTCATCGCATTTCAAATTGGTACAAAAATCTAAAACCGAATTACTGATGAGTATATGATGTTATGTATTGAAGGTACATTGATGTTTTAATATACATTTGTAAGCTATGGGTCAGTTACGAAGTTCATTAACCAACAATTATACGTAACAGGGGATCATATATTTTCCCTCCTATACAATGTTCAAGCACAAAGTGTATAGTTGAAATTTTGGGAATAAAGTTTGATCACACACATCGTGTGTTCTTGATGAAACCTCGAACATGGTATCAGAGATGGTTCGGTCCGAACCTTAATTTTCCCAATTCAACAATTTTCATTCAAGAACTTCACATATGTGATATTTGCTGCTGTGATAGATCAAGTCTTTGATTTTCTAGAAAGATTGATGGTAATCTAAGGCGTTCTTGAGATTCAATTGAAGTGATTGAGTCATGTCAAGTGTTCTTGGAGCGATGAGTTCTTCAACTAGAAACTCAGTTGGAACTTCAAATGAATATGCTGCAATTGGCGTTGAGAATCCTTATCATCTTTGGAATTCTGATCATCCTGGTATAATCCTGGTCACCAATTCTCTTAATGGTACAAATTATCTCTCCTAGATCAAGGCGACGAGGATTGCACTCGGAGTGAAGAACAAACTTGGTTTCATCAAAGGTGATTATGCGAGATCTACAGCGACTGATTCACTATTTGATCGCTTGTGCAGAGTTGACTATATCGTAACTTCTTGGCTTCTTAATTCAACTTCCAAGGAGATTGTAGAGGCATTTCTATATAGTTCTTCAGCTTTGTCTTTGTGGACGAAACTGGAACAAAGTAGTAGTAAATGCAATGGTCCTTTCACAATACGATACCAAACTTAAGAAGTTAAGGGATGAAACTAGTTGTTTGGCATCTTTACCGAGTTGTGATTATGGTGCATCTACTACCTTTGCAGTTTTAGAATTTGATGACAAGTTAATGCAATTTCCGATATGAATAAATGAGTTGTATGATCGTGTTAGAAACCAAATTTTGGTGATGAGTGTTGAAAAACAAAAAGAGGTGAACATTTGTTTTTCCAATGGCTTAGAGATATCTTTAATGATCAAGTCTAATAGTCCAAAAGGAAATGGGAAACCTCATTTCAAGAAATCAGTCAATAAATATGACCTTTTTGTGATTTCTACAAAATGAAAAGTCACACTAAAGACTCATATTTCAAGTTGCATGGATATCCAGATTGGTTTAAGAAAGGTAATGACAAGAAAAGTTCAGGGGATCAATCTAAGTCTTTTGTGAATATGCTAAAGTTTCCAATGGATATTGGTGATGATACTTCACTGAAGTATATGGACTTACAAAGCAACATTGCCAACATGATACAATATGACATTGAGAAGTATATAGAAGGGAAGATGGTTGCGACTGATTAGAAACAGGTTCAAGCTCATTTTGCTAGCTCAATCTGGTTTTATAGGTAGCCTATTACCTCACAGTTATGCTTCTAATATTTTTATTAGAAATGATACCTCGATTATTGATACTGGAGCTTCAAATCACATGTGCATTGATTTCTTTTTGCTTGATAATCTTGTTGCTTTATCTAAGCAAATTGCAGTATTCCTACCTGATGGCACTACCAAGTCTATTGAATATATTGGAAATGTGATTGAGTCTTGATACTATTCTTCACTCATGTCTACTTTTCTCTGCCTTTAAGTATAATTTACTATTTGTCAGTAAACTTACATTAGCTTGTTTATTGAGATGTCTATTTCATTATGGTTTTTGTGCTATTCAAGACATTAATAACTTCAAGGTACTTGTTGTGGTCAGAATGGTAGCTAGACTGTACCTCATTGATTCTAGCTCTTTCTTTGCAGAGCGTTTCTTCTTTTATGACTCCTACTTTTAATAAAGGTGATACACTAGCTTAGTGTAATTTAACTAGTCATTGTTTTTTATGGCATCATCGACTAGGCCACCCTTTAGAAGCTATAGTAAAACATATTGATTTGTTGCCTCCTGATTCTGGACATGGAAACTCTCATTTACCTTGTGAAGTTTGTCACTTGTCGAAGCAATGCAGATTGGTCTTTCTCTCAACTAGTATTAAGTCTACTTCTTATTTTCAATTAATTGATATGGATGTTTGGGGTCCTTTCAAGAAGTCTTCAATACAAGGCTCTCATTTCTATCTTACCATAGTGGATGATTACGATAGATTTATAGGACTTATTTGATGAAGTGCAAGTCTTATACATGCAATATCATTGCTTATTTTCTCACTTTTGTTCAAACCTAGTTTAAAGCTTCAGTCCAAGTTGTTAGATCTGATAATGGCACCGAATTTGTGAACTAAAAGTGTAGTTCCTTGTTTTCTCGATCGGGGATTTTTCATCAAAGGTCTACTCTATACACACCTCAACAATTAGGGTGGTTGAACGTAAACATCGACATCATCTTCAAGTCACTCGGGCTCTTACGTTTCAATTTGACCTTTCAAAAAGGTTTTGGGGTGATGCCATTCTCACTTCGACCTATGTGATTAATAGACTTCCATCTCCCCTCTTATAATGGAAATATCCTTATCAATTACTTTTTGATAAGACTCATAATTATACTTTTATCAAGATGTTTGGATGTTTATGCTTTGCCTTTAATACTTCTCCTTTAAAGGATAAACCTTATCTTAGGGCTATTAAGTCTATCTTTCTTGGTTATTGTACAGGCCAGAAAGCTTACAAGTTATATTACTTGCAATTTCACAATTCATTTGTCTCACGGGATGTTAACTTCTATGAACACATCTTCCCTCTAAACATTGTAGTCCATCATACTTCTTCATTGCTATTATTGCCCTTTCCATCCCTTGATGATTTGATCAAGATTCTGCACATGTTCCTAATCCTGAAGTTCACTCTCTTGAAGTTTTTCCTGCTGATTTTGACAATGAGGTTGCTCCTATAGTTGATTCTCCAATAGTCGAACATGAGCCATTATTGGTTGAACGTGCAATTAAAGATAACCTTCTTATACCTGTTGTTGCTCTTTCTTCTCCTAATGCTCAGAGGAAGGGTCAAAGTATTACTCAAGCACCTTCTTGGCTCCATAATTTTATCACTAATAGTGTTCATACATATGTTTTGCCATCACTGTCAGTATTATCATCTACATCTCCACCAACTTTTCCTCGGTTTCCCCCAACATCACCAACTAGTATCTCCATTTTCTTGCCTCTATTTCCCACATTAAGGAACCTTCTTCTTATGAACAAGCTAAATCAGATCCTTTGTGGATTGTTGCCATGGACATTGAGTTGCAAGCACTAGAGGCTAATGAAACGTGGTCTTTAACTACTTTGCCACCTGATAAAAAGGCTATTGGTTTTAAGTGGGTTTACAAAGTTAAACTTCATCCTGATGGATCTCTAAAGAGGTGTAAAGTAAGGTTAGTAGCCAAAGGTTATACCCAAATTGAAAGGGTGGACTATAATGACTATTTTTCTCCAGTTGCTAAGATTACCACAGTGAGAATTCTCTTTGTTTTAGTTGCGGCAAAGGATTGGCATTTACATCAGTTAGTTGTTAATAATGCTTTCCTACGTGGTTTTATTAAGGAATATATTTACATGAAACCACCTGAGATATATCATCTGGCTGGTCCTAAACAAGTCTGCAAATTACATAAATCCTTGATAAGTCAGTATTTATATATATTTAATAGTTTATTTTAGTATATTTAAGTATGGAAAATCTCTAAATTATATATTAACTATATTTACAGATCATTTTAGGTGAAACAGAGTGCGCGGTTGAATTCGTGGCAGAAAAATATTCAAAATGGAATATTTACTTATAGTGATCGGATGCTGAACAGTTTGCCTCGATTTACGCATTGCGCGGTAAGGAGAATAGGATACAACATATTTCAACCAATTGGGAGCTGCCATGTCACCGTTCAACTAACCAAGGGCTGCCACGTCAGCAGTTTTCATCACAGTAGGTGACACGTGGCATTCGCAGGTCACGCAAGCATTCATCGCAGCCGACTCCACCAATAACAAGATGCCACGTAGCGTCAAAAATCATTTCCACAAATCAGCGGTCACTGCGTCAGCATCACACAGGCCACGTCACGCCCGCACATTTCTCTTCATTTCAATTGTTCATCAAATTGCCTCGGGATGCGTGTCCGCACAGACTCCGATATTCTCGCACCATTTTAACGTGATTCTTCACTGCCTCTTGGATGCCACGTGGCTCGCACATGCCACGCAAACGCGTCATAAATAACTATTTCCTCCAATCAGGTGGCGAGACGTGACACTCCAAGCACACCAGCGCGTCATCATGAGCTCTCTCGGCCAATCAGAAAGCGCCACGTCAGCGATGACAGCATAAACGGACCAATAGTGCTGCAACATGTGGTAGACACCTATTTTCAAGCGAAAAACAGCCCTACGATGTGCCTCGGCGCACGAGTCACCTCCCAAACCCCCAAAATTAGTTTATCTCACCTCTCGAGATCAATTTTTAGTAGTTTTATATATTAGGAACTTAGGTATTATTGAAAAGAACACAACCTATTATTTATTAAGCATTGACTTTCTTCGATGACGATGATCGGCTAATCAACTCTTTGCCTAGGTCGGAGGGGAAGCAAGTCGGGATGATGGATTCATGGCTTATTGTGTCGGATCTATTATTTTAATCTAATTTAATTTAATTTAATTTTCCTATTTCATTGTTGTTTATTTTAATGATTATGATTTAGATCTAGGGTATGTATATGGCTAGTGCATGTTTTTAGGTGGACAATCTACAGTTTTTTGGACTATTAGTATCTGTGTAATTATGCTTTTGGACTAATAAAGTGACGAACATTCACCCGTTTGCCATCAAACCCTTTCGATTATTGAGTGTGCAACAACTGAATCTAGGTTAAATCGGGAGCAGATGCGATCCGATTATTTAGGATTAGTGTTCCCACAGATCCATATTACTGTGGTTAGTGTGTTATACTTGATTGGCGGATGTCTAGGGTTATACATTAATTAGAGAAATAGTTAGTGTCGGACGTCCTGACTATTGAGATTAGGGGAATTAGGAATTTCTGGCGGATATCAATTTTCCATAACTAATCTAGGAAAAATTGAATTAACAAATTTTTAGGATGATTGAGGGCCATTAAATGCCATTGAATCTTGATTCTTGCTTGTGGAACTGTAGACTTAGGCGATTTCTTCTCATTGATATTATTTTTGCGAACTTTTTATTTGTGCTATTTTAGTCAATTATTTCATTTAACTTTTTGAAAACCCCTCATTTTTAGTTAACTTGGAGTAAAACTCAAATCTAGTGGATTCGACCCCGTATTTGCCACTACTACACCATTGTGGTTGGTAACTCGATTATGGGTTATATTGGACACGCACGACATGTAATAAAATCTTGGCGCCGTTGCCGGGGCCTTAGTCCTTAATCTGAGTTTTGGTTTCTTTTCTTTTTTTCTTTTCTTTTCTTTTTTTTGCTACCACACCTCACTCGGTCTAAATTGGCTAGTTCTTTGTTACCTTTCTATCCTAAACAGGAGAGAACATTTCATAGGTTGATTTAGAGAGCCCCAACTTAGGCAACAAGAAAAACCAAAACCCTCTAAATATGGTTGCAAATCGCCAAATCACCATGGTTCATGCCAATCAAGATCTTCAAGCTCTTTTGGCGCAACAACCCATCTGCATCAAATATCCAGATAATGCAGGAGACTTTGAGTTGAGGTTTGGGTTCATTCATCTCCTACCATCCTTCCATGGTGGCGAGAATGAAGATCCTATCACTTTTTTGAAGGAGTTTCATACTACCTACAAGTCAATGAAATCCTCCAATGCGGACGAGGAAATGGTCGAGCTTAGATCTTTTCCATTTTTCCTTAAAGACAAAGCCAAGGAATGGCTTTTCTACCTTCTGCATGGCTGCATTAACTCTCAGAATGAAATGGCAACCACATTTTTGAATGAATACTTCCTCGAGGATAAAGTTGCTCAGCTCATCAAGGATATATGCAGCATCAAAATGAGGTCGGGCGAATCATTTGGCGCATATTAGGATTGCTATAAGCGATTGATTGCTAGTTGCCCACAGCATGGCCAGTCTGAGAAGGCCATAGTTCGATTCTTCTATGTTGGCATGTCACCCATAGAACGACGCATGATTGATAATGCGTGTGGAGGTCACATTCGAGATAAAACTCTAGCCCAAATGAAGCAATTATATGAGGACATCGCACAATAGTCACGCCTTTATGGTGATCTTAATACTACTGCTTACCATAGTCTGACTGCAGGGAGTGTCTCGAGTTCCACATACCAAAAAATTGACCAACCAACCTCCATGATGGAACGTCTCCTCTCCTTTGGCAAAGTGCAAGTCAAAGCTTGTGGTTTCTGTTTTGCCACAAATCATGCAATTGATGAATGTCCTATTCTCTTTGAGGACAATCAACAGGCCAATGCCATGGGTTATCGGTTCCAGGGATTGTCAAGAGTCCCATTTGGGAATACATAGAATCATGCAACGACGAGGAACAACCCAAACTTAAGTTACGGGCCTCTAAACCCGAACTATCATACCTTCATCCTTAGAGGTTAACCGTTGCCTACACCCTCCAATAATTCATCTTCACTGAGGATATGTTGAAAGCCCTTATGGGTCAACACAACCAATTTATGAGTGAAATAACCCGATTCAGGGCTACCACCAAGAAATCCATCATCGAAACCAATTCGGCAGTCCAAACTCTTCAAGTTTGAATGGACCAAATGACACAGCAGAATGAACATCTGAAGGATAAAGGAAAGTTGCATTCTTAACCTTACCCGAATCCTAACGCGAGTGCTAAAGCAGTTACGCTCTGAAGTGGTAAAGAGCTGGAGGGACCCAAAAGGAACAATGGGTCATCTGATGCCAAAGACCAGGAAAATGAGGAAGAACACGAAGTAGTGGCGACTCCATTTGTCCCTAAATAGATGGTAACTACTCAAAAGGATGCACGACCCACATTTAAGGTCAAACTTCCTTTTCCACAATGACTCATCCTAGTTAAGAAAAAGGAGGAAGAGAAAGAAATTCTCGAGACCTTTCGGCAAGTGGAAATCAATATTCCACTCATCGACGCTTTGAAGCAAGTCCCTAGGTATGCAAAGGAACTGTGCACTAACAAACGGAAACTGAAAGGCAACGAAGAAGTCCATATGGGAGATCGTCACGGCTATCCTACAAAAGAAGTTGCCTCCTAAATACAAGGATCCTGTGATGTTCTCAGTACCTTGTGTTATAGGTGATGTAAGCATTCAGAGGGCTACGTGCTACCTTGGCACTTCCATTAATGTCATGCCATTTTCTATTTATGAGATATTGCATGAAAATCCATTAGAGGAGACTGATATTGTCATTCAGTTAGCAGACCATTTTGTTGTCAGACCCGTTGGTGTTCTCGAGGATGTTCTAGTCCTAGTAAACGAGTTTACGTTTCCTGCTGACTTCTACGTGGTAGATACAAAGGAGGAGCCATTCCCCAATGCTTCGTCAGTACTCTTTGGATGTCCATTTTTTAGAACGACGAAGACGAAGATAGATGTTGATGATGGATCTCTTACCATGGAGTTTGACGGTGAAGTCATCAAGTTTAACATCTATGACGCGATGTGGTACCCCAGTTATGTGTCATTTATAGTGTGTACCGTGGACTATGTGGATCCACTCGTTGAGCAGACCATGCTCACAAGTGGCAATGATGAAGTTAAAGTAATGTTAGAGCATCATCTCGACACTAATCAAATCCACAAGAATGATATGACCTTCGATACAGATGTCGAGGATGTTGTTTTCGAGCCGGATTCATTCCAACCGCTGCCCCCAAGTGCTTATCATTTGGAGTTGCATACTTCTGACTCCGGACTTTCTCCCTCTTTGGTTAAAGCTCCCACACTTGAGCTGAAGCCATTACTTGAGCACCTAAAGTATGTGTTTTTGGGTGAGAACGACACACTCCCTGTGATCATCTCAGCCAAACTTACACATTTGGAGGAAGAAAGGCTCCTTCGAGTACTCCAGGAGTTTAAACAAGCTATTAGGTTGAACATGTCGGATATCAAAGGTTTGAGCCCTTCTACTTGCATGCATTATATATATATGGAAGAATGGTCAAAACCTATGAGAGAAACCCAGAGGAGGCTCAATCCGCTCATGATGGATGTCGTGAAGAAGGAGATACTAATGCTCCTTGATGCTGGCATGATTTACCCCATCTCTGATAGTAAATGGGTAAGCCCTATCCAGGTGGTCCTTAAGAAAATGGGAGTCACGGTAGTCACTACTGCACATGGTGAGCTGGTTCTAACCCACATTCAAAATGCATGGCGGGTATGCATTAATTACAGGAAGTCAAACACTTCCACCAGGAAGGATCACTTCCCCCTACCATTCATTGATCAGATGTTAGAGAGACTAGCCGGTCATACTCATTACTATTATCTTGATGGTTATTTCAGTTTTCATCAGATACCAGTAGCACTTGAAGACTAGGAAAAGACGACCTTCACCTGTCCGTTTGGCACTTTTGCCTATCGGCGCATGCACTTTGGGTTATGCAATGCACCTGCCACCTTTCAAAGGTGCATGGTGAATATCTTTTCAGATTTGGTTGGCATTTCATTGAGGTCTTCATGGATGACTCTACTATTTATGGCTATTCATTCAATAGTTGTCTGGTAATCTGACAAAGGTACTCCGCAAGTGTATCGAGAAGAACCTGGTTCTGAACTATGAAAAACGCCATTTTATGGTAGACCAAGGTCTTGTTTTGGAACACATTGTTTCAGCTAGAGGCGTAGAGGTAGACCAAGCTAAAATTGATGTTATCAAGAAACTTCCGTTCCCTACGAATGTGCGGGAGATTAGATCTTTCCTTGGACACGCCAGTTTTTACCGTCGTTTCATCAAGGACTTTTCAAAAATCGCGCAACCCCTATGCCATCTACTTCAAAAGGACGTACCTTTCGAGTTTGATGAGTCATGTAAGAGTGCATTTGATGCACTGAAAGAAACACTTACTAGCACACCAGTAATTTAGGCCCCTAATTAGGAGCTTCCATTTGAAATTATGGGTGATGCTAGTAATTATGCAGTGGGTGCAGTCTTAGGACGGAGAGTCGAGAGAGCTTCACATGTCATTTACTATGCTTCTCGTACTCTAGACGCGACTCAGATGAACTATACCACTACTTAGAAGGAGCTCCTTATTGTTATCTTCGCACTTAAGAAGTTTCGGCCTTATCTCTTGGGAACCAAGGTTATCATTTACTCTGATCATGTTGCCTTGAAGTACCTGATGAGTAAAAAAGATGCCAAACCTAGGCTCATTATATGTATACTCTTACTATAGGAGTTTGACATCACAAATAAAGATAAAAGCGGTGCAGAAAATCTAGTCGGAGACCATCTAAGCAGAACTGAGAATGGTGAGAGTCCTACTCCTATTAAGTATGATTTCCCGAATGAGTACATCTATGCCGTTATGGAAGATCTCCCTCGGTACACCAATTTGGTGAACTATATCACTTTGGGCGAGCTATCTCCTCACATTATAAAGACTCAAAAGAATAAAGTAAGGAGTGATGCTAAGTACTATGTATGGGATGACCCGTACTTATGGAAATTTTGCTCCGACCAGGTTATCAGGTGTTGTGTTTCTCAGACTGAGAGTCACTCCATATTAGCTTTTTATTATACTTACGCCTGCAATGGCCACTTCAGTCCTCGTCAGATAGCTAGGAAAGTTCTTGAGAGTGGGTTTTACTGGCCCACCATTTTCCATGATTCATACATGTTTACCAAGACTTGTCTTGACTGCTAGAAAATTGATAACCTTAGTCATAAGGACCAAATGCCACTTACCCCGATTCATATTTGTGAGATATTTGACGTTTGGGGTATAGACTTTATGGGACCGTTTCCGGTGTCATTTGGTAATGTTTACATACTATTGGCAGTGGACTACATGTCTAAGTAGGTGGAAGCTAAGGCTACACGCACTAACAACTCTAAAATGGTATGTGAATTCCTCAAATCGAGGATTTTCACAACATTTGGTACCCCACTTGCCCTGATTAGTGATAGAGGCACTCACTTCTGCAACTGTATGGTTGAAAGTCTTCTAAGGAGGTACAAAGTCGCTCATCGAACGTCTACAATCTATCATCCCCAAATGAGTGGCCAGACAGAGGTCTCTAATAGGGAGATCAAATCCATCTTAGAAAAGACGTTGAATCCAACTCGTAAAGATTGGAGTTCACCTCTTGATGATGTGGTTTGGGCATACCGAACGACGTTTAAAATGCCAATTGGGATGTTCCCATATCGACTTGTGTTTGGCAAAGCTTGCCACCTACCCGTCGAGCTCGGGCATAAATCCTACTGGGCAGTGAAACAGCTTAATATGAGCTCGATGAAGCAGGAAAAGAGAGATAGCTCACTCTCCAAGAAATGGAGGAAATCAGGAACGACGCGTATGAAAATGCACGGATTTATAAAGAAAAAACAAAAACGTTCCATGATAACAATTTATCTAGGAAATCTTTTCGTGTAAGTCAGAAAGTGCTTTTATTTCAGTCACGTCTTAAGATGTTCGCAGGTAAGCTGAGATCGAGGTAGATAGGACCATATGTTGTGACTGCGGTGTATGGTCACAGAGCAGCGGAAATTCACAGTTTGGAGATTGGTAATGCGTTTCAGGTAAACGACCATAGATTGAAGATTTTCTATGAAGACTTCCTGAGCCATAATGTCGAGGTTGTCTCCCTTTCAACGTTAGTCTATATTAATTGACAGGCTCAGACCAAATCGAGCCAACGACTTTAACCAAAACGCTATTGGGAGGCAGCCCAAACTTTGATAAGTATCATTTCTTTTATTTATTTTTGTATTTTTTTATCATTTTGCATGAGTTTTTATCGTTTCCTTCATCTTATATTTATCATGTTCTTTCACCATCTTGTTTGGTTTCTATGTGTGGACCTCTCGACTTGTTTTAAACCTTTATGACAAGGTTTGGAATAGGTTTGCAGGTGTTTTAGGGATTGTGGATTGTTTTGGATGGATTCTTTTGCGAAAGACCGCAGGTGAGATCGTTTATTTTTTATGCGGCTATATGCGGATTTCAGATGGTAATGGTGGTACTTTATATCATTTCTTTCATTTCTTTCATTTCTTGTCCATTTATATTTCTCTCTCATTTCATTAGGATCTGATACACTTTCATGCATGTATGTATTTAGTATATATATATTTTTAGTTATATAGAGTCACCTTAAACTTCGTTCATGCCTTTGGTTGTGGATGAGTAATTTATAGTTGCTTTTTTGACTTGAAACTTAGAGAAAATTGGTAGAAACACTCAATCAAGTTCGTAGCTCAGTATTTTTGTGATTTCATGATTAAGGACTTTGTTGTTGGTTGGACTTTGTGCTAAATAATGAAAATGAGTAGACGGTCAAATATGTACAAGTGATATTATTTTAACCGACATTGGGGATTTGCTTGATTATAGTGAAAGTGAGAAGTACTAACATGAGTTTTCTTAAAAGAAGTGTCCCACAGTTTCACAGGAAATGGAGCAGGAAAACTTGTGGTAGGAAAAAATGAGCGAATCGGCCCACAGGAAATGGAGCAGGGATCGTATTAATTGAAAAAAATTTGAAAAAAAATTGAAGAAAAAAAAATGTGAAAAGAAAAACAAAAATAACAAATAAAGGCGGAAGTTCTAAAACTCCTCAAATAAAAGATTTAGTTCGAGTGCTTTCACTATATTAAGTGAGAATTATAAACTTGTGATCTTAAATGTATAGACCAAGAAAACTTATGAGTAGTTGATGGCCTTTGTCTTGACCAGAGTCTATGTCTTGAAAGTGGGATCTTAATTGTGTTTCAGTTGCGAGTCTTGACATATCATAACTCCGAAATTTTCCGAGTTACTTGTTAACTTGGTGGCTATGTAAACCGAAGGAACTCCATGAATTTTGGGTCGGGTATAGGATTAGTTGGGTCAGTGCATATTTATATTAGGAGTCTAGTTTAGTTTGTGTTGTCATTTACACATTTGCTCAAGACGTGCAAAGTATTAAGTTTGGGGTATTTGATAAGTTAGTATTTATATATATTTAGTAGTTTTTTTAGTATATTTAAATATGGAAAATCTCTATATTATAAATTAATTTTATTTAGTGATCATTTTTAGGTGAAACGGAGTGCGCGGTTGAATTCGTGGTGGAAAAATACTTAAAATGGAGTATTTACATGCAGTGATCGGATGCCAGACAATTTCCCTCGATTTACGAGTTGCGCGGTAGGTAGAATAGGAGACAACATATTTCAACCAATTCGGAGTTGCCAAATCAGCGCTCAACTAATCGGGGGCTGCCACGCCAGCCTTTTTCATCACAGTAGCTGACACGTGGCGTTCGTAGGTCACGCAAGCATTCATCGCAGCCAGCTCCACTAATAACAGGCTACCACGTAACGTCAACAAATCGGTTCCACCAATCAGCAGTCGCTGCATCAGCATCACACATGCCACGTCACGCCCGAACATTTCTCATCGTCTCAATTGTTCGTCTATCTGCCTCGGGATGCTTGGCAGCACAGACTCCCAAATTTTCGCACCGTTTTCGCACGATTATTCAGCGCCTCTTTGATGCCACGTGACTTGCACATGTCACGCCAACGTGTCATAAATAGTTGTTTTCTTCAATCAGGCAGTGACACTTGGCACTCTACAGCACACCAGTTCTTCGAGCTCTCTCGGCCAATCAGAAAGTGCCAAGTCAGTGGAAACAGCAGGAACGGATGAATATCGCTGCGACATGTAGCAGACACCTATTTTCAAGCCAGAAATAGCCCTACGATGTTCATCGGCATATGAGTCACCTCTCCAACCCCCAAAATTAGTTTCTCTAACCCCATCGAGACTAATTTTTAGCAGTTTATATATTAGGAACCTAGGTATTATTGAAAAGAACACCAACTATTATTTTTTAGCATCGACTTTCTTCGACGACGATGATCAGCTAATCAACTCTTTGTGTAGGTCGGAGGGGAAGCAAGTCGGGATGATGAATTCATTGCATATTATGTGAGATCTATTAATTTAATTTAATCTAATTTCTCCTATTTCATTGTTGTTGATTTAATGATTATGAATTAGATCTAGGGTATGTATATGGCCAGTGCATGCTTTTAGGTGGAAAATCTACAGTTATTTGGACTATTAGTATATGTGTAATTGTGCTTTTGGACCAATAAAGTGACAAACACTCACCCATTTGCCGTCAAACCCTTTCGGTTCTTGAGTGTGCATTAATTAAATCTAGGTTAAATCGGGAGCGGATGCGATCCGGTTATTTAGGATTAGTGTTCCCATATATCCATATTACTGCGGTTAGTGTGTTAAACCCGATTGGCGGATGTCTAAGGTTATACATTAATTAAGGAAATAGTTAGTGGCAGACGTTCTGACTATCAGGATTAGGGGAATTAGGAATTTCTGGTGGATGTCGATTTTCCATAACTAATCTAGGAGAAATTGAATTAATAATTTTTTCGGATGATTAAGGACCATTAAATGCCATTAAATCTTGATTCTTGCTTGTGGAACTGTAGACTTAGGTGGTTTTTTCTCATTGATATTATTTTTGCGAACTTATTATTTGTGCTAGTTTAGTTAATTATTTAATTGAACTTTCTAAAAACCCCCCATTTTTAGTTGAGTTGGTGTAAAAATCAAGTCCTGTGGATTTGAACCCGTATTTACCACTACTACACCCTTGTGGTTGGTAACTCGATTGCGGGTTCTATTTGGCACACACGACACATGATCAATCCTTGTATGGATTGAAACAAGCAAGTCGATAATGGGATCTTGAGTTCACATCTCATCTTCATCAATATGGATATGTTCACTCGGTCCATGACCCTTGTCTTTTTACTTACTATAATCAAGGGGATTTTCTTGCCTTGCTTGTCTCTGTTGATGATGTTCTTATTAGTAGTACATCTTTATCTCCTGTTACTTTGGTCAAAGATTTTCTTCATAATCAGTTCACTATTAAAGACTTGGGGCAAGCTGATACTTTTCGGATCTCGAGTTAGCTAGATCTGAGCAAGGTCTCTATGTTAACCAAGGAAAGTATATTCTTGATTTACTTCAAGACACTAGTTTAACTGATTCAAAGTCAGTTGCCATTCCCCTTCCTCGAGACTGCAAGTTTAATGATGAAACTTCTCCTCTGTTGATAGATCCTAATTAGTTTAGGAGATTGATTGGTCGATTGTTATATCTTGGTTTTACTAGACCTGATATAACTCACTCCATCTAACAATTAAGTCAATTTGTTCAATCAATAACTGAACAACACAGGGCATGTGCTCTTCCCATTTTGAGGTACTTAAAGTTTTCTCTGTCAAAAGGTCTCTTGTTTCATGTTCAAGTTGATCTTTATCTCATTGCGTAGTGTAACTCAGATTGGGCAGCCTGTCATATGTTTAGGAAATCTCTTACAGGCTACTGTGTTTTTATGGGTGGTGCTCTTATTTCTTGAAAATCCTAGAAGCAATCAACAGAGTATAAATCTTCTGTTGGGGTCGAATATTGCAGTCTTTCTACAATTGTTTGTGAGTTGTTATGGATTTTGTATATTCTCAGTGATCTCTTGGTTCCTATTAAGCTTCATATTCCTATTTGGTATGATATACAAGTTGCTCTCCATCTCACAGTCAACCCTATTTTTCATGAGAGAACTAAACATCTTGACATTAATTGCCACTTGGTTAGAGATCAATTTAAGGTTGGTTTTATGTCTCCTTAGTACATTCTTTCACGACAACAAATTGTTGATATTTTTACTAAGTCTCTTCCTACTCCTTTATTTTATTCTTTCTTGTCCAAGATGGCGTTATGTGATTCACATAACTTTCCATCTTGAGGGGGGGGCTAATGAGTATATAATGTTATGTATTGAAGGTACATTAATGTTTTAATATACATGTGTAAGTTGTGGGTCAGTTAGGGAGTTAGTTAACCTACAATTGTATGTAGCAGGGGATCATATATTCTCCCTCCTATATAATGGACAAGCACAAAGTGTATAGTTGAGATTTTGCGAATAAAGTTTGATCACATACATTATGTGTTCTTAGAGAAACCTTGAACAATTACCTCCCAAAATCGATGTTTATAAAGTTAAGTCAACCATGGATACATTGAGCCCTAAACCACACAAAAAATTGTTTTCATCTCATGGAAAGAAAATCCATCCATTGTGAATCTAGTTTGAAGAGTATATGAAAATCATCAAATTGAAATCGTCCATTTGGTTCTTTTTATTAAAGAGTAATGCATTCATTCGCGAACCCAATTTTGAGATGAAAAAGGATATGATTTACATACCTAGACTTGCATGCTTATTCTTCTAGTAACTCTTGTTGGGAATCCTCAAATACTCTCTTGAATATTTCTTTATCTTCAACTTCTAGAAATAATGGTATTCTCCCAATTCTCTCTCAAGTTGTTAGTGTCCTGGAGTGTTTGTGTTGACAAGAGTTCTAAGTGCTTTTGTATATATGGGTTTATATAGTTTCATGGTCATTGATCAAATTTAGTCTTGACATTTCTATGAATATCTAGGGTTGGCTTTAATGCACTACAAGCATATATACATCGATCTCCACTTATCTCTCTTACACACCCATCACTAGGTTAACCCCATGGTTTCTAATAAATGTGTATGACTTAGAGGTATTATCAATTTTTTTCTAGTGGCACAAAATTATATGACCCTAAGCAAAAGTGTAAAATGCTTTATTTTGTGTTTTCATAACATGTATTAATCTTCAAATCCCATTAATGAGCCAAGTGCCTAACTTGGGGGATTAGTTAATTTATTTAAATTCATAACTTAGGTAGATTAATCAAATTAGCTAAATTTCTTACTTAGTAATTGTTGGGGTTACACCACCTTAATTATACTAAGAACTTTGCAATTGGAATTGTACTAGCTTAATTTATTCTATAGGTATTGTTAGACTTAGATATTTCATTGACTTTTGAGGCTTAGGCTATTAACTAAGTAATTTTCCAACATTTTACACTTAGCCAAAATAATGAGTTTATAACGTAGACTAAAAATCAATGATGAGAATTAGCATTAGCCTAAGTTTCATTAATGTATCGACTTACCAATATACCAGCGTGTCAGAGCGTCCTGGGACGAACCTCTCATCCGTAAATCGGACGATTTATTTATGTAAATAAGGTACTTTGATATAGATAGATAATGAAAGCACCAAACAAAAATAATAGACCTCGGCGTCGACTCCAATCTCGAGGGTTGATTGAGTTCACCACGTCACTCTAAGTCCACATCACAGTCTTGAAATGCCACGTAACGCAAGTTAGAATTTTAGGGCCGTTACAACGGGGGTTCGACCGAGACTTCAGGGAGGGTTTAAGGATTCCTTAACAGAATTAATAAACTATAAATTAATATTCAATGATAGGTTTTAGGTCTTTGAACGCCAGGAACGAGTTGAGGTGTTCACAACGTAAAAAAGATGGGGAAAACTAGGAAAACGCGAGCGAGGATAGTCGGTTTCATTTGTTATCACTTATAACATGTTTACTAAATACATCTAGTTTCATATAACTTATGGATCGAAAAAGCTATGTAGTATCACGATATGTTTGTTTAGAAACCAATAAAAATGTTTACCATATCATTGCGGTAGGATACCAGGCTATATAAGAACCCATTATTGACTGAATGGGGTGTAATAGGACCATTTGTGGATCTCGACCTATTTGTAAGTCCCAACTCGATATAGATGGTGAGATAAGTTATTATTTGTCAGAGGTTTTGGATAGAACCATTTGAACGGGAATACGTATTCAACGACACCTCAGTCAGGTGTTGGTTTGGCAAGATAGTAGTCTCAGTCAAATGGGTATATTGTTCATTAAATCTTATTAGATACTTATGAGTCATGTTAGTTACTTGCACTGAGTTATTAGCGAATATTTGATGGCTGGAGAACACCACTTTACTAGGCCTGTCAAATGCTCACCACCTCTTTTCAAAACTCTCATGTACCTCAGCGAGTGTACAGTATCGTGGAAAAGGCAAGGCTTAGGAGTATAGCATTTTCCATTCCAATGTATGCTTTGAATATTTGTAATGTATAAATATGATTTTGTAATTTGATACAACATTTTATATGATAATACTAAGGGTTGGCACTTGTAAATCTATCTTGGCTTAGCCGAGCTTTGTAAACCTTATTTTGTAAACCTTATCTTGGTTTAGCTAAACTTAACAAACACGTGTCTATTAAGAACCGAATGAAGGCTTCTAGAATGTATTGAGCTTGATTCGTTTACTTGGGCTTAATACGTGTTTCAAGTCAAATGAGGTCATGTGAGGGGGGTGTCGACACTGTCAGAGGGGGTGAGGGACATCACCGCCGCTGGTCCAGAACGGAGGAAGGATTCGGCAATACCGCCGCTGCCCTGTCCTAATAAGGAGCGAGGCCCCAAAGTGAGGACCGAAAGGAGGGTTGGCAATCGAGCCACCATCCCCTTAATGATTGCCGCCACTAGGAGTGGTAGGTCGGGGTGCACCAGTGCCTCTGGCTAGCCCTCAGTGGAGCCCAAGGGGGCTGCGACCCCGTTGGCAGCTAGACAGCTGGGCTGCCAAGGGCGAACTAGCCCCTAGACTAGTCAATAGGGACCCATACTAGCCCCTAGACCGGTCAAAAGGGGCCAAAATGGCCCTACACCAAAAAATATAATTAAAAAAGAAAATTAATATATATTATAAATAAATAAAAATAATATATGTAATATAATAAAAAAACAAATTCTTACCTTCTAATGTGGCGTGGTACTACGTCCCCGATGGGATATTGGCCACGTACCACCCTCGAACCGTGCACTGTATGACAAAGGACCCGTGGGACCCCAAATAAATAATTTTATGGTAAATTAAAATTCAAAATGTGAGTTTTTGTTGATATGACAAGTCTTAAATTGTTTAGATTTGGGAAATGGTTCACATAGAAAATCGAGTGCGTAAGGACCGGAAGTGGATATCACAACGAGTCGAGGTAAGTGGGGAGCTTCGCTCAAGTATTGAATATGACATGTTATTAGATAATTAAGATTCACAATTAATTTGAACTCAATACATGGGAACGAGTTGCATTTGATATTGACATGATTTTACTTACTTATGGAATGTATGTGTATTGCACCAAACTTGGGATTACTTCCTTCTAGACAAGGAGATGGAGTTTTCTACTCTTAGGTAAGGAGTTGGATTACTTTCTCCTAGATAAGGAGTTGGTATTACCCCTCTTGGCTAAAGAGATGAGATTATTTCTTTATGAAAATCTTAGTGGTTAATTACTAAGGACAAGAGTGGTGGTCAACTTCTCATGATAACCCTAAGTGATTTTGGTGTACATATCGATGATAGCTTGGAAAAAATTTACTATTGTTTTGATTGAACCATTGAGGGGACAAAACAACCATTATGTTCACTAGTGATCTTTATCACCTTGAGAGTATGCATTGAATGAAACGACTTATATTTATTATTATTTCTATATGGTATATCTCTTATGGACCCATTTGCTAGAGTAATTTGACTTCATTTATGATTTGTGATCTTTTTCTATTATGGTTTGATGATCATGGAACTTGTCTTAAATGAATAGAATTAATGGTTTACACTTGCTTATAGGCATGAATCTTACTTCCTTGCTTTATGCTTAATGCTTGATGACTTGGTTTCAATATCATGTTAGATTTTGCATAATCACTAAGTAGTACTTGCGTATTTAATGTTTGAGCAAGGTTTTCCTCTTATTAAGCCTCGTTGTCCCTTTTAGCTAACCCCACTTAGATTTCAAGGCCTTCCACAACTACTTTAGACCGCGACAAGGAAAAGGTGATAGGGTGAGCCTTGTATGCTACTAGTCTATCCACTTTAAATTTTTTTTGGAAACTTTGAGTTTGGTTGTAACTTAAAATGTCATTTGGGTAGTTTGGAACCCTCCTTATCTAGTTTAAATTATTTGGAAACTTTATTGTGGTTTTGGAAGTTTTTTTTATCTTTGTGAGCTTTTTGGAAGGATTAGACCTATTTAGAGTTTTACACACTTATCTTATGGATGATATGATTTATGTGTTGTAAACTAAATTATAAGCCAACTAGAACTTAAGTTGGACTTGCTAGAGACTTAAGCATATAAGGCATAAACTAAGAATTACTAGAACAAGTAGAGAAGATGAGATAAGAGAGAAGAGAGTTAGAGTCGAGAAATGTAGAGATTTCCATTCCAACATTGGTGTGTGAATTACAATGGGGTTGACACCCTTTATATAGGCCATTTGGTGATAATTGTACTTATACAATGTGTACAAGTTATACATACACCACAAGTCATACAACACATCACAAGCAACATAGACAACACATGAAAGAGTTGGTGTACATTGGAGATGATTACAAGTTACATGAAACGTGCGAGCCATGCTTGATGTTATAATTGAATGTAAGAACCATGCTTCACAATGTAGTCACATACATGCACAAGTGTCCATCTATTTCATAACACTCCCCCCTTGGATGACACTTGTTGAAAGAATGTGTCTCGTTAAAAATCTACTAGAAAAAACTCTGTCGGAAAAAATTTAGTACAGGAAAAAGAGTATCATATTCGTAACGACCCAGTAAAGTATACGTGCCACGTGTCATATGGTCCACGTGGGTTTAGGCCGGGCAAGGCCCAGTGCCGTGGGGAATTGGGCGTCACAATATTGCTTTGTAGTATAATATTTGTTGATTGCCTCATTAAAAATGTTGCTAGAAAAACACAGTAGGACAAAACCATAGTTAAGGAAAAAAGTGCAACACATTGATACACTTAGAGATAATATAATTGTCTCATCAAAACCTCTACTAGAAAAAACCCCGTGGGAAAATTCTAGTATAGGAGAAATAGTACATTAATTGCTCTCTTAATTTATTTATTTATTTATTTTATTTGAAGTATAATAATGTTAGAATTGCTTCATTAAATACCTTTCTAGGAAAACCCAGTAGAATAAAACCATAGAGAAAGGAAAAGAGTGCAATACACTAATCAATTTAGATACAGAGTTTTAATATTGTTAGAATTGTCTCATTAAAAACCTTTGCAAAGAAAACCCAGCGGAATAAAATCATATGAAAAGGGAGAAGAGTGCAATACACTAACCAATAACTCATTTTGATTCTCCCCCTCATGTTTACATGGGTGAGACATCTTGTGCATTTTGTTGCACATGGACACCATTTTCTATATGAACCATTTAATGTTGAAGCATATGATTGACACTCTTTTGTGTATAGTACTTGCATCAAGTAATTGATTCATAACTTGTTCCTACTGAATAATCTTCTGAACTTCGAGTTCATATTAGTTTATACATGGATCATAATACAAAAAACTTAATGCAATTTGATGTGTTTCAAGCAATTTCACATCATTCCTTTTGAATTGGCTTATATCTCCCCCTAATGGCGGGAAAATAGCTTCATCAAAGTGACAATTAACAAAACTTGCTATAAATAAATTCCCTATTAGGGATCAAAGACATCTTATAATATGATTAATGAAGAGTTAAATCAATATAAGTCTCCTATTAATTTTCCTTGAGATAATCTCCAACTGATAAAAAAACGCAGCTCTATAAAGGATGTCCGTGCGAGTTTATGATATTTTCGCATTATTGATGATTATGGATAATCAAATAGATATTTTCACATTATGAATGTCATTTGATTTATGACGACATTCGTTTTAATGTGTCTTATATATTCCAAAAGTTAAAGCCGGGAATATTATACTCAAATTAAATCATATTCATATAGACAAATTTTTTATTATTCTGAGTAGACTTCTTCTGAATAAGACATTAACAAATAACAATGAAATTGTTGTACCAGATATTGCCTGAATATTAGCCTTCGCTAAGTTCAAATTCGAGAAATATTCACTTTTATATTATAATGTACATGCATGTAGCACAATACACAAGACATAAACTCATCGCCTATATTTAGGTCACGATTTAAACACATATCGATGTGCATGTTTTATCGAGCCATTTTCAATGATAAAATTCATAATATTTTGCCTTTGATTTTGAAGGCATGGTAAAGGTCACAAAAATATTCGGGTATATATGAAAATATTTAGGCAAAATAGCCATCATATATGACCAAAAAATGTCACAATTATGAGCACTCATTGTCGATAATTATTTGCCTTTTGTAGTGGTGCACCATTTTTGTTCCATTTTTTGGTGGAATTGTCAATACGACCTTTACCTGATATTTTCACTTTTTCCATGTCCATAAATTTAAATTGCGATCATAATCATTATATGCAACATTTGTTTCTTAGTTTGAAGCTGAACTAATTGGACGGGAGCGATATTATATTTATAATATCTCATTATTTTACTCAGCTACAATGAGACAAAAAATCAATCATTGATATTTATTAGATTGACGTGAGCACTCGATATTTGTTGTACCAACAAATCGAGACGGGCCATGTGACCTTATTTTTATTGTCTCATCAGTCATATTTCCACGTAGCCTAAACATAAAGGTAATTAAAATTGCAAAATTATAATTAATATTTGACTGATTAAACTTTGTAGCTTGAGACTCAACCACTCATTTTGAGCTTTTGGAGTAGTACCTTTTTTGGTATTTATATATTTATAACTCCATAGGGTGAAAAGATATATAAAGTGAAATATTCACTTTTCAAATCTCTAAAGAGATATTGGCAAATGATTTAAGTTTTTTATAACACAACATAGTCTTGCATAGATGTCTTATTCACAAATTATAGTATCTAATTGTCATGACAAGTAATTCTTGTCGGTAATATAATAAGGCAACAAGTTCAACTATGGTTGAATAATATTTTGAAAATAAATTTAATATAAAATAGTTTTCCCCTTTTTATGTAAAAACATAACATATGATTAAATATATATGCACAACTTAATTCATTAAAAACAAAATGTACTATTCGTATGAGTTGGTGGGACAACCTCCAGGTTGGGTGGCGAGACATAGTCTACTTAGTACCATGCCTCCTCGAATGGGATAACCTTTCTCCCTTTCAATGTTTAGCTTTACCGGGGACAAGACTTACCCACTATCAACTCAAACTTATAAGATTATTTGTATTATAAAATCAAGAATAGAACAATAACTAATCGTTTGTAGTTTTAAGAGAAAAACTATATGTCACACATTGACTTTTGATTTCTGATGCAGAAGATCATACAAGGCGTAGCTACAGAGCATACTTTCGTAGTCGGTGACGTTACAATGCATAATGTATGAATAAAGTACATTTATATAATTAAATATGCATGTAATAAAAAAGAAATTAACCATGACAACATGGAAATAAATTGAACTCATTTAAATTAATAAAAATTATACCTTCTTAGCTTTATATCTTTGAAAAGCTTCTTGATCTTCAAGACCTCCTCTTGCAAAGCAACTTCATGCTAATAACATGTTGTAAACTAAATTGTAAGCCAACTAGAACTTAAGTTGGACTTGCTAGAGACTTAAGAATAGAATGCATAAAATAAGAAATACTAGAACAAGTAAAGAAAAGGAGACAAGAGAGAAGAGAGCTAGAGTTGAGAAATGTAGAGATTTCCATTCTAACATTGGTGTGTGAATTACAATGGGCTTGGCACCCTTTATATAGGCCATTTGGCGATGATGATAATTATACTTATACAATGTGTACAAGTTATACATAAACCACAAGTCATACAACACATCACAAACAACATAGACAATACATGGAAGAGTTGGTGTACATTGGGGATGATTACAAATTACATGAAGTGTGAGAGCCATGCTTAATGTTACAATTCAATGTAAGAACCATGTTTCACAATGTGTTCACATACATGCACAAGTGTCAGTCCATTTCATACATTATGGAATTTTGTTTTTTTTTTTTTGCATTTATTATTCCATATTATTAGTATGTTATTTCGCATGTTGATATAGGCATGTCAAACTGTTACTTGGGTCTGGTTCAGGTATCAGGCTTCGGTGACAATCAGGGCCGGGCAACCCGACCCTAAATCAGGTGAGGGTCGTCACAGGCCCTAATTAGGACAGGTTGTTTTAGTTGGTATCGGAGCCCAAGTTTCTAGACTATGATTGTATTCTTGATGTAGCGAAGAATTCTCCAAATTGCATTCTATTAAGCAATAAATAACTTTTTCTACCAATTAGTTGATTCCGCGAATACCGAATTCAAGGAACACGTTTCTAACGTGTGATTAAACATATAAAGTTCAAGAAACCAAAACAAATAAAGAGATACTCTCTCTCAAAATCTGATTTTATTCATCGAATAATCAACCATTGATAAAATACGATCAATCTTTATATATAGGCTTTATGATAGACTAACATATACTCCAACATAAACTACAACTACTATAACTGTGACGAACTTCACCTGAGTCAGGGTTGGGTCTCTCAACCTAGACCGCCCCCAAGCACAACAACCGAATCGGGCCCAAGCAAGTAGTCTGGTCCACTTAATACAAACGAAATATCAAACTAGTGCATATGGATAAATAATTATGAAATCAAATAAAATAGAAATCCATATGACGTACTAAGAAATTATAATTGGGTTTTCAAACTTTTAAACAACTTAAGTTATTTAAATACTTGCAAGTAGTTTAAACTAAAGAAAAATAAGACTCATTTTGCCCAGAAGACCTATTTAAATACAACCCAAGTTCAATAATTTCAAAATCAAATATATAGATAATAGCATTAAAAGGCTCACATCAAATACGCAAGTAATACTTAATAGGCGTTCAAAGGCTAGCATGAATTTAAATCAAGTAGAGAAACATTAAATTGTAGCATGGAAACAAGATTCATAAAGCATATGTAAACCAATCATCATCATGCATGTGGTTCATAAGAGATATATCATAAAAGATAATAATATATAAAGTTGTAGTTTCATTCAATGCATGCTAGTTACTGACACAAATCCGGTGACTGATTCCCCTACCCTCAAGGTGATGTCAACCACTAGATGACACACATGCCTTATGCGCCTTTTCATTAGTCCCATTAAACCAATAGTAGGTTCGTCCAAAGCCATCTATGATGCATGTACCAAAGTCACTTAAGTTCCAGAAAAAGATAACCTCAACTTATTCCCTTAAATGACACTCATGAGTTGATTTTATGATAAAGTAAGGCCATCAATGGGGACTCCACAAACATCCTAAGGTCATACTTGAATAGGTACTATTAAGTCCCTCAGTGACAACTGCCACAACGTATGGGGCAATGGCATTATAAGAATGGTACGATTGCATTCACATTCCAAAGATAAGTAGATTCAAGTTAGTAACATGATGCAACCCATGACCCAAGTCTCCAATTTTAAACGAGATACTTAACATAACTAATATCATGTCATATTTAATAATTGAGCAAGTTCCCCACTTACCTCGATTCTCCACGAATCCTATTTTTGATCCTCGTAAGCTCGGGGTCCTATGTGAATCGCCTTGAGAATCTAGACAATTCAAGACACATTCGCATCAACGACGAGTGTATATTGATTCCAATTTACTTTTTTATTTACTTAGAAGTTCACTAGTGTGGGTGGTGTTGGTCCCCCATCGCCGGTGCGAGGGGTATGACTCGCCTAATTCTTCCCTTAGGGGCATGGGAGTGCACCCCCATCGAATGGTCAAGGTGTAACAACCCATTTTATCAATGCTATTCTTGATTGTGTAATTTTAGATTAGGACGCCAGCTCAGATCCACATGGACGCCGCGGGTAGGCTAGGACACATGTCGACCTAGGTACACTAGTTATTTGTCTATTGATTGCTTAATTGCGATGCATTTTAATGAGTTTATTCAATAATACATCGCATGTTTGTGTTTGTATTGTTATTGCATGCGAGATTGCGTAATGGGTATTTACTTCATAATGTGTGTCAATGTGGGTATCAAGTAGGAGAACTACGTATACACTAGAAAAAACGACTAACTTATGTTAAGATGACTAGTTGATCAATTAAAACGGGTAATATAACCATAAACTAAGTCAATCTAATCGAAACTATAGGCTACGACGCGCATCGAGATGCGTACCGAGACGCAAGGCACCGAGTATTGGATAGCCAAGGGTTGGTGAGACCACAAATTTGTTAATAAAATTATCTAAGTATACCTACCATAATCAATTGTATGCCTAAGTTAACTATGTACACAGTTGATTCTAATTCTTGTATAATTGGAAAGAATTATTCTAAGCCATGGATGTACATTGAGATGATCCTTGTTTGAGTAATACTAGGCTATTAAGTGGTTTAATGGAGTCATTAATATATGTGTGACAACATTAATAAGGACCACAAGATAGTACGCATAACACATTAGATTATAACAAAACATATAAATAGCAATTGAGTGGGGTTTTCTAATATCCACTACCACTAATACATGCAAAATGTGGAAAACCATAGAAGAAGAGATTGATCTTGGAGTTGGAATTCAGCATTTGAAGGACAAATTAGGATATCAAACTCAAGTTAATAATCTTTTCACCACTTAACATAAAAATGAGCTCAATTTAGTATGTTTTGGTGTCAATTCAAATTTGAGGACTAAATCAATGTTTTTGATGAATCCTTGATGATTCACAAGCCCGATTAACACTCCAATTAAGATTTGTAAATTGATTTTGATGGAAATTAGGTTTTTGGTGAAATTGGAAAAAACTAGTGAAGGCATGGATTTGATTATTTTAATTGAATAATTGTTATTTTATTATTGTTAATCATGCTATGGAGTCCTCATAGATGGGAGAATGGGCAGACAAGTCTAGGATAGCAAATATGGGGGTGTTGGGGACATAATTCTCGAGTTGAGAATTTTGTTACCTAGCACATATAGCATGTTATCCAGAGCAGCTAGTGCGTTATCCAGTCTAGGTGCTCAAGTGTTCTCTGAAATGAAGAACAGTAGCACACTAGACAGACTCCCTAGCGCACTATACACACCTAGTGCGCTAGACAGACCCTCTAATGCATTAATGAAAGATGAAAACTTAATTTAAGGGATGTTTTGGGTAATTCTCAACTTAATATATACTTAAACACTTGTAACCAGTTTAAACACATAAATTGGAATTTAGAGACTTAGCGGATAGTAGCTCGTGTATCGAGGAGCTAGGGAAGTTAGATTTGGGAGTTCATGGAAGTCAGAGAGCGTATTTGACGTTTGTAAAGCCCAATTGAAAAACTATGAGTATTTCATTCTGTTTTAACTTCCATATTTACCAGTTATGCTTACTTCCATTACTCCATTCTGTTATTTGGACGTTGGTTAAATTAACTCCCCGGATTTCCCACAGTGTGTTCACAATGCGCCAGATTGTAGCACATGTGACCCGCCCTCGGTAACTGGCAACTTGTTCTTACTTCTGGTGCACGTATTGGTGACTCAACAAATTTGGCCAAACCGTGAGGGACAAGATGAAAAAGTATTAGGGGCACCCAACAAAGGGATCCTAGAACTCAAAGTACGATCTAGTCCATCTAAACGATCATACACTTTGTTTAGCTTATGTGTTATTTATTCATGCGATGAGCCGATTACAGTTGCATGTCTTTTACATTTTGCATGTTTATTTAACAGTATGTATTGAATTTCCTTTACTTTGTCATATAAATGCTTAGAGGAGTTCCTTAGAATTTTAGTTACTGGACTCGTCATTTATTTTTTGTGATGTCGAGTGTAGATCCTAGTACCAATAGGGGCAAATGGATCCTAAGCGACTACAACTAATTGCCCACTATCGAGGACCTACTAGTACATGTTTATTTTAATATTTTACTTAAATTTGGGTATTTAGGAGACTTGAGTGACACTGTACATGTATATATATTGTCCTATGGTACTATCGCCTATATACATCATATCTTTCTGGGTTTTCCACAGTAGAAGATGTTTGTATGAATGATGTTATATATTACGATGAACTTTATGCTTTACTTACTCTAAATAAGACTTTTGTTGGTTTATAGTTAAGTATTAACTATTAATTTTTAAAACACTAAAATACTAGCACGGCTAGGATTTGAATAAGCTACAAACAGTTGAATTAAGAAATTATAAGACTTGAGGAAATAACTTAAGAAAAATATGAATAATTGATTAACTAAACTAATAACATGTACGTTGACATGAATATTGAGGCATGAGATGGACGGGCAGGTGTCGGACTCGTGTAGCTAAGCCCACCAAGCGAGGAGCACACGACACGACGACACTCCATGGCAGTCTCGAAGCGTGGGGCTGCCACACATGGTTAAAAGCGCTTGTTTTATTTTATTTAGTTATGAATCATGGGCATAATTGTTCTTGTCTAGGGGCCGACTTGGCCCCTGTTGACCTGGTCTAAGGACCAGTTGGCCCCTAGATGCAATAGGTAGAGACATATGTCCCTACCTAGCGTTCGGGCTGCCAGAGGTGCCACCAAAAAGCTCGACCTTCAGTGGTGTCGCCCCTTGGGGTCTCATTCCTTATCCAATCTCACCTACAAGAACTAAGAAAGAAGGGTTTTCGCCATTGTTGAAGCATATTAAACTTAAAAGTTCATTTTAGACAAAGAGAGATGATGTAGAGATGAGGGTTACCTTCCCAGTAGTTACCATTGACTCCAAGCACACCAGGACCATTGTGATTCTCCCCTTTAAGCTATCATCTCCCTTTCTCTCCAAAGCGTTATGTATTGAAAAAATAGGGTTACGTTACATTAAGGAGTTCTTATACTTGGTGCATTAGTTTAGAGTTTGTGTAATTTTACTAAAATGCCCCTAGGCTTAGTTTAGGTTCATTTTATTTTTGATTAAGTTAGTAGCTCTACTTTTGGACTTAGATTGGTAATTTTATTGAAAACTAACGACACAAAATTTTACAATAGCCATACATAACTAACATAGCAAATTACCAAATTACCCTCGAGCGGGTGTTTTGGGATTTTGGGTCGTTACAACATTCCTAATTTTAGGAACTATTCATCATTGAAAGTAAAAGTAAAGTACAAATGTAGCCCAACATGTCCATTCGCCCAATTCCTATTAAGACCCATTATTTTAACTGATGCAAATTCACACCTATGTATTTTGCGCATACTTCACATGAAATAAAGTCTTACCCTTAAATCTAACATCTTAATGCTATCATTTCTATCCCGCAAACCAAGATTCACAAGGCTTATCTCTTATAGGTCTTAATCGAGTCATCATTCACTAGGTGCCTGCCAAGTTCTTATATCATCATGCGTTTCTGGGTATTCTTTTGTAATCTCCAACAAAGTCACAATATGCACTAAAAGTCACCTAACCAACAAGTTAAGAGAACCATACTGAGATGTAATCTGATGCCTACCTATGTAAAAAATTATCTATACCTAACTGGCAACAACTTCCATACTACCAACTGGTAGTAAGAACATAGATAGCTATTTGTTATACTATGAACACTAGCACACCATTTTTGTCACCATCTCGGTTACTCATTGATGTATTGGTAATATACTCGAGAATTTCTTCAGATAAAAGTAAGATTTATGAATGTATATCATCTTAAAGTCGGGATACCCTTGAAATAAAGCTTTGAATGACATTAAGTGTAAATTACACTTGTCTAAGTGCTAAGTACACAATCCTTGACTCATCAATATTCTAAATCATACATGCGTCCATGTCGTAATTAATACTTAAGCAAACTTTATTGGTATATGACTCCTTACATATCCTGTATGTACTCCATTCCAAGGCAAACCGAATAAAACACTATGCATTGGTTGCTTTAGTAAGGCATAAACCTTGATTGTTCGTGTATCTTACCACTTGTTGATACTGTAATGACCCAAATTAATTAAACTAAGATTAGCGTTAATTTTGGGGATTAACGAGCATAATTCGAGTGTTACTTGGACCACTCAGTTGGCTCGGACATGAGAATCGAGAAAATATGTTATTTATGGATGGTGGTTGTGTATATGTGGTGTTTAAAATTGTTATTATTATATTGCACCGCATGTGTGTATGTTGATACCGAGCGAGTTTGTATGACTGGTGTTCGCCTCGAAAGGCATGTCAATGCGGGTAGTGAGTAGGCAAACTATGGGCATGCTGGAAAATTAGAATAATCCACGTCAGGATGACTAGTTAATCAAATAAAATGGATAATGTGACCATAAGCCAAGTAAAATTCAAATTAAAACACTAGGTTATGGCATGCCTCAAACTGTGTGTCGGCATGGGGGCACTTGGTACTAGGTAGTCAAAGGTTAGTGGAACCATAAGTTGGTTAATTTTGATAAATAAAACACTAACCATATGTAGTAAGATGGACCTAAGTTAGTGCAATTAAACTAAAATAAGTCAAAGCCTATAGTTTAGTGTAATTAAGTGGAAACCATATGATTTTCTTGTAGATACACATTATCATATCTAGAGACCAAGGGAGTAACTATTAGTATCGCATGGACTGAGTGAGTGGGATAAGTGGCTAGAGACGAGCCATTAGATAAACCTCGAGATAAGTAAACACATGGAGATCAATGGCCAAGAATCAAGCTCACCTTAATATATATATTAATAATTTGATCAAACCTATGCAACCAAATGATTTACATTTATGAAAATCCAAAGAGCAGAGGAGGAGATTTGGAGATGGAGATCATCAATTGAAGGTAAGTTCGAGGATCTAAACCATGGTAATCATTTTCTCCATTATCTACACTTTCATTTAAACCCATTTTGTAATATTTTGATCAATTTGATGCAAGATAGTTGTTCTGAGGTTGTGTGTTAAACATATTTAGGTAGCTAAATTTGAAGGAAAAATACATAATTCTCGACTAGAGAATTTGGTCCCAAAGGCCATACAGCGCACTACCTGGAACGATTAGCGCGCCAATCGTTATGCCTTTCCAACTGTCCTTCCTCCTGAAGAATAGTAACACGCTACATCCTGTCCATTGCGCGCTACCAGCACATAACACGCAACGTTATTTACATAGCACACTAACAACAAACAAAAATTGAACTTAAAAGGTTGTTTTTGGATTTTTGACTTAATACATATCCCAAACACTTACAAACATACTAAACATGTAAAATTGGATTTCAAGGACTTAGGGGACCATAGCTCGGGTATCGGAGAGCTAGTTGAGTCAGATACGGGAGTTCTGGGAAGTCGAAGCGCGGATTGAGGTGCGTAAGCCTATTGAGAATGCTTTACATAATTCATGGTTTTGATTTATCGATATCGCATTTCATGTGTGACTACTAGTGGGTACACATGAGGTTTCTTTCCTATTTTGGTTTGCATATATATTGGTTGTAGCTAAATCACTTGCATGAGTTACTTGTGTTTAGTGCTCGTGTCAACGATAGTAGGATATACTTATGACCATTAGGAGGGATTTAGGGTGTTCCCTTGACTTGAAATAACGTTTGAAGATAACTGTAATTGGAGTTTAGTCACTATAAGCCTGTAAGTATATATGTTGTTCCTACTCGATTTATTGACTACTAGCTGGTGTAGGTCAGGGTTTTCTTGTGATTATATGTATGCTTACTGATTAGTGCTTTTTTTCTCGGCTGGTTTAGTTGGTACATGTTTATTTATTTCATGCTACTATTTTTGCTTGTCGCATGTTGCCTACATTCATGGGAATATGACGTACTGTTGCTAAGTGTTATATTCGCATGTCTCGTAGTTTATCAGTTTTAATTCACGAATATTGTGTGGACTTCTCTTGGGATTTTACTCACTGGACTTGTCATTATATTTGTTGGGTGACTGAGTGTAGATCCTTCGACGAGCAAGGGCATTGGCAAAGAATACTGGGCGACTACCTCTGAGATTGTGGAGCCAGTTCGTGTGTGATATTAGTATGTATTTATTTTGCTTTTGTTGGGTTTTGGGGACCATAGAGCACTGATTACATGTATATAGAACTTTTGTTATACTTATCTCACCTTGATATATACATGGTATCTTCTGCCGGGTTTTCCACTACTTAGGATTGTTAAATATTGCGTTAGCTACTTAATAAAAGACTTCTGCAGTAAAATTATAATATAACTTGGTAAATTCAGTAACTGGCTAACTTGATTATTAATACTCATGTAAAGGTTAGTTAGTGTAACTAGGGTTAGCTGGAAAAGTGTAAGCAACTCATTAGGTCGCGAGGCGTCAAGGAGAAGCCTCCCATGAATTGGCAAGGCTAGTTAACGTGGGATGCAACGTGATGGGTTGCAAGGCGGTCTGGAATTTTGGCCCATCATAGATACCCTTAACATTTGTTTGTCTTTACGGACTTATCCCTTAATTATATAAGTTGTTTTTCAACATTTCATACACCATCTAGTTAGGATTTCCCATTTTAAAATTATGGTAAGCTCTCACGTTTCCAAGTGTTAGCAACACATTTTGTTTAACAGTTCCTAATGGTATCAGTTTTAGAAGATCTTGTTTCCACCTAAAGATGCATATTTCATAACTGGCTCAAGGTATTTCCTCATCCTTTCTAATTTTCCTATCGTATGTAATATTCCATATGAGTTTTATTGTGAGTTGATCCTAACTAAAAATCGTAAATTTTAATCTTCAGAGTATCATTGATTTGGTCCTTTATCTTTCCCCGAATCGTCTAGTTTAGTAGTCCAAGTTCTTACGGTAACGTTCACTCTTATCGAGAAAATTCATATTACTTTCCACAAACGATTATCATGATTTCTCGTGATGTCACCTTTTCGATTAGAAATTTTAAATTTTTGGATAGGGTACTCCCCTTTTCAAGTTCTACAGCTACGAAAGGCTATCGTAGTAAGTGTTTTCTCTTTTACGTTCACAATTTCTCTGTTCCACTAGTTTAGTCATTCATCTTTTCACGGGTTAATCATATTTTAGGATCCCCACTTTTAAAGATTCAATCATTATTGACTTTGGTTAGGTGGCACTAGTTACATTATTTATTCCTCGTCATTATTTTTCATCCAACTGTCCTCTACCAATCAGGTTCGGTTCAATTTTGACTCAATAGTCGTTAGTACAAGTGCCCAATAACAGATAATCATATCCAAGGTATTCTTTGAGTTGGTTATCCTTAATTTTAATGATTTATCTATCATTCGGTTCATTATAATATCATTAACAATGATGTAGGCCCTTTCAGCTATACAAATTCGAACTCATATAAAGCATTTAATTTTGAGGCATTCCTTAATTTCTCAATCATGGTACCACAATTGCATGCCCCACATTCATTTGGAAACTATTTATCAAATTTTGGTATCCCCAACTCTATGAGTCAACTCACTTCTTGCTAAGTTAGAACAATTTAGTTTTGTGTCGGTTGCCTTTTATTTGTATTATTTTAACCTCATGTCTTGGGTCCTTTCAACATTTATAATTTTATACTTGGCAACAAGTTCCTCACTCTTGGAAATATTGCCAAAGATTGTCCTTGACTTAGGATCCCCAAATTTTAGTAACTCGACTATCTTCGAGTGTACTAGCACGACACTTACCAAAGGGTGCACCATTTAAGTTGTAATCACTAGATTTACTCATTGAGTTACTTCGAGGTATTTTTTAACTTCTCATTCGACCTTCCGTACACCATGTACTTACTTTTTGAGTTAACCCTCAGTTTGGGATCCTCAATCTCGATATTCAACCTATAGACAAATGGTTTAAATTAAACTTTCTTTTATTCGGGATCGATCATAACTTGAGAAACATGACTTAATCATGGAAAAGTCAAATCTAAATCGAAACTTTTCCAAATTCTAGAGTTTTTATCCAAAACTCTATTTCAAACCGAGTTAGGCTTATTTTTTGGGAAATGTTTGAAATCTTCCTCGTATTTTGTGCAACTATAAAACTTTTCAAATCAATTTGGTCGATGCGATTTAAAGAGTAAATCGTAACCACACAAAGATTTATATTTCCACCCATAAAATAATAACTTAACTTTAAACCGATACTTTTCATTTCATTTGGTCTAAAGCCTTTAAATTCAGTATAATTTAGGTTTCATACAACCCGAACTGGTCTGAACCGTCCTAAGTTCAATCATTCAAAGAATCTCAACCATGTTTGTTGAAAATGAGTGAAACTCTTTCTAAGATCAAAGCGTGATTACAACAAAAAATCCTTAAATTCATAGAAATCTATTCATTTCACTTTTGAACACCAAGGGAAATAAGTCATTCCCTTTTGTACTTGTTTATGCTTTCAGTTTTTCTTTTGTAAAAATAAGTAGAGTTCCCTTGAATGTTTCATTAAAACGTGGTATGCAAAAACTCAAAACTCCTCTAAGACCATGGTCTAATATAGTCAAAATATTTTTCGAGGAAAATAGATTACAAGTGACAATAGAATTCATACTGTAGTAATGACCTTCTAGTTGAATCATAGATCAACAATTAGCATCCATAATCAAGAGTTAGATGTTTAAGAGTAGACGTGTCTTTCCTATCTAGAATTAATTATTTACATTTAGCTTCCTAGCAAAACTAGCTTAACTTTTAATGTTTGTGACCAAAATTCATTGGCATCCTTGCTAAGATAAATAACATTTTTTAAACACGGTATCATAAATTTTAATCGGTTTATGAGAATCTCAAGAGTTAGATTTACTTCTTGAAATGTGACTATGTCACTACTTCCATAACGTATGCAGCATGGTGACTCACTGCCCTTTGAAGTTTCATGATTCTTGTTTTAACCTTTTATTTGCTACACCAACATTAAGTATATGCACATCAAAACACGTAGTTTCCAATCAAAGCTTATTTATTCTCATAGCAGGCATTATAGTTATCTTTGAAGTGCATGTGAAATATCCAAAAGAGTTCGCCTCGATTTCCTTGCATATTTTATTTTCATTCCTCTTATCGTCTCATGGAACTCAAGTTCCCCCTCTGCTCACAAAAATCATTAGAGAAAATCAAAATAGTGTGGGAAGACAATTTATGTGACACCTAGATCCCTGAATTTATGAATAAATTCGTATTTAGGATGATTAAATAATTAAATATGATTTTGTGTGTTAATATGTCTATTTATGCGTATTATTTTTTAATAACAGAATAATTACTTGTGGAACAAGTAAGGGTAAATTGGTAAGAAAATCCAAGTTGGATAGATGTAATTAGGGACGTTGGATGGTCCTAGGACTAAAAGGCCCCAGGTAAGATCGAGGGTTAGGAGTTGATCATTTAAACCCTAGGTCTTGAGACATATAAATCAAATTAAAACCTAGTTGTAGCATCCTCTATCTCGATTAAGATGATACTCGTCATAAAACCCTAATTAAGCCTAGTAACCCAGTCAGGCTTAACTAAAGCTAGCAGCCTCACCGTTTGTACCCGATAAACTCAATCTGTATATCAATATCGAATAAACAATAAAAAGTATACGCAGTGAAAAATTAAAACTTTTTCGATATTTAAAAAATAAACATAAATACATAGTTCATCAAAATTCAAAACCACGTTTATAAACCTCTCAACCCTGTTTATATACAATAAAATATATTACACAGTGTATATAGGTACAAGAAAGCTCATTACATCATAGAGAAGATTATAAGACACTTAAATATTTTTTTGCCATTCGATGAAGCGCTAGGCTGCGAACTTGAAATATTAAATTTAGGTGAGCGATTTAATTTGCTCAGTAAGGAAGGATTCACAAAGCCATCAACATTCCATATAATAATCAAGAACATTATGCAATAACAATATGCACCAATGTTAACTAACAAGAATAAGAAAAGCATAAAATCCAATAAATAACTAATGTAAATCAAATTGTCAATTACTATTACACTTTGATTCCCATTTAATTTATAAAACTAGGGTCGATTACTCACCGACGTCATTAATGTGATTGTTAGACTAATACATTGGCTGATTTGCTGCCTAGCTAATCCATTAATGCCCAATGGTTCTATCTGAAACCATATAGTGAGTATTTAATCCACACAACCTATCGAATTGAACAAGAGTTATATATAGGGTGGGAAGGTAACCCATCAAAACCTATTCTCAAAATCAGGAATTACTCTCATGGGTCACATTACACACCGTTTTCCATTTATTGAAAATGGTTACAGTGTACATAGTCCCTCATTTAGTCCATAAACTACATGAACTATATATACTAAGATAACAAGCAACATTGATAAATAAGCGAATCCATTCTTACCTCAGCTTAGGTTTCCATTCCAAATTCCCTAACTTTTCGGGTATTTCATGCTTTCTCGGGAATTAACCACATATCACAAACCATTTATGATCAATATATGTCTCATACCCTATACTTAGAACCCCTCGTCCAGTTCTTAAGTCCTCCAAAAATCTCAATCAAGATATACCAGCATTATTGTATTTTAGGGTGGGAGCGCGCTCTTTCAGTACGTGGAGTATGCTCCAGAAGCTAAGTTCATCCTCACTGATAAAGGGAGCACGCTCCACCCTGAACTATTTTAATAGTACATAAGGCAGCAACCATTGTTCCATTCATAAATTCATACAACGATATCAAACACTCCCAAAATTCATCAGGGAGGATGTCCTAAGATTAGAAACCAAACCCTCAACTTTTTAATGATCGAACAACATAATTGTACAGAGATTTCATCACCTACTATCAAATTGAACTTCAAAAGCATAAAAACTAAACTTACTAAAGTGATGATCTCTGGCTTTCCAATTGATTAAGCTCATCAATTCAACTTGAATTCACTCCCTGAGTGATCTCCTAAGATTAGAAATCAAACCCCCAGCTTTTTCACTCTCACTCGATCGAATTTATGGAGATAAGCATGAAGGTTTTAGTTTAAATATATGGATTTTTCTCGAGATACACATCGCGCTATCTCGAGACTAATCGAATGATTAATGTGCTAACTTGACACTCTTAAAGTGACACACAAGTTGACACCATCAACACTTATGCTCATCTCGAGGCGATCCAACAATCCATATAATTCAAACTAATCTTATAATTTCTAATATATATTTATATATCAAATATATGAATATATATATATATATCTCCTGTATTTTCTAGCTAATAAATTCACCGGATATGCCTATGAGTATTCTCGGGTGTGCACATTTATTTCACGACCCCTCGTCGCACTTGGTGTACCATCTATTTATTGTTTATGTACATATCTTCCAAATATAGGCTTTTATATACATTCTCTATTATACTACAACCTATAAAAACTCATAAACAACCCAAACAAACACAAACAATCATGCAAACACACGCACGCTTTAATCGAGGTACGTCAAACTTAATCACGAGTCTAATTCGGGTTAATTAGGATTTGGATTAACATTAATATCTAGCTTAAGGTAACAATTCGTTATAGTCTCCCCAATCTAAGGCAATTTCGTCCTCGAAATTAAAGTAAATGTAAAGTTACAAATAGTTTTGGAAGAATATGGAAACTACTCCGTCATGTAGGACTCCCGCTCCCAGGTTAGTTTCTCGTTTTCGTGAAACTGCCATTTCACCTTAACCAAAAAAATATTTTTGATTCTCGGCCACTTAATCTTACGATCAAGTATCTGAATCGACTATTCATCGTAAGATAAGTCTTCTCAAAGAACAAATTCATTCCAATCAATTTTTAGAGTGAACAAAGTCTTCGTCTTGTGAAGCATAAACATGGAAGACGTTATGAACTCCGATGTACTTTGGAGCTAGCTTACATTGCAACCTAAATCTATATAATCATTTCATATATGAGACTTTTAATATGGAAAAATCATCCTTTGAAAACTCCAAAAACCTATGATGTTTATCGGTGTATGTTGAGTCGTTAATTATGTAATATTATATATATGTTATTTATATATTTTTAGTGTCAAGTCTCCAAAATACTAGCCTAATTGCGTTTATTTATTATTTTCAGGACTATTGGAGTGCGCGGTTAAATTCGGGGTGAAAAAACTATGAAAAATTGAATATTCATGTGCCCAAATACGTTTTACATTGAAAGTCGTGCCAGCGCGCATCTCGAGGCAAATTTGGCGGGGCCACACGTGTCATGGTGATTGAAGAAGATCAAGTGGACCATAATGGCGTTGATACAATGAAGCAGAGTTGGTTTGAATTGCATTATATACATGAATATATATATATATATATATATATATATATATCGTTCTATATATATATATATATAGAAAGATGAGATATACATGGAGAGATATGCATGGAAAATGGAAACGGATCATTGCTGTTGGAGATATGCATCGAAACAAAATAAAAATCGGAAAGAAAAAACGTTCTTGGGGGGAATTCGGCTAAGTCGGCCTTTCTCTCTAGCCATTCGATTTTGGGGGCTGCTTGGGAGCCGAACACTCTCCTCTTATCCCCCATTCTTTTCTATTTTATTTTTCTTTGTTATTTGTATTCTTCAACTATGCGAGGCTAAAACCTCTAGCCTAGGCAAGACTACGAAGGAGGTTCGACTGCGCATATCAATGGATTTGTGAGATTTATATATTTTAATTTCAGTCTTTTCATTAATAATTTATTTTCTTGGGTATTGTTTTAACAATCGAGGTTAAACACTGGTTTAAATCTTGATTTATTTGCCAGTGTGTCGTAAGCATCCGTACTTGTGCAATAAGACCACACTAGTGGCATTCGACCATACCGATTGATTAGACCCTTTTGGGACCGGTTGAATACCTTAGAAATCTAGGCTAAATCGGACACACGAGTGATTCGGTTGTCTAGGTGTAGTGCCTTCACAAAGCCCATTGCGGTCAACGCATTAAATCTAATTCACTTGAATATGTGGTTATGTGTTTGATAAGAGAAATAGTCATCGTACTTTGGCTATTGAGATTAGGAAGTGCGAGGAACCGCGTGCGTCACCGGGTCTATAGCTACACTAGGATATTTAGATTTGCATATTTTACATAAATCGAAGACCAAATCCAATCTTTTATCGAGCCAAACTTGTATGTCTTGACCTAGGTGTTTTTATTAATTGTTTTCAAAATATTTTCATTGTTTTGTTTATTTATTTTAAATATTAGTTAATTAATTCAATCTTTCTTAAACCCCGATTTCCCTTTTTGTTATTTTTGACCAAAGAAAGATTACTAATCCCTGTGGGATCGACCCTTTGCCACTATTCTACAAAATAGTTGGTTTAGGTATTTTATATTTTATTGACGCGTTCGGCGCGCGTCAGTGTATCTCTTCTATCTTAGATGTACTGTAGTCTAACGCTAGCGAATCTACTAAATTCTCTTTCTATAGTCTTGAATGAATTTTGGCCCCAACAAAACTGTATCTCCAGCCTTTGCCCAATACGCCCAATACGCAAGTGAACGACAAGGCCGACCATATAGAGCTTCTAAAGGAGCCATTCCAATGCTAGTTTTATAGCTATTATTATATGAGAACTCACACAAAGGAATGTATTTCTCCCAGTCACCACTAAACTCAAAAACACAAGCTCGAAACATATCCTCTAGCACCAATATAAACTATTCGGTCTGTGGATGGTATGCCATACTGAGGTTAAGAATAATTCCTAGTTGTCTCTACAATTCATTCCATAGTCTGGAAGTTAGATCTCTATCCGAAGTAATCAACACTGGAACTTCTTGAAATCTCAACACCTCACATACGTACAACTTACATAATCAGTCAAGAACATATCGCATGGAAACTGGAAAAAAATGTGAAGATTTCGTGAACTCGTTAACTACAACCCATACTGCATCATGCTTATACTAATTTAGAGGTAGACCTAAAATAAAACATATCGATATATGTTTCCATTTTCACTTAGGAATAGGCAGCAAATGCAATAACCCTTTAGACCTCCTATGTTTAACATTAACTTGCCGACATATCTCACATATCTTTACAAACTCAGCAATATCAGTCTTCATCCCAGGCCACTAATAAACACGCCTCATATTGTAATACATATTAGTGTTACTAGGATGAATATAGTAAAGAGATCTTTGAGATTACCGTAGCAACTCCTGCCTCAACTGATCTTAAGCTGAAATCTATAATTTATCCCTCAACCGTAACGCACCATCATCAGAAACTGAACAATCAGTATGATCTACACTAGCCTCTAACCTCATACGTGTTATATAATCATGATCAGCTTTCTGACAATCAACCACCCACTGAATCATCTCCGGTTCAGACCGAATTCGAGCACAAAAGAACATATTAGTAGCTCTGGAATAGCTCTATCGGTTGATGTTGTGCCAGCTGGACTTTCATAAATCATCATCACTGAAGCTTCCTCAATAAGTCTAAGCTGAGAAGCTTTGGCAGTAACTACATTCTCTCTACCTATCCATCTGCTACTCGAGGCATCAACAACTACATTTGCTTTGTCAGAATGGTATTCCAAAGTGAAATCATAATCCTTGAGGAACTCAAGCCATCTATGTTGCCTCAGGTTCAATTCACTCTGAGTAAACAAGAACTTCAGACTCTTATGATATGAAAATACTATAAACTTCTCACCGTACATGTAGTGCCTCCAAATCTTCAAGGCAAAAACAACTGCAGCTAGCTCAATATCATGAATTGAATAATTTCTTTCATAAACCTTGAGTTGCCTTGACATGCGCCGAATGTGTCAATAAAATATAAAACCTAAACCAATTATTTTGTAGATAGTGGTATAGAGATTGTTATCTTTCTAAGGTCAAAAAGAAAAGAAAAGAGAAAAATGAGGGTTTTGAGAGAATGAATAAATTAACTAATCTAAATAACAATAAAATAAATAAAGCAATGAAAATTGTTTTAAAATCAATTAATTAAAAATACCTAGGTCAAGACATACAAGTTCGGTTCGATTAAAAAATGGATTTGGTCTTCAATTTATGTAAAGTATACAAATAAAAAATATCATAGTGTAGCTATAGACCCGATAATGTACACGGTTCCTCGTACTTCCTAGTTTTGATAGCCAAGGTACTGCAGCAATGACTATTTCCTTAGTCAATCGTATAACCCTATACTCAAGCACATTGGGTTTAACACGACAATCGCAATAGGTTTTGTAAGGGCGCTACGCCTAGACAACCGGATCACTAGTGTGTCCGATTTAGCCTAGATTGCTAAGGTACTTGACCGGTCCTTAAAGGGGCGAATCAATTGGTAGGGGCAATTACCACTAGTGTGGTCTTATTGCATAAGGACAGATGTTTACGACTCATTGGCAAAAGAATCAGAGTTTAAATATGAGTTTAATTAACTATAATTATTCAAACAATAACAAAGAAAATAAAACACTAATGAAAAGCAATGAAATTAATATAAATAAATTTCACTGATCCATAGATAAGCACAATGAATCTGCCTCGTAGTCTTACCTAGGCCATGAGATTAGTGTCACATGATTTGAAAAACACAAAACAAATTAAACAAGAATCGGAAAGGAGAGGAAGAAGAATAGAATGAGGCGCCCTTAATAGAAGTCGACCTTCTATTTAATAATTAAAGTCTTAATTATGAAATTAGTCTTTGAAGGAGAGAGAATGTGGTTTTGGTAGTTTGGTTTGTGACACGTGCACTAAGGACAATCCTGTGGCTGTTGTGGCTTTATTTTGCAGGTTTGAGACACGTGGTGTGAGATGGTTGGCTGGGCTGCTGTTTGAAGATATGTTGGACAAGTAAGGCATGGACAGAGATCTCGCACGAATTCACAGAATTTGTGGAATACATAACCACACGCATCCCGATGAGAAATAAAAGGCTACTGAAATAAGGAGAGAAACGTTGTTGATGATGTGCAGGACCAATGGCTTAGTGCCACATGGCGTGCAGCTTGGAGAAGCATGAGTCTCGAGGCATTCAAAGCCTCTTACTTCTCATCTGAGCTAATCTTCTGAACAGATCTCGAGATGTCATCCAATATCTCTCATTACGTAGTGACGTAAGTGTGTCCAGTTTATGCATCTCTTATCCTGCTGGTCACCTCTTCAGCTACTGTGTAGTTGTAACTCGAAACAAATCTTCTGGCAACTGATCACTGCATGTAAATACACTACTTTATATAATTTTTTGCCTTGAATTCAACTGCGCACTCCGTTATCCTCAAAAATAACAAATAAATATTATTAGACTAATATTTTGGAGACTTATCAATAAAAATATATAAATAACTTATATATAATTATATAATTAACGACTTATCAAATACCACCAAACTTGACACTTTTTCATGTCTTGAGCAAAGGTGTAAATGACAATACATAAGTAAAATAGAATCCTAATATAGTTATGCACTAATAAACTAATCCTATACCCAATTCAGAATTCATGGAGTTCCATTGGTTTACATAGTTGCCAAGTTAACAAGCCACTCAAGAAAACTCAGAGATATGATTCAACCCAAACACAATTAAGATTACAATTTAAAGACATAGACTCGGTCAAGACAAAAGCCATCAACTACTCGCAAGTTTTCTTAGTCTATACATTCAAGTACGCAAGTTCACAATCTCACTTAATCTAGTTATAAGCACTCGAGTAAATCTTTTTATTTTAGGAGTTTTCATAGATTTTCCCCTTTATTCATTTTATGTATATATTCTTTATTTTCTTTTTCTCCATATTTTTTCAAGTAATATGGCCCCTACCGCATTTTCTGTGGAAACCAATTTTCTCACTTTTCCCACCATAAGATTCCTTGCTCCATTTCCTATGGAACCCGTGGGACTCTCTATTATTTTTTTTTAAGAAAACTCCTGTTAGCCTTTCTCACTTTCACTATGCTTAAGTAAATTCTCCAATGTGGGTTAAAATATTATCACTTGCACAATTTTGACCGTCTGCCCCCTTTGGTATCTAACACAAGACTTAACCATCATACTAAGCTCATAATCAAGAAATCATAAAAATGTTGAGTTACGGGCTCGAGTGAGTGGTTTTGCTAATTTTTTCTATGTTTCAAGTCAAAAAGGCAACCATAATTTACTCATCCACAGCTAAAGGCATCAAATAAAGTTTCAGGTGACTCTAAACAATAATAAAAATGAAAACTATACTAAATACATGCATAAAAGTGTATCAACTCCTAATGAAATGAGAAAGAGAAATATGAAGGGAAAAGAAATGAAAAAATAAGTGATCTAAAACATCACCATTACATTCGTCAACCGCATATAACCGCATATAATTGAAAATTTTAAACGATCTCACCTACAATCTTTCGCAAAGAAATCCATCCAACTCAATTCACAAATCCCAAAGTACCCCCAAACGTATTCCGAACTTTGTCCTCAAGGTTCAAAACAAGTCAAGGAATTCATGCAACAAAAGGAAAAAGAATGGTGGTGAAAAAGAACATGGATAAATAAATAAGAGAATGATACAAAAGCATGCATAATAAAAGTCTCCAAAAACTAGTGAATGCACAAAAGCTCTCATGTCTAGGTGACTAAGGAAACTATAGAAGAAAATCATCATAGTAAGAGCAAGAACTAATAAGCATAATAGTTAAACTAAATAATCCCCACCAAATCTTGCGAGCCCGGAGGCTTTCAACTAAGGATAAAATCAACAAGATGATGAAATGAAGTCGAGGGTTTTGGGTCTACTCAAAGACTTGTCACTAATGCGGCGACTTAAGTGAGGTTATGTCCCAACCAAGTCTCAAAACACCTAAAATCCTAATAATATGTTAATTTGCTGAAAATGCTCAAATTATGCTAAAAATATCATCCAAAATCAAACCTAACATTACTCAGGGGGTGCTCCAATGCCTTCGGTGCTCATCAAATATCACACCTGCAAAAATCCAAGAAACCAAGTTAGTGCATTATTAAATAAAAAAACTAAAACCTAAACTATGCTAAAATAAATGTAAATAAAATAAAATAAAAAATAAAGTCGGGCTGCCTTCCAACAAGCACATTTCTTTTAAGTTTTTAGCTAGACTTTAGGTGATTTATCACGTGATGCCTCTCCTTTCGAGATATCAATGAATGGTGCATCTATAGCTTTAGGCAATGTAACATGCACACCCTCCTTCAGAATTGGGAGCTTATTCGGGACCTCTAACACAAAAGAATTTGTCGCATCATGATCATCCAACACAAAGGTGTCAGTAGTGCAGAAAATCTAAGATCGCACCTCTACTTCCACCCCATGAAAGGTTTAACAAATATGCATGGGAGGGTGGATGGTTTCAACACCACTAGAGGTTGGTCTTCCTTGCTCTCTTTCTGCGACTCATCCGGCCTTTCTGAAATGACTTCAATTTTCGTCTCATTTTCCTCCTCTTCATCTAGTGCAATGATAGTTTTTAGCTAAATTTGAAAGACTTCAAGTCTATATGTTGTTTCGCTCCAATAGTCCTTCACCCATGCAATCTCATTTACCTCAACATTCTTCAATATATCAACACTCACGTTCTCCTCTGGGTAAGAAATTGGTTGTGTACTATACAACTCTTTCTCGTCAAACATATTCTGAAGTGTGGTATTGATTTGAATAAATTGAGCTTCGAAGTTCTGCAATCATGGATTCACACTTGAAAATTGTTGAAGCTTTTCATGAAACCGTTGTTGACCATCTGATATATGTTGCATCAAATCTTCCAAGGAGGTGCTTTGAAACAATTAGTTATGTTCATGACACTGTTGATGACTTTGTTGAAAAGGTAGTTCTCAGAAAATCAAGTTATTCATCATGTCTTGTATAAAGCTCTCTTCATGTTGAGGAATCTGTGGTCTTAGCTTGAGCCTAAAGAAGTCGATTTGTCGCGATGCATAGCTAGAATAGTGATGATTCTCATACTTTGGATAGTAAGGACAATCAGCTGTGGTCTAGCCAATCTATTAATGCCTAATGGCTCTATCCGAAACCCTATAGTGAATATGCAACCCATACAACCTATCTAACTGAGTAGGACTCACGTATAGACCGGGATATCATCCATGCATCCTATACAACCCAGTCTCAATTCCAGGAGTTACTTTCATAGATTACATTAGACACCATTTTCCATTTATTAAAAATATTACAGTGTGAATAGTCCCCTAATTTAGTCCATAAACAACATGAACTACATATACTAACATATCCAGGCAACATTAATAAATAAGTGAATCCATGCTTACCTCGATTTAGGTATCGTATCTAAATTCCCTAACTTTTCAGGTCACTTACATCTTCCCAGGGATCAAACTCCTATCACAAACCATTTTTAATCAATACAAGTCTAATACCTTATATTTAGAACCAATAAGTAAGTTCCCAAGACCTCTGGAAATTCTAATCAAAACTCAGTATAACTGCTATTTTTCTGCGGTGGGAGCGTGCTCCCTCACTTAGTGGGGCGCGCTCCACCAACTGGGTTCGTCACGAATGGTGAAGGGAGCGCGCTCCTCTACTATATGGAGTGCACCCTGCACTGTCTCGATAGTGAACAATGCAGCAGCACCGTTCCATCACCAAATTAGCCAAACAACGCCAATTACTCTCCTAAATCATCAGGGAGGACCTCTTGTGAGGTAACAACCCATTTTCAGTGATCAAACAACAACAAAAAACAGAGAGTTCATCACCAAACATTAAATTGAATTTAAACCTCAAAACCAATTTACCAACAATTATGATCTCTGATTACCAGTTATTTAAGTTCCTCATCTCCACTGGAAAATCATTCATGATCTACTCTTCAATCACCTCAAACCCTCAGTTTCTCTCCCTTTCTCTCATTTTCATAAATGCTCTAATGAAATGAAGATAAGCATGAAGGTTTTGATTTAAAAATATGGATTTCCTTGAGATTTGCATCGTGCTATCTTGAGGTTGATATAATGGTTAATGTTTTAAAAAGACACGTTCTAAAGTGACATAAATTCTAACACCATCAACACTTACACTCATCTCGAGACCGATCAAACGATCCATATAATTTAAACTAAACTTATAGTTTTAATATATATTTATATATCAACTATATATAAATATATATACTTCGTGTATTTTCTCACTAATAAATTCACCAGATATGCCTATGAGTGTTCTCGGGTATGCACATTCATTTCATGTCGTTGCACTTGGTGTACCAGTTATTAATTGTTTAAACATTTTTTTTCGGATTATAGGTTTGTATTAATTTTCTATTAATTTCAAAACCTATAATATTCATTAAGCATTCCAAACAAACACCAATCATTATATAAAACCACGCACACGCTAATCGAGTTGTGCCGAACTTAACAACGATCCTAACTCGAGTTAATTAGGATTTGAATTAACACTACTTACCAACTTAAGGTAACAGGCCATTACACTATCCCCAATTTAAAGCAATCTCGTCCTCAAAATTAAAGTAAACGTTAAATTACATATAGTTTTGAAAAGAAAAGGAAACGGTTCCTTTATATAAGATTCCCACTCTAAGGTTAGTTCCTCGTCTTCGTGGAACTTCCATTTCACTTTAACTAAAGGATTTTATTTGGTTCTAAGCCTCTAATCTTACGATCAAGTATCTGAATCACTTGCTTGTCGTAAGATAAGTCTTCCTATAGACCAAATTCATTCCAATTAATCCTTGGAGTGAACTGAGTCTCCGTTTTGCAAAACATAGACATGTGGAAGACATTTTGAACTTTGATTAACTGAGGAGGCAACTCTAACCTGTAAGCAACATGACTAATCCCTTAATGTACTCGGAACGACCCAATGTACCTTACAACTAGCCTACCTTACAACCCAAATCTGTATAGTTCTTTTATAGGTGAGACTTTATACAGAAAGTGATGTCCTTTGAAAACTCCAACAACACGTGATGTTTATGGGTGTATCTCTTATATCTTAGATGTACCATAGTCAAATGCTGGCGAATTTGTAGAATTCTCTATATGTAGTTCTGAATTAACTCACATAGAGAAATTTATTTCTTCCAATTACCACCATACTCCAAGACACAAGCTCAAAGCATATCCTTTAACACTAAAATTAATCATTCAGGCTGCTTAACGGTCTACTGATGGTCTACCGTAATGAGATTAAAAACATTTTCCAACTATCTCTACAATTCACTTCACAGTCTGGACTTAAATCTTGGATCTCTAACCGAAATAATCGACACTGGAACTTCATGAAATCTCAACACCTCACGTACGTGCACTATATAATTGGTCAAGAGTATCTCACATAAAAACTGACAAGAAATACACATACTTCATCAACCTATTAACTACGACCCATACTACATTGTGCTTATGCTGACTCGGAGATAAACCGAAAACAAAATCCATCGAAATATGTTTCTATTTCTACTCAGAAGTAGGCAGTGAATGCAATTAACCTTCAAGTTTCATATGCTCGGCCTTAACTTACTGACATATCTCATATCTCTTTACAAACTTAGCAATGTCAGTCTTCGTCCTAGGCCATTGATAAGTACGCCTTATATCGTGATATATCTTATTATTACCTGGATGAATAAAGTAAAGAGATTTATGAAACTCCTATAGCAACTCCTGCCTCAACTATTCATGAGCTGGAATCTACAATCTATCCCTGAACCACAATGCACCATCATTAGAAACTGGTCACGACCTATACTAGTCGTTAATCTCTGACGCACTATATAATCCTGATTGACATTTTGATAATCAATCACCCACTGAATCATCTCTAATTCAGTCCAAGTTTTAGTTAAGAAGAACGGATTAATAGCTCAAGAATTAGCTCTTTCAGTAGATGATGTATTAGCTGAACTTATACGAATCATCATCATAAATACTTCCTCAAGAAGTCTAAACTCAAGGCTCTAGTTACAGCTACAATCTCTTTGTATGTTATTCTCCTACTCAAAACATCATCAACCATATTTGTTTTGTATCATTACTTCTCATCTTACACTAATTGATGACGAAGTAAAGCATACAAATTTTAGAGAAAACACCTCAACATCATAATTGGCCTTATAATATCAATACCAAAGAACTCGATCACATAGTAAAAATACTTCTTCCTGTAACTACCACCTTCTAAGTCACAAGCTCAGAAATTATATTATCTGGAACTAAGATTAGTTCCAAATGTATTATGTGAAAATTGAGAGAGGTCCTTTCCTACTATTTTACATTTCTTCCCCAATGAGAAGCACACATTCGGTTCCTCACCGAAATAATAATCTTGGTTTTCTATAACTCTCAAGTCTTTCTACACACATATATCTCGCTTACTCTTCCACACGAATTACACCACATCACTGGCAAGAAATTTATAGACTCCATCAGTCCTATAAGTACAACATTAACGACCTTCAGTTGTCATCGAAACTTAGGTTAATCCATTATAAATCTCTGAGCATAAAATTTCATTCATATAGGGCAAGAGTAATATAACTCTCCAGGGTAATTATAATTAGCTTCCACTTGCTAATAAGTCTCATATTTCTTTAAAACTGACACCGTCAATTTTCATTCCAAGTCGCCAACGACTCATTCCTTTCATAATGACTTTGGATTTCGCTAGAATGAATATTTTAAAGAAATCATTGAGATTCTTACAACATTCTTACCACATTTTTTTATTTGAGTCTCATACAAAATACCAATAACTAGTAGTCAAGTCTTGATCTACTAGATAATCTAAATCAATTTCTCCAATAATACATCACTCAATTAATCATCATTAGCTCAGCTCTATTCCAAGCTCCAAAGAATAGACTTATACTTATCAATCCAGACAACTTAGCTGATGATGTGCCTATACAGGACTTCAATTGTTCTTTATTATACACCACACTCAAGAGATATAAATTAGAAGTTTTTATTGCAATTACAACCTATGTCTTTTTCCTATTCAACGCATTGTCAATACAATCACCTTAATGAGTGATGTTTCAGAGTGAATTTCTAACATTTAAGAAATTCAAGGTATCAATCTTACCTTCGATTTCTATCACACTGATAATTCCACTTTTCAAACTTTCATAGTTTGAGATTCGATGCTTTTATCTTAAACTAATCCACTAGTTTTTATATTTCCAGGTTGTCTTTTAATGATTCTTTTAAGATTCTCGATAATCTCTAAGAATGATTATAGGATTCTCAACAACTTTCCTACTTATTTACAAGTGATGTCTTTCCATATTTGGCACAACTACCAAATAGCTATTTCACGATCATTAATCTCCAATAGTTTTTCTTACAATTCTAGAACTATATATAGAAGTGTAAGCTACAATTTTTTTTATTGTGTCAACACTCATTTCGACCTAAATAAAAAGTCTTAAGATGAACCTCTAACTTCTTCTACAATTTATGTATAATCAAGCAAACATTGTAGTCAAACTATACTTCAACTACCTTCTAAGGCATCCTTGTATCTATTTTCAATTTAGACCAACCTCATACTTGAGTTGACTGAATAATTACACAACGATACTAGAGATCCTTGGATCAATTGTTTGTAACATATAATTATTTCAATATTACTTTTCTCTATTGCCTTTGTGTTGAATACATGACAATTCTAAATTGTCTCAATCCTAGTCAAACCCCTTGATTTGTTGTTAATATTCAACACTCATACAAGTAATTTTCCTTTGAAACTTAGTACTAACACTTGCAAAATTTGGTCTGAACTTATTTACCGTTATAATTTACAATTCTTTATGGTAATGCATGTGCACCTTCTAAGTCCTCAAAGATTTCAGGTTATTGTTGATAACACAATAACAACTTGATTGAAATAAGGTTTTAAAACTTGACACCTTTTATTCATGAATATAGCATGAGTTCCAGTAAGTTCTAATGGTTTTCCACCATCTACTTAAAGTGATCCATCAACCGCTTGAAATCATTTTTAAATATATCCTTATTTTTTATTATACAACTGTGACAACCAAATCTCAACTAACCTTTGAGAACAAAAAGTTTCACCTTATTATCAGAATGAGTTGTCAATGTTGGGTAATGAATATTCATTCCCTCTACCATACATTATTCTTTTGATTCCTCAATTCATGATAACTCATTCTACCCAATTTTGACTATACCAGTCTAAAACATCATACTAGGATATCTTACCAACTCACTACTATGCTTTGGATTAACTATCTTCAAACTTTACCGTTTTAAATTCTCAATTTCACTTTTCATTATCTGACAAATTGTTTGTCATTTTAATATGGATTCACACCATATCTAGAATTTCTACTTCATAACAACTTATGAAATATAAATACATTAGTGGTTTTCTAACCTCAAATATGATTTTATAATTAACCACTAATTTATTTACTGAATAACTTCCATTATTTCTCAACTAGTCTCAATATTAATATTACATGATATCTCAAAGTAGTCTACCATCTTTGAGTTCCACCCAAAGTCACCAAATCAGCCAAATAACATCAAATACTCTCCTAAATCATCAAGGAGAACCTCTAGTAAAGTAACAACCCATTTCCAATGATCAAACAATAACAAAAATAGAGAATTGATCACCAAACATTGAATTGATCTTGAAACTCAAAAACCAATTTACCAACAGTGATGATCACTGATTAGCAGATGTTTAAGCTTTTCATCTCACTGGAAAATCACTTATGATCCACTCTTCAATCACCTCAAACCCTCAGTCTCTCTCCCTCTCTCTCATTTTCTCGAATGATATGATGAAATGAAGATAAGAATGAAAGTTTTAATTTAAATATATGGATTTTCCTCGATATTTGCATCATGCTATCTTGAGGCTAATCAAGTATTTAATGTTTTAAAATGACACTTCTTAAAATGACACAAATTCTAACACCATCAACACTTATGCTCATCTCGAGACTAATCAAATGAACCATCTAATTTAAACCAAAACTTATAGTTTTAATATATATTTGTATATCAATGATATATAAATATATATACTTCATGTATTTTCTCACCAATAAATTGACCAGACATGCCTACGAGTGTTCTCGAGTGTACACATTCATTTCACGACCCTTCGTTGCACTTGGTGTACATGTTATTTATTGTTTAATTATTTATTTTCTGATTATAGGTTTGTATAAATTCTTTATTAATCCTACAACCTATAATGTTCATTAAGCATTCCAAACAAACACCAATCATCATACAAACCCACATACACATTAATCAAGGTGCCGAACTTAACCACAAGCCTAAGTCAGGTTAAGTAGTATTTGGATTAACATTAATCGCCAGCTTAAGGTAACGGGTCGTTAAATAGACTGTCAAAGATTTGATTCAAATTATGGAAAGTACAGATCATAGGCCGACAGTGAGGAAATTCCAGGTTAGATACTTTCAACGGATGGAGCATTGATATTCAAAAATAGGCTATAGATACCACGACATGCATAGTTACGAGAGGATTTACTTCAGGAAGCTCATAGATCATGTTATAATATTCATCTAAGGAACACCAAGATGTATAATGACATTAAACGAATGTACTAGTGGCTGGGGATGAAGGCAGATATTGCTAAGTATATCTAGGAATGTGTGACTTATAATCAAGTGAAAGTGGATCATCAAAAGGTCGGAGGGATGTTGCAATCTTTACCTACTTCATAGTGGAAGTTGGAACATATAGCCATTATTTCGTTACTAGTTTGCCGATGAAAAGGAAGAAGCATGATGTGATTTGGGTGATTGTAGATCATTTGACTAAGTCTGTGCACTTCATTCCAATTTTCGTAGGAGATCTAGTGGACAAGCCGAGCAGGAAATATGTTGATGAGATCTTGAGGCTACATGGTGTCCCAGTGTTTATTTTCTGGATCGAAATCCACAATTTACTTCCAAGTTTTGGAAAGGTTTACAAATTTGGATGGGAACTAGGCTCAATCTCAGCACTACATTTCATCCTTAGTCAAATGACTAGATTGAGATACTTATCCAGATTCTTTAATATATGCTCAGTGTTTGCGTGTTAGATTTCTCTAGAGTTAGGAGGACTACTTATCCTTATGCGAGTTTGCCTACAACCACAATTTTTAAGCGAGCCTTATGTGGCACCATTCGAGGCACTTTATGGAAGACATTGTAGGTCTTTAGTATGTTGGCTAGAGGTTGGTGACATGGTGTTGATAGGGCCAAAGATTATGTTTGATCACATTAAGAGGATTAAGCAAATTAGACAATGACTACAAATCATACAAGACAGATATAAAAATTATGCTGATAAGGTCATCGGGATGTTGACATCAAATAATGACTACATGTTGCTTAAAGTTTCATCTGTGAAGGGACATTACAGATTTGGGCTGAAAATGAAGCTTGCTCATAGGTATATTGGACCATTTGAAGTGATCGAACAAATTGGTTCAGTCGCCTACAGGTTAGCTTTGCCACCTCAACTAGAAAGTGTTCACAACATCGATTGATTAGAGTCAGGTCAACTTCAGGGAAGACATGTCGTATGATGAGCAACGAATTTAGATTCTTGACAGGAAGGTTCAAAAGCTTCACAATAAGGAGATCCCATTGGTTAAGCTGCGGTGGTAGTTCCACGGAAATGAGGAGCTAACTTGGGAGCGAGAGGACTATATGGCAGAGCGCTTCATAAATCTCTTTGAATCTTAAAGTGCGACTTACTTTTAGTTTTGAGGATGAAACTTCCTAAAATCAGGAATATTGTGACACCTACATCCTCGAATTTATGAATAAACTCATATTTAGGATAATTAAATAATTAAATATGATTTGTGCATAATATGCCTATTTATGTGTATTATTTATTAATAATAGAATAATTACTTATAGAATAAGTAAGGGTAAATTGATAAAAATAATCAAAGTTAGATGGACATAATTAGGGACGTTGGATGGTCCTAAGACTAATAGGTATCAGATAAGATCAAGGGTTAGGAGTTGGTCACTTAAACCCTAGGTCTTGAGACATATAAATCAAATTACAACCTAGTTGCAATCCTTTTCAACACACATAACGTGGAGGATAGGGTTGAGTGCTAGAGAACTAGATTCATCTCTATAAGTTAAGGATCACTAAAACAAGGTAAATCTCACAATCTAATTTATTTATCTTGAATGGAAATCAATGGTGGTGGGTGTGTAATCATGGATTTTATTTTGCCAAGTTTTCAAAGTGAATTTACAAGGTTTTCACATTTCAACTTGTGTTCTTCATGGTTCCAATGATTATATGTATGGATTTAGAGTTCAAATTGATGTTTTGATTCAAGTTGGTGACGAGTACATGATTTCTAGTAGGATGTTGATTTGACTCAAAGTTTGTGGTGTTTTGAAATCAGGCTTTTGACGTTTGAATCATATTTTCGGATTTGGAAAGGTTTCGCGACAAAACTTTGAATTCTTGATGTGTTTTTGAACAAAGTTTATTTGAAAAGGTTTTGATTGATATGGGTTTACAAAACCTTGATTTTGGAGTTTTTTTGTGTATATTGAAGTCCAAAAAGGGTTGGGAATTGGTCGGAGTTTGGGTAGAAGAAAACTAGAAAATCCTTTGCTTCCCTAATGTTGACATCGTTCCATCGCCATGCCTACACATGCACTGCGTCGTGTGTGGAACTCACAAGGCATCAACGAAACAAAAATTTAGAGCCACGGTAGTGTTAACGCTGTCCCGGCACCACATGGGTAAACCCATGACGTCGCCACAACGCCAGTCACCATTATTTTTATTGGTTCATAAAAGTGGCATAACTTTTTTGTTTTAACTTCGTTTTTGATGTTCCAACACCATTGGAAAGCTTTACAATATGGAATTGATAAATCACTTAAAATTAGGCTTTAACTAACTCAAAAACAAGTTGGATATCACGAGTATAGTTTGACTTAGAAACTTACCTACTGTGTATACAATATAGATACTCGAGGAACGCCACCAAGGAATTCTCGAGGCTAAGGATTTGGTTAGGAAAGAAACGCTAGAGAGAAGTGGGTATTGCTTTTCTTTTATCATGCCATGTTATTAGTTATGCTAGAATTCATGATGATGAATTATTGATATCTTGTTGGAATCAAGTCGAATATATCTTGTCTTTCCGTTTCATCTTATCTTTTGAGCTCTCTATTTATGAATGCTTGTGAACCTAGTATACTGGTATTCATAAATGCATGCTTACACCTTATATTGGAGGGACGATGGCCACCGATACCTTCTCCCATGGTGATTATGAAATTTTGATATGTCTCTGTTTGGATTTCATAAGGGTAGACTTGATGTCCTTATTAGTTGTTCGAGGTCTCCCCTTGATGTGCTATGTAGGTGTTCTCCTTACGGTTATTGAGTTTTTTAGCTTCCACTTTGTTGCCTTTATGGCATTAATTTTATCATTGTTATCTTGTTAACTATCTTGTTCGGGCTTTATTTTGTTGTGTTTTGCATTATATAGTATGCTTATTTATGTTATCCATTCATGCCCGGAATGATAGTAGGAATCGATGAATAACCTTGTTCATGCTAGTTATTAAGCATTAGGTATTACTTAGATGATTGATGGTAAAGCAGGCTTCTACTTTACTGAGCTCGTTGAAATATTGCCCACCTCACTACTTTCCCCCTCCAAGTACATCAGCTACCGTTCAGGATAAAGGAAAAGGTATGGTTGTAGTGTATAGCTATTTTCTTGTTTGTAAAGTTGTCTTATTTATATTTCATTAATTTTTAGATATTATGTAATAAACAAGGGGGTTTTTCCATAGGTAGACTTTATGAAACCCATATGTTAGTTGTTGAATTTTTGCACGACATTCTACTTTATTTTTGTACCTAACAGACTCAAAAGACTTTTATTTTGCACTACTATATATCTTAAGCTACAATATTAAGTTTCACTAACCTAACATTTTTCCCTAGGTTATAATACATATGCTCTGATATCAACTTTTATTTTGCACTATTATATATCTTAAGCTACGATCTGGTTGCTCGGCCTAGACCACTTCCCAAGCCCAATAACTTAATCGGGCCCAAACAAGGGATCTGGCTCGCCTAAAACAAAATGCAGAATATCAAAATAGTGTATATGGTTAAATAATTATGAAATTAAATAAAAAGAAAATCCATATGATGTACTTAGAAACTATAATTGGAACTCAAATCTTTAAAACAAGTTAAGTCATTTAAATAGTAGCAAGTAGATTAGACTATAAGAGAGTAAGACTCATTTTACCCATAAGACCTATTTAAATATAACCCAAGGTCAATAATTTCAAAATCAAATATTTAGATAATAGCATTAAAAGGCTCATATCAAGATAAGGCTATAAATAATCTATTTTCCCTTATCTCGATCTATTGCTGAAGTAGATGGTCCTGAAATGTAATTTGGGTGAGCTAAAATGGACAACAGAACTCGCTAAATGGAAAACTCACTCAACCATAAAATATGCAAGTAATAATTAAAAAGCATGCAATGACTAACATGAATTTAAATCAAGTAGAGAAACATTAAATTGTAGCATGGAAAAAAGATTCATAAAGCATATGTTAACCAATCATCATCATGCATGGGATTCACAAAAGAGATACCATAAAGGATAGTAATATAAAAAGTTATAGTTCCATTCAATGCATGCTTGTTATTAAAATAAATCCGGTAACCAACTCCCCTACACTCGAGGTGATGGCAACCACCAAACGACATACAAGACTTATGTGCCATCTCGTTAGTCCCATTAAACTAATAGTAGGTTCGTTTAAAGTCATCAACGATGCTGTACCAAAGTCACTTAAGTTCCAGAAGAAGATAACCCCAACTTGTTCCTTCAAATGACACTTATGAGTCAATTTTATGATAAAGTATGGGCCTCGGTGGGAACTCCACAAACATCCTAGTGTAATACTTGAATAGTTACTATTAAGGCCTTCAGTGGAAACTGCCATAACGTCTAGGGCAATGACATCATAAGAATGGTACGATTGCATTCACATTCCAGATAAATGTAGATTCAAGTTAGTAACACGATGCGAACCATAACTTAAGTCTCAAATTTAAAACGCAAGACCTAACATAACTAATATCAAGCCACATTTGATAATTAAGCAAGTTCCCAACTTACCTCGACATGCTGCGAATCCAATTTTTGATCTTTGCGTGCTCGGTGTAACGACCTATTACCTTGAGTAGGCGATTAGCACTAACCTAGATTCTAATTAACCTAAGTTAGGTTTGTGGCTAAGTTCTATGTACTATGATTAATGCGCGGGTGTGTTTTCATGACTTTATTATGTTTAGATGGTTTGATAATGAATTAAATACACTATATGCTATTAATATAAACTTATATAAAAATGTTGTTGGAAAATCAATTAATAATTAATAAATTATCAAACGTTTTATGCGATGAGGGGGTCGTGGAATGAATGCGTAGGACCGAGTGTAATCGTTAGCGCGCTTGGTAAATTTATATACATCAACATGTATGTATATATAAATAAACCTATAGTATTAGTTTAATTAATTTGAACAATTGGATCGCCTCAAGATTAGTGTTAGTGGAAGATATGTCAAGATCAATGTCCTTTTATGATTGATGTGACTTTAAGATAATATCTATTAGATCGGATTTGAGGTCGTGTGATGCATATCTAAAGTTTATATATATCAAACTCATCTAACTGTTTCATCAATCTGTTGAAGAATGAGAAGCAGTTTAGGGTTTGATTTATGATTCGAATATCACAGGACCGAAGGAAGTGGTCATCTCAGTTGGATATGAAGTTGGTTAAGTCAATTAAATCGATTAGGTTATTAATTTAGTGAGTTTTCACTTTTGATTGTTCAAGTTGATAGTTGAATTATTGACGGAATCTTTTTTAATCATGGTTATTGATGTTGATGGATAATCTTCGATAGTGTAAGACCTCATTTGAGGCCTTCCTAAGTTATTTAGGAGGTTTGGAAAATGAATCGCGATCGAACAGAGGCTGTTGCCTTGTTCTCTGTTTTGGTCACTTAATGGTGGAGCCCGCACGCTCCTTGTTACAAGGAAGCACGCTCCCTTCATGAAGATTGATGAACCTAGGAAGTGGAGCACGCTCCCCATTCAAAAACTACAATAATGTTGAAATGGATTAGGTTTTCTCTGAGGGTTTAAGGATTACTCTAACCTTGAGTATTTGACATATATTAACCTTAAATGGTTTGCGTTAGGTTCTCAAACACTGGGAGAGGTTCAAGTACCTTGAGATCTATTGAATTCGAAATAAGACCTAGGAGAATTTGACAAAAGTAAGTGGGACTCAATTATATTATCAATTGTGTTTTGTAAAGTAGTATATTTAGTTCATATAGTTTATGGACTAGGAAATGGAAGCAATGTTGTATGATAAGCATAAAACTTAATTTAGAACTCGAAGGTGAGTTGGATTGAGTTAACCAGATACGAAATGGTTATGAGGTCGCTAAAGGTCAGCCTTACCCTCCTACTTTCATAGCCTGTAGTTTACTATCATTGTTCATTATCTGGAAGAGTATGAAGACTCAGCTAGTCCTGAATACACCGATGAAATCATACACCAACCAATGTGTAGATTTCATTAGTGGCATTTTTGACTAACTAAAAGATGAATTTTAAAATCGAAATTAAGGAACTGGAATTAAGGAATTGCTTTGATAAAGTTTAGTATCAGAGACTGAATTTGAATGGCTTTGATACACCTTGGTACAAAAACATAAGTTCATTAACTTTAAGGATGATCTCAAGTTATAAAAGAACTTAGGATGTGATAAATGGTTTTTATCATGGTTTTTAGGGAAATAAAAATGAAAACACTATTATACATTATTTTTCTACATTTATTGTTATATATAGTATAGTTATGATTTCCTTATCTTCTTTAAGTATAACTCTAATGGTCTTATCTCTCTTTTGACTTTCATATACTTTGGGTGATCATGGAGAGGGCCTTTATAGGCCTGGACCTTAAGGTAATCAAGAGAGTTAGACTTAGTGGAAGTCTAAGGTTGAGTAGCAGATGAAAGAGTTGATGAAACCCCAGGCGAAACTTATGGCAATGTTTATGGAACAAATAGGGCCATTCCCGAGGTTAGCAACATTGAGGGTAAAGCTAAGGTAGTAGCAACTCATGTACCGCTAGTTGTGCCACAGGTTCCTCCTAATACATCAATTGTAATGCCAGTGGATCCTAAGAAAGTTGTATTTCTTAGGACAATGAAGGAATTCATGAAATATGACATCATGAGATTTGACGACACCGTGGAGGGCAGTGTTGGAGAGGCTTGAGTTCTTGAAATTGAGGAATGTTTTGTTTTTATTAAGTCGAAGTCTAATTAAAGGTCAAATTAGTTACATTTCTTTTGATTGAATCTGCTCGTAAGTGGTTGAATTCTCTTGAGAGAGAAGGTAAGACTATCACTATGTGGCCACAATCTAGAACTTTAATCTATAGGCAATATTTCCCGAAGTTTGTTAGGAATAGGAAAAATGTTGAATTTGTTAGTTTGAAACAAGGAGATATGACTGTGAGAGAATACGAGCAGTGATTCATGGAGTTGAGTGAGTTTGCTCCGAAGATGGTTAAGTTAGAGGAGAAAAAGATTGAGATGTTTCACAATGGACCAAATTATGAAATATGAGTTACGGTTTTATCACATCCTTGTATTAGGTTTGCATTCTTATTTAAAAGTATGATTAAGGTGGAAGTAGTTATATTAGCCAGACCACTAGGGACAATGCTAGTCCCACCACCAGTGCCTTATTATCTTGGTAGTCAGAGGGTTTGGGAATTAGTTCATATTCAATCGGCTCAGTCATCACAGTCTAAGATGACGAGAGTTTTTATTTTATCCAAAAGGCAGGGAAAAAAGGTTATAGAGTTGGTTCATATTCTTCTGCGATACCAGCTCAATTAGTTCTTCCCGGTACTACTTACGTTAGCGTGCCAATACCTTCAATTTCGAAGCCTTTAGTAGCAAAACCACCTTTACCACCATCACCTCAATTTCGAGGTAGAGGCAAAGGTCGCAGTTACGCTAGTCCTAGACAAAGCAGTTTTGGGCAAGTTCCTCAGGCCAATGAAGTGTCTCAAAGGCCCAATGTCATATGTTATCACTATGGTCAGCCAGGGCATATTCGAAGGATATGTCTTACACTTCCAGCTTCTTTAGTGGGTAATCTATGCAAATTGTTGATTAGGCCCATGCAATGGTAGAGGCTGATCATGAGGCTACTCGGAGGTTAGTGGAAGGCATTTTAAATATTTATAGTCAAGATATGTATGTGCTTACCGATGCTTGTTCTACAGTTTCTTTTATTGCTTGTGGAATGGTTGATGAGTTGAAGTTAAAACCTGTTAGAGCCAGTACATTATTGATTTTGAGCAAAACACTGAATGAGAAGATTTATTATAACCTGATCTATGAGAGATGTATTATCAAAATTAGGGAGAATTGATAAGTCAATAATTAGACATGTTTTAAAGTTCATTTTAGGATAATTTTAGATGTTAAATACTATGTTACACAAAGTTTTCTCTTGTTTTTTATATTTTAGGTAATAAATGAAATATATGAAGAAATGAAGTAAAAAAAAGGAAGATTAAGAAGAAATTATTAAAGTGGAAATAACATGCAAAAAATCATCACCAAGGAATCAAGGAAAAACTAGATTTTATACTCATTATTTTGCCAGTGATTCCTATGGACTCGGAATCGGTGACAACAGGGAGTTCAATTATACGAAGTTACTCAGCGATTCCACTTACACACGAATCTCTGAAGCATAATTCGAGGATTTTAGATAACAATGATTAACTTAAGTTAGCTTGAGATGTTAACTACCTAAAACACTATAAATATGACCCTAGGGTTATGAAATTAGTTGCCCTTAAGTACTTAGATCAATATTTCATTGCTCTATGAGCCATTCTTTATTGTTTTAGTTTATTGCTTTATTTTTCTTTGCTTTTGGAGAAGATTTTGAGATTTAAATATTTAAAGTATTTATTCCAGAGGTATTAATCTATGACTTTTATTTATATTTTTTCGATATTTTTATGCTTATGAGTGAGTAATTAGTTTATCTAAATAAAGTCTGAACATGAACTAGATCCATTTTACAATGTAGTTATGATAAGGTGAATATGTGCTTAATGTTTTTAACCAATTGTATTATTCGATTCACTGATTTAATAGGTTACTATATATTGATTTCAATCATGATCTTCATATTGCACGCATAGTCTAGAATGTGTATTGTGATACTTGGATTCATTATCTAATTTAAAGTAGTAACTAGGATTTTTTTAAAGGTAAAACCGTTTTGATTTCCTAGGTGAGTTATAAATCTAAAACTAATGTTTTCCGAAGGTGTTAGATTTAGTAGTTCAAAGTTTTCGTAAACTGTAATGCGATTTTATTGTGTGAAGTTAATGTCTATGTGGATTTAAAGGGGTAGCTCAATAAAATTAGAACGTGGTTTTTTCACCTGTATAAGGACAACAAATGGGTGGCTAAAGGATGTTTACTCACTTATGATTAGAGTTTAATAATTTAATATGCTTTATAAACTATGCTCATAACTATATTGATTGGAATAATATGTTTGGAATGCAAAATGAGTTTATGTTTCATTATTCTGGGTGTTTGTTTATATATTTATTATTGAATTGAATTTATTTATTATTATTGAAATTAGAATTGTGTTAGTTAAGTTAATATAATTAGTTTAATTATTAGTGAGTTTAATTATTTTTCTTAATTAATTAATTAATTAAAGTAAAGTAAAAACAATAAAAACCATTAAAAGTATTTTTTCTTAGAGAAGTCTGTGAAATTCATGTGGAAACGATTCCCACTCACCCCTACTACAAAATATTAAAAATATAATATAGGAAGGGAATTTATTGTATATGCCCGACACGCATCAAAAATGAGCTCCCAATTGGTCTAGGGGTTATGGAATTCCAGGAGTATGATGCACTGCTAGTAATGGATTGGTTACAAACATACCATACAAGTATACATTGCTTCCACAAACAAGTAATCTTTCGGATTTCCAGCCTTTCTAAAACTATAGTCTATAAAGGCTATAATTTTTCATGGCTTGCAACTCATGGAAGGGAAGCAACGCGTCAAGATTAAGAGGTTATGGTAAGGTTATTACTTTGGGTGAACAAGATGAGGAACTTAAGATTGATGAGATACCGGTGGTTTATGAATTTTTCAAAAATTTTCAATTTGATTTGTTTGGACTTCCACCACCGTGTGTCGTAGATTTCATCATTGATCTTATTCCTATCACCAAACTTATATTTATTCCTCCTTACCGTGTAGCATTGAAGGAATTGCGTGACTAACAGACTCAATTTGAAGAGTGATTGAAGAAATGGTTTATCCATCCTAATATTTCACCGTGGGAAGCACATGTTTTTTGTTGAGAAGAAGGACGAAGCCTATGATATGGATCGATTATAGGTACCTCAATCGAGTGATATTAGGAATAAATATCCATTGCCCTAGATTAATGATTTATTTGATAAGTTGAAAGTTGTCAAATACTTCTCGAAGATTGATTTGAGGTCTGGTTATCAATTAAGGATTAGGGATGAGGATATGTCAAAGACAACTTTTAGTACTCATTATGGGCACTTCGAGTTCACAATGATGCCATTTAGGCTCACTAATGCTCATGCTATGTTAATGGACTTGATACATAGGGTATTCAAACCATACTTGACCAGTTCATCATCATATTTATTGGTAATATCTTGATCTATTTAAAAAATATGGAGGAACAATCGCACCACCTCAGAGTTACATTGCAAAGTCTGAAGGATAATCGACTATATGCTAATTTTAGTAAGTGTGAAATATGGGCTTCAGATGTCAATCTTCCTTTACATGTGGTTAATGCTGAGGGTGTATCTGTTGATCCAGGGAAGGTTGAGGTAATCCATAATTGATCCACTCCTGCCACAATGTCAGAGGTGCATAGTTTTCTAGGGTTAGCGTGTTATAATGGACAATTCGTTGTTGGATTCTCTCGAATTTCTCTACCATTGACTTGAGTAAAAGAGAGATGTTGAGTTCGATTGGTCCGAGGAATGCAAGAGTCCCTTCAAAGAAGTGAAACGTAGTTTAACTACAACGCATATTCTTACATTACCTAAATTGAGGAAAGAATTGGTGATTTATGTAGATGTTTCTCATTTAGGCCTGGGTTGTGTGCCGATGCAGAAAGGAAGGGTTATAGATTATGATTTGAGGCAAATCAAGATTCATGAAAAATATTATCCGGTTCATGATTTTAATCTAGTAGTTGTGTTTTCCTTGAAGATTTAAGGCATTATTTATATGATAAGAAGTTCATAGTATTTTCATATCGTAAGAGTCAGAAAGTCTGTTTTCTCGGAGTGAATTGAATATGAGGCAGTGTTAATGGCTTGAGTTTCTTAAGGACTATGACTTCACATTGAAGTACCACTAATGAGTAATTATTTGTGCACTCTTTCATAGGTGTTTTACTATGTAAATCAAGTCCAAAGTTTTGTTTTATAGCTTTATATGTTTACTTTGGAGATTTATAGGGTATTTGAGTGATTATGCATGAATTAGACAAATCCGAGAAAGAAGTCAAAGTTCGGTCAAAAAACCAGCAGGCTTGACGTCCCCATAATGGACATGCGGCGCCAGTGAAGACCCACGACACCAAGTAAGGCATCATAGAAGAACAACATACAACTCCAGTTATGAACTAATAGCGTCAACTCCATAATGGAAGGTGCCAATGACGGCGCTAGGTTCATAAATAGAAGTTTTAGACGTACTTGCGGCCTAAGACTTTCTACATATTGCCATGCCATGACCCAATGTCGTTTCCACATAATGGTGGCACCACTGACGGCTCCATAATCACAGAATAGAAGTTTTGTATTTTTTTAGAAGGTTCTTAGTTCCCATGCTTTCCTATTCTTATGCCCATGCTCACCTATATTAAAGAGGGGCTTCTATTAATGAAAACACATTGTATTTAGAGCGATTTAAGACTAAAGTAAGATGGAATAGCTATACAAGGTTAGTTTAGTAGTATATTTAGTATAAATATCCCGAAATGAGATCTAATTGATGGTATTTATTTGTTTTTAGACATAAAAGGTATAAATGAGATAAAAGAGTGATATCATGGTGAAATCAGGAGAAAAATCACAAATAAACATTTGACGTCATGGCAAGGATGCTTGACACCGTAGGAAGAAAACATAAGGTGTGGGAAGAGAGAGCGAGGCATGGAGAAGGCTTGAAGACCAAAAATATACATATTACAATTGACACAGTGGCGATGCCGTGGGGTTGTACATACGACGCCGAGACAATATACACAAGGCACCGAGCTCACCGAATGGACAAAACATATATAAAAAGGTCAAAACTGTGGCGGCGCCGTAGCTTAAGACACACAGCGTGGGTTACTTATTGACAGCACCGGGACATGAAAAATAGAAAGTTGAGAATTCTACTTTGTTTGGAATTGTTAATTAGGTTCTAACCGTATTATTACAAGTTAAAAGGGTATAAATAGGTATTGAAACATGGTAAACTTACCCATTATCATATACTACCAACAATTAACATAGAATAACATAGTTTACATTGTTCTTAAGTATTAAGAAGAGTTTTGGAGGAGAAGACATTAAAGACTCCACTTGTGGTTATTTAATATTGTTTCCTTGATTTAATTGAAGGTATTTGATTTAGTCTTCGACTGCAATTAATACTATGATTTTTATGTTGATTTCAATGATGAATGAGTAGTTTATTTATCTTAGGGATCAATGGACCCTATGGTATGAATGTTATGTTAAAGGGAGTATGAATGAATTATAAAGATTAAAAGTGCAATGGATAGAATTTTTATTGATTCTATATGTAATGCTATGAACATCTTTATCACATGATTGTTGATTAGAGGTTTTAGGAGTTACCATTGTCATTAATGCTTTTAAGCCAGATATGAACAATACAATCGTAAAATATATAACATCAATAGACAGTTATTGATTAGGGAGGTACAAATAGTAAACTTAAATGTTTATGAAACTAATGATTTGGAACTTAATGCTATGTAGAACTTATGTCATTCATAGTGATAGGTGGAGTTCTAGTTTGCACATTAATATCTTTTCCACAACGACAGTGGGTTGAAGTGAACCTTAAGGAAATCTATCTTTTCTACTTGAGCAGTGCACATACATAATGAAGATGAAGGAATTGAGATATGAAAGCATAGTAACTCATTACCTAGGTGAATAAGTAACTAAGAGTCTTCTTAATATAATAGTACAAGTTATCTTACATTATTATTTTCTAGAATAGAGTAGTTTAGTTAAAATTAACTAAAAAAAGATCTTCTTAGCAATAGAGTGAGCTTAACTAAGTGGACCGTGTCCATATAAAACTTTCCTTGGGGATGATATATGTAATCAACATTAGTTGATCACATTATTAGTACAATTGAGATGTTATACTTGCGGTTTCATGATCAAGTTTTTGGCTTCGTTGTCGGGGATAGATAGCCATATATTAATTTAGTTAGTTTACAAAATTGTTATGATTTTATTTACAGAAATTTAAATTTATGTTTATAAAAAAAAGTTTAAGTCTCAAGTTTGACAATCTACACTGATCTTTTGTGTTTTCTTTTTCAAGGAGAATTAGTGCATGCGTAGTAAAGGAGAGAAGGACTTAATGCCTTATGGTCCTGAGATTGATAGAACCAATAAGGGAAAGAAAATTAAAGTAATCATGGAGGATCAAGCGGGGAACTGGAACCAACATTAGGGTCGAGGGAATAACTAACCTGATGGTGATCTAGTAGTGTAAGACAGAGTGCGGGGACAGTGATGTCTTCTTGATTTCTTCATGACTACTTCAAACTAAAAGTTCAAAATGCATACAATGGAGTGATGAAGATTCCACCGAACACCATTGAGTTTGAACTAAGATCATATCTAATTAACATGGTGCACAATAGCCTATTCAATGGGCTAGCAAATGAAGATCTAGTTGCGTATGCAAAGAATGTTTTAGGTAAGTGTGACACTGTTCACATAACTAGAGTTACAAAGGAAGTAATCGAGATAAGACTTTTCTCGTTCTCATTGAGAGAAAATCCAAATCATGATTCTAAGGTCTGAATGCGGGGAGTATGGCTTCATGGGTGAAAATCAATGAAAGATCTTTAGACAAGTTCTTTTTCATAGTAAAGGTCAATGAAAGGAAATTGGAAATCAACCAATTCAACCAGTATGATATCTAGTCTCTTGGTGTCGATTCCTAAAATTTCTAAATTGGTAATTATGCCTACTATGAGATCAACAAATCCTAATTGAGGTTTAGGCTGTGAGTCGGGAGCTAAGGACTGTTGAATTGAGATTTACGAAAAATCTTATTACCATGTTATGTGTGCCTAATGTTGTGTACTATATATTATGTTATTTTATGAAATTCAAGTTAAATGAGTAAATTCAAAATTTCGCAGGGTTTTATCTCGAGAAATGTATCAAAATGAGTTTCATGAAAGTTAAAATGGTTACGTTAGCTATTGTTTCGAATTTAGCAAAAAATACGTGTAATTAAGTTTTAAAATTCGAGTTTCAAACTTGAAATGGATTTAATGATCTGATGTGGGTCTTATACCTAGAATTTCTTACGAGATGGGTTGTTTCGGAGTTTCAATGCGCATTGGTAAATTCTCCAATTTTTGGCGAAATAGAGATATTTTTTGGGGTTTAATTCGGACTCAAAATCAAAGAGATAAATACGATAATAATAGGAAAATGTCAAATTACCAAAATGGGTATGAACTATATACATTAAATGATAAAAATGGAAATGTAATCTAGAAATTTGTTAACCCCTTTAATAAAACGAAATTAAAAGGGGAGGTGGACTGTGTCATCTTCATCACCTTCATCTTCGTTGGATTGTGTTCATCTTCACATCTTACTGTCCTCTCCCACTTACTTATGTTTCTGATTCAATTTTCATCCCTCTTCACAGTTAATAGTCGATTGAGTGATTGAGAGTCATTATTGTATTATTAGTGGTGGTTTAAAGGTAAGGCAATGGAGGTTTCATTTTAAATTGTGAATTTCGATTTCATGGACTGTAAATCAAGTTAAGGACTGGTTTTTATTTGGTTTCAAGTTGAGAGAGGTGGTCGTGATTGTGTTCGAGGGATGAAAGAGAAAGGAGAGATCCTGGAGATATATGCATACTATTAAGCATTGATGGGCACTGATTTAGAAACATCATATGTGATACGAGAGCCTCAGTCAATGTAAAGCCTATAAAGGACATGTTACAAGCAAATTTAAAGATCAATTATCCAGATACAATAGACTTGCAAGTAGTTAATGCTAACTCGGTACTAACAACTGGAAGAGTCTTGAATGTGCATGTGAAAGTAGGTAGATTCACATTTATCAGTGATTTGAAATTGTGGATCATGATATAGATGATGCTATGTCTATGATACTTGAATAGCCATTCTTGAACACTGCCAATAGGGACTTGCACACGAGGAAAGAAATTATCATAATGAGTATCGAAGAGGATGATGATAGCGAGAAGATTGTATTTGTTGAAGAACAACAAGTACATTCGAATGGGAGAGATATCATTATCTACAACCTATAAATGAAGTATCTCAATTTAAACTCGCACTAAATGAATGAAAAAAACGTCAGGCTAGTGATGTTAAATGAATCGCTACTAGGAGGCAGCCTGGGGTTTTTATTTCGATTTTTAAATTTCAATTATTTATTTTGTTTAGTTAGAACAATCCAAACATTTTAGTTTATATCTAGCTTTTAAAAGTTTTATGCTAAATGTGTAAGAAAATATCATTTACCGAGTGACATTTCATCGAAATGGAGATGTCCCAATTAATTCAGCAAAGAGCGTAAAAAAACAAAGGAGTTAGAGTGGTTAAGGTCAGGTAAATTGACAAATCACAAGTAAGTTTTTATGAAATCTTTATATATACGGGGTATTTCACAATGTAATGGTGCCTTGTGTAGTAAGACACAGAGTCGGGATAGCGTCAATAGGGAGTTAATGAGTAATACATAGAGTCGAGATATCGTCAATAAGGAGTTAATGAAAAATTTACAATTTATGGAGACAAATTGGTTAACGCATGACATCGTGAGCTAGCAAGGGTAGCGTTAAGATGACGCCAAGCTGTGAGCAAAATTGCTCACGGTGGTCTTGACGTCGTAGGCACGCTGTTGTGGCATTGTGGCCAAGTTGTGGTGGCACCGTGCCATATAAAAGACTGCGTCAACGTCAAGGGATGGGTTATTAAACCTTTTTCAACCCAAATTTCTCACACTTAAGCCCTAGTTCATACACCACTAACCAAGCATATGTCCCTCTAAAACCCAAGTTTGAGCAGTTTTAAGAGAGAAATGAGTGTTCCTAGCGATCAAGAGTGAAAAAGAAGGAACATTGTGGATTTGCACAAAAAAGAAGAGCTACGACATTAATTTGGAGATTTGATTTAAGAGAGCAATAGGGTTTTAGTTTGTGAGCAAAGTGAAAGGGCTTTGATTGATAGAAGCTTGGAGGAGTATTATGCGCTTGAGGTAAATTTATAATCTCATTAGTTATGCTTTGAGATTTTTGGATATTATTGATGAAATCATGTGAATTATGGAAATTAGGTTATTGGATATGAATTTTAAGTTGTGTCAATTTAGAGCATCAATGTGGCTTATGGTGAATTATTATATGCCTTTTGGATAATTTGGCATGTGAATGACCTTGGTGGATGTAAATTGTGATTATAGGTGATTTGAAGATACTTGTTGAATAGTTGTATTATGTGCGTTTTATTAAGATAATGGAAAGAACAAGGAGGCAAGTAAGTCAAGTTAGTGAAGCAAGGGAAAATAATAATGAGGCATCATCCTCAAGAGATCCAAATGAGGATGCCCTAAGGCCTTTTCAATCTAAGTTCTATATTAGTAGAGAGGCCAAGGAGAGGTATAAGGCCATTAAGAATAAAGAATTCATTTGTGAAAGAGGAATAAACCTACAGGCTAAGTATGATAAAAGAGTTAATAACTTCATTAGGCAATGGGGTTGGGAACATTTCATGTAAGATTATAGAGAGAACAAAGTTTATGGAGAACGTGAAATAGTTTATGAGTTATATGCCAATGCCAAGTTTACAAAAATAGCTGACCCAGTTAAGGTGAGGGATTAATGGCTCCCTTTAATGAGCATTCAATAAACGACATCTATGAGTTTGAATATATGAGTATGAATGGTGAACCACAAACCTTCCTGGATGATTTGTATGAGAGACCCTATAACCTATATCCTTTTAGAGTCATTGAGAGAGCATTAGTTGTTTGAAGACAATAAGGATTGATATTTGAAGCTGAGAATGTATCGAAGCACATTAAAAAGGAGAATGTTAGGAAAGTTTACAGAATATGACAACACTTTCTAGTTGTTTTGTTATACCCAACTACTCATCAGGGCAAGATCAACAAGTCCAAGGCGGCATGTTTGTATGAAATTATAAAGAATGGGAGTATCAATGTGGGAAAGTCGTTTACAAGAACTTGAGGGAGTCAATCATGACTGAGAGAGATGACAAAATGTTGTTTCCAATCCTTATTACCTAAATGTGCTTGAAGGCTGGAGTAAGATTGATTCAAGATAAATAATTTGATAGTGGCCTAAGCAATAATAGATTAGGAGTTTATGCTAAATTTAAAATCAGTGACTGGATACCAAAACTCTTAGGGTGAGAGAGAGACGAGAGGGATAGACTTAAGGCTGAATGTTAGCCATGGAATAAGAAAATCATGCAATAGCAGCGGTGGTGTTGGTCCAAGAGTTGTAGAATGAAGGATATGGAGAGGAGGAGAATCACCATCAAGGATTTGCTGAGGGTTACAAGTTTATAGATTCACTGATAGGATAGCAAGACTTGGATGATACTGAATTTTTTCCACCACTTCCACCACCACTGGCACCTGTACAACCATTTGAGGACTTAACTCTATGACAACAGAAGTTGTGGATTGTTGAGATGAGGATATAATATAGAGAGGATAAAGTTCAATATAAGGAAGCCTTATTGAGATATGAGCAAGATAAGTAGAGACGAATTCGAGACAGAGTGAATGGACACAAAACTTCATGTTATTTGTAGATCATCAGAGATATAGCTAGATAAGAGAGAAGCAAAAGGTTGAGACCTACTAATAGGTTTATTGGCTTTCTAACAGCTATAAACTACATGTTTGATCATGACGTAGTGCAAAGCAAAAGGGTGGAGCGTCATTTGGCACCATCCTATGATGGAGCTGATGATGCTGATAATGATGCACAGTCCTAGAGTCTGAGTCTTAAGATTTCTCTAGATCTTGAGGACATGAACGATACATTCATACTGATTATTTTTACATTTGAGATATTTTGCCACTTTATTAGTTGTTTAAATGTTTATGTGTTTATATGTTTCGTTATTATATTATATTATGTTTTTCTTTACAATGTTTTTTTATGTTTCAAGTTTATTTTTAAACCTTGAGGACAAAGTTTTATTTAAGTTTGTGGGCATCAACACTAATTAAACTATGGGAAATGGTAAGACAGGATGAAATAAGGATAAACACTGCAAATATGATTGTAAAATTTTATTTTTGAATCAGTTATAGAGGAAAAATGGTAGTGTATGTTTTCCATTAATGTGTATCGGTAGTATAGATTAGGTTATATATAGTAATATGTAATGAATAAATAATTCATTTGCAAAGTTCATGTCGTTAATTGAGGATAAGCAAAAATACAAGTATCTTGTTGATATGAAACTTAAGAGTGTGTTATCAAATTTTTAAAGAAAATAAAAATGTAGGAAACAATGGTATAATTTCATGATTAGAAATCTAGAGTTAGGGAAGACCATGAACTTGAAACAAAAGCAAGAAGAATATTAGAGCACTTCTCGTGAAAAAATTTAGATCTCTATAGAATTCTATAACAAGTATAAATCTTACTTGACTATATAAATTAAATAAAGACTTAGTACTAAAAGATGAAGAGATAGGCACGATGTTAAATGAAAGTTGGAGTTAGAACTTTCTTGATAAAGTGAAAGTGAGAAGTGCTAACAAAAGTTTTAAATAAAATAGAGAGTCCCACAAGTTCTACAGGAAAAGGAGCAGTGACCTTATAACTAATAAAATATACAAGGAGGACAGATAGATATATAGAAAGAAAGATAGGCAGAAGTTAGATTAAAACTCTTCAAATGAAAAGATTTAGCTCGAGTACAAGTTACTTAATTAAGTTAAGTTTTCTTTCCAACTATGTTAAATCCAATGGACTCTTGAAGTACTAAAATCTACAAAACTAGTATGATCTATGCTTATTTATGAGTTCTTGAGCTTAATGAGAAATCATGAGATTGTACACTTGCTACTTTAGTGTTTATGTGACATTAGCTTGTGAGTAGTGATGGTTTTGGTTGTGAACTACTTTTGAGTTTTGAAAGTAAATTATATGTTTTGTTAAAGTTACATGTTTTTGAATATAATAGGTTTTGCAAAGAAAAACTCTCGAGTGAATTATTGACATTTCATGAACTATGCAAATTGAATTAGGTATTATTATTATTATTATTATTATTAGTAGTAGTAGTAGTAGTAGTAGTAGTAGTAGTAGTAGTAGTAGTAGTAGTAGTAGTAGTAGTAGTAGTAGTAGTAGTAGTAGTAGTAGTAGTGGTAGTAGTAGTAGCAGCAGCAGCAGCACTAGCAGTAGTAGTAGTAGTAGTAAGAGTGCTTAAATCCTAAGTTTAGGGGTATTTGATAAGTGCTTAATTAGAATTATATATAAGGTTAGTTTAGTAGTATATTGGGTATAAATATCCTAAAATGAGGTCTAATTAATGTTATTTATGTGTTTTCAGGCATAAAAGGTATAAAGGAGAAGAAAGGGTGATATCATGGTAAAATAAGGAGAAAACGCACAAATATCATGGTGATATCAAGGATGCTTGACGCCGTGGAGGAAAGCATAAGGCGTGGGAAGAGAGCGCAAGGTGTGGAGAAGGCTTGAAGAAGAAAAATATACGTAGTACAATTGAAGCAATGGTGATACCGTGGGGTTATACGGTGTCAGGACAACTTACAATAGGTGCCGAGCTCACTAAATGGAGAAAGTGCACACAAAAAGGTTGAGTCTGTGGCGGTGATGTGGCTTAATACACACAGTGTGGGTTATTTATTGATATCACGGTGACATGAAAAATAGAAAATTGAGAATTCTAGTTCATTTGAAATTGTTAATTAGGGTTTCTAATTGTATTCTTAAGAGTCAAAAGTGTATAAATAGATATTAGAATGTGGTAAACTTACCCATTATCATATACTACCACCAATTAACATAGAATAGCATAGTTTACATTGTTCTTGAATATTAATAAGAGTTTTGGAGGAAAAGACATTGAAGAATTCACTTGTAGTTATTCGGTATTGTTTCATTGATTTAATTGAAGTTATTTGATATAATCTTTGACTGCAATAAATACCATGATGTGTATGTTAATTTCAATGATGAGTGAGTAGTTTGTTTATCATAGAGACCAATGGATCCTATGGTATGAATACTATGCTAAAGGAAGTATGGATGGATTAGTGCAATGGTTAGAATTTGTATTGATTATATATGTATTGCTATGAACATTTTGATCGCATGTTTGTTACTTAGAGGTTTTAGAAGTTACCATGGCCATTGAGGCTTTTAAGCTGGATATGAACAATACAACAACAACAACAACATAGCCTCAGACCCAAATTAATAGGGGTCGACTACATGGATCAAACATTTTCATTATGCTCGATTAAGTGCAATTGATGGTGAGCTTTCCAAGACATTCAAGTCCTCCTAATTAATGTATCACAAGTTAACTTTGATATACCCCTACCTCATCGAATTTCTACAGTTTCTATTGAGTTAAGCTTTCTAGTGGGGGCATTTGTAGACCATCTTTGCAGGTGACCAAACCACCACAACCGCCCTTCCCTAATCTTTATTTCAATTGGTGTTACTCCTACTTGTCTTTGAATGTCTATATTTCTTATTCTGTTTTTATGAGTTTTACCACACATCCACCAAAACATCTTCATTTCTATTACGTTCATTTTTATGTAATTGTAGTTGCTTTACTGTGACGGCCCCAAATTCCGAGGAAAATAGGGCACCGCCACGTCGCCAGACACGTCACCAAGCCATGCCACGTCACCTGCACACTTGTCCGTGACGGCCCGCGACTTACCATCTAATACTCTAACTTAGTAAATTTTGATATTTAAATGATTATTTTAGCAAAATATACTAAGTTATAAAGTTTTATAACCTAATTCATTTGTTTTTATTTGTTTAAGTTATTTTAGTAGCGGAAGTCTTAATAACATACATATAATTAATGTAACCAAGTTATGCAATATTTAACAACCTATGGGGTGGAAACCCAGCAAAAAGGATACCATGTATATTAGTTAAGGCGACAAAAATGTATAATAGATATCGATATACATGTATCAGGTAAAAAGTCTCCCAACATTATCCCTAAAAGTATATATACGTAAATACAATCACCTACGAGTAAGCTAGTGGAGGCGCTCCAATTAGTCACCAATCACTGCCTTCCCCCGGCTCGTCATAGGATCTGCAACTTGCCACCAACAAACAATGACAAGTTCCAGGTGAGTAAATCCCAGAGAGATTCAGTTTGTATTCACAAGAAATCCAAGGAAACGGCTACAATTCATGCATATAAAGTAAATGAGCAGAAATGTAAAGCATGAATATAAGTCGTGAGATAATCAAGAATATGGAACGCGAGTGTGGTGTATAGCTATCGAGCCCTGGGACAAAAACTAAATGGAGAAGGCCCTGGAGGTGAGGAAATCCACACCCCCTCTTCACAGTCGAAATGAGGAACTCTGTTTGTTGGAAGGTAGACTTCCGCCCAACGCCTCAAAGGAGAGGAAATCTGTGACGGAGGTGGGCCTCACGTCAACTCGCTCTCGAGATCATCGACTCGCTGAGAAAATCTCACGCGTAGTCTAAGGTATGACCAACACCGTAGCAACAATTGGATAATCATCAACGAGAGAGCCGGAAAGGGGTCACACCGTCCCTTCGACCATACACAGACACACACGGGAATAGAGTAAACATGAAAACTGAACTAGCGAAAAGTAATATGAAATAAATAATTCACAATGAAAATAAGGAAATTCTAAGCTGACTTTCTCGTGGGTTTACTTACCTCAAGCAATTGCAATTGCCTTCAAAACGCCCCGCACTCGCCTCAAGATACGAACCCGACACCTGACTCCTAAGTCCCTGGTGTCCATTTGTACCATTTAGTACTAATTTACTAAGCTATTTAATCATGGCCAAATTACTTACATAAAACTCACCATGGTTTTCAAAATCATTGAATCCATCGCGTCGTCGAGCTTCGTCGAAGTCGTGCCTCTCGACGACGATGCGCCACCGTGCAGTTGCTCCGCGCCGTTCAGTATGTCGTTGTCGCTGTCGAGCCGACGCCGCTGCCGTGCCGACGCCGTCGTCGTCGTCGTCGTCGTCGCTGTCGGTGTCATGTCACTTTCGTCGCGCCGCTCATCGCTCCGCCGCCTTGCCGGGCTCCCGCAGCAGACGGCCTTCAGGCCATCTCGCCACTACAGTTCCGCGTCGCTGCTGCTGTAGTTCTCTCCCCGCGCAGCCACCTCTGTCGTGCCACCGCTGCCTCGCAGGTGCCGGCCGTCCAAGCCACGGCGCTGCCGCGCCACCGCCGGAAACGCGCTACTGGAACCTCGTCGCTGCCGCTGTGGAACCGCGCCACCAACCGCGCTCTGCCTGCGTCGTCGTTGCTGCCGTCGTCGCCGTCGCGTCTGGCGTGTCCTCGCCGGATCTCTCTCTATCTCCCTCTCTCTTTTTCGATCTCTCTCTCTCTCATATTCGATCACTCTCTCTCTCTCTCCTTGTTTCTTTCTCTCTCTATTGTTTTGTTTCTTTCTCATCTGATATAATATATATATTTATTATATGTATATATATTTTCTTATTATACATATATATATACATATATATATACATTTTATTTTTTTATTTTTATTTTTTTATTTTTTGGAGAAAGGACAAAGTAGAATGATGAGGGATGGGTTGATTTGATGTGTGATGTGATGTGTGATATGATGTGAAACTCAACCCCATACTACCCCGTACACCCGCGTTACGCACACACCGCGACGTCGCACACTCTCGTCACTACACGCGCACAACGCGACCACACGAAATTCTCAATTAACGCGGCACGAACTATTTAATAATTGTAAAATAAATAAACACTCGCCACGCAAAAATAACATATTTCGCCCATTAGGCGTGTCGTAGACTATTTCGCGACGTCCACGTGGGTCTGAACTTATGTTCTTAATTTGAAATTAGTTAGTTAATCAGGATCGATTAAAATGGGTCGTTACATTTACTACTAAACATTCACTTCCATAGAGCATAGTTGTCCTAATTCCGGTCCTATAAAATTTTCCTTTTAACTTATTAGGAACAACATTTCGATCACAAATCACCCTTATTGAACTCCGTCATTTCTTCCATCTAGCTTAAATTCTATGTCTGACATCATTTTCAATATTACCATCGTTTTGTATGATTGATCCTAGGTATCTAAAGTGGATAACCTTAGGAACTTCTACTTCCCCTAATTATATCCCTCCATCATCTCGATGTCTAATGTTTCTAAACTCACAGTGCATGTATTCAGTTTTCTTCCTACTCAATTTAAAGCCTTTAGATTGTTATGTACTCCTCTAAAGTTCTAATTTCCTATTCACTCCATCTTTTGTTTCATCCATTAAGACAATATCATCTGCAAATAGCATAAACCATGGTATATCCTCTTGAATATGCCTAGTTAGTTCATCTATAACTAAAGTAAATAGATATGGGCTTAAAGTCAATCTTGATTTAGTATTCTCGTAATGTCAAATTCTTTTATAGCTCCTTCAAATGTCTTTATACTTGTTACTACTCTATACATATCCTTAGTAGTGTCTATGCATCTAGCATGCACTCATTTTCTTTTTAGAACCCAGAAAAGAACATCTCTAAGGACATTATCGTGTGTTTTTTTTCTAAATCTACGAATACCATATGAAGATCTTTTTTTCTTTTCTCTATATTTTCTAACAATCGTCTTACAAGGAAAATCTCCTCAATAGTTGACCTCCCAGGCATGAAGTCAAATTAGTTCTCTGATATTATTTTTTCTCTCCTTAGCCTATTTTCAATTATCTTCTCCTAAAGTTTCATAGTGTGACTCATAAGTCTAATTCACCGGTAGTTTAGCAACTTTGAATGTCTCCTTTGTTTTCGAAGATTGACACAAACATGTTTCTTCTCCAATCTATTGGCATCCGTTTTGATTTTAGAATTTTATTGAAAAGTTTTGTTAACCAAGTCAATCCAATTTCTCCTAAGCATTTCTAAACCTCTATAAGTATTTCATCAGGGACACATGTTTTCCCTATTTTCATTATTTTCAATGCCTCTTTAACTTCTAGAATTCTAATATTGCATGTATAGTTTACATTTTTTTGTGTGGGTTTTCATCTATTATAGTATCAACTTGGCTATCATTAAATAAACTATCAAAATAACTTCTCCGTCTCTCATTAATATCATCCTCGCGCATTAAAACATTTTGATTTTCATCTTTAATACATCTTAAATGGCTTAGGTCTTGTTTCTTTGCATCTCTTAATTTGGCGCCTATATATTCATTTTCGTTATCTCTATTACCTAACCTTGTATGTAGATCTTCCATGAAATTTGTTTTTGCTTGACTAACTACTTTTTTAACTTGTTTTTTAGCTTCTCTATATTGATTGTATGCATCTTCATCTTGAAACTTAGGTATTTTCCTATACTTCTCTCTTTTAGTCTTAATTGCTCGTTGGACATCCTCATTCTACCATCATGTTTCCTTTTTTGTTGGTCCTAAGCCTTTAGATATACCTAATACGTTTGATCTCACTCTCCTTATACAGCTACTCATTTCTAGCCACATTTTATTAGCATCTAATTTAAAATCCTAAACATTTTTCTTTAATGATTTTTCTCTAAACTCTACTTGTTTACTATTTTTTAGGTTCCACCGCTTTATTTTAGGGTCGCTAACTCTTTTATTCATATTATGTCATCATTTTAGCTTAATATCAAGTACTACTAACTTATGTTGGAGTAACCGCTTCACCAGGTATTACTTTGCAGTCTCTACATATTTTTCTTGTTAAAAGAAAATCTATTTGACTCTTGTTATGAAAACTACTAAAAGTAATTATATGCGACTCCCTCTTCCTAAAACTAGTATTTGCTAAGACAAGATCGTATGTTGAAGCAAATTCTAAGATTGATTCTTCTTCTTTATTTCTATTACCGCAACCAAAACCTCTATGAACTCTCTCAAACCCATCGTTGCTTGCCTCGACATGCCCATTTAAATCTCCTCTAATAAAAACCTTTACATCTAATTGTATACTTTGAATAAATTCATCCATATCTTCCCAAAACTTGATTTGATGCTCTCGCTTAATCCTACTTGTGGTGCATAGGCGCTAAGTATGTTAATTGTTTCATCTCTAGTAATTAGTTTAACTAGAATCGATCTATCCCCCATTCTCTTAACCTTTACGACCTTATCCTTATAATCATTATCTACCACAATTCCTACTCCATTGCATTTTCTATCTATATCAGTGTACCACAATTTAATCCTTATGCTTCTTATTTCTCTACTTTTTCTCCTACCCATTTTGTCTCTTGGAGGCAAGCAATATTGACTCTCCTTCTAATCATAGTATCTACTAGTTCTATTGACTTCCCTGTAAGTGTTCCTATGTTCCATGTTCCTAAACGAATTTTTTCTCCCCTTTGTGTTTGTTTTCCTTTTCTATTTCTATTTTGTCTAAAAGATCTAGTATTCGTATCTATGATTTTATTTTTGTTTTCGTGTTTATTTCGAACTAGCTTCTTTATCCACACTCATCCTCTGTGTGGGAACCATTGCTTATTCTTCTTCACATCTGGGCGAAGATGTGAAGGGACTAGCTTATTTACCCACACACATCCTACATGTGGGAACCCTTTCTCATTTTTCTTCACACCTAGACGGCTATGTGAAACACACCCATGCTCATTTCTTACTACACTCGGGCTCCGATGCAACACGTCGCTAGGTGAGAACGCCCCAACATTTATATATGTTTGATCCATTTCATGAAAAGTGACAAAGGTTTTACGCTGGCCGTTAACCTATCGCAACCTTCCTCCATTTTTCAAGAATGGAAAATGAGTTTAGGGCCTCCCTTCCCCGACTTTACTAGTATGAAAAATGAGTTTGGTATATCTCTTACCTATTTTTCGATATGAAAAATGGGTGTCAGAGTCCTCCTCCTTTATCCGGACTTGGGAACAGTTATGTGGCACACATAATGTACAACATAGGTGGAGTTGGATATGAACAATACAATCGTAAAATATATAATCTCGATAGATAGTTATTGATTGGGGAGGCACGGATGGTAAACGTAAATGGTTATGAATCTAAAGATTTAGAACTGAATGCTATGTGGAACTTACGCCATTCACACCAATAGGTTGAGTTCTAGTTTGCAAATTAGGATATTTTCCACTACGGTAGTGGGTTGAAGTGAATTCTAAGGAAATTCGTTTATTCTAATTGAGCATTGCACAAACATAATGAGGATGAAGGAAGTGAGATTTGAAAGTATAGTAGCTCATTACCTAGGTGAAGTTGTGAACTAAGAGTCTTCCTAACATAAAAGTGCAAATTATTTTACGTTGTGAGTAGTTTAGTTAAAACCAACTAAAAAGACATTTTCTTAGCAATAGAATGAGTTTAAGTAAGTGAACTGTGTCCATGTAAACCTTTCCCTGAGGATGATATTCGTAATCAATATTAGTTGGCCATATTATTACTACAATCAAGTTGTTATACTTACGGTTTCATCATTAATAGCCATGTCCGGCTAGGTTCTTTAATACCTAGGTAGGGGATGAAGCTCTGCCAGTAGTAGGTTATTTTTATGTTTTGTTCAGGTTTTCTATACTTATAGTGTTTTGTTTCAGTTCTCTATCTTCTTGTTGTTGTTTTTAACGATGTCTTAATTGTAGTTTAGAGTTCGTATATCCATTGCAAATATCTAGGTGTAAACTCATTGACATGCTAATAATCAGGTAGAGTCTGTGATACCAACCGGGTTGAGAAGTGACGATCACCTAGAGTAATAAAATTGAGATACTTGTTGTTCTAGGTGAGTAACATCGAGAACTAGGTTAGACTTTGATAGCATTTGCCTATGGTTATTACGGGGTAGGTGTTCCTACAGAACTGTTAATGATGCTCAAGTGTTAAATCTTCAGAGCGATTGCCTAAGGTTGTACATTAGATTAAGAGAAGTATTTAGATAGCAGTTGCCCTACCTATCAAAAATAGGGGAACTAAAACCTATAGCCTATCTAAGGAAATTGTTTGAAAACCAATCTTTCAAAGTCTATGATACAAGACATGGAAGCAACATAGGACTAGATTGTGGCTTCCTAGACTCTGGTATGTTTTTATTCTTTGATTTACAACTTATTTATTTTCTTGTTTAGTAGAATTTTAGATGAAACTTTTTCAAACCCTCTGCCCTAAATTTACTTTTTTGTTTGTTAAACTCAGTTTGATTGAATCATGTGGGTTTAACCCCATTCTTGCCACTACTGCATCCAAGTAGGATTGGTAACCCATTACAAGTTATATTTGACATGCATGACACGTGATCAACCAATTGGGCAAGGTAAATGTGGTTGTAAATGCCTTGAGTAAAAGAAAAAAACAGAAAGAATTTATCTTCTGAAAGACCTTAGTTTCAACTTTTAAAGGAGGCATCAGTGATGATGACTTGTGAAAGTCTAGATGGCACATTATCAACTAAGAGAGCTAGTTCTAGAGCTACAGACCTATTCTTTTGTGCTTAAATGTTAAATTATTCAGCAGGTGGTTGATTGTTAGAAAATTTATTAAGACTATTTAGTGCGTCAAATGTTGGTAGCTAGTGTTGATAATCTTAATTGGTTTATTTCTTGTGATATGAGGCGTATTTATTAGTGGCATAAGATGAAGACTGATAGTGCTGAGTTCGTAAAGAGACGTGAGATTTATCAACAAGTTAAGGCTAAACATTAGAAACCTGGAAAGTTGTTGCATTCCTTGTCGATTCCTGAATGGAAATGATAGCATATATTAATGGATTTTGTTTTAGGTCTACCTTTGAATCAGTGTAAGCATGATGCAGTTTGGATTGTAGTTGACAAGTTAGTGAAGTCCACACATTTCTTATCGATGTCCATACAAGATCTTCTTGACAGATTATGTGAGATATATGTTCATGAGGTGTTGAGGTTTCATGGTGTTCCAATGTCGATTACTCAGGATAGAGATTTGGAATCTATGTCCAGATTGTGGGGTGCATTGTAGAGACATCTGGGAACCATTCTAAACTTCAGTATGACATATCATCTTCAAACTGACGGGTAATTAAGCATTTAGTCTTGGTTCCAAAGGACATGCTTTGAGCTTATGTCTTAGAGTTTGGTAGCAATAAGGAGAAATACATTCCTTTATTTAAGTTTTCTTATCAAATAGCTATCAGACTAGTATCGATATGGCTCTTTTTGAAGCTCTATATGGTCGACCTTATTGTTCACCTGCACGTTGAGCAGAGGTTGGAGATACAATCTTGATGGGGCCTGAGTTGATTTAGTATTATATAGAAAAATTTAGCAAATTCACCAATGTTTGACTACAGCATAGTTGAGACAGAAGAGATACAATGATAAGCATAATAGGTTTTTAAAGTTTTCAAAGGATAATTATGTTTAGTTGAAAATCTCACCAATGATTGTGTTGGTTTAGGTTGTAGGATAAGCTAGCTCTAATGTATATTGGGTTGTTCAGAGTAAAAAAAGATTTGATCGTGTCGCTTACAAGTTAGAGTTATCTCCTTAGCTAGCTAGAGTTCATAATGTCTTCGATGTGTCAATGCTTTACAAGATGAAGAGTCCATTCACTCTAAGGATTTATTCGAATGAATTTGATCTTCGGGAATACTTATCTTACGATGAACATACGATTCAGATCCTTGATCGTAAGATTCAGAAGTGATAACTTATAAATTATATACATTTTATGGGACATTTAAGTATGATTTATAAGATAAAGTCTCTAAAATATGGTCTCAATAGCTTATATTTGTGTATTTCAGGTTTGTAAGGTGTTTAATTAAAATTAGGGCAAAGAAAGGTATGAAATGCATATATTATAGTCCTATATTGGATTTATATTGAAAAACATGTTGCACGAGTCCTAAGGCAATGAAATGGGGCCCACAAGGCTGATGTGATGTGTGATGATGTGATGGTGTGTGATTGGAATTTTCGAAGAAATAGATGAAAAATGGAAGAAAGTGAAGGATTTTACCAAGTGGAGTTATCGCACAGCGATTCATAAGCGAATTAGGAGAGAAATTTGAAATCACTGCCAGCCATTCCTTAGTGATTTAGGATTTTTGCTAGGAATCCCTACTCAAATTAGTGAAGCACAATGAAATATTTCCAAGGATTTGTCTAGCGAATCACATTATAAGTGAAATCAGTCAGGAATTGTTGGACCCAATTTTGTGAATATTAGATAACCATAAGAGCTTTCGATTTTGGTTTGATATGTACTACCTTGAATACTGTATATATGAACCCTGAGCTTCGAAATCAATTTCCCTTGATTACTTTTGAAGCCATATTTACGAGTTTTACGAAGTTTTAGTTGAGATTTGTTGTCGTTTCTTTTAGAGACTTTCCAAAATTCAAGTATTTAATCAAGAGGTATTTTTATGTCTTTTATTTACTTTATTGCAATGTTATTTATGATCATGAGTGAGTAGTTCATTAATCTAAGTGAACTCTAAACATGAACTTGTTCTATTTTCCATTGTAGTCATAATGAGATGATTTTGTGCTTAATACTTTAAACTAATTGTATTCTTTAATTCACGTATTTAGTAGATTATTATTTGCATATAATAATAATGAACTTGGTATTGCATGCATAGTTGCAAATGTGTATTGTGGTATTTTGATTATATATCTAGTTTAAAATCACAATTAAGATTGTTTAAAAGGTCTATCACCGTTTGGATTTCCTAGGTGGATTAAGATCTAAGTTTAGTATTGAAGTGGCTTTCAGAAGGCATTAGATTTAGTAGTTCAAAATTTTCACAAATGTAATGCAATTTTATTGCTTAAAGTCAATTTCATTATGTATTCAAAGAGTTAGCTCATTAAAATTAGAACGTGGCTTTTTCACTGGTATAATGCAAACTAATGGCTTGATAAGGGCTATTTACTTACTTATGATTAGTGTTTAATGATCTAGAATATTTTATGAAGTATTATTATGACTATGATTTAAGTAACCTGTTTGGATGCAAAACGAATTGATGTTTCATTGTTTTGGATGTTTGTTTAAATTTTATTTATATTGTTTTCCATTGAATTGAATTGATTTGAATTTATTGGCTTTTATTTGTTTTAATTAAGTTAGTTTGGTTAGTTTAGTTATTTATTATATTTAGAGTTAGTAACTTAGATTCTTGATTTAATTAAATTAAAGTAAAAAAAAATTAAACTTCTTAAAGAATTTGCAAAATCCTTGTGAATATGGTCCGACTTATCACTACTACAAAATTTTTAAGTATAATAAAGGTAAAAATTTTATTGTACACACTCAATACGTGTCAAGAAGCTGAGAACCAAAGAGATTTCTTTGGTTAACGTGAAATGATAATTTCACGAAGACGATGAACTAATCTAGGAGAGGAATCTTATATGAAGGAGCAGTTTCTTTTTCTTTTCAAAACTACATGTACATTTTACGTCTCCCTTAATTTTGAGGATGAAGTTTCTTTAAATTAAATAAATTATAGCGACTGTTACCTTACGTAGGTGATTAGCACTAACCCAGATGATAATTAACCTGAGTTAGGCTCATAGTTAAGTTCGGCATATTTCGATTATTATGTAGGTGTGTGGCATGATTGCATTATGTTTGAATGATTTGATAATAAATTAAATACACTATATGTTATCAATATAAATTTATATAAGCCTACAGTAGGGAATAAGTAACTTATTAATAAGTTTTCGGTATGCCTAATGCAAGAGGGGGTCATGGAATGAATGTGCATGCCCGAGTATACTTGTTGGCGCGCCCATTGCATTTATAAGCATTAGAATATAGGTATATATAATTGATATAAAAATATATGTATATATAAATAAACATATATTATTAATTTAATAATTTTGAACTATTGGACCGCCTCGAGATTAGTGTAAGCCGAAGATGTGTCAACATCAATGTCACTTTAAGACTAGTGTTACTTTAAGACAATCTCCATTAGATCAGCCTCGAGATCGCGCGATGTGTATCTAAAGGAATAAATATAAATAAAAAAACTCAAACTTATCTCACTATTTCATTAATCTGTTAAGGGAGGAGTGACAAGTGAGGGTTTTATTTGTGATTGAAGATCAGAATATTGAAAGAAGTGATCATCTCAGCTAGGTTTGAGATTGGTAGAGTGAGTTGAATTGATTTGGGCGATTAAGTTGGTGAGTTTTCACTTTTGATTATTGAAGTTATAGTTGAATTATTGATCAAATCTTGCTAATTATAGTTACTGATGTTGTTAAATGATTTTGGATGGTGTAAGACCTCGTTTAAGACCCTCCCAAATGATTTAGGAGTTTTTAAAGTGAATCAGGATCGAACAATGGTTGTTGCCCTATTTTATGTCTTGGTCACTCAACGGTGGAACGCGCTCCCTGTTGCAGGGAAAAACGTTCCTTCCATGAAGATTGATGAACCCTGGAAGTGGAGCACGCTCTACATTCATAAAACAACAAGAATGCTGAAATAACTTAGGTTTTCTTCGTGGGTTTAGGGACGGTCTAGGGGTCCTAAACTTTTAGTATTAAATATATATTAATCTTAAAAGGTTTATGTTAGGTTCTTGAACACCAGAAGAGGTTCAAGTACCCGAGAGCTAATGAATTAGGAATAAAACATAGGACAATAAGGCAAGCTAACTTGGACTCAATTACATTATCAATTTTCTTATGTAAAGTAGTATATTTAGTTCATATAGTTTATGGACTGGGAAATTAGAGCAATATACTATGACAAGCATAAACCTTAATTTACAACTTGAAATGAGTCTGATTGAGTTAATCGGATATGAAGTGGTTATGAGGTTGCTAATGATTAGCCTTATCCTACTACCTTCGTAGTCTATGGTTTAATCTCAACGCTCATTATCCAGAAGAGTGCAAAGCCTCATCTAGTCCTGAATACACCGATGAAATCACTCATCGGTTAATGTGTGAATTTCATTAGACATATTCTTGAGTAACTGAGAGATGACTCTTATAATTGAGATGAAAAGCAATGTCACGAGTATAGGTTCTATTGAATTGTTGATTTGCATTTGTTATCAATTGTTACACATTTTTGAGCCACTAAATAGATATTTATTGAAATCATATTGTTATTCATTATTCTTATTTGTTAAATAGACTTTTATATATGATTGTGAGTTACTTATGATAAGTCAATAATTAGACATTTTTTATAGTATATTTTAGGATAATTTTAGATGTAAAAGGCTATCTTACACTGGGTTTTCTCTTGATTTTGTGATTTCAGATTATATTAAGGTTATGTGAAGAAATTGAAGAAAAATGGAAGAAAAGTAAAGAATTCAGTCAATTGAAGGAATCACAATGATTCAAGGTTTACACTTGGATTCCCTACATAAATCGGTAGTAGAGGAGTCCAGTGATTTGTCAACGAATCAGGAAATGAACTAGGATTTACTACCCAAATCGAAGAACCATAGAGACTTATTTTTAACAATTTTTCCAACAATTTAGCTAAGATAGAGGATTCGGTTAGAATTTGTTGCTGTCGGCCATGAGAATATTGGATTAAAACAAAAAATCTCAGTTTGATTGGGATATATACTACTTAGAATACTATGTACATGACCTTAAGGCTTCAAAATTAAGTGCCTTGAGATTCTTGATAACCTTGATTACACTTGAAAGCCATTATTAATTAGTTTTATTGAGCTTAATTTAGTTTTATTGTTCTTGCTTTGAAGACTTGCTAATGATTCAAGTATTTAATACAAGGTATTTTATTTATTTTATTGCAATACTTATTTTAAATATATGTGAGTAGTTTATTAAGGGAGCCGCTAAACAGACCCTGGTTTTTGGTAAAAAGACTCCGCCCTAGTGAAATTGCCTAACTACCTTCTATATAAATGGGTTTTTACTCACCCATACCCCACTCACTTCACTCACCCATACCTCTCACCCCTCTCAAATCGCGTTCTCACCACCAACCCAAATTATATGAAATCCGAGCAAAACTACATCGATTCGACTTCATGGGTCCATTCCTCATCTCTTTTAGTGTCAATTTTGAGTCGGTATTGTTTGTGGTTTTTTTTTTAGTTTAGGGCTTTGATTTGGAGATTGAATCTTAAATTTTGGGTGCAACATTTTGATGGAATCTAAAATATCAAGCAATTTTGAGCAAAACCCACTATTTTTAGTCATTTTAATGTATTTTTTAGGAGCGGACAGTACTAAATAGGTGTTAGACACACGGGGCCGAAATCTCTAAAGAAGTTTGGGATACACAAGGCCAACAACTCTAGAGAGGTCTCGGTTGGATCCCTTTGTTACCCACTACGATCGAGTTCCCTTCATAGTCTCGATCAAAGTCGGCCGAGACCTTTAAATAGGTCTCGGTCGGAGTCGGTCGTTACCACATTAAAAGTCTCTGTCAGAGTCTGTTAATACCTCTTTAGAGGTCTCGACCATGTTCATCTGAAACCGCGTCGACACTTTTTCACTTCTAGAACACCACATGACCACATCCGACCTTGTTCAACAAAAAAAACTTCTATCATATTTTGTAACTTAGTACAAATGCTCTCCAATGACTAAAATTGAGAAATGGAGAGGATTTAGGGATGTTATGGTGAAGTAAAAATTCAAAAATGGGGTCCTCTAAGCAAAGAATTAGAGTACGTTTAGCCACTCCCCTTATTAATCCAATCAAAGCCCAAACATGAACTTAAACCGTTTTACAATATAGTTATAATGAAGAAGGATTCATACTTAATACTTTAAACTTAATCGTATACATTAATTCACGGTTTCAATAGACTTATTTTGTGTATTACAATCAAAGAAATTTTGTATTGCATGCATAGTCCAGAATGTGTATTGTGATATTTAGGTTCTAAATCTAATATAAAATATTAACTAGGATTAATTTAAAAGGTCATTTACTATTTAGATGTCTTAGGTGAATTGTGTTTTATGTTTGATATTGATAAAGCTAATTCCAATAATATTAGCTTAGTAATAAGAAGTTTTCATATAGTGTAATGTTGCTTTGTTTCTATTAGTTATCTTTAAGCTTTCAAAGAACTAATGGTGATAAGATTAGAAGATGAATTTCCCATCAATATAAAAAAAATTGATGGTTTGATAAAGACTATCAATCTTATGATTTAGGTTAAATGATTTAAGAATGATGATAGTATGATTATGACTATACTTTAATTAATATGTTCCAATTCAAAATGGTTTATGTTTCATTGATCTAGATATTTGTTTAGATGATTGTTTTATATTGATTTAATTTGAATTGCATTTAGAATATTTAGTATTAATGAGTTTAAATTGTGTTAGTTTAAATTACTTTAATTAGTTTAATTGATAGCCATAATTTGAGCAGATAATTTTAATTCTCATTTTAATTAAATTTTTTAAATTGAGGTAAAATAATAGAAACCCTTGGAAAACCCATTTTTCTTAGGAAGTTTGCAAAATCCCCGCAGTGATGATCTCACTTACCACTACTAGAAATAATAGGTATACACGAGAAACTTATTATACACTCTCGGCACGCGTCAACTTACTGAGCATGTGGAAGCGCTCAACCCTGTAAGCATTTCAAGTTTACAGTTCAACACTTCGACAAAGGGTAAAGAGAACGCATATGAGTTTTACAATATTCACTTCGATGTAATGAACCTTTTGTATATGGACATATATTGTTAAATTACATTTTTGTAATATAACAAGGATTCAAAGGTTTTGTATAGTCGATGTTTGATTTGATAACTCTATATCATATATATTATCGAAAAAGTTTTAAATTTTTCATTGCGTTTAATTTGATTTTTATTTCAATATCAATATACTAGTTGAGTTTATCAGGTTCTGAAGGAGTGGCTGCTAGCTCGAGTTAAGTCAAGCTGATTTACGGGGCTTAATTAGGGTTTCAGGTCGAGTATCGCCCTAATCGAGATAGGGGATACTACACTGAGGGTCTTATGAGAACCGCATTGCGAGTCTAGGCAATTCAAGAAAAAGTCACATCATCGACAAGTCATATATTAAGTCCAATTTTTTTATTAATTTATTTCGAGGTCCACTAATATAGGTCCCGTGGATCCCCGTTGTCAGGTGTGAAGGTCAAGGGGTGAAACTACCTAACTCTTCCCCAGGGGGCGAGAGTGCGCCCCATCGAATGGTCAAGGTTAGAAGTGCTCCTTTTGTTTTATTTATCTTATTTTATTTATAGGTTAGAGGCATATTTGCCCATGTCTGGTTGCCAATTAACCATTATTATAGTCCAAGGGATGATTTTCCAATGTTAACCTGGTCCAGGGATCGGTCAATCGTTGGTCGAGTGCCTATAGCTGGTTTGGCCACAGATGCCTTAGGCATGGATGGATGTCCCTGTTCAGCGTTTGAGCTACCCTACTCTCTTCGGGTGTCACTGGAGAGCCCCTCCCCCCGTCTTGCCCCCATGGGCAGCAGCAAGGCGTAAGTTGGCCCCTTTGGCCACCCCTCCCCTCCTTCAAGGCTTATTGCAATCGCCCCTCATTCTCAGCGTCGACAACGGCGAGGCTTCTATTGCCCTCGCCAGCAACGCTGAATGGCGCCACTCCCGAGGTCTCCTTCTTTTTCCAACTTCGCCAACAACTAAGAGAAAAGGGTTTTCACCATTATTGAAGCACATTAAACTTAAAAGTTCATGTTAGATAAATAGAGAGGATGTAGGGAGGAGGGTTACCTTCCAAGTAGTTCCCTTTGACTCCTAGTACACTAAGACCACCATGATTCTCATACTCAAGCTCTCATCTCCCTTTCTCTCCAAAGTGTTGTGTGTTGAATAAATTAGGGCTAAGGTTCCATAAAAGGGTTTTATACTTGGTGCATAAGTTAAGGGCTTTTGTAACTTTACTAAAATGCCCTTAATCTTAGTTTAGGTTCATTTTATTTTTGATTAAGTCGATAGCTCTACTTTTGGCTTTAGATTGGTAATTTGATTTAAAAATAACATAATACATAAAATCTTACAACCATACACAACTAACATAGCAAACTACCAAATTGCCTTTAGGTTGAGTATTTTGGGTTTTTAGGTCAATACGATAAACTCATATACTAAAAACAATCCAATTTAATCCAACTATGAGTTTAACTTTCACATAAAACATATCTAATAAATAAGAAGTCCTAATCTAACATAAACTCTTATTTGCATCATTCTCTCCCACTTAAGAAAATCTCGTCCTTGCATTTGATGCATGAATCATTCACTCGTACATGACCTCTATGGTCTTTATTTTCAGTATTCTCAATCAGTTCAAAAAAGCTCATCCTTGAGTTTTAGTCTTCAACTTTGTCATGTGGGATTCATAACAAAATCTTCAAAGAAAGTCAACTCTTTACTACAATATGAACAAACTTACCACTAATTGATGGAATGTTTCCTTAAGGAACGATACCAAGAACTTCAATTGACAAATCAATGTTATCAATGATCACAACACCGTGAGAATGTTGAAGAATGTCCATAACTAACTCATCATCCATGTCATCAGTTAATGAATAAAAGTGTTTGGTCATTGCAAACTTCATTTTTTTTCTCCACTACTTTTTTGACTGGGTAGTTGTCGACGACACCATCAACGACCACAGTCTCATGCACTCTAGGACTTGTAGATTGCAAAATAACTTTAATAACAAATTCTTCATCTCGAAAAGGCCATATTGTCATCAATGAAGTCTTCATCATTAACGTCAATCTTTGGCAGCTCTTCAAATTCAATGATAAGATCAACATCGTCTTTTACGGGTTCAAAGTCATCTTCTGATGCAAACTTTCTCTGCATATTAAAATTCAAGTTCTTCTAATTTTTGTTGAATGTGTTGGCACTGATGTTGTAAGTGTTGCAACTCAAAAGCACACATGTCAAGCTTTCATGTAAAGTGTAATGAATCTTCCCACAAGTTTGAGAGAATATGTTGTGTTTTCTCCTCAATGTCATCCCAAAATTATGAATGAACTTGGTTCTGATACCAATCTGATGCAGCAAGAAATTTCTCAAATTGCAAAATCAACTTGGTGAAACTATTAAAACACTTTGATCAGATCGAGGTGGTGAATATTTGAGCCAAGAGTTTGATGATCATCTTAGAAACTATGGGATTGTCTCACAGTTAACTCCCCTAGGAAATCCACAATGGAATGGTGTTTCAGAGAGGAGAAATCAGACTTTATTGGATATGGTTCGATTTATGAAGACTTATGCAGATTTCCCTATTTCCTTTTGGGGTTATGCTTTAGAAACTGTTGCGTTTACACTAAATCGTGTTCTTTTTAAAGCGGTTGATAAAACATCATATAAGATGTGATTTGGGAAAAGACCAAGTTTGTATTTCCTTAAGATTTGAGGCTTTAAGGTTTTCATACAATGATAGATCTCAGAAAAATTATTAGCCAAATATATCAAGTGTGTATTCGTTGGTTATCCTAAAGAAACTAGATGATACTAGTTTTATAATCCCACTGAGAACAAAATGTTTGTTGCTCAGAATGGTGTCTTTATGGAAAAACAGTTTATTTCACTCAACCGCCAGTGGGAGATCAACTAAGTCTTGAACTAATTGATCCTCCATAGGTATCAAAAGGCCCTCATAGGTCAGCTAGGTTAATACATCAGCCTGAGAGATTTGTATTTCTTATTACTGATAGTAGTAAGGTGTTGCTTATGGATCAAAATGAACCTACTACTTATTAGGAGGTTGTTTCTAGCCCTGAGGCAGATAAATGGCTTAGTGTCATGAATTCTAAGATGCAATCCATGTATGATAACCAATTTTGGAACCTAGTTAATTTACCTGAAGGTGGTAAAACCATTGGATGTAAATGGGTTTTCAAGAAGAAAACTTACATGGATGGCAATGTGCATACTTATAAAGCATGGCTAGTAGCAATAGGTTTCAGACAGACTCAAGGTGTTGATTATGATGAAACTTTTTCTCTTGTAGCCATGCTTAAATCCATTACAATTCTAATTGCCATAGCCGCATATTATGACTATGAGATATAGCAAATGGATGTCAAAATAGCTTTTCTAAATGGAAAGTTACTTGAAGGCGTGTATATGATATAACCTGAAGGGTTTGTTCATCCTGAGACTTCTAAGAAGGTGTGTAAGCTTCAAAGATCTATTTATGGATTAAAACAAGCTTCTCGGAGTTGAAATCTTTGTTTTGATGAAGCAACTAAGTAATTTGGTTTCATTAAAAATCAAGATGAGCCTTGTGTATACAAGAGGTCAGTGGGAGCGTGGTTGTTTTCCTAGTGTTGTTTGTTGATGATATATTACTCATTGGAAATGACATCCCAATCTTGCAGAGTGTCAAGTCTTGGTTAGGGAAGTGTTTCACAGTGAAGGACTTAGGAGATGCAGCCTATATCCTTAGGATTAAGATTTATAGGGATAAATCTAAAAGGTTGATCGGTCTAAGTTAGAGTGTTTATATTGATAAGGTACTAAATAGGTTCAATATGCAAGACTCTAAAAGTGGGTTATTACTAATGTCTCATAGTATAAATCTCATCAAGACTCAATGTACAAAGACTAATGATGAGCGAGAGCCCATGAATATGATTCCATATGCATTAACTATTGGATCTATCATGTATGTCATGTTATGCACTCGACCTGATGTATCATATGCTTTGAGCGCAACAAGTAGATATCAGTCTGATCCTGGTGAGAGTCATTGGATAGTAGTAAAGAAGATTCTTAATTACTTGAGAAGGACTAAAGAAGTGTTCTTGGTCTATGGAAGTTTGGAAGACGAGCTTGTTGTAAGTGGTTACACAGATACAAGTTTTCAAAACTATATAGATGACTTTAGATCGCAGTATGGATATGTGTTTACTTTGAACGGAGGCGCAATGAGCTGGAAAAGTTTGAAGCAAGAAACTGTCGCAGATTCTACAACAGAAGCTGAATATATTGCAGCGTCCAATGCAGGTAAGGAGGCAGTTTGGATCAAAAATTTAATCTCAGAACTTAGTGTGGTTCTAAGTATAGCTAACCCTATTTGCTTGTATTGTAACAACAACGGGGCGATAACACATGCCAAACAACTAAGATCACCTATCCAAACATATACGTAGACGTTTTCATCTCATTCGATAAATCATTGAGAGGGGAGACGTGAAGATTTGCAAAGTTCCTACAGAAGACAATGTTGCAGATCATTTGACGAAGGCTCTTCCACAAGCGAAACATGATGCTCATGTTAAGTCATTAGGTATCGGATACATGAATAATTGGCCCTAGTGCAAGTGGGAGATGTTAGGGCATGTGCCCTAGTTCAATCTACAAACATTATTTATTTTATAATTTTAATTAATAAAATAGAGGTTTTATTATAAGTGATTGCATGTTTACTTTATAGTAAGATCCATAGGTATTTGTTGAAATATCTTAAATGTCCTTATCCAGTCATTATGCTGCGAACTATAATGAATTAAGACTAGTGTGAATCTTGAATAATGGCCATGTGATGATCATGCATATAGGGATACGAATCAAGATCATGAGTAATTGTTAATGAATAAGGTACTGGACCGACCCGCTATGAGAACACCACATGAATTAAGTCATAGTTGTCACTCATGATAGGTATATCATTTAGTCCTTCGACTTGAGATTATCATAGACTTCAATATTATGAGCATGATAATTTGACACAATCAAATGTTGTCTTTAACCAGACAATTATAAAGATTATGATTGGTTACCATGTGAATAATATGTGAAGGTGTGTAATCAAGATAAAATTTATCACTCTTGTATAGAGAGATATTAGTAGATCCCTCGATAAAATAGATTGATAATGGCCATGTCCATATGAATTGATATGATCATCGTCATTTGGATATTTTTCAGTTTACCTAAAGATCGAGACTAGTACGATTAAACATTAAAACCGACTTTCCATGCCTTATGTTTAATCAAATGATATCACACGACAAAAGAATATGATATACGTCATTAATTAGGTTGTATTGATGTTTTTATTCATGCTGTTTGGGTAGTCATAATGTCTTGCTAGAGACCGCTTATGACTTGTGTGCTAAAATAGTTTTTAGTTCATTGTCAACGTCGCATGAACCTATTGGGTCGCACACAAAGAATGGCTTTGCACAATCTCAATTGGTCTAGAGTAATGAATTTTATATGATAAAATTCATGACATAAAAGCCCTTATGATTTGTTATATGATAACTTATTAATATGGGCGTATGTGTAATTTGCTTAAATTGCCTTAAATATAATAGTTGTATTACAAATATGATTTTAAGTGAGGGTTTATCTACACATATAAATAAAGGTGAAACCCTAAAAACGAAATAAGATTTTCATTTTACAATTTTTGAGTTTTCTGGATTTAGGGAGAGAAAGAAAATTCGTTTTCAATCTTTCTTGGGGCTAGCACTCCAAATTGTGGTCATCGTTCGTGTGTGGGTTTCTAATAGAGGAAGCGTACTTAAACGTCTTTAAACACTCTAAGAACCATAAATCAAATGTCATAGTGTGATCCCTAATTTTAATTTTGCACCCCCTCACATACCATATTAGGATAAATCAATTCGGTAGAAACTGTGCTCAAAATCAAATAAGTGTGTGATTTAACCGGTTTCAACCCCAAAGCATAAACTACAGTCCCCGATATGAGCGAAATAGTATAACCAAAATCAAACAATGTATGCATATCTTGACCATTAATGGAAACCGTACCTGCGACTTACTGACACGGGGCCTCCCCATCCTACCCAACAACTGCATGAACTCCTCAAGTAACTGGAGTCGTGCTCCCCTCATATGGTGGTGGGTCAGGGCATTTGTTCTGGTAGTGCCCTAGAGTCTCACGCTGGTAATAAATCACGTATGGCCTCTGGTAAGTTGGAGGCAGCAAATAACACTCGCTGATGCACTCGACTTTAGCCTGGTTAGTCTTTCACCCTTACTTCCACTCTATTGAGACTACTGATGTGGATGCAGTGCTTAAATGCCATACTTTATGTAGTTGTATGTGCAGGAACATGTGTACGTGTAGCAATCTCTATCGAAGTGTGTGGTGCCCTTGAAGCTGTACCAGAGCATGCATATCCACAAGAAAACCCTCCAAAATTTGGTTTCTTGAAACTGGCACCCTAACTATTCTGGTAACCCTCAAAGCTACACCTTCCATAACCATACTGATCAGATCCTAACTGAAACTAACCTACGAAGTAATGCCTCACACTCAAGTGCTCGATGGTATGCCTGGTAATATTTCTCAAATCTAGATGCAGCTACCATAACACTAATATCCTACCTCAGTCCATCAATAAATCTCCCCTTACGAACCTTCTCTGTCGGCACATACTCATATGCAAACTCTATCAACTCGTTGTAATTTGATGAATACTCAACCAATGGCATATGGCTTTGTACTAAGGCAATGAGCTTTTGAATCTTAGCATCCTTCACTGGCTTCTGAACCATTCTTCGTAAAACAATTGCTTGAGCTATGGCCAATTCACATTAGTTTCATGTGTCCTCTCGATATTCATCCACCACTTATGTGCCTTTTGCACTAACAAAAATGCCACCAGTGGTATTATGGTCCACCTATCAATATTCAAGTTTTTAATCCTCTTATCCATGCTTAGTATCCACGCCTCAACCTCAATGGGGTCCTACTCTTTGTAAAAGTGCACTACTTCATATTTCATGAATATTTTCTATATCTTGCCCCTATGACGAGCCTATGTATATCCGCCCACTACACGTACGGTCGCTGCAACTGCAGCCGTCGTAGAATCGATCACTCCTCCATAGGACGATCCTCATGTTAGGTACTAAAGGAGGGTTAGGTCTCTACCTTATAGGTGCTCACTCTGCTACCCATGTGTTTCCCTATTGTATTAGCTCTAGTATGCGGGTTATGATCTTTTCTTGCAATTGCGCCAGGTCTACCAACCTCTGGTCTTAAGAGAAAGTCATGTCATGAATGGCCTTCTAGTATGTTTCGGTCGTAGTAGTCATGTGCTGCTCCATTTGAGCGCCAGGTCTACCAACCTCATCCCTCTCCTGAATTTCCTTCAAATTGTTGGACTTTTCACCCTGATTGATCATAATGCAACTACAGAGTAAATAAGAGGGAGTTAATCCTACAAATCAAGAGAAAAAGTAAAATATCTAAATGAGATAGATATCATAACACAAAGCAAATATCATTATTCAAGTGTTTTATTCAAGTTTTTAATCTACTTCCATCCTAGGATTGGTCATTTGTGTATCTTAAATCGACTTTCAACTAATGTCCCATACCATTAATTTGCCTTACTTAAACTTCACCTTTAACTTAAAGGCTCTACAACATAGGTTTCACTACCTAATCATTTAGGTTCTAATACATATGCTTTTATACCAATTGAAACAACCTTTCCCCAACTTAGGGTCGCTTAGCCCAGATCGCCACTTAGGCCTAATACCTAAATCAAGCCCAAATAACAGTCAAGCATGCCTAAACAACCTTCGGAATAACATATAGATAATATGGAAGTAAAATATGGAATTTTAAATTTAAATAACTATCATATTTTACCATAAACCCAAAATACAAGGTATCTCAATTCACCTAAGCAAATCAAAATAATATAATGTCTCTAAAACCTTCAAAAACTTATGAATATATCAAACTAACTAAAGAAAAGTTTAGCTACCCAAAAGACTTGCCTAGGTTACAACCCTTATTAATAGTTCTCAAAAACAAGTAGTAAACAATATCACGCAAGGCTCACACTGCAAAGAGACTTCACGCTATGACCTTCCCCATGTCCCGATCTACCATACTTGAAGATGGGCCTATAGTGTAAGAGGGTGAGCTAAAAAAACCAATAGAGCTCAATAAGATAGAAGACTCACTCAAACGTTAAACATGCAAGTATTACCTATAAAAAAAGATTCTACACAAGAAGTACTAAATCAAATTGTAAAGCATTAAGTGAAAAGTAATAAAGACATGTTTCCTGTTAGTAAAGAGGGTGTAAACAAGCTCCAAGTCCAATAAAACATAAAGGTAAGATTCAAAATTCAATAAATAAGAAAGTGAGCATTTTTTGAAACCACATCATGAAAGAGAATTCACAATTCGTAAATAAATTCCATTTATTCATGCAACAAGGTCAAGCAAGATATTTACAATAACAAATTGTAATAAATATAAGTCATTATTCCATTCAATGCATTTTGGCTAATGGTATGAATCTGGTGACTGAAACACTCACCCTTGAGGTTATATGAATCATTAGTGGTTATAATGTTTGCTGTGACCTCCATCTAGTTCCATCAAACCAATAGTAAGTATTTCTAAGCATCATCGATTCTGACCACTTGTGAACTTAATATTTCGTAGTACAAACCACTCTATTTTTTGTGGGATTACAGCCCTACTACTCTAATTCATGGCGCGGACACTCTTTTGGTGGGCACACTGCCCCACCAGCACTGCTCGTGGCGCGGACCATTTTTTTTTTTAGTATACTAGCACGGCATCATTTTTGATTGAATAACAAAAGTGTTCACATCACATACATTCAATAGATGAGTATATTCATACAATTGACTAAATGCAACCCAATCCCAAGTCTTTCGATATGAACGTGAAATTTTTATTTATCTAAAATTCAAGCCATATTTAATACATGTGAAGCATCACGTTTACCTTGACTCGCTGAGACGCCTATAACAATTCCTAGTACATATGGGGCATGATGTAAACCTTCATGTGACACTATACAATCCATAACACATCACGTCAATAAATGCTTTGATTTAAAGTTAAGTAATCTTCCATTTATTGGTCTTAGGGTCCATTAGTGTGGGTTCTGCGTGTTTGGTATCGTCTGGTGCCCTCGTCTGAGTGCCAATGCACATCATAGATATGGTCAAGGTCTCTTTTGACCTTTAATTTCATTTGGTCCTTGTTTAGTTGACCACGGACCTATTTGGTCCCTGTTTTGTTGACCACTGGCTAAGATACCCCTTAGTCAACGCAGTGAAAACCCTCATACGGGTTGAACAAACCAGGATATTTAGTTTAGGGTTATTCAACCCAAATTTGACCATACCAAGAGCCATAAGCTCCTGGTTCGTCAACCAAAGGGGTGGGGGAGCAACTACTCCCCTCTAACTCTGGGTCGAGGACTTCCCAACGTGACGGCATTGGGACGTCCACCATGTTTAGTTGTGTCGCGGCCATTCGTGGCTCTAGCAGCCATCACGGGTGGGGTGGTTTGGGTACCAACCCTTCCTTTTTTTCCTATGGTGGTGGGGCTCCCTAGTGGGACCCCACCCATTGTCACTGGCAGCGGTGATTGTGATGTCGTGCCACCCTTACACTATTAGGTATTCTTCCCCATTCAACTCCTTTTTTATTTTCCATAAAAAAAGCTAAAGCAAAATTTAAAGAAAGATGAGATATGGAGATTACCTTTTTGTGGATCTAGGAGCATTCCATCACTTTCATCTCCTTCATCTAGTTCTCCCCTTTTTGATTTAAGGTTTGTAAATCATTTACTGGCGGTTAGGGTTTTTAATTTTATTTTATATTAGAGTTGAGTCAATTTAGGGTTCACATAATTATTAATTTGTCCCTAATGCGGGTTTTTAGATTTTTGGGTCATCACAGAATGGATGACAAAACAACTTAGGCTCACACTTTTCCGAATCGACTATATTTAATTTTATTGGAAAAATTAGAACGTTATGATAATTTATTGAAAACTTTGAAAGATATTAAATCTGAATTTGTAAGTGGTGAGAATAATTCTAATGATTTGTTACCAATGATACATCCTACATTTTCAGTTCAACAATGATTAGTAAAAGCTAAGAATGAATATGAATATAATGATATCTTAGAAGTATTCAGAATAGTGAAAATCAATAAACCATTAGTTGAGTCAATTATGTGATTATCTAAGTATAATGAATTTTTGAAAGAATTTACTAAATCAAATGATAAATCTCTAGAAGATCCCAATGATAATTTAGGTGAAAATGTGTATGCATCAATATAAAAGAAACTACCAAAGAAATGTATGGAATTCCTTGCATAATAGGCACTATTTTTATTGATCTTGTTATGTGTGATTTAGGTACTTCAATTAATGTTCTGTCATTTTTATTATATGAATCATTACAAATGGGCCAATTGAAAGAAACATCTATCAATCTTACTTTAGCTGATAGAATAATTATTAAACCCTATGGATTATTAGAAGATGTATCAGTTAAAGTAGATGACTTAGTATTTCCTGCAAATTTTTATATTAAAAATGGGTCATATTAAATCCCTCAATTCCCTATCTTTATTGTTAGGAAGAAGTTTCTTAAGACTGCTTGAAACTAAATTGGATATCTTGGAGGAACTATTTCCATGGAGTTTGAAGGAAATATTGTCACTTTCTTATTTAATGATTTGAATTGATGACAACAATGAATTAGATGATTCTAACTCTATATTTAAGTCAACTTTTTAGAACATGATACTTCTAATGCAACAAATTCTAAAGTTCATGAAGTTAATGTAGTGAATATGTAAGCCATTGAAATAGAAGATTCACCATAGAAAGTAGAAGAAAGTAAAGACAATTAGAAGATTAATCACCAATGGAGAAATAAGTACATAGGAAATGAGAAGCATAATAGTACAATGCCAGAAAAGCCTAAACTTAAGGATAAAGATAAGAAAATGAAGTCCAAAGTTCAAATTTATAAGTCAATACCTATGAAGCTTAATGATCCAGGTGATATATCTTTAAACAATAAGGTGAAATGGGCATGGTATTACCAAGCTCAATGCGATACAGAGGCGAAACGAATCTTATATCATTTAACTTCTTTCTCCATAATTAGCAGGAGATTGATGAATTGACATCTTCTATTGACATGGTTACAAATGTTCCAATGAAGGTGGGACAATTCACCATTCTCATTTATTTCTTAATTATGTCACATTATAGTAATTGAGACATTCAGTTGTTGTTCGGACCTTCATGGCTACTACTCAAGCTATATTAGATGTTTGAATAGAAACATTACTTTAAAAGTGAATGGAGAATCAATCACTTTATGGAATGGACATAAAATGAATAACTTGATATACATTATTAATGCACTAACCATAAAAGATGAACGAAAATCCGGACCCAAGAAAATGAAGAATGATCCGGGAGATGTAACAATTTCAATTATCATCAATAGCCAGAGATTCGATAATGTTTTGTATGATACAAGAGCATCATCTAATACACTACCTTTCGATATCTCATGGTGACTAAGTATTACACATAATGGATATGATAAAGATCCTAACATTATATTACACCTTGTTGATGGCTTTATAGCAAATACGATGGGTATATTCAGAGATATGGAGATACAGGTAGGGAAGTTAACTTTTCTAGTAGATTTTGTTATTACAGATCACGTAATAGATGATGAAGTATTAATAATACCTAGGATACCTTCACTACAAAAAAAAATAGTAAATTAGAGACGGAACTAGCAACGGAATCTAATTCCATTGGTAACTAGAAATGATCAAAGACGGAATTGAGACGGAAGCAGTCAGAGACGGAATAGAGACAGATTACAAACGGAAATAGAGACGGAATTGAGACGGAAATAAAATCTGTTTCTAACAAAGTGGCGCCAATTTTCCTTCCAAAATTTCAATAATTTATAACCGCCATCACATCTTGAGATTCGTGCATGAATCGATGCATCACTCCAACCATCTCTCTCCTCAAACGTTTTATCTTTTCTTTTTCTTTTCTCGCTGAACTCTCTCTCTCTCTCCTCGAACTCTCCTCTCCCTTGCCTCCCAAACCCTAAAATCATGAATTCCTCTCTTCACTGGCGCCGTTAACTCCTTTTTTCACCGGCGTTATCAACTCTCTCTTTCGCCGTCAACCGAAAGGGCTGAGATTCGTGCATCAGGTTTGGGTAAGGGATTGAAATGAGGTTTTGGTTTTGGAAGAATCGATGGGTGCTTGAAGTGCGGTTTTGGGGGTTTTATGCTCATCGTCCGACTCCGCTTCATTCCCCGAAGTCATTCTTGAGCGGGATTGGTATTATCCATCGTTCCTCGGACCACACACGGCGAGGAGCCGCATCAAGGTTAAGGAGAATTTGAAGCCGACGAGGCTGGAGTTGCCTCCTCTGTATGCTCGTGGAGCTCACTAAGCGTCGTCGGTGGAGTCAGGACATAGGTTGGTGGCGTTGAAAGCAGAGGAAGTGAAGAAGGTTAAGGAGGTTTTGTTGTTGAAATCGAGTTTTTTTTTAGGATTGAATGAGAATTCTTTTGAAGCATGGACAAGCTTTTTTGCTTGGTTTGGTTGATTTGTTTGCTTTGGAATGATGTTTTTGTGGCTGAAATGCTAGTTCTGCTTAATGGGTTTTGGTTGTTTTGACCTTTTTTGCTTGGTTTGGTTGATTTTGGGTCTTAGAATTTGAGGGATTTTGTGGGTTTTGATTCGAGTTATTCGGTTAGTGGGTTTGGCGATTTTTGTTGGAGAAATGGGGGTGTTGTTGATTATGTGTTTGATTTAATTTGGCTATTATGTGCCCTTTTATGATTTTAGTCTTCTATGGTGTTTGGCTTTTTGTGTGTTTTGTTGCTTTAATGGTGCTTGATTAATTGGTCTTAGTAGTAGTCACGAGATGAACAAATATTATGTTATTGTGAACAAAGCTAGTTGACACTTGAATCTACAATGCTAGATCCGCTTCGATTGGTCTAAGTTCGCTTTTAAGTTGAACTATTTTTGCCCTCATTGTTGTTATCTTGGACTTTGGGACTGAGGCTATGTTGTTGTTGTTGTTGTTATCTTGGACAATGTAGTTTCACATTGTTCTCCCTTTATTTCTTTATTTTTTGCCCAATCTACTATTACCCGTGAATGCACAAGTTTTGACTCGCAAATGCGCGTAGAATGTAGTTTTTGGGGCCAAATTATCTTCGAGCCCTCTGCGGTCTTGTTCACATTGAGCCGACATTGTGGTTGAGAGTTGATACTCAATAGATTGGTCTATTACTTGATAATTTAGTCTTTGCTTCTTTCGATTGCTCATTTATTTTCAAGTTCAAAATAATTATTTGTGATGAATTAATCTTGCTTTTCTCTATTATATGAATGTTAGCGAGCCATGGGAGTGGCGAGGCAATGATGATTATCTACATAGGGATCCCCAGTTTGGTGAGTCATGGCTTGTCTCTTGGTATATTACTTGAAACATGCTAACACCAGTCATTATTGGATGAATATTTTTTCTTACATTGAATTGGTTTTTTCTTGTATGTAACATACATCTCATGGGAACACAATGAACAAGAATTATCTTACATGTTTTGTGAAGCTACCCCAATTAAGGCTTGTAGGGATTTGGCTTACTGTATCTCCGATAATGGAAGTGCGTATCTTTCTCTCTTTTTCCAACGCTATCTTATCTGTAATTGTATTTTTGATGTGAAATAATGAATTTCAGAAAACTTGAACAAGGAAAAAGAAGAGTATAAGAAGTCTTCCTCACAAGTAAAAAGGAGGCGAATGCTACAGTTCGACACTCATCCTGTTGATTCTCTCTACTGTGATGAACAGATGCCACCGGCATTTGTGAAACTCGAGGTTGGTGAATTCATTGCTACCTATACATGCATTAAGTGTTTTCTGAAGTTGTTTGAGGGCTCAATTGTTGGTTCATCATCATATGTAGTTCTTGTCAAAATTATGAAGATTTGCAGGATTTTGATCTTATGTTTATTGGTGAATGTACACACATATGTCAATATGTTTATGGTGTGATGCTTGTTTGTAAATTCTAAAACATGAAGTCTTTGATAGGAATGATTTAATGAGCCAACCTTTGTACTTGCCCTTACTTAATGAGTTGCAGAGTCTTATCTATTATCCAATATCTTTTGATTATGTTGGTTGTCTTATCTATTGGTTATGTTTTAGTATGATTCAGTTTGATGTTTCATAACTAGTTAAATACCCATATTTTGTTGTTTAGGTGGTCGTGTAGATCGGGTTTTGGCCAAGGGTTGCCTATGGTAGAAAACTAGAATGGAATTGTTTAACTAAGTGATGTCAGTGATCATTTGTAAGCTTCACATGTCAACAGCCACTCGAGTTGCTATCTAGTAACTTAATTATTTTGGATTGTTTGTATTGTAATGCCTCTCTAAAGGTCGCGTGGGCATTCCTTAAACCTTTATTTCTTTTTTCTTGTGCATTTATGATTTTTTTTGTAAGTAATTACTTATATCTTTGATATTTCTATGCAGGAAGACGTACATCAAAAGTAGAGTTATTGAAATCACGAAAATGAACAGTAAAGACCCCTACTTAAGAAAACAAATTTAATGCTACTATTATATTGTTACCATTATTATTGATCCATGCAGGCTAAGCTCCAAAGGAGACGTTAGGAGCTGACCCAGACTACACCAGACCAGCCGATTGATGATGAGGAGGTGTACTACAAGGTGGTGAGTGAGTGTCCCAAAGGACGTTTCTATAGTCTCAGGTCGTTAGGGAGAAAGAAGAGAAGATACGTAGATCCTGATGCTAGCACATCCCAGGTGCTAGCACAACGAGGGATGGGAAACTTTATGATACTTAGGTATTTTTATGGTTGTTGTAGAACAATGAGAATTGTAGTTTTTTTGTGGATACTTAGGTATCTTAAACATTTATTATACTTGACTACGTTTCGTGAATATATAAATTATTTTTAATATCGAATTGTATGTTTTTTTCTCATTTGAATCTTTGTTGTTGATATGTATTGTTGATTTGTGTATGTATGTGAAATTTTGTTTTTTTTGGGGATGTTAGCACCCCCAAGGAGTTGTTGGAGGGGGTGCAGGCGATGGAGCAGGTCCTGTTGTTATTTTTAGTTTTAAAGTTTCGAAGAACTAATTTGATTCTTGTAAATATTTAAAAAAAAAATCGGCATAGAAACGAAATAAAGATGGATTAGCAACGGAATTTATAAATTCTGTTGCTAATCCATCTCTAATTTGTGAAGAAATAGAATGAAAAAACTAGGTAAACAGAGTTTAGAAACGAAATAGAGACGGATTAGCAAAGGAATTCATAAAGTATGTTACTAATCCGTCTCTAATTAGCAACGGATTAGCAACGGAATTTATGAATTCCATTGCTAATCCGTCTCTAATTGCAACGGAATGCAAGCAAAACCATTCACTTTGGAAGAATGTACATTTCTGTTCCGTCTCTGTTCCGTTTCTAAATTTCGTCTCTAATCAGCAACGGAAACATATTTCTATTGCTGACTAAATCAGCGACTACGATTTTAGAGATGGAATAGATTTCGTCTCTGTTCTGTTGCAGAATTGAATTAGAGACGAAATTTATGTTAATCAGCAACAAAAATTTCCGTTTCTGATCGGCTGTTTTTTTGTAGTGCTTTCTTAGCTCTCTCCAATGCAATATTTGATATAGCTAAAAAAAAGAATGGCTATACTGCGAGTAGATGATGAAGAAGTTATTTTCACTGATGGTGAAAAATCTTTACTAAAAAGAGATCCAATAATAATTACTAACCTGAAGATGGAACTCCTTGAGGAAAACTCAGAGTAAAACTTAATTGGTACAGTTATGCCAATGATAATAAATGAAGGCACTCAATGGAGGCAGTCCATACTCTATCTTTACATTATTTGTGTTTTAGTATTAGGATTTAGGAATTTAGTTAGTATTTCTATTTCTGTTTGCTCTCCCTTTTAACTCTCTTATGTAAGTAGTTTCTAACTTTTAAAGCTATGAAGTAGCTTCAAATAGAGAGGAGGACAATGACCACACACATATAGTTAATTTATTCGATTTAGTATTGTTTATTTAATTTAGCTATCTCTTTGCCTTAATGAGAAATTCAAATTCCTTATATTGTGATAATGAATTTATGCAACAATCTACCTCATTTTTAGTCAAATTAAAAAAAAAAAGTTGTTAGATCCAAAAAATCCCAATAAATTGGCAAACGATGTGTTAGTGTCCCTATTTTGACCTAAGATCGTCGGTTAAATTGGAGACAATAAACAGATAATTTTCTGAACTTTAAGTGTGGCAAAAAGCCGACAATTTTGTCATATAACTAAAATCATCGATCAACGTAACCTCATTTTTACCAATTACTAGTGATTTACCAGCGATGCGGGAAATATCCAAATCGTTGGCCCACATTTTGTGTTCTTAAACTCATAACCTCAAAAACGCAAACATCCAACTCGTGAATTTTCACAAATTGTTGCACCTATTCATGAGAAAAACCTTTTAAAGGCTAGATTTAACTTTTCTAAGCTCTATTTCAGTATATATATAATCGTTTCCCACCTCAATCTCATCACCTAGGCACCAAAAAGAAGGATTTTGAGTAAGTATTGAGCTCGATAGCATTCGGGGTAGATATTTGAATTTGGAGGTTGAATAAGGAGTTTTAAGGCTTTCTTAGAATTCATTACTTGCGAGATTCACTCTCAAAAAGGTAGTAACTTAATGCCCTTGCAAATTTATAATTTTGATTTCAAAAAACTAAATTTTTTGTGTGGAGAATTGTTATAGTTTTTTTAGAAATTCAAAATTTATACTATTTATTGATTGTAATTGATTTGTGAACTATCGTTAAGTTATTTTATCTATTTCAATCAAAAAAGCTGATTTATTAGGATTCTCCAACTATTTGTGAAGTTTTTTCTGGATTTTTTTCTAAATTTAATTTTGATTTAAAATTTAATATTAGGAACTGCAAATGGTCTGATGAATGTGAAAAACGAGTTTGAGGGTTTTGTTGGTAGACAACGCTAAGTCTTTATTGGTTTTTTTATGCTATGTTGGCTATATGGAGTTGGATTTTGATATTGCATTTACGAATTTGTTGAGGTTAAAATTCACTTGTAAAAATTGTTTGATTTAAAAACTAACTTGGTTTACAATAAACTCTCTTATAAATGATTTTAGTGATTTATCATTTTTAGATTTCTTCAGAATAAATCTCCAACCATTTTTTATATGAATAATAAGTTTTTAAGTATTTTTCAGGGCTTGTGAGATTTTTTTAGAGAAGTTAGAATAGTTGGAGGTGGAAGAGGAAGATGGAGAATTTCAAGAGAGTACAAGGGTAAAGGATTACCAGTGGAACAACCCAAGTGTAAGTCCAAAGTCCCACCTATTTATGTAGCACCTACGAGAGTTTTTTTATAATACTTCTAGAATTAGAAGTCAAAGGGAACCTACCCCCACCAACCCCGAGTGTTAGAAGTGAAGAGATAGATACTAGTTAGGATAACGTGGAAACAATTGCAAAGATTTAACTTTGATATGAGCAATTTAATTAATGATAAGGCTTTGAAGAGGTTTACTGATGATTTTAAGAAGAAACAAAGGAAAATTATTCTGGAAAGAGGTTTTAATGTGAAGAATAAAGTTAAGTATGGACCTAGGATATTTAGTATCGCTAGAGAAAGAAATTAGGGACTTTTGACTAGGGATTATAATTATTTGGATGTTGACAACACTGAACCTTATGGGGTGTGAAATGTTGGTAAGATGATCTTATGCCAATTCGCATGGTAATGAGAACATCATAAATGAATCCATAGTTTGATAAAGGATTGTATATTATTCAACAAAAATAATAAACGGGTATAATTGTTAGTCAGAGTTTTATAGAAGGGAGAATAACGATTACCCACAACTAGTTTATGGAAAAAAACTCATTTCCCAGCAAATGATTAGAAAATTGATTAAAAGCAATTCAATAGAAGGGTTTTTGATAGATGTTGATGGCTATCCTAAACATATAACTTATAAGAATTTTAGGAAAACCACCAAGGCATGGTGTTATAGTGCAAACTTGCCTTCAACCGAGCAATGCCCTTAAGAGGTGGTAAACTATAAGGCGGTACTCCTCTATCACTTAGTAAAGAAGTTGGGTATATCGATGTTGGAGTTGTGATTCATGACGCGATCATACACACCATGAATGCAAATAAGAATGTACATAGATATACAGATTCGGAATATGAGAGAGACCAAATGATTTAAGAAGACAAGCGGAAGAAGAAAATAGAAGAGTAGCAGAAGAGATGCAAGTTCCAGAATATGAATAGACTCAAAGACAAAGTTCAGGAAGACCGACCAGTCCTTATCCTAGATTATTCATGGAAGATACGGAGATGTCCATGATGAGTTCTCTACTTCGAAACCAAATGAGAACTTTTAGAAATTAAGATATGATTTTTCAAAACCAGCAAGAATTTGCAAGGAATTTATATGGCTCTAAACAACAATTGATTAGAATACTTAACAGACCAAGAGTGAAATATCAAGTGCCACTTATTCGATTGTGACTATCAATTGAGGGTATGGTTGATTATCTGCTTTACAACCCTACGAACGGTTACATGTCTCACCTAGATGAGCAGGATGGTGGTGACCAATGAGATGATGATACTTCTCAATGTCATTTTTATTTCTCTTATCTTCCTACTTTGATATCTATTAAAATGAATCTTGTCTGAAGATAACATTCTTCACCAATTTGGTATTATTTATGTAATCTCTGGAAACTATAAGATTCTGAGTTATGATCTGTATATTCTTGATTTCCTTGTTTATTGGTCGGTTAATTTACGACATATGTTTTACATTCGTTGTTCTTTTATAAGTTCTTAGAGTTTTATATCTTATATTTCTTTTATGCTTCTCTAGATATTTTGTTCTTTTTTTAGAACTCGGTTTTATTTTTAAACCTTGACATAAGTTTGAAGGTATTCAGGTATATCTGAAGGATAACTAAAATAAATATGAAGTGAAGTGAAGTGAAAGAAAGATAAGAGAAAGATATATGCAGATTAAAGGTAGAGTTTTTAAAGTTTTTTGAAGATATGTTGTAATATTGTTTATATTTTCATTTTCATTTCTATTTGAATGAAATTAGGAAGAGATTATAATATGGAATGTACTTAAAATAAATAAAAGTGGCATTTTTTATAATTACCCATAGCGAATGAAACTTGATTAGATGAAATAAATCAATAATTTATATATATTTCATTGACTTACCTAAATTTTGTATTCACTCGATGAGTTTGGAGGAATTGATTGTCTTGTGTTAGACATGAAAGTAGGTAGAAGATCAAAGCACGGCAAGATAAACAAGAAGAGTCTCTAAGAATGTGTGAATAGTTTCTTAGTCTCAACTTTATACACTGTAACATTAGTCACAAAACTTTACTTTGCACCAAAAAAGTCATCAAAATTTATGAAAATTTTCATCTATTGCACTTCCGCTTTTTCCCGATGAATTTTTCGATGACAAATATGACGAGGCACCAACAAGGATATTAGTTGCCTCAAAATCCTTTTTTCACATCAAGATTTTAATCTAGCAGTTTCTCCATGGAGTCAAAGTTCCAAAGCCAAAACCTTCTTTTTTTTTTTTGATCTCAGATTGAAAGCTTCATAGAGAAGCTATGAAGAAGAGAACTCAAAATGAGTTGAGAATCAGTTTCTTGATTTCCTAGAATGAATGTACATTATGCGGTTACAGTCCTTATATACAAGAGGGCTTTTAATCTTGATCACACATCTTTTGTCTAACACACATCTCTAACACTGTTGTATATGTAACTTACATTATACACTTAATTAAAATCGTTAAACTACATTTGACTGAGTGATTCAGCTCAGTGAGCTGTCCTAACATCCCCTCTCAAGCAATAGGGTAGATCAACTACACCAAGCTTGCAGTGAAGAAAACTGAAGCGATGTTGAGATAGGGGCTTTGTCATACAATCAACAATTTGATCCGTAGTTGGAACATAGCGCACTTCAAGTTCCCTTCGAAGAACTTTGTCTCGCATGAAATAAACATCAAGTTCAATATGTTTAGTGCGAGCATGGAAAAGAGGGTTAGAGGCAAGTGATCCAGAACTAAGGTTATCACACCATATAACTGGGATAGAAGTCGAAGTGAAATTAAGCTCCTGTAATAAGGATTGTAACCGAGCTAATTCTGCAGCTAAATGGGCCAAAGCACGATACTCCACTTTCGTACTAGATCGTGCAACTACATGTTGCTTTTTTTACTACCATGACGTAAGAGCAGACCAAAAATAAATATTGTAGTCTGCAATGGAATGTCTATCATCTGGAGAAGATGCCCAGTCGGCATCAGCAAAAGCTGTAAAAGCTAATTGTGAAAAGCCTTTGATGTGCAACAAACCAAACTGAGTACCCAAGAAATACCGAACAATCATCTTTAATGCCTGCCAATGATATACATTAGGTGACCGTTGAGATTGATTAGCTTATTTATGATGAAAGCTAAATCAAGCTTAGTATGAGTAATAAATTGAAGACCTCCTAATAAACTCCTATACAGTGTAACATAAGGAAAAGCAAGATTATCCCCATTATGGAGCTGTCTCAATGTGATGGTAGGAGTGGTAATAGGTTTTAGACCCTGCAACCCCATTTTCACTACCAGCTTAGATAAATAAGTTGTTTGGTTTAAGGAGAAATCAAATGAGTCAAGAGAGACTTTAGTTCCCAAGAATAAGCTCAAATCTCCTAAGTGTTTTAGAGCAAACACGTTATTCAAGCTTTGAATAAACTGATGTACTAAATGTGATGAGTTACTAGTAATCAAAATATCATCAACAAATATCAATATGTAAACCAGAGACTTTCCCTTACGAAAGACAATAGTGAGTAATATGCTTTCGAGTTGATGAATGCCAAGACACCAAAGTCAACTTGAGTATGTCAAACCTAACTCGGGGAGACCGGCGAAGACCATACATGGCCTTGTTAAGTTTACAAACATGATTAGGAAATTGTGGATCCTCAAAACCCTCTGGTTGAGGCATTTACACAACCTTGATAGATGGCCATGCAAGAATGCATTGTTAATATCCAATTGACTCACAATCCACTTAAATGATGCAGCCAGAGTAAGAACAACTATAATAGTACATGATTTGATAACAGGACTATCAGTAGTAGAAAAATCTACCCCAAGGATTTGTGTATATCCCTTAGCCACAAATATAGCTTTGTGTTTGTGAACTGTGCCATTAGTATTAAATTTGAGTTTAAACAACCACTTATTCCCTACTAGTTTCTAATCATCATGTGGACGAACTAAGGTCCAGGTATGGTTGTTTTGGAAAGCTAGAAATTCAGCCTTCATAGCCTTCACTCAAGTAACAGATTTGAGAGCTTCATTCATAGATTTAGATTCAGTGAAAAATTGAGAATTAACATTATGAATTGTTGATAACACTTTGTGTTTGAAAATGCCATTCTTTTCTCATGTAACCATTGGATGTATAGAGGTAGATAGTTGAGTAACAGGTACATTGACAGAAATAGAAGTATGTGAAATAGAAACAGAGGTAGGTGATTGATTTAAAGGATGAACAGAATGTGATGAAGAAGCAAACATAGTAGGCTATGAATCGACTGAAAGTGGATGAGATGGAATTGAAATAATACATAAAGGTGCATCAACAGAAGTATGAAAAACAGTAGAAGCGGATGCAAAAAATACCTCTGCTGAAACTCTGATTCATTGAATATTAGATTTTTACAAATATAAAGTTTTCCTTGAAGACTTAGACATTTATATCCTTTATGGATAGGACTATACCCTATGAAAAGGCCTTTATCTGATCGAAAATTAAACTTGTGTTTATTGTAATGACGAATATAAGTGTGACAGCCAAATTCCGAGGCAAACCAGGCACCGCAACCTCGTCGGACACGTAACCATGCCATGCCATGTCACTTGCACACATGTCCATGACTGCCCACGAACTAACCATTTCGTAATCCGACTTAGTCAATTTCGTTATTTAAAAGTTTATTTTGTCGAAATATACTAAGTTAAGAAGTTTTACAACTTAATTTGTTTATTTTGGATCTTTTTAGGTTATTTTTTAGAGTGAAGGTCTTAATAATATGCAATTAAATAATATAAATGAGTTTTGCATTAATTAACGACCTAAGGGTGGAAACCCGACAAAAGTATACCATGTATATCGATAAAGGCGAAAAAAATATGGTAAGTGTAAATATACATATATCACGTAGTAAGTCTCCTAAAATGATCCTAAAAAATATATATGCATACAAACACCTACAAGTGAAGCTAGTGAGGGCGCTCAAGGTCAGAGGTAGTCGCTAAGCACCCCTTCCCCCAACTCGTCGTAGGATCTGCAACTTGCCACAAAACCAATGACAAGTTCCAGTGAGTAAATCACAAAGAAATTCAGTTAGTAATCATAAGAAATCTAAGAAAATGGCTACAATTCTTGCATATGAAGTAAATGAATGGGAATGTAAAACATGAATATAAGTCGCAGAGATAATCAAGAATATAGAACGCGAGTGTGGTGTATAGTTGTCGAGCCCTCGGACGTAAATACTAAATTGAGAAGGCCCTGGAGGCGAGGAAATACACACCTCCTCTTCACACTCGAAATGAGAAACTCCGTTAGTTGGAAGGTAGACTTCCACTCAGTGCCTCAAAGAGAGGAACTCTGTTACGGAGGCGAGCTTCACGCCAACACATTCTCGAGATCATCAACTCGTAGAGAGAAATATCACACATAGTCTAATGTGTGACCAACACCATAGCAACAATCGGATCTTCATCTACGAGAGAACCGAAAATGGGTCATACCATCCCTTCGACCATACACAGACACACACAGGAATAGAGTAATTATACAAGCAAAACTGGCGAAAGTAAATGTGAAATAAATAAATTTACGAAGGAAATGCGTAAATTATAAGCTGACTTTCTCATGGGTTTACTTACCTCAAGCAATCACGAATATCCCTCCAAAATGTCTCGCTCACACCTCGAGATGTGCATCCAACACCTAGCTACGTTCTTATAAGTCCCTGGTGTTCAATTTTACCACCTTAATTATTTTAGAGTCACATTAAGTGAGTTTATAATATGGGACCAAAAATTAAAAATCTTATTCTGAAAAGTTTAGTTTCAGTACACTTTTTGGGTTATACTGAGGTGTCAAGCGCCCGAAAAAGCCTCGAAACTCTTTTTCCTAGCTTTTTCTGATTTTTCATATTTTTCAGAGATTTTTAGAGATTTTTCATAATTTCTAGTTATTTTTATCTATTTTATGTAATTTCTATAATTTATTTTTATTTAAAATTATTTCATTTATTTTAAAAAGTAAATTATTAATTAATTGGGGTTGGGCCCAGGTCGGGTCTGGTCCAACCCAACCGGGTCGAGCCCAAGTCAGCCTAGCTTAACTGGGTCAAGCTCAGATCGGCCTAGCTAACCAGGTTCAGGTCAACCCGCCCTAACTAGATCGAGTCTGGGTCGTCTAAGCCCAACGCCCCCCATTCTTTTTTTTTGGTCTTTGGAGAGACAAATTGAATTCGTCTCTCCAGAGACATCCTCATCATTATTTTTTTTTATTTTTCTTCTTTTTTTCTTTCCAACAACAACAACAACACTACGACATCAACATCAACCAACTTTCTATTTATTCCCCTAATAAATTCAACAATGACAACAAAAAAAATTAACCATGAAATCTCCAACAATCCACTACCATATGCATCTAGCAAGGTATATCAAGAATATATGGGTTGTTTTAGTGAAAAACTCACCTAAAGCCTTGCTTAATGCACTTAATCAACACCAATCACTCAACCTCTCTTCTCCACTTTCTCCCATTCTTGATAAGGCACTAGTAAATTGGTGGTGAGAGATAGATAGAGAGAGAGAGTGTGTGTGTGTGTGTGTGTGTGTGTGTGTGTGTGTGTGTGTGTGTGTGTGTGTGTGTGTGTGTGTGTGTGTGGCTTGGGTACATATATCAACCCACCCAATTTGTGTGGCTTAGAATGAGCAAACTCTCCTAACGCGCGCCGAACACGTCAATAAAGTAAAGTTTCCTAAACCAAATATTTTGTAGAATAGTGAGAACGAGTCGATCCCATAGAGATTGGTAGTCTTTCTGAGATTAAAACAACAAAAAAAAAAGAAAATCGGGGGTTTTAAAATAAATTAATTTAACTAACTAATCTGACTAAACTAAATAAAATAAAACAACTAAACTAATTTTCAAAACAATTAATTAATACCTAAGTAACACCAAAGTCTAAAGTTCCACAAATCGGAATCAAGATTCAATGACAATCATGGTCTTCACTCTTTTCCAAAAAAGTTATTAATTTATATTTTCCTAGATTAGCTATGAAAAATCAACATCCGCCAAAAATTCCTCATTCCCCTAATTTTGATAGTTAGGACATCCGCCACTAACTATTTCCCTAATTAATGTATAACCCTAGACATCCGCCAATCGGGTTTAACACACAAACCGCAATAATATGGATCTGTGGGAACAATAATATTAAATAATCGGGTCGCATCCGCTCCCAATTTAACCTAGATTCAATTGTTGCACACTCGAGAACTGAAAGGGTTTGACGGCAAACGGATGAATGTTTGTCACTTTATTGGTCCAAAAGCACAATTACACGAATACCAATGGTCCAAATAACTATAGATTGTCCACTTAAAAGCATGCACTGGTCATATACATACCAAAGATCTAAACTATATTCATTAACATTAACAACAACGAAATTGGGGAATTTAAATTAAATTAAATAATAAAATAATAGATCTCACATAATATTCCATGAATCCATCATCCCGACATGTTTCCCCTTCGACATAAGCAAAGAGTTGATTAGCCGATCATCGTCGTCGAAGAAAGTCGATACTAAAAAATAATAGTCGGTGTTCTTCTCAATAATACCTAAGTTCCTAATATATAAAACTATTAAAAATTGGTCTCGAGAGGTGAGAGAAACTAATTTTTGGGGTTGGGGAGGTGACTCGTGCGCTGAGGAGCATCGTAGGGTTTTTGGCTTGAAAATAGGTGTCCGCCACGTGTCGCAGCGCCATTGGTCCGTTCCTGCTGTCGTGCTGGCGTAGCGACGTCGGATTGGTCGAGAGATGTGTCGATGACGCGCTGGGCATGGGGTGAGAACGCCCCACGTGGGGCGTTCTGACTGGCTGAAGACCCCTTCGATGACGCACTGCACGGGTGAGAACGCGCCATGTGGCGCGCATAACGTGAAAGGGAGAGTCGCGCGAAAACGGTGAAAATCTGGGAGTCTATGAGGTCATGCATCTAGAGGCAGATCGAAGAGCAGTTGAAGCGAGGAGAAGAGACGTGGTGTGTGACGTGTACTGTGTTGCTGACGTGGCGGCTGCTGATTGGTAGAGCCGGTGGGTAGTTGTTACGTCGCGGCCTGTGATTAAAGGAACCGGTGTGTTGATTGCAAGCTGGCGGTTTTGATGCTACGTGGCGCTCTCCCATTGGTTAAACCGGTTATGATGACGTGCATAGAGAGGGTGAAAATACGCCATGTGGCTGCTGCTGTGAGGAAAACCGCTGACGTGGCAGTGTTTGATTGGTTGAACGCTGACATGGCAGCCCCAATTGGTTGAAATATGTTGTCTCCTATTCTACCCACCGCGCAATGTGTAATTCGAGACAAACTGTCCGGCATCCGATCACTACAAGTAAATACTCCATTTTGAATATTTTTCCGACACGAATTCAACCGCGCACTCCGTTTCACATAAAAATAACCAGAAAATATAATTAAATATATATTTAAGAGACTTTGCATATTTAAATATACCAAAATAAACTACTAAATATATATAAATATTGAATTATCGTCTCCCTAATTTCTAAACCATTGATTTTCCTAAGATTTCATAGATGAAGACATCCCTAGGTGTCTCTTAGGATTTAATTAAAATACAACTTTGCTTAGACTCTCATTTTTATTTTTCTTAGCATCTAAGTTAATTACTTTGGACACATTAATATGAATATTTTGTTTCGATCATCTCATGGCCATTAAAATAATTAATTTTAAATGTCTAATTAGACTATCAATCCCACGAGGCCCGACACTAACACGCACAACACAACCAATTGAAATTCTAATATTAGTGCAATGCAAATATTAAATAATAATAAAATAAACTAACACGCGCCACACAAAAATAACAAATTTACCTCGTTATGCACGTATTAGACTTTTCTACAACGTCCACGTGGGTTTGAGCTCAGGGTCATAATTTGTAATTTGCTAGTTAATCGAGATTAATTAAAGTGGACCGTTACAATCTTCTTAACTAAAACGAATTTCATCCCGAAATTCAAATTTAAATTAAATCTTTACCTTGGAATGATTGGAGGTATCGCTCCCGCACAGTGGACTCTCTCTCCCAGTCAAGGCTTTCGTTCTTATGATACTGTCACCGAACGAGTACAAGTGGCATTTCCTTACTCCTAAGAGTTTTTACCTTGCGATCCACTATCTCAATGGGGTGCTCCCCGTATGTCACATCCGGTCTGACCTCGATCCTAGTCATATCAACTTACCGGTCTCAATCCAGATCTGGCCAGCCTCAGTATAGAAATGTGAAAAACATCATGAACCCCTACCAACTAGCTCGGCAATCTCAACTGGTAACCAACCTCCCTAAGTTGTCGGACTATCTAAAATAGCCTGATGAATCTCAGTGCAAGCTTCCCATTGATTCCAAATCTCTAGTGACCCTTCAAGGGAGAAACCTTCGAGTAGACTTAGTCATCCACTTCATAACTCAGCCCATCACGGTACTTATTTGCATACTTCTTATGTCTATCTTGAGCAGCCTGTAACCTCTGACGAATCACCCTAGATTTATTTGTGTGATCTATAACAATCTCATACTCAACGGAAACTACATCATCGGGCTCTGCCCAGCAAGCTGGCAAGCTGTGATCTGCAGGATCTCTTGTATAACACCTCAAATGGTGGCATCCCAACATTGGCCTTATAGTTTTTATTGTAGGCAAACTCACAAAGTGACAAAAACTCTTCCTATGACCCTCCAAACTGAAGCACACAAGCTCTAAGCATGTCCTCAAGTATTTGAATAAGTCTCTCTGACTGCTCATCGGTTTGCGGATGAAATGTTGTGATGAACTGTAATCTAGTACCATATTGCTCCTGCGTTGCCTGCTGAAGCTGCGAAGTAAGCCGATTGTCTCTATTTGACACTGTAAATACTGGCACTCCATGCAGTCTGATATTTTCTCCCTCAAAGAATGTGCTCAACTATGGAAAGCTATACTTTATGGAAATTAGAATAAAATATGTTGATTTCGTCAATCGATCCACGACTACCCAAATAGTATTGTGTTTATGCAAGGTCGTCGGCGTGATGTGTTTCCATTTCCACTGTAGAATAGGTAGTGGCTACAATAGTCCTCCAGGCCTTTTGTGCTCAGCCTTAACCTGCTGACACACCTCATAATTCCTCATATACTAGCTGACCTTCATCCCTGACCACTAAAATAACAGTCGCATGCCATTGTACATTTTGGTTCTACCGGGATGCATTGTGTACCTAGGTCGGTGAGCATCCAAAAGAATATCATGGCGTAACTCTACAACTTCGGAATCCACAATCTACCTCGGTGTCTCAAACACTCATCAGCAAACTCGCGCCAATCTGGAAAATTTGGACTATGTATCACGTCTCTAAACCTCTGGTACATTAAATCGGCTCTCTAACACTCTAAAATGCGTTGGATAGATACTGTCGATACTATCATCTCTCCGCAAATATATGCCTCTATAGTATTTGAAACCTCTAACAAACTCATAACTGCTGCCACCTCAAGTAAACCAAACTCATGGGTCATTTGGCAAACTATTGTCTTACTGTTTGGTCCTCTCCTGCTAAGGGCATCTGCTACAATATTCACCTTCCCACGATGATACTCGATGGCGAAGTCGTAGTCCTTCAGCAACTCCAACCACCTTCGTTGTCTCATATTCAGATCCTTTAGAGTGAAGAGATACTTCAAACTCTTATGATATGTATAGAGTTTAAACCTCTCACCATAAAGGTAGTATCTTCACACTTTTAGTGCAAATATGACCGCAGCAAGCTCTAAGTCGTGCACTAGATAGTTCCTTTCATGAGTCCTCAATTGACGTGACAAGTAGCCTATCACTATATTTCCCTACATCATTATGCATCCCAATCCAATGCTACAAGCATCCGTGTGAACTGTCAACTATCTGCCTAGTTCTGACAACACTAATAATGGCGCGGAAGTCAATTTCTTCAACTCTGTAAAGGTTTCCTCACACTCTCTGGACCAATCGAAAACCACATCCTACTTAGTCAATCTAGTCATCGGTGTTGTGATCTTGCATAAATCCCTTAAAACCTCTGATAATATCCTGTCAATCCCAAGAAGCTCTTGATGTTTGTCACGCACTCTGGCGTAGGCCAGTCGATGATAACATGAGTCTTACTCGGGTCCACTGATATCCCTCTGTCAATGATCATGTGTCATGTGAACTTTACCTCGAAAAGACAAAACTCATACTTACTGAACTTGACGTACAATCTGTGCTCTCTCAGAGTCATTAACGTCTCTCTAAGATGCCTTTCATGGTCCTCACGAGTCTTGGAGTAAATCAGGATGTCATCAATGAAAACTATCACGAATCATCTAAAAATGGCCTCAAAAATCGGTACATCAAATCCATAAATACAGCTGGCGCGTTTGTCAACCCAAACGGCATGATAGTGAACTCAAATAACTCGTAAAACATGTTGAACGACGTCTTGGGTATATCCTCATATCTAATCATCAATTGATGATATCCTAATCTCATATCAATCTTGGAAAAGAACTGTGCTTCGGCCAATTGGTCGAATAGGTCATCGATCCAGGGTAAGGGATTTATATTCATGACTATCACCTGATTCAGCTTTCGGTAGTCTATGCACATCCTCATGCTACCGTCCTTCTTCCTTCCAAATAGGACTGGTGCTCCCTACGGTGACATACTCGGGTGTATGAATCCATTTTTCGATAAATCCTCTAGTTGAGCCCTCAACTCCTAGTGCTTTGGTCGTGACATACGGTAAGGTCTGCTCGCTATAGGCTGTGTGTCTGGCACTAACTCAATCATAAACTCTACCTGTCTAGGTTAGATTAATCCAGGTAAATCGTCAGGAAAAACATTTGAGAACTCACATACTATTGGGACATCCTCAAGTCTAGCCACTGGCCTTTCGTCGGACTCTACTATCCATGCAAGGGGTCTCCATCTTGTAGATGGTCGTTAACCTACCTCTATTGATTGGAAGTGATGAAGATGAACTCGGGAATTCTTAGTATCTGAAAAGTGAAGATTTTCCTAAAATAGTCCAATTGAGCATAGTATGTCGCTGACCAAACCATGCCTAAGAGTATTTCGAGCTTTAGGTATTCTAATACTCAAAGATCTATAGAGTAATCGATGACCACCAACCTCGACTGGGCAATCTCTAACAATTCAATTATGATATTTTTATCCCCAACTGTCGAACTGAGGATAAGGTGGGTGCTAAAGCTCTCAAATATTCAACCCAACTCTCCTACCATCCGTCCCAAAATAAATGATGACGTACTACCAAAAGCTATCAATGTATGCATAGGACGACCAAGAATAACCAACGTACCCTCGATGAGCTGTCGAGATCCATCACGGTCTGGTGCAACAACTACGTGAGCCTGCTCCCTCGCTTGCAGTAGTTGAGCTGCTAGTTGTGGCACTGGCTCTCAAGAACACTCACTCTTGTAGTGCCCCTTTTGTCTACATCTAAAACAAGTGACATGCTGCCTATTTCTGGAGCCCTGACCCTGCTATTTACGAGCCCTATGGCCCTGTCCCTGCCACTGCTGACTCATGTCTCTACCCCTTTTGCCCTGACCTTGAGTTTATCTCTGCGGCTACTGGACTGCCTTAACCTGTTGTGACTATGTAGGTATAATTGCTTGAGCGTTTATCGTCTGACCATCTTCATGTATGCGCCTTTGTCTCCTTTAATCTCCCTGGTCACGGTTTCTCTTACATTTCCTGCTTGACCTCATGTGGCCCTAGTGGAGTTCCTGAAGCACTAGAGTGGGAACGACGTCGTTCCACATCAAATATGAATCATGAGCCAACGCCCTCTCATAAACATCTTGCACTGTCCGGACGCCTATCAACATAATTGCACATCCAATCTCTGATCGAAGCCTACGAATAAAATAATGGACCTGAAGTCGCTCGGTGTCAACTACGCCTATCACAAATTGAAACATGTATTTGAATCTCTCTATATACTGAATCACAATCCGGCTACCCTGTCTCAACGTTAAGAACTCCTCTCTGATTCTCAGCTAAAACTCGATCGAGATATACTGATCATAGAGAATCTTCTTGAATTCTGCCCAAGTACTCAGCTCTCCGTGGGTGGTTGTATGGGTAGTCCACCATACTACAACATCTCCCTTGAGCATGAACCTGAAAATCCTAACCTGTATGTTGTCGTGAATCCACAAAATTTCATGAAGTCTCTCATGTGAAATGACTCACTTCTCAACTATCTCTGGGTCTCCGACTCCATAGTAGTAGCCTGGCTGAAAACGAATGAACTCCTTAATCAGCTTTGCCTTAGTTGATAAGGAGGTCTCGAATGTGATCTCGTAGGGAAAAATCGGTGTCGGTGCCACGACGGGTGTAATCAGTGGTGTAGTAACTGCTAGCAGTATCTCAGTAATAGTAGTTGTGAGCGGGGTCGCCTGAATAGTCGAGGTGAAATTGTCTACTCTACAGTAGTGACATTAGTGAGTGTGGCAGAGGCCAGTGTGGCCACTGCCTGCCGCAAACTGTGAAGTGTGAGTGTGTCGCGCAGGATCTGATTTGAGTCGGCGAGTGTCGAGCAGCTCGTCTGGCCCCCTCATCCGTATGAGGAACTAGTTTTCCATCCATGTCCAATCTATAAATCGCGAACGTGCCGCAAGTCAACATTGTACTACGCGTATATAAATGTTACAATCAATATATACACATATAAGTCCTAACACTACCCACTAACTTTGCTTCTCAACAAAAGTTCTAATTCAGGATCTTCGGGTTTCCACATCTAATGTTTGTTGTTAAGTTTTATTCGGTTATATTAAACTTTCCCCTAGGCTCGTTTGAACCTAAGCTCTGATACCAACTATGATGACCACAAATTTTGAGGCAAACCAGACACTGCTACATCGCCAGACACGTCACCATACCATGTCACGTCATTTGCACACCAGTCCATGACTACCGACGAACTAGCCATTTTGTAATCCGACTTAGTCAATTTCATTGTTTAAAAGATTATTTTGTTGAAATACATTAGGTTACGAAGTTTTACAACTTAATTTTTTTATTCTGATTCTTTTTTAAGTTATTGTTAATAGTAAAAGTTTTAATAATATGCAATTAAATAATATATACGAGTTTTGCATTAATTAACAACTTATAAGATGGAAACCCGACAAAAGAATACCATGTATATCGATAAAGGCGACAAAAAGTATAGTAAGTGTCAATACACATATATCATGTAGTAAGTCTACCAAAATGATCCTAAAAATTGTATATATAAATACAAACACCTATGAGTGAAGCTAGTGGGGGCACTCTAGGTCAGAGATAGTCGCCAAGCACCGCCTTCCCTGGCTCATCGGATCTGCAACTTGCCACAAAAACAATTACAAGTTCCGGTGAGTAAATCTCAGAGAAGTTCAGTTAGTATTCACAAGAAATCCAAGAAAACAACTACAATTCATGGATATGAAGTAAAAGAACGAGAATGTAATGCATGAATATAAGTCGTTAAGATAATCAAGAATATGGAACGCGAGTGTGGTGTATAATTATCGAGCTATGGGACACAAAAACTATAATGAGAAGGCCATGAAGGCGAGGAAATCTACGCCTCCTCTTCACAGTCGAAATGAGGAACTCTATTGATCGAAAGGTAGACTTCCGTTCAACGCCTCAAAGAGATGATCTATGTGACGGAGGCGAGTCTCATGTCAACCCACTCTCGAGATCATCGACTCGCAAAGAGAAATTTCACGCATAGTCTAAGGTATGACCAACACCATAGCAACAATTGGCTTGTCATCTACGAGAGAGCCGAAAATGGGTCATACCATCCATTCGACCATACACAGACACACTCGGGAATAGAGTAATTATGCAAGCCGAACTGGCAAAAGTAAATGTGAAATAAACAAATTTACAAAGGAAATATGTAAATTCTAAGCTGACTTTCTCGTGGGTTTACTTACCTTAAGCAATCACAAATATCTCTCCAAAATATCCCGCCTACGCCTCGAGATATACATACGACACCCGACTATAGTCTTCTAAGTCCCTAGCGTCAATTCTAACATTTTAATTATTTTAGAATCACATAAAGCGAGTTTATAATGTGGGACAAAAAATTAAAAATTTTATTCCAAAAAGTTTAATTTCGTCAAATTTTTTTGGTTATACCCGGGTGTCAAACGCCCGAAAAAGCCTTGAAACTCCTTTTCCTAGCTTTTTTTATTTTTCATATTTTTTATTTTTTTCTAGAATTTTTCATAATTTCTAGCTATTTTATCTATTTTATGTAATTTATGTAATTTATTTTCATTTAAAATTATTTAATTTATTTTAAAAAATAATTATTAATTAATTGGGGTTGGGCCCGAGTATGGTTTGGTCCCACCCAAATTGGTCAAACCCGGGTCGATTCAGCCCAACCGGGTCAAGCCCGGGTTGGCCTAGCCTAACCGGGTCGAACCTGGATCGGCCCGCCCAAACAGAGTCGGGCCTGGGCCGACCCGGCCCAACACCCCCCATAGAGAGACGAATTCAATTTCGTATCTCTAGAGACATCTTCATCATCATCATTGTTTTTTTTTTCTTTCCAATAACAACAACAACACTACAACATCAACGTTAACCAACTTTCCATTTATTCCCCGAATAATAAATTCATCGATGACGACGACGACGATAACAACAACAACAACAACAACAACAACAACATTTAACCATGAAATCTCCAACAATCCACTACCATATGCATCAAGAATATATGGGTTACCATATGCATCAAGAATATATGGGTTGTTTTAGTGAAGAACTCGCCTAAAGCCTAGCTTGATGCACTTAATCAACACCAATGCCACCAATCACTCCACCTCTCTTCTCCACCTTCTCCCGCTTTTGATGAGGCACTAGTAAATAGATGGTGAAAGAGTGTGTGTAGTTGTTTAGGTATATATATCAACCCACCTAATTTGTGTGGCTTAGAATGAGCCAACTCCCTCTAATTTATAAACCATTGATTTTCCTAGGATTTCATAGATGAAGACATCCCTAGGCGTCTCTTAGGATTTTATTAAAATACAACTTAACTTAGACTCTCATTTTTATTTTTCTTGGCCTCTAAGTTAATTACTTTGGACACATTAATATGAATACTTAGTTTCGGCCATCTCATGGCCATTAAAATAATTAATTTTAAATGTAAAATTCGGCTATCAATCCCACTACGCCCAGCACTAACACGCACAACGCAATCAATTGAGATTCTAGTACTAGAGCAACGCGAATATTACATAATAATAAAATAAGTTAACACGCACCACACAAAAATAACAAATTTACCTTGTTAGGCATGCCTTAGACTTTTCTGCGACGTCCACATAGGTCTGAGCTTATTTGCTAGTTAATCGGGATTAATTAAAGCGGATCGTTACAATAAGGGAAACATATACAACCAAATAATTTTAACAAAGAGTAATCAGGAAGGGATTTCCAAAGTACTTCATAAAGAGAAGTATTGTGTAATACAGGTGTAGGTAGTCGGTTAATGAGAAAACTAGAAGTATGACATGTTTCCCACCAGAATGAATATCGTAATTTGACTTGGGCTAGCAAGGTCAGTTTGATTTCAATTATGTGTTTATGTTTTCTTTTGACTCGGCCATTTTGTTAATGGGAGTAACGACAAAGGTGTTGAAAGTGAATTCCATGTTGAGAAAAAAATGTTGAAAAAGACGAAATTCACCATCCCAATCAAACTGAACACATTTAATTTTTAACGAAAATTGATTTTTGATCAAAGATTTAAATTGTTGAAAGATACTTAATGCCTAACTTTTGTTTTTCATAGGATATATCCATGTGAATCTTGAAAAATTATCAATGAAATGTATATAGTAGAGAAAACCTTCACGAGATTTAACAGGAGATGGCCCCCATATATCAGTATGAATCATAGCTAAAGGTACATATTCATGAGAAAATGACTTAGAATAAGGTAGTAAAAAAGTTTTCCCCATTTTACATGCATCGCAGAAATCAGAAACATTCTATTTATTGAAAGAAACATTACAAGAATTCAATATTTGTGTAAGAACATTGACAGATAGATGCCCAAGGTAAGAATGCCATTAAGGCCAAGAGTCATGTGACGCGGTGACCATCAAGGCTTTATTGTTGACAGTTCTAGACTCTGAAAAATGACTTGGAAACATATAGAGGCCATCCTTAAGGATCTTTTTAAGAATAGTCACTCTGGTGTTAAGATCCTTGATGAGGCAATGATTGGCATGGAATTACACAAACATTTTCGTAAGCAAGTTTGGACACACTGAGAAAGTTCTCGATAATTTTAGGTACACACAATTCATCAAAAAAAATTACAGATGAATGCGAATTATCAGATTTAATAGAACCAAATTGTGAAATAGGCAAACAAGTGTTGACCTTTGGAGTTCAAATTTTGCATTGCAAAGTAACTAAACCTTTAGTCCCACATAGGAGAGAAAGGTTTGGTTTCTCACTTTATATATGATCCAACACACTTCACTAGGTAAACACCCTATTTAAATAATCTTTGACAAGGGACTTGGGCCTTGGGGCTTTGGTTGGTTCAAGACTTAGCCATTCATAAACATAGTTTTTCTTTTTTCGTTTTTATTTTCGTTTTTGAATAAATCAAAAAGAGCACCAACAGTTGCTGATTTCAAATTAGGGTGTTAATTAACTATCAATTAGTGGCACACTAATTAAGACCACTAATTAGATAGTTATTGAAAAATTGTCCACGAATTAGACAGTTAGATAATTCTCTGTAAGAGGAGAGTCTATTGACATAGAAAATACAGGTTTTTTTCGAAATCAAGATTTTATGTGATTTGTGTTTTTGAGAGAGAATCGATTTTGCAATTTGAAGGTTTTTTTATTGGTGTTTTAATCAAAGAACGAACCAGTTGTATCCTGGGGACAGAATGTTGGGTTTTGGGGTTCTTACGCAGCGGAGATTACAAAACAATTTTGACAAAAACCCCAACAGGATCCGAATCTAATTCCATTAAAAACGTTTAAACCATGAAAACTTAATCTTACCTCAGTCGCAATATACCTTTCTGAAGGTTGATCGATCTCTAAGGCGCTGGCAACGACGAACGCCCTCTATCAGCAGTCCACACACGAACGGCGGCCGAGATTCGAAGTGCTAGCTTCGAGAGAATACCAAACCTTTTGTTTCTCTCCAAAACGATCCAGAGCATACCAAAAACCCTAAGTCGTTTCTAAAACGAAAATAGAGTTTCGGCCTTTTTTTCTTTCGTACGTGTATTGTAACTTAAAGCGTCTATTTATACAACCCTTGTATATAGACGGTTAAGTAAATTACAAATATACCCCTACTTAAAGAAGTATAAGTGTAATACACCACAAGGACGTTTTCGTCATGAATTTTATCATATAAAATTCATTTTTCTGAACCATCTTAAAAGTTCGCAAAACCATTCTTAGTGTGCGACCCAATAGGCTCATACAACGTTGGCAGTGTACCAAAACACATTTTTGTATATAAGTCATAAGCGGCCTCTAGCAAGACATTATGACTACCCAAGCTGTACGAATATCAAATCGAAACAACATAATCAATAGTGTATATAACATCTTTTTATCACACGATATCCTTTTGATCAAACATAAGGCATGGAATTGTCATACAACATGTTCAATCGTACTAGTCTCGATCTCTAGGTAGACTGAAAACATCCAAGTGACATTGATCAATATCAATTCACTTAGACTATGCCTTTTAACAGTCTAACACATCGAGGGATCCACTAGATATCTCTCTTTATATGAGAGGGAAAAATTCTATCTCGATTACACAACTTCATCACATTGCTCACACAGTAACCAATCACAACCTTTATAATCGTTCGGTTAAAGACAACGTTTGATTGTGTCAAATCATTGTGTTCCTAATTAATGTTGAAGTCTCTGGTAATCTCAAGTCAGAGGACTGGAATATATACCTATCATGAGAAACAACTATGACGTAATCCATGTGATGTTCTCATAGCGGGTCGGTCTAGTACTTTGTTCCCTAACAAGTACTCGTGATCTTGATTCGTATCCCTATACGTATAATCATCATATGATCATCAATCAAAACTCACACTAGTCTTAATTCATTATAGTTCCCAGTATAATGATCGACTAGGGACATTTAGGATATTTATGTAAATACCCATGGATCTTATTATAATGTAAACATGCAAATTAATTATAATAAACAGCAAATGAAATCCTTTATTTTATTAACTAAAAGTATTCATAAAGACAGTTAATGGATTGACCTAAGGCACATGCCCCAACATCTCCCACTTGCACTAGGGCCAATCATACATGCATCTAATGCCTAATGATCTAACATGACCATCATGTTTTGCTAGTGGAAGAGCTTTTGTCAATGGATCCGCAACGTTGTCTTCAGTAGGTACTCTGCAAATCTTTACGTCTCCCCTCTCAATGATTTCTCGATGAGATGAAAAAGTCTGAGTATATGTTTGGATCTGTGGTGTGATCTAGGTTCCTTGGCCTGTGCTATTGTCCCGTTACTGTCACAATACAAACAAACAGGGTTAGCAATACTTGAAACCACACCTAGTTCGAAATGAACTTTTTAACCCAAAGCGCCTCCTTTCTTTGCATCGGACGCTTTGCAATATACTCAGAACACTGTTGTAGAATCTGCCATGATCTCTTGCTTCGAACTTTTCCGACTTACTACACCCCCATTCAAAGTAAACACATATCCAGACTGCGATCTAAAATCATCTATATCAGTTTGAAAACTTGCATCTGTGTAACCATTTACAACTAAATCATTTTCAAAACCTCCATAGACCAAGAACGCTTCCTTAGTCCTTCTTAAGTACTTAAGGATGTTCTTAATCGCTATCCAGTGACTCTCACTGGATCTCAGCGATATCTGCTTGTAGTGCTCAAAGCACATGATACATCAGGTCGAGTGCATAACATGGCATACATGATAGATCCAACAGCTGATGCATATGAAATCTTATTCATATGGTCTCGCTCATTATTTGTCTTAGGACATTGAGTCTTGCTGAGACTTATGCCATGAGACATTGGCAACAATCCTCTTTTAGAGTCTTGCAAAGTTGAACCTATTCAAGCACCTTGTCTATGTAAGCACTCTGACTTAGACCGATTAGCCTCTTAGATCTATCCTTATAGATCTTTATCCCTAGGATATAGGCTGCATCACCTAAGTCTTTCATTGAGAAACACTTCCCTAACCAAGACTTGACATTCTGCAATGTTGGGATGTCATTTCCAATGAGTAATATATCATCAACATACACGATTACCGAGAAAAAAACTACACTCCCACTAACCTTCTTGTATACACAAGGCTCATCTTTGTTCTTAATAAAATCAAAATCCTTGATTGCTTCATCAAAACAAAGATCCAACTCCGAGAAGCTTATTTTAATCCATAAATGGATCTTTGAAGCTTGCATACCTTCCTAGAATTCTCAGGATGTACAAAACCTTCGAGTTGTGTCATATACACGTCCCCCAATGATTTCCATTAAGAAATGTTGTTTTTACATCCATTTGCCATATTTCATAGTCATAATATGCAAAGCAATGGCAATTAAAATTCTTATGGATTTAAGCATGGCTCTTGCGAAAAAGTTTCATCATAATCAACACCTTGAGTCTGCTGAAACCTTTTGCTACAAGTCTTGCTTTAAAAGTATGCACTTTGCCATCCATGACAGTTTTCTTCTTGAAAACCCATTTACATCCAATGGTCTTACCACCTTGGGTAAATCAACCAAGTTCCAAACTTGGTTACCATACATGGATTGCATCTCGAGTTCATGGCACTTAGCCATTTATCGAGTCTGGTCCAGACATAGCTTCGATAAGTGGTGGGCTCATTTTGGTCTATAAGCAACACATCACGACTATCGGTAATGAGAAATCGAAATCTCTCGGCTCATGTCTTACCATACTAGATTTACGTGGGCCTTGTGTCACTCGTGGAGGTTCAACTGGTTCGGAACGTTGTTGAACTTCCGAGCGGTTCGATGTTTACTTGTGATTCTTGAACTTCTTCAAATTTATTTCTCTCCCACTAGTGTCTTTTGAAATAAATTGTTTTTCCATAAAGGCACCATACCGAGCAACAAACACTTTGTTCTCGGCGGGATTATAAAAGTAATATCCTTTTGTTTCCTTAGGATACCCCACAAATAAACACTTGTCGATTTAGGTGCTAGTTTTTACGAGACTTGTCGCTTTACGTAAGCCTCACAACCCCAAATCTTAAGAAAAGACAAACTAGGTCTCTTCCGTACCATATCTCATATGGTGTTTTATCAACCGCTTTAGAAGGAACTCGATTTAGAGTGAAAATTTGTAGTTTGTAATGCATAACCCCAAAAGGATAATGGAAGATCTGCATGACTCATCATAGATCGAACCATATCTAATAAGGTTCGATTTCTCCTTTCGAAACTCCATTCCATTGTGGAGTTCTTTGGTGGAGTTAATTGGGAGACAATCCCACAATTTCTAAGATGATCATCAAATTCTTGGCTTAAATACTCACCACCTCGATCTCGATCGAAGTGTTTTGATAGTTTTACCAAGTTGATTACGCACTTCATTTCGAAACGTTCGAAACATCTCAAATGATTCATCTTTATGTTTCATAAGATATACATAACCATATCTGCTTAAATCATCGTAAATGTAATGAAGTCCGATAACCTCCTCTAGCCATTGTGTTTATAGGACCGCATACATCAGTATGTATTAGACCCAATAAATCACTTGCCCTTTCACTGTGTCCAGTTAAGGGACTTTTAGTCATCTAGCCCAGTAAACAAGATACGCACGTTTCATATGTTTCTAAATCAAATGAATCTAGAAGTCCATCTTTATGGAGCTTCGTTATGCGTTTCTCATTTATGTGCCCGAGACGACAATGCCAAAGATAGGTTTGATTCAAATCATTTAACTTGAATCTCTTTGTATTTATGTTAAAGACTGGAGTATCAGTGGACCTTTTCATGCTTAGAATATAAGACCATCATACAAATCAGCATTTGCATAAAATATGCCTTTACGAGAAATGGAACATCTATTATTTGCAATAATAAAATCAAAACCATCCATATCCAAACATGAAACATAAATAATGTTTCTGCTCAAGGCAGGCACAAAATAACAATTATTTAAAGTTAAAATAAGTCCGCTAGATAAAACTAAGTCATATGATCCAACGGCTAGGGCAGCAACTCTTGCTCCATTCCCTACACGGAGGATGACTTCTCCTTTCTTCAACTTTCTACTTCTGGTGAGTCCCTGCACATTTATACAAATGTGAGATCCACATCCGATATCTAATACCCAGGAATCACTAGTAGATAAATTAATTTCAATAACATAAATACCTGTAGTGGTAGTCGCACTACCCTTTTTCTTCCTTAGATCTTTTAGATAGAGTTTGCGATTTCTGAACCAATGTCCAGGTGCATGACAGAAATGACAATTTCCTTCTTTTTCTTTTGGGTGTTTTGAAGCAGGAACAGTGGGGCTTGATTTGTTCCACAGGCTTTGCGACAGGTGCAACAGCAGCTTTGGCAACTCTAGCCTTGCCTTTGCCTTTCTTCTTCATTCCCTTTCCCTTTTGGACCATCAACACATTACTAGAGAGGTTTCTTGATATTTTGTTCAGCGAGTTTTGAGCATCAAATGCAACTCGAAATTGATTTCTCCATATTATTCATATTGTAGTTCATCACAAATTGTGAGTAACTCTCTGGTAATGAATTCAAGATCAAATCCGTAGCCAACTCTTAAGCTTATGGGGAATCCGAGTCTATCAAGCTGGTCAACATAGCCCTTCATCTTCAGAACATGAGGACTAACTGACGCACCCTCAGTCATCTTGCAAGAATGTAGGTTTTTGACTGTCTCGAACCTTTCTTGTCTAGCTTGATGTTGGAACATTTCCTTTAGCGTTATAGCCATGTCGTAGGCTTCCATTAGTTCCATGTCCTTCCGAAGTTCAGGAACCATAGTTGCCAGCATAATACATGCAATATCGGTAGAATCGTTGACATGCTTACTATGCGCATCCTTCACAAACTTTCGTAGCATTGGCTGGTGGGTCCTCAGGGATTGGAGCATCCAGGACATACAACTTGCGTTCATGCTTAAGAACAATTCTCAAGTTTATGAACCAGTCAAGAAAGTTAGTCCCAAATAGCTTATCCTTCTCAAGGATGGATCGCAGTGAAAGGGGATTATTGTTACTTGAAGAGGCCATTGATCTACAATAAAGATTATGCAAAGTTTATTTTAGTATAGAGGAATAGACTCCCACTAAATTAACAACCCTCCTAAAACATATTGTTTATTTAGGGGACTAAAATCCATATTTCACATAATTCTATGATAGCTATGGCATGTAACACAGAACTAGATTATTTAGGTAGGTAACAGTTACCAATTACATCTTATGTAATTTTTAGATCCTTTTATGAGATACGGGACATCTTATGTCTTAGCATGTTTTTATCTCATCATTTGCCTAAAGCTCAAAACTATTTTGATGGCTTTATTAAGTCGGACCATTTTAAACATTTAGGTAACTCTTACCCAACTTGTCTCACTAAGATAACACAATACACCCAGCTATGGCTGAAACTATATTAGTGTGATCGAGGCCTTTGACAAGTGTTTAAAATGGATGACATGAGACTTAAAATTTAATAGAGGGATTTTATTCAGTTTTAGTGATTTTTATGTAAACAATGAAATATCATCATATTCTATTGATTTGTTCAATCGCTAAACAATTTGGAAATTTTTATACTATTCACTAATAAAAGAATTTCCGTGCGCTAGGATTAGTTAGACGGCGGTCCCATGCCGAGTCAATGACAGGGTAATGAAGCGCGCCCTGCTTTTTTTTTTTTTTTTTTTAGAAGACGAATCTCAATTCCGAAAATTGAAATTCGCTATAGAAAATCATATTTTTCGCTGATTTTACTATACTAAATTTACCCCTTAATTTATCCAAAATTAAGTCAATTAAAACATTTTTAATTAACCCGGGCCCACATCTAACTAATCATCTTATCCTAATCCAATTAGAACTTTAGATATTTGAATCCTAGCATATCACCAATAACAAAATTCCTGATATTTATCTCCTATCCAATAGGGATAACAAAACCGATTTTGATTATATCTCCTAATCTAATTTGTTATCTATCTTTATCAAATAGAAAGTTCAAAACAAAATAGATATAACGAGATAAATAAACAATTTCGAAAATTAATTATTTGCAATTTCGGTCCTCATCCAGATAATCACAAATATGTCATTGAATCATGAACTACTATCCCAATCGAACCTAATCATATTAGTTTCGAATTAATATTCAGCCTTATACAATTCAAGAAACGTAAGACAATGTAACCTAAATATGCATACTGAATTATGGAGATTTCATCCATGCATCAATACACGAAAAATAAAGATTATACCTAATGGTGTCATGGATCACAGAACACGAAATTCAATTCATTGAAATTATTTGAATTAACCTAACATGGTTACTAGCATGTAAGAAACTGATTTTAATTAAATCACAAATATATGTATCATATACACGAAAAATGATAATAATTCTCACAGGAAACTTATGTATATCACATATACATCAACTATTAACATGCTTTCAATCATATATCATGTATATATCATAAGAAAACATGCAATGAATTTAATGGAATCAAACTCGAAGGCTCTGATACCACTGTTGGGTTTTGGGGTTCATACGCAGCGGAGATTACAAAACAATTTTGACAAAAACCCCAACAGGATCCGAATCTAATTCCATTAAAAACGTTTAAACCATGAAAACTTAATCTTACCTCAGTCGCAATATACCTTTCTGAAGGTTGATCGATCTCTAAGGCGCTACCAACGATGAACGCCCTCCATCAGCAGTCCACACACGAACGGCGACCGAGATTCGAAGTGCTAGCTTCGAGAGAATACGAAACCTTTTGTTTCTCTCCAAAATGATCCAGAGCATACCAAAAATCCTAAATCGTTTCTAAAACGAAAATAGAGTTTCGGCCTTTTTTTTTTCTTTCGTACGCGTATTGTAACTTAAAGCGTCTATTTATACAACCCTTGTATATAAACGGTTAAGTAAATTACAAATATACCCCTACTTAAAGAAGTATAAGTGTAATACACCACAAGGACGTTTCCGTCATGAATTTTATCATATAAAATTCATTTTTCTGAACCATCTTAAAATTTCGCAAAACCATTCTTAGTGTGCGACCCAATAGGCTCATACAACGTTGGCAGTGTACCAAAACACATTTTTGTATACAAGTCATAAGCGGCCTCTAGCAAGACATTATGACTACCCAAGTTGTACGAATATCAAATCGAAACAACCTAATCAATAGTGTATATAACATCCTTTTGTCACACGATATCCTTTTGATCAAACATAAGGCATGGAATTGTCATCAAACATGTTCAATCGTACTAGTCTCGATCTCTAGGTAGACTGAAAACATCCAAGTGACATTGATCAATATCAATTCACTTAGACTAGGCCTTTTAACAGTCTAACACATCGAGGGATCCACTAGATATCTCTCTTTATATGAGAGGGACAAATTCTATCTTGATTACACAACTTCATCACATTGCTCACACAGTAACCAATCACAACCTTTATAATCGTCCGGTTAAAGACAACGTTTGATTGTGTCAAATCATTGTGTTCCTAATGTTGAAGTCTCTGGTAATCTCAAGTCAGAGGACTGGAATATATACCTATCATGAGAAACAACTATGACTTAATCCATGTGATGTTCTCATAGCGGGTCGGTCCAGTACTTTGTTCCCTAACAAGTACTCGTGATCTTGATTCGTATCCCTATACGTATAATCATCATATGATCATCAATCAAGACCCACACTAGTCTTAATTCATTATAGTTCCCAGTATAATGATCGACTAGGGACATTTAGGATATTTATGTAAATACCCATGGATCTTATTATAATGTAAACATGCAAATTAATTATAATAAACAGCAAATGAAATCCTCTGTTTTATTAACTAAAAGTATTCATAAAGACAGTTAATGGATTGACCTAGGGCACATGCCCCAACACAGAACTCCTAGTTGAATTCAGCACCGAGTTAGAGGAAGTTTTCTGTCTTAGGTCATTGCACTACAAGCCTCTGGTACACTTTGTTTATTAATCTTATTAATTGTTAAATCAGCATGTTTAGTTGCTTGAGATAAAAGTGTCATGTTCAGATTTATGCTTAATTAGATTGCATGTTCGAACAATCTAAGATAGAAAAATTCTTTTTATTCTCTACTTGGTTGTTTATTATTATTGTTTTCTGATTCGAATATAGTTGATGTTTTGTATGTTTTAGAATCTGAATCTTAATCTTAATCTTAAATGGCATCATCTCATATTGTTAATGATAAGACAATCTCTACTACTGCATCTAATCCTAAGGATGAGATGCATGAAAAGTTTAAGGGCCTTGATTTCAAGAGATGGCAACAGAAAATAATTTTTTGGTTGACCACTATGAATTTAGCCAATGTCATCAGATAGGAGGTTCCTAAGACGGATGAGAATCCGATCACTATGGAAACTATGATGACAATTGAGGCATGGAAAAATTCTGACTTCCTTTGCAGGAACTATATTCTGAATAAACTTGATGGCACTCTATATGATGTTTATTCTGAGTGTGAGACTGCAAAGGATGTTTAGAATCTGCTAGAAAAGAAATATCGAACTGAAGATGCAGGAGCAAAAAAGTTCGTGGTTGGCAAATTCTTGAAATATAACATGGTCGACTCAAAGTCTGTGGTGAAGCAAGTTGATGAACTATAAGTGTTGATTCATGAGTTACATGCTGAGGGATGTATCGTAAATGAACATTTTCAAACTGTTTATATCGTTGAGAAATTACATCCATCTTGGAATGACTTCAAGGTGTATCTGAAGCATAAGCGTAGAGATATGTCGATTGAAGATCTGATCTTGAGGCTGCGTGTTGAAGAATATCACAGGAAATGAGACAAGATGGAAGGAAATGACATTGATGCAAAAGCAAACATGGTGGAAGGAAGCAAGTCCAAAGTTCCGAAATTCCAGAAGAAGAATTTCAAAAGAGAAGCACCCACCAAACAGTTTGCACCAAAGGGGAAGAATTTTAAGAAAATCCAAGGAAGCTACTGGGTATGTGGAAAACAGGGTCATATGGCCTAAGATTGTCGTTATAAGAAGGAACAGAATCATGGCAATTTTGGTTTGAACAAGCAAGCGAATGTTGCTGATGTCCAAATTAATCAAATGGGCATTGATCTCACTGTTGTTCTATCTAAAACTAACATGGTCTCTGACACTCGGGGCTGATGGATTGACACCGGTGCAACTCGGCACATTTGCAGCGACAAAAGCTTATTTTCAGAGTTTCTTCCTGTTGACAGTGAAGAAAAGTTTTATATGGGAAATTTATCCTCTTCAATGGTTGAAGGCAAGGGTAGCGTTAAGATGAAGTTCACTAGTGGGAAAATAGTCATTTTACTCAATGTGTTGTATGTTCCTGAGATCAGGAAGAACCTTGTATCTGGCCCTTTACTTAACAAGAAATGGTTCAAATTTGTGTTTGAGTCTGACAAGTTTGTTCTCACCAAGGGATACCTCACAGAAGGTCTCTTTAAGCTCAATGTTGTAATTGTTAACTCTACCGGTAATAGAATGATCATTTCTGCATATATGGTTGGTTCATTTAATTTATGGCATGCTAGATTAGGACACGTGAATAAAAGATCTATTTACATAATGGTTAAATTAAATTTATTGCCTAAGTTCAACATTTATTTAAATAAACAATGTGAAATATGCACTGAATCAAAATTTGCTAGGCAAGCTTTTAAATATGTTCAATAGAGGACAAATGAATTATTATGACTGATACACAGTGATCTTCGTGATTTTAAATCCATTCCTACTAGAGGGGGGAAAGTTATTACATCACATTTATTGATGATTGTAGCAAATATTACCAAGTCTTTTTGATTAAAAATAAAAACGAGGCCTTAGATATGTTTAAAATATATAAGGCAGAGGTAGAAAATCAATTAAACAAGAAAATTAAGGCATTAAGAACAGATAGAGGTGGAGAATATGAATCCGCTGAATTTGCATAATTATGTAGTAAATATGGAATTATACATCAAACGACTGCACCCTATACACCTCAACAGAATGGTGTAGCAGAGAGGAAAAATAGAACTCTAAAAACATGATTAATTCCATGTTAAATGATTTTGGACTTTCTCGGAATTTGTGGGGTGAAGTGCTACTCACTGCAAATTACATTTTGAATAGAGTGCCTTTCAAGAAATTGGATAAATCTCCTTTTGAGATATGGAGAGGCAGAAAAGCCACTTACAAAACTTTAAAAGTGTGGGGTTGCTTGTCAAAGGTCCAAATTCCCTTACAAAAGAGAATTAAGTTAGGACCTAAAACTGTAAATTGCGTGTTCATTGGTTTTGCTAAGAATAGTGCAGCATATAGATTCTTAGTAGTTAAATCACATATTTCAGATATTAGTAAAATTCTATTATAGAATCTGTTGATGCTGAATTTTTTGAACACATTTTTTCCTTTTAAGGAAAACCAAAGTGGTTCGTCGCTTAAAAGAATTGCCAAAGAGAGCTTAGATGAATCATCTACTTCTAAGGTTCAAGAACAAGAGTTAGAACCTAGAAGAGGAAAATGAGTTAAGGTCACAAAAAGCTTTGGACCTGACTTTGTTAACTTGTTAACGAAAATGAGCAACAAACCTATAAAGAAGCTACGTCTTCACCAGACGTTCCATTGTAGATGGAAGCCATCAATAGTGAGATTGAATCCATTTTACAAAATAATATGTGGGAATTGGTTGATCTACCATCAGGAATCAAACCAATTGGATATAAATGGGTCTTCAAAAAGAAGCGAAATGCTGATGGCACTATTGAGAAATACAAGGCACGTTTGGTTGCTAAAGGATATAGACAAAAAGAAGGTTTGGATTACTTCGACACTTATTCTCCTGTTTCAAGAATAACTTCTATTAGGATGTTAATTTCCATAGTTGCTTTGTACGACATGGAAATACATCAAATGGATGTTAAAACAACATTTCTAAATAGAGAATTTGAAGAATAAATTTATATGGATCAACCTGAAGGGTTCGTAGTAAAAAGCCAAGAAAACAAAGTTTGTAGACTTGTTAAGTCTTTGTATGGACTTAAACAAGCTCCAAAACAATGGCATGAGAAATTTGATCATAAGTTGATGGCAAATGGTTTTAAAATAAATGGATGTGAAAAATGTGTGTACATTAAAGAAATGAAGAACTCGTTTGTCATAGTATGTTTTTATGTTAATGACATGTTAATTATGAGCTCAAGCAAGGATGACATAATGCCAACAAAGAAGATGTTGAATTCTAGTTTTGACATGAAAGACTTAGGTATAGCTGATGTAATACTAGGAATTCAAATCAAAAGGAATAACGAAGGTTATGTCCTCACACAATCTCATTATGTTGAGAAAATCTTAAAAAGATTCAATCAATTCGATTGCAAACCTGCTCCAACTCCTTTTGATGCTAATTGTCATCTAAGAATAAGAGTCGATTTGTCAATTAGAATATTCTCAAGTTATTGGGAGTTTAATGTACCTGATGAACTCTACTAGACCTGATATTGCTTATGCAATAAGCAGGTTAAGTAGATACACAAGTAGTCCAAATGATGATCATTGGACAGCATTGATAAGAGTTCTAAGGTATCTCGAGTATACCTTGAATTATGGATTGGTTTATACAAAGTATCCACCAGTACTTGAAGGTTATAGTGATGCAAATTGGATTTCTAATAATACAGAAACCAAGTCAACTATTGGATATGTATTTACATTGGGTGGAGCAGCAATTTCTTGGAAATCAATAAAACAAACGTGTATAGCACGATCCACCATGGAACATGAATTTGTAGCTCTCGATAAGGCAACTTAAGAAGCTGAATGGCTAAGGAATTTTCTAGAAGATATTCCATGTTGGTCAAAGCCAGTTACAGCCATATGCATATATTATGATAGTATGGCAGCACAAGCAAGAGCTGAAAATAAAATTTATAACGGTAAGTCAACACATATAAGGCGTCGGCATAATACTATAAGACAATTACTCACAAGTGGTGTAATTAGCATAGATTATGTCAAGTCAAAGGAAAATATTGCAGATCCTTTGACAAAAGACTTACCAAGAGATCAAGTGATGATTTTATCGAGGGGAATGGGTTTACAACCTATAAAATAAGTCAAGCCTAGCGGAAACCTAACCTAGCTGATTAGAGATCCCATGGCCTAGGTTCAATAGGAAAACTAGTTAGGCTAAACTTAATAACCGAAACATATAATTACCCGTTCCTAAGATATCGTGTGTGTTAATAATAAGATGTTCAGGTTATGCTATGCATTTAATGACATAGTAATGTCACCTATATGGTAGTAAATGTAGGGTCGCATTTATGAGAATGAAATTAGGCTAAGTTCTCTAAAGCTATCACGAAACCAGGATCTGTTCAGGACCAAAATGAACAAAAATGCATGAAATGCATTTGGATTCAAGCCATGAGTAAGACATATTGTTTTGGTTTACTATAAAAGTGACAGTTCAAGATAAATAAATACATCAACTGCGTCACAAAGTGAACTCGATATGCTTTACTAAGGTCAGTTCAAGTCTTTACGACACTCTTCCTTATAAGCATGACTTTATCATCTCTCTCTCGTGTATAATTATTATTTTTGTTTATGATTTGGCAAGTTAAGACATATGGGGTGTTACTATTTCCAATACAAATGTGGGGTATGTTGACCTTTGGAGTTCAGATTTTGTATTGCAAAGTAACTAAACCTTTAGTCCCACATAGGAGAGAAAGGTTTGGTTTCTCACTTAATATATGATCCAACACACTTCACTATTGTTTAAGTGATAAGTGGGTTGGAGTGAGTGGCCCATGGGGTTTCACTAGGTAAACACCCTATTTAAATAATCTTTGACAAGGGCCTTGAGCCTTTGGGGCTTTGGTTGGTTCAAGACTTAGCAATTCATAAACATAGTTTTTTTTTTTTGTTTTTATTTTCGTTTTTGAATAAATCAAAAAGAGCACCAACAGTTGCTAATTTCGAATTAGGGAGTTAATTAACTATCAATTAGTGGCACACTAATTAAGACCACTAATTAGATAGTTATTGAAATAATGTCCACGAATTAGACAGTTAGATAATTCTCTATAAGAGAAGAGTCTATTGACATAGAAAATACAAGTTTTTTCGAAATCAAGATTTTATGTGATTTGTGCTTTTGAGAGGGAGTCGATTTTGCAGTTTGAAGGTTTTTTGATTGGTGCTTTAATCAAAGAACGAACCAGTTGTATCCTGGGGACAGAACTCCTAGTTGAATTCAGCACCGAGTTGGAGGAGATTTTCTGTCTTAGGTCATTGCACTGCAAGCCTCTGGTACACTTTGTTTATTAATTTTCCTAATTGTTAAATCAGCATGTTTAGTTGCTTGAGATACACTACAAAAATATGGATATTTAGAAACGGAATTAGCAACGGAATTTAGTTCAGTTGCTAAGAAGAAATGGTTTGAGACGGAATTGAGACGGAATAATTCAGAGACGGAATAGAGAGAGATCAGAGATGGAAATATAGACGGAAATAGAGACGGAGTTAAATCTCATCTCTAAATAATGGCGCCAACATTCCCACCAAAACTTTCTTTTTTATAACCGTTCATCAAATCTCGAGATTCGTGCATGCTTCGATCTAGGCCCCCCCAAAAAGTCGATCGACCAAAACAATTCCCAAATCTCTTTCTCTCAACTCTCTTTCTCTCTGCTGGCACTCTGGTATCTCTCTCTCACCGCTAACCGCTTACTCACCGCTCTCTTCTCTCTCTCCGGTCACCGCTCACCACTCTCTACTCTCACCGGTCACCGCTCTCTCATCGGTCATCTCCGCTCACCTCTCTCTGCTCTCTCTCTCTCATTGCTCTCTGCTCTCTCTATGCTCACCGCTCCGCTCACCGCTCTCGTTCTCTCTCTCTCTGTCACCGCTCTTTGTTCTCTCCCTCTCTCACCGCTCTCGGACTGACATTTCCTAGCTCTCTCTTTCTCGCCGCTCTCTCATCGAAATCTCTCTCCCAAACCCTAAATCTCTGTTGTCACTGCGATCGCGGCTGCGATGAGGCCGTCGCCGACTGCCGGAGATTGGAGCCTCTCGAAGCCCTAAGCCGTCGCCGACCTACGCCCCACCCTAAGCCGTCGCCGAACTAGTCAAGGTAACACCCTAAGTTGTTAGTCTTTTTTTTTGAATGGGTGTTACAATTTGGATTGAATGATAGGTTTATTAGTTCAGATTTTGATACTATATAGGACTGATTGAGAAAACAAAAATGATAAAACTCAATTCGGATTGAATGATAGGTTTATTAGTTTAGATTTTGATACTATGTAGGAATAGGACTGATTGAAGAAAACAAAAAACCATTTTTTGTTCATTCGGTTTCTATGTGATTACCTTATTTTCTTTTTTTTCCGAAGATTGGTCTTACATTATTAACTTGGTTTGATTTGATTTGAAATATAGATCGTTTAGCGGAGTTTGTTTGCAACCGTGCACAATTTTAGATGTCATTTGGAGATAGGTTCGAAAATTGTCCACCGACTTTGGTTGCCATTAAGCAACAGGCATTCATTGGTTTTCGAGCTGCCAATACTGTAAGCGGCTGCAATGTGTTTTTAGTTCATTTTCGCGTGTTTTTTATTCTCATAATTCATTTATCTTGACAATTCAGAAAGGAGTTTGGAGGCACGTATCGGAGGTGATGATTGTGGGGGTGATTTGCACAACCACATGAGGTCGAGGGAGTTTCATTAACGTATAAATGTCTTACAATTTTGTTTCATTTTGTGGTCGCATCCGTCCTTCAATGGTCCCAATTCTGTTTCGTTTTGGGGTCGCAAAATGATAAAACTAAAATGAAACAAAACAGAATTGTTAACATAAAGACCATCGAAGGAGTTGTTCTTATGGTCTTTTTGTTAACAATTCTGTTTCTTTTGGATGATGTGTTTCCCTTGTTCTCTGTGTTGGCTTTGCTCAGCAGAATTCCATACTCCATGAGTTGTTTGACTACTGAGTTCTCCTGAATGTTTAGAGTAGGAGGGGAAGGGGATGGATTTAAGGAAATGAGATCCCTGTTGATTTTAGATCCTTATACTTGATATGTTGGTGCAAATGGCATCTTAGAAAGAGAGAAAGCTCCCTTTATGGTTTCAGTAGGATGTTCCGCCTAGGTTCGGAGATTCTTTGTGTTCTTAGGTGTGATTGACAAAACCATGGAAGAGTTAAGTGTGAATTTCATTAAATCCTTTCGATGGTTTCGTTTAGGTGTTCACTCTATGGTTTCTACTACGTGTTTTCAAGTGTGGGTTTTTCAGCGTTGGTATAAATGATTTACAAGGGGAGAGTGGGATGTGTGTGTGGGTGTTTTGGGGTCTTTTGAGAACTAACGTGAGGGTACTAGGACACATGTTGTGCACATTCCCTATTGTAAATGCAAGTGTGTGCATTAATGGTATCTATTCGGGGTACTACTAGTTGTAATGATATTTAAGATTTCGGTGTCTGAGTGGAAGAACATTTATGGGTCGCAGGTGGGTACTGATTTGTGGACATTAGGTCATGTTTGTGTCTAAGTGGTATGACTTTTACTTGGTCATTTTGGGTGGCGTGGTGTGTTTATGGTGTTATGGATGTGTAGAAATACACTTATGGGAGGCAATTCGGCATTAGGAGATATTTGACCAAAAAATTGGGCACCCTAAGCCGTCGCAAACAGCCTTCCCAGCCTGCTGGGTGGGCTAGTTTTTAAATTAATCACTTGTACGCGTGCCATGCACTTATATGATAATCTATGATTTGTTGATAATCCGAGTATAATCGTTTCCTATATGTAATTTGTGTGTCGATTGTGTGGATAGTTGAAAAAATTGAAAACTAAACGAAAATTTATAAAAAAAAAAAGCAAAATAGAGTAAAAAGAATGAAACGAAAATATAAAAATGCATGATAGGGAAATATGATTGAAAAGGGGGTTGCTCTTGTGCCTTTCAATTCTCAATTTTTTGTATCTCAGCTTGAAGAGAAGATAAATTTTTGTTTCCCCTTGTGATTAGGATAACTCATTTGTGAGTCTCTGACTGATTGCTTTGTCTTTAAACTTTTATAATAAAGACACTTGATGCCACTGGTATCCTGGAATCTGTGTGGTCTATCATTCATGAGTAGAACTTTCAATTTCACTTGCTTTTTTATGTGCTGGTGGTCCTCAATTTCAATCTCTGAATTGCTGATGCCATTATTTGTCCATCAAGAAATCATATATTCTATATTTCAATTTCTTGAAGTACCTGAATTTTCTCAGTTTATCTATGTTTTTGTTGTTTAGCTATATTTGAATAACAGAAGGATGGTAGTGATAGGCTGACATACTTTTTGATATATGCATTCGCTAGACAATTGTTGGAGCCCTTCAGCTAGGAATTAAGATATACGCGGGCACATCACAATGCGTTAAAAAATCGACTTCAGAAATCAGTATTTGTATCTGTTGGAACATGTGATCCGATTGAGCATTTATTCTATGCTTATGAGGTTATATGTTTCCTGAAATGCATATATATTTTTTTTTGGCTGTGTGTTCTCGAAATTTAATTTTAGTGCAACAATGGGCACATAGCATGCTATTTCTGTTGCGCCAAGGACGTTGAATTGTTTTGGTTTTGGCTTTTGGTTTTGATGCAGAGTAGCCTTAGGGAAGTGGTTGAGCTATACGGAAGCGAGAAATCCTTCGTAGTCGAAGTGCAACGTGTTTTGTCTGGATTGCGTTATACTGCTCTTATTGCTCTGGGAGGTAAGGTTTTGTGCTATATTTTATTTTTAATTTACATTCTTTGATATTGTTATGGCACATTTTTTCATGTATTTCTTACTATATTTGATTCACTTGTGTGTATATGCATGTGTATAGATAAAGCTACCAATAGAGTAGGTATAGATGAATAGTACCTATAATTATATATTTTCTACTACTAGGTAGGGTTCTAAAAACTATGATTACTCTTTGAGTTAATGTTGCTATTTCACATAAAATGTCAAGAGAATTGAATAAACCTCTAACCTTAAGGAGGTACGGGTGAACAAGTACTAGGAGCTTTGATACTATGTGGTATTTGTATGCCGCTTATAACTTATGATTTATGATTTTTTTAACTCCTTGTTGCTTTTATTTTTACGACCAAGTATCATACTCTGTTTGGTATCAGTCATGTACCGAGCTAGGTCTTAAGAAAGTTGTTTCCAACCACATTTATTCAATGCATAAAAGCAAAGATTTTTGTTCATGTAGTTAGGTAGGTTCTCAGATTCCCCCTTCTAATAAATTGTGTTAGTTGGACACACAAGTAGCCATGAAGGATACATGTCTCATATAGATTACAAAGTGTATTCATGTATGTACAGGGCCTATGAAGGATACATGTCTCATATAGATTACACGTGTCTTAGCATATAAGAAACTTATATGAATGTGACCTATTGATCTTCTTTGTTAATGAATTTTATTTTTTCCCTGAATGTTTGATTCAATTTATGTGTATTTGGATACATTTGATCATCTTTGTTGCTTTTTTGGTACTTAAGAATGGGAAATGAATTTGCTTTAAATGCTACTTGGTTATTGATATTGATTAATTATTAATATTATGATTTATTTCTACAAGTGAATGGGTTTCATGATGGGGATGATTGTATGCTCATATATGTTTATGGAAGCTGAAAATATTTATACGTATGAAGGATACATGTCTCATATAGATTACATGTGTCTAAGCATATAAGAAACTTATATGAATGTGACCTATTGATCTTCTTTGTTAATGAATTTTGTTTTTTCCCTGAATGTTTGATTCAAGTTGTGTGTATTTGGATACATTTGATCATCTTTATTGCTTTTTTGATACTTAAGAATGGGAAATGAATTTTCTTTAAATGCTAATTGATTATTGATATTGATTAATTATTAATATTATGATATGTTTCTAAAAGTGAATGGGTTTCATGATGGGGATGATTGTATGCTCAGATCTGTTTATGGAAGCTGAAAATCTTTATACGTATAACAATTGAGAATTTGGGATCTGGCATCATATCAATGACATTTGAGTGTTCTGAAAGTTGATTAGCAATAGCATGTGCACTCAGACAATTCCTTGTTTTTACTTGTTTTATCCTCTTCTCCTCTCAATTTTCTTACATTAAACTTGTTCATGCATTTAATTTTATTTTTTGGTAAATTGTTCATGCATTTTCAAACAACCATATGATTATTGAGTTGGTTCTCGAAATATTGTTGATCTTTTTATGATTCTTGTATGTATGCTGATACATATATAATTATTGCAAAGCAAGAATAAGTACTAATTCTCCGTAGTGAATTGATGTGTTTGTCTTATATGTTTATCGATTATTGATATTGATTAATTATTAATATTATGATATGTTTCTACATGTGACTGGGTTTCATGCTCTTCTGGCTTGAATTTCACCCCTCATGTCATCACTGTTGCTGCTAGTGAGGTATATCCTAAAAAATTAACCTTCAAAATGCATTTCATTTAATGTTAGAGCTAAACTGTATTTGCAGACTGTATGCTTTTTTGTCTCGAATTGTTTCTTAGTTGACATTATATAAGTCCCTTTCAGTATCTTTTTGGTGATATTAAACTTTCCTCCAATTGTGGAGTCAACTTCAATTATATGTTTTGACAGATTATAAATCACATAGTGATGCTAGAAAACTTAGCTCCGTTTTTCTTTATTGAACTCTTAGTAAGACCCTGTGAAGCAAAGCTATTGTTATGTACTCTTAGTAAGACCCTTGTTCATGCATTTAATTTTATTTTTTGGTAAATTGTTCATGCATTTTCAAACAACCATATGATTCTTGAGTTAGTTCGCTAAATATTGGCTGATGTACATGATTCTTGTATGTATGTTGATACATATATAATTATTGCAAAGCAAGAATAAGTACTAATTCTCTACAGAATTAATAGATCATGACAATTAAAAGTTATGTTTCATGGTTTTTCTTTTTCATAATTTCAGGCTATTGGACATTGAATAAACAGTTCATTACTTTTATTGGTATGCATTTGGTCCCTAAACTTTTATTGGTATTTTGTTAGGTTTCATGGCAAGTAGTGATCACCCCCCACTTCGAGGGCCCACATTACCTCAGGGCAGTCGAGGGATACATTTAGGGGGACATCGTCCAGTCGTAAGAGGTGCAGCACAGACCTCTGGAACTGAAATACCGGCTGGGCCTCATGGTCAGGCCACACGAGGGGGTCAAAGAGGTCGTGGCGGTCAAGGTCGTAGGTCGATTCCTGTATTATCGATTCGACTTCTCGTTCACTCGATCATGAGTTACATTCAGCGTCACCTTCGCATTCCATACCGTCTGCGTCGCCTGTACCATCAACATCGCCATCTAGAACTATACCAAATTGCCCGTTACAGTCACCATCGCCGACATCGAGACATGACACTCTTGTACTGACGAGGCCTGCGCCTCCAGCCACCGCATCACCAGAAGCATCCCCATCTTACGATGGAAGAGCAGGCTTGCAGGTGACAGGCCCTCCGCGGGCACCTCAGAGGCACGCGAGCCCCCTCGCGTGCAGCAAATCCCAATCACACTGATTGCCAATAATACGTAAGTTTGTATTTGATTCATATATGTATTTCTAATTATCGATGTAAATTTTTTAAAAAATCAATAAGATGTTATGCATTTTCATGAAACATAGGGAGTTGCGTCCTTCTCATTCTTCTGTACGGAGGATGACAAAAGTTTTCAAAAGATGGATGATTTAAGAAGGGTATTGTTGGAAGTCGGTACCGAATCATCATAAAGATCACTACTAGTGCCAATGGAAGGTATGCAGGACTAATAAATGTCTTAGGATTTATACTAGTTTTTCAGTGTCTCGTAACAATTGCAATCGCCATTTTATAGGTATATTTTAGATAGGATGACGCGATTCACGAGGATCTCATTTGTGCGGTGTACGACACGCATGCAGGCACAAGGTACACTGCATTGATGCGCAAGTTAAAGAAGAATCGTGTTCAGCCAAACTTTGTTACAAATGATGCATGGAGAAGATACTTGGAGTACTGGGAGAGCGAGGACTATCTTGTCAGGTCTAGGCAAGCGTCACCGAATAGGAACACTGAGGTCAAAGGACCTGGGACTGGACCCTCGAAGCACGGTGGTGGTTTGGTGTCTTTTGTGACTACCAATGAAAGATTGGTAAGTGTTTTTTACACTCTAGTTTTTTTTTTTACATTTATACACTTGTTCACTATGCAATTGATTTGTGTTTGGTGAATATGAGTTCGCCGACCTACTACTAATTGACATATTTAACATTTTTATAATCGGTCCTGTATGCAGACTAATACATCCGAGACGCCACCTACCGTGAATGAATTGTATTTGGATCTCCACACTGTAAATCACGACGGGGTGACATTCATCGATATTACATCAGAGCGGTTCTATGTAAGTATAGAAGTGAAATGTTAAATAGTATTAAGTTTACTTTAAAGCATATCATGTAAGTTGTTTGTTGTTGATCCATGCAGGCTAAGCTCCAGAGGAGACGTCTGGAGCTAACCCAGGCTACACCAAACCAGCCGGTGGATGATGAGGCGGTGTACCTCAATGTGGCGGGTGAGTGTCCCAAAGGACGTGTCTGCGGTCTCGTATCTTTAGGGAGAAAGAAGATGAGGTATGCAGATCTTGGTGCTAGCACATCCCAGATGCCGGAGATGGTGCCACGTGCAGAGTTTGATATCGTTGCCGAGCAATTACGAAAGGTTATGGCGTTTATGCATCAGCAATTCGGGATGACCATGGACAGAGCAGGCCTATCTCAGCCACAGCCACTACCACCACCACCACCACCACCACCACCTCATGACTAGCAACAGCCGCCGCAAATAGATCCCGCCGATCCACCACAACAACATGACAATGTTAAGCGAGAGATGCAAGATTGGCTTACGAGAGAAGAGCATCTTGGTGATACTTAGGTATTTTTCTTATTGTTTGTGTAACTTTTGAGATTGTACTTTTGCTTTTGTAGATAACTTTTGTAGTTGTTCACATGAATTTTAGATTGATACTTCTTTTGTGCATATTTAGAGGATTGGAAGTGATAATCCTGAATCCATTAGTGCATATATCTCATTGTAAAGCTACACCCGACTTGATATATGGTTGTGTTCCCCCTCTTTTGCTATCCCTTTCGAGTTTGGACTTTGGAGAGGAATATTGGTGTAGAAACTAGATTATGTTTTATCTTACTTTGATACTCTGTAAAGGACATAATATGTTTTTTAGTTTTGTAAATTATAAATTTTCAAACAGAAAAATGTACCCAACTAGTAAAATTTGTTTGTGAGTTAAATGTTTTGGCAAGAGGAAATGATATTCGCGTCATTTTTTGCTCCATAAACTACAAAAAGGCATAGGGGGTTTTGTAACCTTGCCTTATATATTACTTTAGTTTTTGTGTTGTACAATTTTCACTCTTGTCCCATATAAATGAACGAAGCTAGAAGTTCAGAACAATTGTCAAACTAATGATGACATTTTATTATCATGTACTGCTTCAAGTTTTTCATAAGGTTATGATGAATGAAGGAAGCGAATGTTAACTGAGTAGCTATGTACATGATCTATTTACTTATCTATGATGTTGAATTTCATGTAAAGGTGCTCTCCTGGCACTGTTGCTATAGATTGTATAAAGCCTTTTTGGTGGAGCTTGTAATTTGGCTTTGATTTCAGTTTCATGAAGTAGAATGGAAAAGTAAATCTGTAAGCTAAGACATTGGATAAAATAATTCACAAAAAAGAAATGGCGTTGTCTTGAGATAATCTTTCCATTCTTTTTGTTTGTGTCATGGAAAGCATTTTCTTATGTTTTCTATTGGGTCAACGCCCATGCATATACAAAGAAAAGTTCTAAAGAATTCTTGAAACCATGTGACATACACTTCGTGTTTATTGGATGAATTCTCTATTTTATGGAACATAGTACCAGAGTAGTTTACGTTATTGTTACTTTTAGATTGATACTTCTTTTTGTGCATATTTAGAGGATTGGAAGTTTTTTTTAGTGGTTGTTGAACAATAGGATTGGTGGTTTTTGTGCATACTTAGAAATTTGGAACATTTATTAAACTTGACAAGCTTTCACGGATATATAAATTTTTTCAATGTCGAATTGTACATTTTTTTCTCTCGTTTGAATATTTGTTGTTGATATATATAGTCAATGTATGTATGTCAAATTCTGCGTTTTTGAGGGTTGTTAGCACCCCCAAGGAGTTGTTGGAGGGGGTGCAAGCGATGGAGTAGGTCCTATGGTTGTATTTTCAGGTTTAGAGGTTATGGAGAACCAATTAGATTGAGCTTAGGTTTGAAAACTAAACAAAGCGGAATTGAGACGGATTAGCAATGGAATTCAGAGATTCTGTTGCTATTCCGTCTCTAATTTGCGAGGAATAGACGCGCCCAACTGGGCAAAACTAGACTTTGATACTAAATATGAACGGATTAGAGATGGAATTCATGAATTAGCAACGGATTAGAGACGGAATTATTGCATTCCGTCAACATACCTAATCAGAGACGGATCAGAGACGGAATTCAATTACAATTGTACCCTTTAGAAGAATTTGCATTTCTGTTCCGTCTCTATTCCGTTTCTAAATTATGTCTCTAATCAGCATCGGAAACACATTTTCGTTGTTGACTGAATCAGCGACGACGATTTTAGGGACGGAATAGATTTCGTCTCTGTTCCGTTGCAAAATTGAATTAGAGACGGAATTTATGCTAATCAGAGACGAAAATTTTCGTTTATGATCTGCTATTTTTTTGTAGTGATAAAAGTGTCATGTTCATATTTATGTTTAATTAGATTGCTTGTTCCAACAACAAGATCCATTACCAACTGTGAGATGATCGATTGAACAGTTGATTATGATCATTAGTGACGTGTGCAGACGCTCCACTGTCTGCATACCATGAGCATGATGGATCCGCAACTGACTCTGGAGATGCAAAGAATGCATTAGGAGTTGCATACAGTGCATTCGATGGAGATGACTAAGGTAAGATTCCTTGCGGAGGAGTAAACTGTCCATTAGTATGTGATTGTTGTTGTACTGATCCCAAGGCATAATCAAATATATAATAGCACACTGCTGCTACATGACCAATTTTACCACATATCTGGCAAACTGGACGATTGTTGAACCCACGGCCACGACCTCCTCCCTCGTTGGCCACGATCACCATTGTAGCCTCCTTTCGTGCCTCTACGTTGGTTATATCCTAATCTGAATGGCTGACTATGATTCTTGACAAAAGCTGCATTAACAGACGGAGCTACAGTCACATTTGCCAGCTTCATTTGAACTTCTTACATCTGTTGAAGTTTGGCCTCGAACTTTATCAGTGAAGCATGCACGTCTGTCCATGCGAGCTCTGCATCTTTCTCAATGACTGTAGTAAGAGGTAAGTACTCCGGATCTAAACCAACTAATGTACATGAAATTAGATCTGCCTCCGACATAGGTACACCAGCTGTGGCCAGACAATCTGCTTGCTCGTTGAGTTTTTGACTTGGTCTAGCCACGCCACAAGGGACGTGGCCCATGTTCTCTACGGGACAGGGACTGTTTGAACGTGCCTGGCCGTGCCCAGGCACGTCGCGTGCTAGCTGGGGCTCGGGTGAGTCCCACCGGCTCGAAGGGTGGCCGACGCCATGGTCCATCCATGGGTCGTGCCTTGGCATTGCGCCCAAGGCATGCTCGAGGGTCCCTGCTAATTCGCCCATGCCGCCCCAAGGAGAGAGCACACCTCTCCTTATAGTAGATGTTAAGTCGTTTCCTCGACTCCAATAGAAAACATCCCAAAATGAGACCAAGCGTACTTTGACCTAGGTCAACGCCCAAGTCAAGATTTGTCAACCTTTGACGTGCCAAGCTCGTGCCAAAGAATCCACTTAAGTCTTGCCCATGCCCGCGCTCGTGCCAAGACGTGCCAAGATGTGCCAAGGTTTTGCCGCGCTCGTGCCATGGCGTGCCAAGGCGCTGTGCCAAGGTGTGCCAAGGCGCTGTGCCAGGATGTGCCCGCGCTCGTCTCGCGCTTGTCCGCGCGCGCTCGCCCATACGCGTTTGACCATGCGAGCGCATGTCCGCATGCGTCCATGCGCACGCTCGCCCAGAGTCCTTGCCTCGCGCCAAGGCGCATCCAAGTCGTGCCAAGGCGTTGTGCCAAGGCATGCCAAGGCGTTGTGCCAAGGCATAACCCCTTTTCACCTATGCACCATTTCACATGTTCACCCATGACTGAACCTGATGGAATTTTGGATGTTAGAGACATCCAAGGGAAACATTTTGTTCGAAGCCATACCAATGCGAACCTCCTTCCCCGATTTCTTGTTTGTAATAACGCAAGCTTTGTCATCAAACACTATGGAGTAACCGCTCGCCATAAGTTGTCCAACAGCTAGGCAACAAGAAGGAAATGCAAGTTGAAGGAAGCGGCTCAGTAGGCGTTGACACTCTTCAAGGCAGAGTAAGAGTGTTGGACAATGTTCAATTTGTGCCTGATCTTGGGTACAATTTACTGAGCGTTGGACAACTAATGGCGAGCGGTTACTCCATAGTGTTTGATGACAAAGCTTGCGTTATTACAAACAAGAAATCGGGGAAGGAGGTTCGCATTGGTATGGCTTCGAACAAGATGTTTCCCTTGGATGTCTCTAACATCCAAAATTTTGCTCTTGCTGCAAAAGTAGATGATGACTCCAAGCTTTGGCATTTACGATATGGGCATCTCAATGTCAAGGGCTTAAAGCTGCTAAGTGACAAAGGTATGGTTCATGGGTTGCCTAGAATTAATTCTATTGAGTTATGTGAAGGGTGTGTTTATGGCAAACAAACTAGAAAGTCTTTCCCCGGGGAAAAGCTTGGAGAGCTTCAAAATGTTTAGAATTAATTCATGTTGATTTATGTGGCCCTATGCAAACTAAGACATTGGGTGGGAGTCGATATTTTTTGTTATTCATGATGATTTTAGTAGAATGAGCTGGGTGTATTTTCTAGAAAGCAAATCTGAGACTTTTGAAAGGTTTCAAAAGTTCAAAGCCTTGGTGGAGAAGCAAAGCGGCTGCCATATCAAAACTCTTCGCACAGATAGAGGAGGAGAGTTTGTATCGAAAGAATTCAATCAGTTTTGTTAAAAAGAATGGCATCAAAAGGGAGTTGACAACTTCTTACACTCCCGAGCAAAATGGTGTTGCTGAGCGGAAGAATCGAACCGTTGTAGAGATGGCACGAAGCATGTTGAAAGCAAGCGGCCTTTCAAATGAATTTTAGGCAGAAGCAGTGGCGACTTCTATCTACTTATTAAACATCTCCCCAACCAGAGCCGTCATGAATCAAACTCCATATGAAGCTTGGTGTGGAAGGAGACCCTCTGTAAGTCATCTAAGAGTTTTTGGTTGTATTTCCTATGCTTTGGTTAATTCTCAAGTTCATCAAAAGCTTGATGAAAAATCTGAAAAATGTATTTTTGTTGGATATTGTAATCAATCCAAAGCATATAGATTGTATAACCATCTTAGTGGGCAGATTGTAATTAGAAGGGATGTAGTGTTTGATGAAAACACATGCTAGAAGTGGAGTGAAGACCAAGTCCAACACAACATTCTTGCACCCTTGGTTGCTAAAATTTTTGCAAATGAAGAACATGAGCCAACTCTTTCAAGCTCTGCCACTACTCCTTCAACAAGCACATCGACACCTAGTAGAAACTCTTCTACCACTCTTGAAGAATCATCAGATGAGACACCACCAGCGAGGTATAGATCACTAACTGACATTTATGCTTCTTGTCAGTTTGTGCTCATTGTTTCAGATCCTATTAATTACGGAGAGGCGGCTGAAAAGGAAGAGTGGAGAAAAGTAATGGAAGAGGAAATGAAAGCTATTGAGAAGAATGAGACATGGGAAATTACTGATTTGCCATAAGGTAAAAATGCAATTGGCTTGAAACGAGTGTTCAAGACAAAGTTTGCAGCTGATGGTAGCATATTGAAGCACAAAGCTCGGTTGGTGGCGAAGGGATATGCACAACAATATGGCATTGATTTTGAAGAAACTTTCTCTCCGGTGGCTCGATTTGAAACAGTGCGGCTTATCCTAGCATTGGCAGCACAATTACAATGGATGGTGTATCAGTTCGATGTCAAGTCGGCGTTCCTTATGGTGAGTTACATGAGGAAGTCTATGTAGCACAACCCAAAGGTTTTGAAAAAGGCAATGAAACAAAAGTGTACAAGTTGAGAAAGGCTTTGTATGGCTTAAAGCAAGCGCCACGGGCTTGGTATAGCAAGATTGATGGGTATCTTCAGAAAAATGGGTATACGAGGAGCGAGAATGAGCCAACCTTGTATGTCAAAAAGGAAGGTAAATCGATTTCATCATTATCTCGCCTTTATGTTGATGATATCATCTACACTAGTTCATCTAGTTCTCTTTTGAATAAGTTTAAGTCTCAAATGATGCACGAGTTTGAGATGTCAGATATGAGGTTGTTGCACTATTTTCTTGGTCTTGAAGTTTCTCAAGTTGAAGATGGAGTTTTTTTTTCACAAAGGAAATATGCCAATGATCTTCTCAATAAATTTGGCATGTCAAATTGCAAGCTGCTATGACTACACCCATGAATTTAAATGAGAAATTGCAGCTTCAAGATGGTGCAGAAATGGCAGATGTTAAGCTATCAGAAGCTTGGTTGGAGGTTTGATTTACTTAACCAACACTCGACCTGATATTGCATTTTCAATTGGTGTTATTTCCAGGTTTATGCAAGAACCTTCAAAGATTCATTTTGGGGCAGCAAAATGGATCTTGCGCTATGTTGCTGGAACCATGGAGTATGGTATTTGGTACACTAAAGTTGTGAATTTTAGATTGTGTGGTTTCACCGACAGTGATTGGGCAAGTTCGTTGGATGACAGAAAAAGCATCTCAGCTAATGTTTTCACCCTTGGATGCAGGGTGATCACTTGGAGCTCAAAGAAGCAAGCAAGCAAGTGGCATTATCAACCCTCGGAAGCGAGTACGTGTCAGCTACTTCAGCAGCTTGTCAGGCTATTTGGTTAAGGAGAGTCTTGGCAGATTTTCTACAAGAACAAAATGGGCCAATAGAGATATTTTGTGACAACAAAGCAACTATCTCCATGACAAAGAATCCAATATTTCACAGCAGAACAAAGCATATTGAGTTGCGTCATCATTTCATTTGTGATCTTGTTACAAATGAGGAGATAGCTTTGAAATCTTGCTTGTGACGAGATGAGCAATTGGCAGACATACTTACAAAGGCTTTGTCCCTTGAAAAGTTCAGCTTCTTCAAAAATTTTCTTGGAGTGTCCAACTTTGAATCAAGAGGGACTGATGAAGTGTGATTCAAAGTATTTGACCGAGTCATTTATGTTGTGAGTAGTTAATTGGTTAGAGAATAAATGTGGTTGTTGATTTGGTCTAGCTAGTAGATTATGAGTAGTTAAATTGATTTGCGACAACACATATAAATAGCTACATTACATAGAGTAAATATCGGATAAACACAATTACTACTAGCTATTCTATAGGAACAACTACCCACTACAGGTTAGACTAAATCAACAATAGTCTTATTCTCACAACAAATTAACTACTCATAATCTACTAGCTAGACCAAATCAACAGCCACATTTATTCTCTAACCAATTAACTACTCACAACATAAGTGACTTGGTCAAATACTTTGAATCACACTTCATCAGTCCCCCTTGATTCAAAGTTGGACACTCCAAGCAAATTTCTGAAGAAGCTGAACTTTTCAAGGGACAAAGCCTTTGTAAGTATGTCTGCCAATTGCTCATCTGTGTTGCAGTACTTCAACGCTATCTCCTCCTTTGTAACAAGATCACGAATGAAATGATGATGCAACTCAATATGCTTTGTTCTGCTGTGAAATGTTGGATTCTTTGTCATGGAGATAGTTGCTTTGTTATCACAAAATATCTCTGTTGGCCCATTTTGTTCTTGTAGAAGATCTGCCAAGACTCTCCTTAAACAAATAGCCTGACAAGCTGCTGAAGTAGCTGACACGTACTCTGCTTCCGAGGTTGATAATGCCACCGTTGCTTGCTTCTTTGAGCTCCAAGTGATCACCCCATATCCAAGGGTGAAAACATTAGCTGAGATGTTTTTTCTGTCATCCGACGAACCTGCCCAATCACTGTAGTTGAAATCACACAATCTAAAATTCACAACTTTAGTGTACCAAATACCATACTCCATGGTTCCAGCAACATAGAGCAAGATCTGTTTTGCTGCCCCGAAATGAATCTTTGAAGGTTCTTGCATAAACCTGGAAATAACACCAACTGAAAATGCAATATCAGGTCGAGTGTTGGTTAAGTAAATCAAACCTCCAACCAAGCTTCTGAATAGCTTAGCATCTGCCATTTATGCACCATCTTGAAGCTGCAATTTCTCATTTAAATTCATGGGTGTAGCTGCAGGCTTGCAATTTGACATGCCAAATTTATTGAGAAGATCCCACTGAAGAAGAAGAGGACAGATTGAAGAAAACAAGAAAGAAAGATGATGAAGCATTGTTCATTCTTCAACAAGCTGTCCATGAGTCCATCTTCTCACGGATTGCAGCGGCAACAACGTCAAAGCAAGCGTGGTCTATTTTGCAGAGGGAGTTTCAAGGTGATTCAAAGGTCATCGCAGTGAGATTGCAATCTCTAAGGCGTGACTTTGAAACCTTGTTGATGAAAAATGGCAAATCTGTGGCTGATTTCTTGTCAAGGGCAATGGGAGTCGTCAGTCACATGCGTTCATACGGAGAGCAGATTTCCGATGCGACGATTGTTACAAAGCTACTGAGAAGCTTGACTCCACACACAGACGTAATTGTTCGTTCTTCCTACAGATCTGAATCTTTGCTCTGCATGTAGCTCCAAACACAGACGTAATTGTTGTTCAGGCTTCATTAGCAGTAGTGCACTTCTTTCCAACCACTCGATGAGCAATCTCTAGTGTCAGTGAGTTCGAGATCCACCATAAGAGAACTTAATCTTGAGACTTCCATTCAAGATACTTCCGATTTGCCTCTCCAATTGTTGAATCCATTTGATTTGGACAGACCTTTGTCCCGAGTAAAATTTCATCAAAATTGTTGCCTGTCACCAGTGGAAGAAAAAGTGACTCCCAGAGTTGTAGTTTTCTGAATCAAACTTGATTGATATGGAATGGCTCAACGAGTGACCGAATGGAGAGAGAACCTTCACATTCGAAGATGAAGATGAAGGTGTTGAATCAACATTAACCTCCATGACTATCATAGCAAAATTTGCTATGACAGCTCAAACTTAGCTCTGATACCATGAAAGCTTCGTAGAGAAGCTATGAAGAAGAGAACTCAAAATGAGCTAAGAATCAGTTTCTTGATTTCCAAGAATGAATGCACAAGATTTGGTTACAATCCTTATATCCAAGAGGGCTTTTAATCTTGATCACACATCTTTTGTCTAACACACTTCTCTAACACGTCTGTAGTGACTTACATTATACACTCAATCAAAACTGTTACACTACATTTGAGTGAGTGACTCGCTCAATTAGCTGTCCTAACACGAGATCTATGACCACCCCTACATTCTCTTCCTCATGTCTGTGAACCTGATCGCCTTCCCCGTATGCTGGTTTCACCGGTGGTGGCGACGGTCATGGCAATCTACCTCCAAGCATGTTGGCGGTGATGAAAAAGAAGAAGATGGAGTGTGAGAGGGGAGGAGAGGTGAGAAAGATGAAGTTGAGAAAACCCGCCACTACTCTATCCCACACCACTGCAATCTGCAAACACAGAATTTCATTAAAAATAAATAAAATAAAAAAGAACTTACAAAACGAAAAATGAAGAATACAAACACAAGTCTTCCTCTTTGCTTATTTAGTGTTGTTCTTCTTGATGTCTCTCTATAATCCCTTCCCGTCTCCGTGTTGTCGTCATTTTCTCTCGATTTTCTTTTGTTGGAATGATCGATAATTTTTGCCCAATTTTTAGCTCTCTTCATAAGGTTTATTAGATTGACATCTTGATGTGGAAGAACGAATCCCAAGCCATCAAATATCCATGTAACTGCTACGTCATATGTATCGACGGAAAAGTTATGGCGGAAATGACCATAGATGAAACTTTTCATAAAATTTGATGAATTTTTTTAGTACAAAGTAAAGTTGAGTGACGGTGTGAAATTAACCCCAAAAACATGCCAAATCAAAGGAGTTGATGTAATCACGAAGTAAAAGAAGTCTTAAAATATGTCAAAGTGAAAAGGATGACATAAACCATTCTAAGTCAGCATAGGATGAAACCAGAAGCAACACGATAAGTGTTAGAATGATAACACCATGTCACACAACAAAACACATTGGCTCACGAGAATCATTCATGTGTGTCTCAAGATGCAAATTTACACATATCCTTATGCATAACACGCAAATCGAGGTTACGTACAAGACTCTTGTGCACCAATGTATCGTAATGTGACATTGTTGTTGTTGTTCTAGTATTTGTCAAAAAAAAAGAAAATGGGAGTCCTATCAATAATATGAAAATATGAGAAAAGACTTGGATATAATTCTATATATATATATATATATATATATATATATATATATATATATATATAGAGAGAGAGAGAGAGAGAGAGAGAATGAATGCTCATGAACATATGCATGCATGTATAAATGTACATAAAAGGGCAAGAAAACATCATATTTAAAGGTAAGTGGCCCGGTTCAATTACAAGAAAAATTGAGTTTTTCTTTTAATTAATATGTAAGAGATCTATTAGTGATGCAAAACAGCTTATCCAACATTCAGAATCGATATCCACAATTATAGTGACACATTTTCAACTTTTCTAACTACAAGTAACTGCGCACCAAATACAAGACAAAAGGATGCACTAAGAAAATTCTTCAAATGGAAACAATCCATCAAAAGAAAATTGGTGAGCAAATGAATGAATGAATGAAGGTTTACTTTGTCAGACTTATCACACATCGACAAGATCTCATATTTATTTGGTGCACCTGAGTCATAATAAGAGATATCTAAGCGAAGAAAAAAAAAAAAAAAAAAAAAAAAAAAAGCTCTCTGGCCATTCCACTACAAAAGATAATTCGACATTTTTTTATTTTATTTTTTTTATTCAGTCAAGAAAACTAAGGAAAGCAGGCACAGGCACGACATATTTAAGGATTCAAAGTTAAAAGCTTATCGTGTATTTATTGATGCGTTGGCAGTTTAATTCACATCTATACTTTAACAGGGGTGTATTTAATTGATATTTTAATAAACTTTTGATTATTTTTATAAGTTGATGACTTTTCTAAAGTTTGAAGATTTTCGTAGATTTTTAAAAACTTTGATAAACTTTTAAGTAAACTTCTTTTTGATGACTTTTATAAATATTTAAGATTTTTAGTGACTTTTATGAACTTCTTAAATATGATTTTGATTGATACTAGTAAATTTTTGTGATTTTAATATTGAAACAAATATTTTGCACTTTATTATAAAAAAGACAAATAATTACATTAATTTTTCTTAAGAACTATTATTAATTTTTTAAAAGTATTTATATTTTAATAAAAAATCATATAGACATAGTAATGAATTACGACTATCAAGATAGTAACATAATAAATAAGCAAATAAATATCAACAAAACAAATATACAAATGAATAATCTTTTAGTGGCAAAAAAGAACCAAGTAATATTATTGTGTGCAAAAATTTTGCACTTTTTTTGACTTAAGTAAAAAAAACTTATATCTTTTTCTTTAAGAATGATAGTTTAAAATTTTTAAAATGCACTTCTTGCATTTGAAAAAAAAAATACACGATTATTTTCTCCAAAAATAATAATATTACATTTTTTGGTATTATAATTATACACTTAATAAACAAAACTTTTTTGTAAAAAAATCTTATAAAATTTACAATGATGCCGAAGTGAGATCTTGTTAATAACGACATCATTCTTATTTTTATCAACATAAACATTAGAATATAATGAGTGAGCAATGAAATTCACGACTTATTGAGTGATTTGAGAAGTTGATAAAAACGATTGATAAGAAAAGTCATTATGAACAATGAAGTCCTTATTGAATAAGAGAACCAACAAAAATTAGAAGTCTCTAAAAGTTTTTGGGTTGAGGTGAGGAGAAGTTGAAGATTTGTTTATGTGTATTTTTATACAAAAAGTCTATAAAAGTCGAGATTTGTAACCAAACAACAAAAGTCATCAAAAAATTAAATACACCTTACTTTTAGAAACTCTCTAAAAGTTTAAATTGAATACCCCAAAACTTTTATAAACTTTTAAAAAATCTATAAAAGTTCACATTGAATACACCTTACTTTTAGAAACTCTCTAAAAGTTTTAATTGAATACACCTGAACTTTTTTAGTAATTAAAAGTAACTTATTAAAATCTCAATTGAATACACCCCTGTAAATAAGAATTGTTGTTTAAATTTTCCTTTCAATTAGGAATTAGTTAGGATTTGATATTTATCTCCTTTTTTAGGTGAACTTTGACTTGTTATATAAAAGTAGTTATATGACTTATTCTTAATATTAAATAGAGGTAACTCTCTCAATTTCTTTCAAAACCACTTTATCTTCATTGGCAATGGTATCAAAGCCACGAATCATTGTGTAGACTTGCCATCATTGAAAAATTTGCAAAAATGGCAACCAATAGTATCTCCTTGACAGCCCCTCCAACTTTCACCGTCGATAACTACCAAATATGGTTTGTCAAAACGCAGTCATATTTGGAGGCTTTTGATCTTTGGGAAATAGTGGCAGAAGATAGGCAAGAGCAACCACTTCCAACAAATCTGACTCTTGCTCAAATCAAGCATCACACAATGAAGAAAATGCAAACAAATTCAAGGCCAAATCTGTAATTCAAAATTCTATGTCAAACTCTATTTTTCCTAGAATTATGGCATGCAAGATGGCAAAAGAAGCATGGGAAAGGTTGAAGGAAGAGTTTCAAGGTAGTCAAAGAACCATTCATACGCAACTTTCAAACCTGAGTAAACAGTTTGAAGGCCTGAAGATGCAATAAGACAAAACCATCACCAAGTACTCGATAGAATTTCTCTCATTGTAAACAAAATTAGATTACTTGGTGAGGATTTTCCTGACTCCAGAATAGTTGATAAGGTTCTTGTGACTCTCCTAGAACGGTTTGAATCCAAAATATCATCTTTGGAAGATTCAAAAATCTTTCAACAATATCATTTTCGAAATTGCTCAATGCATTTCAAGCTCAAAATCAACAAAAGGCTACGAGACAATAAGGTCCAACGGAAAAAGCTTTCCAAATTCAAAAGAAGGAAAATGCATCATACAAAAACAAAAGGAACTTCATAAAGAAAAGAAATGCAATCAAAGTCAAGTGACTTCAAATAAAAAAAGTTATTCTCCTTGTAAGTACTGCAAGAAGTCTACTAATCTTGAAAAATATTGTTGGTGGAGGCTTGATGCTATTTGTGGAAGTTGCAAGCAAACGAGCCATGTCACCAAAGTTTGCAAATTTAAAGAAAAAAGCCTTCAACAAGCACAAGCAGCGGATGCTGAAGTTGAGGAGGAGCATCTCTTTACAGCCACTTGTTTTCACAACCAAAAGACCTCTAATTCTTGGCTCATCGACAGTGGTGCACTCATCACATGTCTTTCAATGCAACTCTTTTCAAAGAACTTGATGAATCTTATGGTTCGAAGGTGAAGGTCGGCAATGGAAACATGATGGCAATTAAAGGACGAGGAACAATATCCATTCCAACACAATCAAGTATCAAAGCTCATTCATGATGTTTTATATGTACCTGATCTTAGTCAAAATCTTTTGAGTGTTGGACTGATTTTAGAGAAAGGATATTCTTTGAAATTCAAGAACAATATTTGCACCATATACAATTGTCAAGGTGCTGAAATGTTATTTATCAAGATGAAAAGAAAAAGTTTTGCAGTGGATTGGGATGAAGCTGATGTTCATGCATATGCTAATACTGTGATTAGTGATTCAGATCTTTGGCATAAAAGATTTGGACACTTTAATCATAGGAGTCTTGCTCACATGAAAATGAAAGATTTGGCTCATAATATGCCAAATGTCGAAGCTAAAACCGCATGTTTGTGATGCTTGTCAAAAAGGGAAGATGACCAAACTTCCATTTCCAAAAAATCAGGCTTGGAGAGCTTCTCGAAAAGCTGCAACTTATTCGCACTGATGTTTGTGGACCAATGAAAGAGCCTTCTTTGAGAGGTAACAAGTATTTCATCTTATTCATAGATGATATTACCAAGATACATTGGTCTATTTTTTGTCTACTAAAAGTGAAGTTTATGGTGTCTTTCAAGCATACAAAGCCTATGTGGAAAATCAATGCAATCTTAAGATCCGACAATGGCACTAAATACACCTCAAACAATTTAATTAGTTTTGTAGAGATGCAGGAATTCAACACCAGCTCACTGTCACTTACACACCTGAACAAAATGGTGTAAGCGAAAGGAAAAATAGAAGTGTGACGAATATGGTCATTATGTCTTTTATTTGAAAAGGAACTTCCAAATAAGTTTTGGGCAGAAGCTGTCAACACCGCTATCTATTTACTAAATAGATTTCCCACGAAAGCACTTGAAGACAAAACACCTTATGAAGCATGGTTCGATGTTAAGCCATCAATGAAACATCTCAAATTGTTCGGGTGTCTATGCTACTATCAAGTATTTGAGCAGAAAAGAGACAAGTTGGATAGTAAAGCAAAGAAATGGATCTTTCTTGGCTATAGAAATGTGTCAAAAGGCTATAGAATATTTTGTTTGGAAAATAACATTATATTTGTTAGCAGGAATGTTAAATTTGATGAAATGACAGCATGGTGTTAGACATCTACATCACATTCAGCTGGTGATCAAAGGCAACAAGAACTCATTCCATTGGATGAGTCCTATCATGATGAACCAGTTCGAGGTACAAGAACATTGCAAGATATCTAACAAAGATGTAGCCCTGCTATTTTCAGAACCATCAAACTACCTTGAAGCGAAAGAGTTTCAAGCATGGAGAATTGCTATGCAGGAGGAGATTGGGATGATAAAGAAAAATCAAACTTGGCAACTTGTCGAAAGACTAAGACATCAAAAAGTGATTGGAGTGAAATGGGTATTCAAGACCAAACTTAATCCAGAGCTCTGTTTGCAAACACAAAGCAAGACTAGTTGTGAAAGGCTATGACCAACAACAAGGTGTTGCAAGGTATGACACTATAAGATTACTTATTGCTCTAGCTGCACATAATTCATGGGTAATTCATCAGTTAGATGTGAAATACGTTTTTCTTAATGGAATTCTTAAGGAAGAAATCTACATTGAGCAATCTGAAGGATTCATTATTTCCAGCAAAGAAAATCATGTTCATCTTCTCAAAATGGCTCTATATAGGCTTAAACAAGCCTCAAGAGTATCGTACAACATAATGGATAATCATTTGTTACAGCTAGGATTTGTTAGAAGCATAAGCGAAGCCACTTTATATGTCAAAGTTGATGGGAATCAAATTCTTTGTTGTTTCTCTATACGTTGATGACATACTCATTAAAGGAAATGATTCCAAACTTATCCAAAATTTCAAAGATGACATGAAAAAAATCTTTGAAATGACTGATCTTGGTTTGATGCAATATTTTCTTGGCATAGAAGTTAATCAGTCGAGCAATGGCATCTTCATGTCACAAGAAAAGTATACAACTAAAGTTTACAAAAATTCAGCATGGAAGATTGCAAACTAGGCAACACACCGATGCAAACAAATGAAAAGCTTGGCAAAAATGAAGATGACAAAAACGTAGATGAAAGGCTATATAGAAGTCTAATTGGCAGCTTGTTATATCTCACAACAACAAGACCAGACATATTGTTTGTTGTGCGTGTTTTGTCAAGATTCATGCATTCTCATTCTTAAAAACACTTTCCAACTAGAAAAAGAGTTCTTAGGTATTTGAAAGGTACTTGGACCTTAGTGTTCCATTTGCAAGGTCTGAAATTGATGATCTAAAATTAGTTGACTATTCAGACAGCGATTGGGGTGGTTATATTGATGATTTGAAGAGTACTTCATGAAATTCGTTTACTTTAAGGTCTGGTGTCTTTACATGGAGCTCAAAGAAGCAAGAAACTACAGCTCAATCTACACCAAAAGCAGAATACATCGCTGCCGCATCAGCTGTAAATCAAGCAATTTGGTTGCGAAAACTTTTATGTGATTTGAGTTTTGAATAGAAATTGACTACTGCAATTTTATGTGACTACATTTGAGCAATTTCAATGGATAAAAATCGTGTTTTTCATGGCAAAACAAAACACATAAAGATCAAATTTCACTTTGTTAAGGAAGCTCAACAGTCTAATGAAATGAATTTAATTCATTGTTCATCTGAAGATCAGCTCGCAAAAATGTTTACAAAAGTTTTGCCAAAAGACAAGTTTGAAGAGCTAAGGAAAAGGATTGGCGTTCTTCACAAAAATGTCAATGAGTATTGAAGTGTTGGCATTTTAGTTCACATCTACTTTGAAAAAGAATTGTTGTTTAAATTTTTCTTCAAATTAAGAATTAGTTAAGATTTGACATTTATCTCTTTTTTTAGATGAACTTTGACTTGTTACGTAGAAGTAGTAAGATGACTTATTTTTAATATCAATAGTACGAAAAAATAGAGGTAACTCTCTCAATTTCTTTCAAAACAACTTTTATCTTCATTAACAATTTCACTTTTGTAAGGTGGATAAACTGGAACGCCTCGAAAAAAAAATAATAAATAAAAAAACAAAAACAAAAACAAAAACAAAAAAACCGTGACTCCAGGTAAGTAATATAGATTTGCCACTATACCAACTTGAGTTCTTTTTAAAGCCGGGAAATTATCATTTTCGAATAGTAAAACATAAAGGCACAAGAAAATGGACCATATGGCAATAGCTCCCCAGAAGCAATCTTTGGCTCTTGCGTCTTCCTGAAGCTCCAAATGACACTTGCAAAAAAGGTCAACATCGACAACGTAACAACAAAAGAAAGCCGCAGATACAGGTCATACAAATATGGTAATGCACCACCAGTTATTGCACTTGTTTTGAGGAGGTTGGTGTAAGACTAGAGGTGAACTTGGTATGGGCCAGTAGCTAGTCCTACCACATGAAGCAGGCAAATGATAGCACATTTGAGATGCATTACACTAGGAAGTGTGATATGGTCCTCAATTACCTGAAGATCAGCAACTCATGAAAACCATCAAGAAGCCAAAATCAGATGGTACCTTCAATATGAGCACCACTCCGAAGAACTATGACCCAAATGACACACATCTCTGCCACAGAATAGAAATCTTCGATACCAAATGGTCTTACTTCGGTTCAAATATGAAACTGGGTCCCTTCTGATGAACACTACAGCAGAAGAGCAAGTAATCACAACAAACTCTCTTTGAAGAGCCGCGGAAGGATTTCATGGGCATTCACGTCCAAGGCATCTGGGTCCCTAAAATCAGGTGAAATTAAGACAATTATCAAATCGTAGCATTGAATAGCAGCAAACTGAATTGAATAGCAGCAAACTCTTTTAAAGAAGTTAGTCCCTTCACGTCGTTGCCCGGATGTGAAGAAAAATGAGCAAGAGTTCCCACACAAAGGACGGGTGTGGGTAAAGAAGCTAGTTCAAAACAAACACGAAAACAAAAACAAAATCATAGATACAGACACTAGATCTTTTAGACAAAATAGAAATAGAAAATGAAAACAAATACAAAGGGGAGAAAAAATTCGTTTAGGAACATGGAACATAGGAACACTTACGGGGAAGTCAATAGAACTAGTAGATACCATGATTAGAAGGAGAGTCAATATTGCTTGCCTACAAGAGACGAAATGGGTAGGAGAAAAGAGTAGAGAAATAAGAAGCACAGGGTTTAAATTGTGGTACACTAATAGAAAATGCAATGGAGTAGGAATTGTGATGGATAATGATTATAAGGATAAGGTCGTAGAGGTTAAAAAAATGGGGGATAGATTGATTCTAGTTAAATTAATTATTGGAGATGAAAAAATTAACATACTTAGCGCCTATGCACCACAAGTAGAATTAAGCGAGAACATCAAACGCAAGTTTTGGGACAATGTGGATGGATTTATGCGAAGTATACCATTAGATGAAAAGGTTTTTATTGGAGGAGATTTAAATGGGCATGTCGAGGCAAGTAACGATGGGTTTGAGAGAGTTCATGGAGGTTTTGGTTACGGTAATAGAAATGAAGAATGAGAATCAATCTTAGAATTTGCTTCAGCATACGATCTTGTCTTAGCAAATACTAGTTTTAGGAAGAGGGAGTCGCATACAATTACTTTTAGTAGTGGTCATAACAAGAGTCAAATAGATTTTCTTTTAACAAGAAAAATAGATAGAAAAATATGTAGAGACCGCAAAGTAATACATGGTGAAGCACTTACTACCCAACATAAGTTGGTAGTACTTGATATTAAGCTAACACGACGACATAATATGAATAAAAAAGTTAGCGACCCTAGAATAAAGTGGTGGAACCTAAAACATAGTAAACAAGTAGAGTTTAGAGAAAAACTACTAAAGGAAAATGTTTGGAATCTTGACTTAGATGTTCATACAATGTGGCTAGAAATGAGTAGTTGCATAAGGAGAGTGGGATCAAACGTATTAGGTATATCTAAGGGCTTGGGACCTCCAAAGAAGGAAACATGGTGGTGGAACGAGGATGCCCAACAAGCAATTAAGACTAAAAGAGAGATGTGTAGGAAAATACTTAAGTGTCAAGATGAAGATGTGTACAATCAATATAGAGAAACTAGAAAACAAGCTAAAAAAGTAGTTAGTCAAGCTAAAACAAATTTAATGGAAGATCTATATATAAGGTTAGGTAATAGAGATGGCGAAAAATATATATATAGGCTAGCCAAATTAAGAGATAAAAAGAAACAAGACCTAAGTCATGTAAGATGTATTAAGGACGAAAATCAAAATGTTTTAACGAGCGAGGAGGATATTAAGGAGAGATGGAGAAGTTACTTCGATAGTTTATTTAATGATGGCCAAGTTGATACTATAATAGATGAAAACTCACACCAAGAAAGAAATGTAAACTATACACGCAATATTAGAATTGTAGAAGTTAAAGAGGCATTGAAAAGAAAAAACATAAGGCCCAGATGAAATACCCATAGAGGTTTGGAAATGCTTAGGAGAAATTGGATTGACTTGGTTAACAAAACTTTTCAATAAATTTTAAAATCAAAACGGATGCCAATGGATTGGAGAAGAAGCACGCTTGTGTCAATTTTCAAAAACAAAGGAGACACTCAAAGTTGCTCAAACTACCGAGGAATTAAACTTATGAGTCACACTATGAAACTTGGGAGAGGATAATTGACAATAGGCTAAGGAGAGAAACAACAATATCAGAGAACCAATTTGGTTTCATGTATGGGAGGTCAACTATGGAGGCGATTTTCCTTGTAAGACGATTGTTAGAAAGTTATAGAGAAAAGAAAAAAAAATCTTCATATGGTATTCGTAGATTTAAAAAAAGCATATAATAAAGATCCCTAGAGATGTTCTTTGGTGGGTTTTAAAAAGAAAATGAGTGCATATAAAATACATAGACATTATTAAGGATATGTATGATGGACTAGTAACGAGTATAAAGACATTTGGAGAAGCTACAAAAGAATTTCCCATTACGATAGGACTACATCAAGGATCGGCTTTAAGCCCAAATCTATTTGCTTTAGTTATAGATGAACTAACTAGACATATTCAAGAGGATATACCATGGTGTATGTTATTTGCAGATGATATTGTCTTAGTGGATGAAACTAAAGATGGAGTGAATAGGAAATTAGAACTCTGGAAAGGCTTTAAGTTGAGTAGGACGAAAACCGAATACATGCACTGTGAGTTTAGAAACACTAGACATCGAGATGACGGAGTGGTAAAATTAAGAGAAATAGAAGTTCCTAAGGTAAACCACTTTAAATACCTAGGATCGGTCGACCACTGGGCCCCTACCCTGGGCCGCCACTAGATGCACCCAGCTTATGTGGATTGCTAAAAAAATAAAAATTGTACACTAAACTAACAACCCTGGTTTTTCATTTTCCAAACTATGACTGAATCACTATGGTTTTGTGTCGCACGGTGCACACCACTGTGTACTACTCCATATTATCATGAAATACTATCATTTCTCTGAAAAAAATAAATAAAAACTAATAAGACTCATAAAACTCCTGAGGTAGGTAAATGGCACCATAGTGAAGACAAGCAAGTACATCTGGTAAATTAACTCCACTCAACAAGACTAGAGTGGATATTCTATATGCCCAAAAGAATTGGAATTAGAAAGCAACCTGCACAATATCTGTCCCTTTTCAGTTGAACTGGAAATAAACCACAATTTCCGCATAAAAGGTGATTCGAGTTGGACAAAAAAACCATCGCTCTGCCCATGTCTCCATTTCCTTGAACCTTGTCCTTTCCACACCTTCAGATAGCCAACAAATCATCAGACATAGATAATACCAGAGACAATAAACTTTTACCACATTAACATCCACTTGTTGTTCAGAAGTATGGACCGTCCACCCTATCTCTAACAATGTTAATTTTACATTTTTAGATCTTATATTTGCACTTGGATAACCAAGACAAAGCAATTCTGAATGGGTTCCAACACCATTATTAGGGGAAAACTGATTGTAGAAAGTTGTGAAATACCGAGCAACAACAAAAGATTAGATGGAATACTGCATTGACAGCAACAAAGTCCCAATGCCAAATTAGTTGGGATCGAGTATGTGCAGGGGCGGAGCTAGGTTTTTCTCTAGCCCTGGGCTAAAACTAGTACCTTTTTTTATAGGAACATGATTTCTAAACTCACTTTTAACACCGCGAAATCGACACCAATTGGGTATGCATCATGCGATGCAATGCAACTTTCGTATGCATCTCAAGGTTTATCGTACGACGCTTATCCAATCAATATCAATTTGATGGTGTCAAAGTTGGGTTAGAATAGCAAAGTCATGTTTTATACTAATAATTTTTAATTAATCTTCATCCAAGTTGAGCAATTATGTAGACTTGTGCAAAAACTCTAGATTCAATGGGTTACTTGGGTAAATGTAAAACCAAAAATTAAAAAGGGATTGCTATCCAATTTCGTCTCTTCTCATCGTATTTTTATAGGAAGTCCGTGATATACTAATATACTTTTGAGACATACAATTGCTACACAATGTTGTAGATTGCATTGAGACACGCACATTTCTCAGATTCTCAATGCAATCTTCTCAAAAGTATGTCAAAATAAATCATTGTTTAGCAAATGTATGTCTCAAAAGTACATCAAATGAATGGCAAATGTAGTTGGGACGATGGGCTTAATTGGTGGGCATTTTGTCTGTTTCGAATAAATGTTTGGGCTAGTTTCTTTTTTATACTAAGTGGGCTAGATATTATTTCTCATCTTGACTATACCTAAAATTAAACAACTTACTAATAAAATAATATTATTTTTTGAGGAGCTGCCCTGGGCTACAGCCAAGAGCAGCCCTCAACATCCCTTCGCCACTGGGTATGTGGATCCAACTTCCAACATTTCGATTCAGCTCGATTTAATGCAGTCAAAACTACGATAAATAATGAACTTAAAAAGTGGGTACGATTAAAAGGAATCTGGCACTAATAACCATAAGAAAATGCAAAGAGCAATAAATACAATTCTTCAAAGAGCAGAACAAACATTACACATATATTTTACTTAAATATTAAAAAAAAGGGAAGAAGTCCAATGAATGATGCACAAAAGTTTTTCCATCTTTTTGAGAAGAAAAACAACTTTTTCATCAATGGTAAAAATATATGTAAAAGAGAAAAACACAAATAATAAACATTCAATCCCAAATTAGTTGGGGTCAGCTACATGAGTCTAACTTTTCCACTCGAGTCAATTTAATGCAGTTGATCATGTGCATTTATTAAAAAAAAATTAAAATTAAAAATAAATAGATATATAAGAGAAGGAAAAAAATTAAAGAAAGGAAGGGTGGCCATGGATCCTCGAGGCTTGAAAAATCAACTTACATCCACATAATTACTTTGACAATAAACTCCAATGTAATGACCCGCACTTTTAATTTAGGTGATTACTGTTAATCATGGGTCGTTAGTGGCTTAAGCTCGACCAGGCGTCAAGGATTGCAAGGCGCCAAGGCGGCGCCTAAGCGTTTTCCCTACCTAAGGCGAGGATAGATGGCGCATAGGCAAAAAAAAAAAATATTTATTTAGAAGTCCCTACAAAATTAGTTAATTATTTATTAGCTCCTTTCTATCTACTAATACCGCCAATCATTGACCTTAATATTTAATATGTACTTCAAAAAGTACTAAACTAAAGACATCTAATAATTTCAAAAGATGTTATACACCATCAATTATCAATTATCAAACACATTTTAGTTTTCAAAGTTATTTTCACCACCTGAAACTCAAAAACAAATATATGAAAATTTACGAGTTCGGATAGGGTTTATATCGTTTGGGGGTTTATATATGAAAGATTTCTAAATTATTTTCACCTCCTTAAACTTTAAAATATATATATGTTGAGAAGGTCACTGTCTGCCTAGGCGGTTTGAGCCAAAAAGGCCTAAGTGTCGCTGCAATCACTGTCGAGCGTACACCGCTGACGAAAGAGCTTGATGCAAATGGTGTAGATAAATGTTATGTATGTGTGTTGTCTGGATATTATTATAGTATATGCTAATACGCCTCGTGATACAAATATGGAAGTCGAACTAAGTGTAATAGTGCTCTCCAAGTGGAGAGTGGAGAGTGGAGAGTAAAGTGTGGGCCTATAGAGTTACTTGAGATACATATATGGAATCCTAGGCTAATTAGTAATCACTTAATGGGATGGGTGTTGGGACCTTTAGGACAACAAAATAAACCATGGGATACGTGTAGGTGTGTGATGACATTGTCGAGATTAAGTGAGCATTTTTCTCTCTTGTTTCCCATTTGTTCAAGTGTGAGATATTGCTAAATGAAAGCGGATCATCAAAAACCCGCAGGAATGTTACAACTTTTATCCATTCCCAAATGGAAATGAGAACACATAGTCATGGACTTCAAGACCGAATTGTCGACGACAAAGAAGAAACATGATGCGGCTAGGGTGATGTAGATGGTTTGACTAAGTCTGCACATTTCATTCCTATTTCCATGGGAGATCTAGTAGACAAGCTGAGCGGGAAATACCTTTATGAGATCTTGAGGCTACATGGTGTCCTGGTGTCCATTATTTCGAATCGAGATCCAAGGTTTACTTCCAAGTTTTGGAATGATTTACAAACAAGGATGGGAACTAGGCTCAATCTCAGCGGTGCATTTCATCCTCAATCATATGGCTAGACTGAGAGACTTATTCAAATTTTGGAGGATATGCTAAGGAATTGTATGTTGGATTTCTCAGGAAGTTTGGAAGACTACTTACCGTTATGCGAGTCTTGGTATGGCCCCGTTCGAGGCACTTTATAGGAGGCCTTGCCGGTGTCCGGTGTGTTGGGCAGAGGTTCGTTGTTGATAGAGCCAGAAATTGTGCAGGATCACACCGAGAGGATTAAACAGATTAGGCAACGACTACAAACCGCACAAGACAAACAAAAGAAGTATGCTGATAAGGATCATCAGGATGTGCACATCAAAAAGAACAACCATGTGTTGCTTAAGGTTTCACCAATAAAGGGATGTTATAGATTAAGGCTGAAAGGAAAGCTTGCTCCTAGGTACATCGGGCCATTTGAAGTAACCGAACAAGTGGGTCCAGTTGCCTATAAGTTAGCTTTGCCACCACAGCTAGCGAGAGTGCACAATGCATTTCATGTATCGATGTTACGGAAGACACCGACAAAGCACACGTCATCCATTGATTGGAGTCAGGTAGACTTGAGAGAAGATACGTCACATGAGGAACAACCAATCCAAATTCTTTACAGAAAAGTTCAGAAGCTTCGCAACAAAGAGATCCCACTAGTTTAAGCGAGGTGGCAATTTCATGGGGACGAGGAGCTAACTTGGGAGCGAGAGGATTATCTGATGGAACATTTCCCTTATCTCTTCGAACATTATGGTACGGCTTACCTTTTAGTTTCAAGAATGAAACTTCCAAAATTTGGAATGTTATAACGCCCCTAAATTCCAAATCTAGTAATTAGTCCTAACATCGAGGGTATTTTTGTAATTTTCATGTCAAGAATGAAAGGTGTGCTTAATTTGGTGTATTATGTATATACTTAATAGTTAATACTCTAATATATGAATAAGAGTTAAGTAGATGAATTAAGCCTAAGCTAATGTAAATAAGAGACCAAAGGATGAAAAATGGCATTTTAGTAATTAATGGTCTTGGAATAAACGGTTTATTTAAAAGAATAAAATGAGGCTCTTTGATATACCTCGAGATGTGATGTGGTAATTACTAGGCAAGAAGTTGATGTAGATGAATAGATAAGAACAATGAGTGCTTGTTTGATGTGGATGAGAGAATAAGATTAAAGTACTTTATTTCCTTAAGGATGAACATTTAGTAAGTAAAAAAGGAAACTTTCCATTTTAGTGAAAAGTGACACATATTTGAAATTTGTAGAGAGGACCATACATCTACCTCGAAATATGAAAAGGAAAATATCTAAAACAAAAAGGTGAGTTAGCTATATGAGTTAGCATTACACCAATGAAGGATGAGCCTCGAGATACGAGATTGAGCATGATGGCTTATGGATGAACAAAATAAAAAAGGATCTTAGATGGGCATAAATCTAAGGCTAGATGAAAGAGATAGAAGGTGGAGATTAATGCTCCTACGAACCCTAGATATAAATTAAGTATAAATAATCCTTCCGAGACTTATGCCTCCATTTTTACAAACCAAGAGAGGAGGCTAGGGCTTAGTGTGAGAAGAGAAGCTTGGGTGTTAGAGATGGAACTACACCAAGTCACACACTCTCCATAAGCTTGAGATTTACTCAAGATAGGTAAGAACCTGTTACGATCCATGGGCAGCCAGTAAGGAAGTTCTACACTTGGAGGAACCGCATGAGCACAGGATCAGCTGAGGAAGCTAATAGGCATAATTAAGGTGGTCAGAGTATACTTCATCAGAAAGAAGTGAGTAGCTGGGTCAGTTTGTGAGTCAATAAGTGAGTAGCTAGTTGGGTCATGTTTTAAGTCATGAGTATATAAAGTAGAGTCAGTATGGGTCACGGATCATTTGGAATGTAAGATCAAACTATGGTGACCTAGGGTCTAGTGAGAGATTTCTCTTGAGCAAGGGTGGAGGGCAGTCTCTCTCCCTTTTGTTGTATCTATTGATTCGTTTTTCATCAATAAAATACCTAGAGGTGACCCCCTCTTTCCTTTAAGTCCTGCTTCCCTCTTAACAGCGGTATCAGAGCATCATCAACATCATGCCACCAAAGACCGACTCTCGGGTAGAGGCATTGGAGACAGCAGTCTCAGAAACCGCAGAGAAGATGAAGGGATTTAGATCAAAGGTCAAATCGGAGATGACAAAAGTCAAGTCGGAGATCCGAGGCTTAACACAAAAACTGGAGGAGTTTTTCTCACAAGCGCGTGTTCTCTTGCAACCAGCAGCACCAGATCTAGGCGATCGAGGCACGATTTCTCACAATGGTGACAATCTAGCATCCCGAGCTCCAGATCCGCCAAATCTACCCCACCCGAGGTTGTTTCGTGGAGTTTTAGCACCAGATCATCCAGATCTTGGGGCAACCAAGGGTTTGGGAGCTGACTAGCCGCCTTACAGAAGTGGTCCAGAGGTTCGTAAGATCAAGATGACCACCTGTGACGGGGAGGACCTCATTGTGTGGCTGAACCAGGCGGAGCACTACTTTGCTCTCCATGAGATGCCGGAGTCTTCGAAGCTCCGAGCAGCACGGATTTGCTTGGTTGGAGCAACTCAGATTTGGCTACAAGCGGAGGAGCAACAAAGGCCTTTCACCTGTTAGGCAGATCTGAAGTTAGAGCTCTCTAGAAGGTTCAAAGGAGCTCATCCCTTACAGTTGTGTCGACAGTTCTTCGCCGTCCGCAGGAGACCACGGTGGCGGCCTACCTTCAGCGCTTCGAGCTACTCTTCATACATATCGGTGCGGCACTATCGGAAAAGCATAAAATGGTTATTTTCATCAATGACCTGCAGGAGAGGACTCGACTGGAGCTCCTTGCCGATCCACCGGAGTTGATGCGCGACACTTTCGACCAAGCATAATGGATCGAGGCCAAGATAGGTGGGCTGGAGACATTGGGCCTCCTCCCCAAGATGGGCCCACCTTCCTCCTCATCTAAAGTGGGCCTATCCATCACCCCAGAGCCCAAAGCTAGAGGTTGGGTTTCTCACACCTTAACCAGCCCAACTAGGGATACAACTACAGCCCAGTTCAAGAGCCACACAACTGGGAGCCCGTTTGTTGCGAAAGGCACCACGGTTTCCTCCTCGTCGTCCACAAGCCCAGTTTCCTCAATGGGAGCAACCCCAACCACATCCCCTCCCCGGTACAAACACCTGACGGAGTCCGAAGCTCATGCCCGAAAGAGCAAGGGCTTGTGTTATCGCTGTGATGAGAAATGGTTTCAAGGCCATTGTTGCAAGCGTCGAGAGCTCAATGTGATGTTAGTGTACGATGACACAGCTGAGGGTCAAGAAGTTCAACTGGCAGAGGAAGAATAACAGCTGGATTTAACTGTGATTGAGTTGTCCTCTCAAGCAATGGAAGGCTACCCGGGCCCTCGTACAATCAAGGTGAAGGGCTTGATCGACAGCACGGAGGTAGTGATCCTCATCGACTGTGGGGCTTCTCACAACTTCATCTCCGAGGCATTAGTTCAGAAACTCAACCTCCCCATCAGGCCAACTTCCTCCTATGGGGTCCTCGTTGGCAATGGCTATAATGCCCATTGTTCGGGCATTTGTAAAGGCGTTCATGTTCACTTCCAATGGGTATCAGTGGTGGAGGATTTCTTTCCCATGCCCATGAAAAGTTTAGACGTCATTTTAGGCATTAAGTGGTTGTTTTCTCTAGGGGTGACAACCACGGACTAGCCGAATTTGTCAATCACTTTCTCGTCTCAAGGGCGCGAGCACACTATCAAGGGGACCCCAACTTACACCGAGCATTGGTCTCTTACAAATCACTACAGCGTACATGGGAAATTGATGTTGCTTGTTTCCTTATTGAATTATGTAATGTGGAGGGTTTTGGGGGGGGACTAACTCACTGCAGGTTGTGGACCCAAGCATTCAAGCATTGTTGGACACTTTCCACCCCTTGTTTCAACTTCCATCCGGATTACCTCCCATGAAGGACTGCAATCATGCCATTCCTCTCAAAAAAGGCACAGACTCTATCCGAGTTTGCCCATACCGATACCCGCAGATCTAGAAATCCGAGATGGAAAGGTTGGCTCAGAAATGTTATCAGTTGGGATTGTCCAACCGAGCAGTAGTCCTTTCTCCAGTCCAGTTCTCTTGGTGAAAAAGAAGGACGGGAGTTGGCGTTTCTGTGTGGATTATAGAGCACTAAACAAGGCCATCGTTCCAGATCGTTTCCCGATTCCTAACATCAATAAGTTGCTAGATGAGTTGCACGGGGCCAAAAAAAATTTTCCAAGCTAGATCTTTGCTCCAGATACCATCAAATACAAGTGCATCCTCAAGACGTCTACAAGACTGCTTTTCGGACACACGAGGGCCATTATGAGTTCTTGGTCATGTCTTTCGGGCTAACTAATGCGCCTGCCACCTTCCAAGCACTCATGAACTCTATCTTTGAAGGACTGATCCACAAGTGTGTTTTGGTCTTCTTCGACGACACCCTGGTGTACAGTCCCTCCCCGTCTGATCGTGTCTCCCACCTCCGCAGGTCCTATCTATACTTCTTCATCATTCTTTGTTTGTGAATATTATGAAATGTTGTTTTGCTAAACCCCAACTTGATTATTTGGGCCATATCATCATCGAGAATGGGGTGATGGCGGATCGAGGAAAAGTCCGAGCTATGGTGGAGTGGCCCCTTCCTACCTCACCTAAAGAGTTGCAAGGTTTCTTGGGGTTAACTGGCTACTATTAGTGGTTTGTTCGAAACTACGGGAAAATTGCAGCTCCTCTTACACAGCTGTTGAAGAAAGATGCATTTTCATGGTTAGATGCGGCTACCCTCGCTATCCAACAACTCAAACAAGCGATGGTGGATGTCCCTATGTTGGCCCTTCCAGATTTTAATCACCCTTTCATCCTTGAAACGGATGCATCTAGTTTCGGAGTAGGTGCAATACTGTCCTAGCATGATCGCCCTATAGCATTTTTTAGTCCTGCCTTATCAGCCCATGCTCGTTGTCGCTCGGCCTACGAAAGAGAGTTGATGGCAATATGCTCGCTGTTCAGAAATGGAGACATTACTTGTTGGGTCGCAAATTCATCATGCGCAGTGATCAATGGAGTTTGAAGTTCTTACTAGAACAGCGGGTAGTCGCACTGGAATACCAAGGATGGCTATTTAATTTGATGGGGTACCAATTCGAGATTCAATACAAGTCAAGGGCCTCCAATATAGCGGCTAATTCCTTGTCTCATTTTCCCTTTCAAATGGAGTTGAATGTTGTCTCATTGCTATGTCTCCTAGATGAAGCCACTGTCCAGTTTGAGATCTTAGCTAACCCTATTCTAAGTCCAATCTTCCACAAATTAGAGGCTGGTGAAGAGGTCTCCCCACGGTGGTCACTGCTTAAGGGGAAGCTTCGCTATGATGACCGATTGGTCCTTGCCTCCTCAACATCATTGAAAGCTCGGGTGCTAGCCGAGTTTTACTTTAGGGGGGGGGGGGGCATGGCGGATTCCTAAAGACGTACAAGCGTATAATGGCAAAGTTGTTTTGCTTTGGCCTACGGACTGATGTGAAGAATTTTGTAGCTACATGTGATGTATGCCGAAGAAATAAATACGAAACCCTTTCACCAGGGGGCCTGCTCCAACCTCTATCGATCCCAACAGCGATTTGGGAACACATCTCAATGGACTTCATCGAAGGTCACCCGTCTTCTACTGGCCGGAATGCCATTTTAGTGGTTGTTGATCGCTTCAGTAAATACAATCATTTTTTGCCCTTAAAACATCCCTTCTTTGCCAAGGCAGTGGCGGATGTATTCTTGACGGGGGTGGTTCACTTGCACGGTTTTCCTCTCAGCATCGTATCTGATCGAGAGTCTTTCTTAGCAAGTTCTAGTATGAACTTTTCTGCCTGCAAGGCACCCAATTGAATCGGAGCTCGACCTATCATCCACAATCTGATGGTCAGAGCGAAGTAATTAATCATTGTTTGGAAACATACCTATGGTGCTTCATTCACCAACGACTGAAGGAGTGGGCAAGATGGCTACCATGGGCGGAATACTGGTATAACACCTTTTTCCACTCGTCACTGCAGTGTTCCCCATTCAAAGTGGTGTATGGCAGGGAACCGCCTCCCCTTCTGCCCTACGGTACTAATTCTTCAACAACCACGGTAGATTTAGATGCTCTCCTCAAGGCCCGCAATCTCACCTTAGTGGAACTTCACGATCGGCTCGTCCTTGCTCAAAATCGTATGAAGCAACAGGCAGACCAGGGACGCCGTGACATTAGCTTCAAGGTGGGCGACTGGGTGTATGTCAAGATACGACCCTACCATCAGCAATCCGTGGCTCGCCGAACCAATACCAAACTCAACCCCAACTTTTATGGCCCGTTTGAGATAGTGGCACGAGTGGGTTCCGTAGCTTACAAACTGTTGGTACCAGCGGGTTCGTCAATCCATCCGGTGTTTCATGTATCCCAACTTCGCCGAGTTATGGGCACACATTCCGCTACTTTAACTCTTCCTCCTTTTCCACCAGACCCTCTGTCCTTCCCTGCTGAGCCTAAAAATGTCCTGGGATATCGAGTTGACGTGGATGGTCCCTTCGGTGCTAATTAAGTGGGCTAATCTTTCAGACACTGAGGCCGCTTAGGAGCTAGTCAAACACGTGAAGAAATCTTTTCCGGCCTTCCACCTTGAGGACAAGGTAGTTCTCCAGGAGGGAAGTACTGTTACGATCCATAGGCAGCCAGTGAGGAAGTTCTACACTCGGAGGAACCGCAAGAGCACAGGATTAGCTGAGGAAGCCAATAAGCGGAATTAAGGGGGTCAGAGTATAGTTCATCAGAAAGAAGTGAGTAGATGGGTAGTTAGTGAGTCAACAAGTGAGTTAGCTAGTTGGGTCATGTTTGTAAGTCATGAGTATATAAAGTAGAGTCAGTATGGGTCGCGGATCATCTGGAATGTAAGATCAAATTGTGGCGACCTAGAGTCTGGTGAGAGATTTCTCTCAGGCAAGAATGGAGGGCAGCCTCTCTCCCTTTTGTTGTATCTCTTTATCCATTTTTCATCAATAAAATACCCGGAGCCAACCCCCTCTTTTCTCCAAGTCTGGTTTCCCTCTTAACAGAACCCTAATCTAAATTGTTAAGCTTGAACTAATTTGTTGAAAATGGAATGTGATTTTTGGATTTAATGTTGAGCTAAAGTTTCAAGCATGATTTCCGAAAGATTTACACACTAAATCGTCGATTTGATCATTACTATGGATGCTTGTATGGGTTTTGGACTGTTTTCGTGTTTTAGCCCCAAATCTTGATGAACACATGACTTTCTCGTAAATCTTTGGGTTTATTTCCATGGTTTTGGTCTCAAATGGTTTCTTATCGCGTTTTCCACACTTTGTAAGTTGGTTTGAGCTTATGAAGCTAGATTCCATGTTTTAATGATTAAGCTATACGGTTTTAATATGGTAAAACATGACTTGTATTATTTTGGGGCTGGAGAGAGACCTATATGTTTTAAATGGTGCTTTGGAGTCCTTTCCTCCTCGCTTGAGTAATCTTATGGTTTGAATCATGATTTCAATGGGCTTTTACTTAATGCTTATGAATTCCATGATTTCCTTATAAATAATGTTTTATGTTCAAACATGGATGAATGAGATATACATGTTGGATGAAATGCCTAAAAGCGAACTTCACTTGCATTGAATCATTTCCTTAAAAATGAACTTAATCCGATTAAATCATGAATTTTCGACTAAAAGTTATGAATTGGAGATTTTAAGTCAAAATCGACTTTTTGCGATGATTTAGAATTCTTTGCTCAAAATTGGTTGATTTGGATCGAGCTATGTAAGAAAACTGATTTTATGGACTTTTCTTCTTGCCTCGATTAATCTTTATTTATTCAAAAAAGTGGTCTTAGTCCATATTGTTGGTTTCGACGCCAAGTCTAATTGAACTTAAGAATAAAGAGAAGTTCTTAATTGTCTAAGATAACTAAATAAATTATAGCGAGTCTAAATTAAATGTGTCATACTCATACGCTTGTAGACACTCAAGGACTCACTAGGAACTTCTTGAAGTAGGATTGAATAGGATAGCTGCGCTTGAAGTAAGTGGAGGTCGCTTTATAGTCAATCATGCCATGCTATTAGTTAATAGTATCACAATAGCAAATGTTTATACTTGCTTGGAATCTATCTTGATAATCTTTAATTATTACTTCTCGTCTTATCCTTTTGAGCTCTCTATTTATGAATGTCAGTGGAAGTGATATGGTTAAATGATGAATGCAGGTTTATACTATTTGGACTGAAGGGCCGACGACCACCGGTGCCTTCCTCCATGTTATTATAAATCCTTGTCTACTTGGCTCACATACAGTAGCAGTAGGATGATTGTCATGTTTCCTCGTTATTGTGCGAGATTCATGTGGCCTCATGCTTTCTAGGCAATGGCGGTGGGATTCATGGGTTACTTATATCGAGTTTCCACTTCCTTTGACATATGGCATTCATGTTATCCTTGTTTCTTCTTGATGATTTGGGCAAAATTTATTTATTGTGCGTTATATATTATAGTATGCTTGCTTATAATAGTTGAAATAACCAAAATGATAGTAAGCTTCATAAAGTACAATTGTTGCATGCTAGTTATCTACACATTTAAGTACTACTTGGATGATTGATGGTAAAGATGTCCGCTGCTTTACTGAGCCCATTGTTTATTGCTCACCCTCAATTCTCCCCTCCAGGTACCTCAATTGTTGTTTCGGGCAAAGGAAAGGAAAAGATTATTGCCTAGGAGACCCCCTTTCCTGATTGTAAGTTGTGAATACATTATTATCCATCTATTTTGGTTAGAGACTTTTATGTATTAAAACATGGGTGTTTTTTTGGGTAGACTTTTGGAAACCCATAGTTAATAGTTTATTTTAGGTTATTGTTGCAAGACTTCTACTTTTAATTTCGCAACTTGTTAGACATTGGAAGGCTTTATTTTCCGCACTTTATATCCCCTTAGTTGTCTATATGTAGAATGTCTTGTGTATATTCCGCAGGTGGCTTACCGAATCATCGCCCTACCCGTTGGATTATCTCAAGGGGTTCAACGATGGTTCGGATCAGGCGACTTGGGCCCTCGTGGATTCGGGTTGTCACATGGGGAAGAACTGATGACGCCGCAAGTGGTGCTCCCCTTATGAAAGTGTAAAACATGGTTTGGGTTTTCAAGTCGAATTCCTAGGTGTTAGTATTCCTAATGGACCTACCCGTTGGATTATCTCAAGGGTTCAACGATGGTTCAGATCAGGCGACTTGGGCCCTCGTGGATTCGGGTTGTCACATGGGGAAGAACTGATGACGCCACAGGTGGTGCTCCCCTTATGAAAGTGTAAAACATGGTTTGGGTTTTCAAGTCGAATTCCTAGGTGTTAGTATTCCTAATGGACCTACTTAAAACTTAAGAGTGCAATTAACATATTTAAACTTGTTAATGTAGATACATGTGTGATTGACTCTTAAGAGTCCGAGAGGTCGCTTAGATGGGCTCGACAAGATAATACCAAGGCCAAGATATTGGTTAGTGAGATGCCATCCTATTTTAATGGGTAATCGACCACGGGTTCGCGTGAGTAGGTAGTCACAAATGTATATGCCAATTTACCAAATGAATTGCATGCAATTGTATCTTGCTTACGTAATCCTTGTTGCTCTGCTTTAGCTATTTACTCTTTCATATAGTTATTTCCATGAGGTACTAGAGGATACTTGATAGCTAGGTGAGTACCTACTTACTAAGCCTGTTGATTTGCTCACCCAACTTAACATTTTTCAAGCACCTCATCCGACATGTAGTAGTGGCAAGGAGAAGGCATAGGAGCTCTAACATGTAGATCATGGCAAGGGGACGGCATAGGATTTTAGCCTCCTCTCCTAGATGTATGTTGCGGGCTACGATATATCTACTCGTGTATTTATTATTTGTATAAACTTATTATAAGTAATAGAAGGGTTGGGATCAATGTTGTCAACTCAGAATAGAATCACAAAATCACTTATGGCTATTTGTGAATCGAGTCGTAAATCGTAATATTTTTTTTCGATTCTTTCAAAACACTTATGTATATAGAGTCCTACTACTATGGGAACCATAAAAACACCCATGTCATGGGAAAATTAGTAACAATTGAATTTTAATCCAACACATTAATCTATGAGTCATAATTCATAAATGCACAACACATTTTAAGGGGTTCTTATAACGTGGTTATATATTTGGCTCAATTATAGAATATATATAATATTGATTTATAAGTAAAAAAAAAGAACTCCATAAATTAGAAATTCCATACAAAAAGTCATAAAATTGCTAAAAACAGCTATTTGAGATCTATTTTTGAGCATTCTTGAAGAAAGACAAATTAAGAAAGAGAAGCAAAAAGAAGAACTATCGCGTGTGCTCTATTTGATTCATTGGAAGTTCTCTTTTATGTGCAAATTGATGTGGTGTTGGCATCTATCACGGAAACAACTACAATATCAATTGGGTCCTTACAGACAAGTGGGGATTTATAGAGGACAAACCAATAAGCACAACACAAGAATAAAACAACAAGAATAACACATTAAGAATAACTTGAGATTCTTGAAAAATGAGTCTTACAAGCTGGAGAGAAGAATTTCTAGGGCTTGGGACCCAAAAAGAAAGACCCAACAAGATGGAGAAATAGATCTCAAAGTAAGTGAAAGAGAAGAAAAAAGAACGAAAAACAAGAAAAAGAGACAGTAGAAGAATTTAAGGTTTGGACCCCCACATTATCTTGAGTTTGAAAACTTGAAGAGAGGAGAAGATGAGAAAATCGTTTTGCTTTGGTGTTTTGACACAAAAAGTAGTCGTAACCCCCCCCCCCCCCCCCCCCCAAACAACAACAATAGTGAAATCGACCCACCGAAAAAAAATTAAAAAATAAAAACAAAAATGAAAATCGATAGGGGTCAAATGTCCAACGACCCGTATCGAATAGAGTGATTCTTTAGGGAGTCCGAGTTGAGGCCACCCAGCTGAAAAACGAGTCAACTCGTACAAGTTTGACAACATTGTTTAGGATAGTTACCGAAAGCAAGTTTAATCGAAATTTTGTAAATGACTTCGAAAACTAACTTTTATGAATTGCTTTCGCGTTGTTTTAAAAATGTTTTAAATTATCTGAGATATAAAGATTATTGTTTATTAGGTACGAACAGTGTTGTCAAACTCGTACTAGTTAACTCGTTTCCAGCCGGTCCGAGTTGAGAGTGGCCTCAACTCGAACTCCCTAAAGAATCGCACGATCCGATAGGCTCGCATGTAGCGGCTCCAATCGATTTTTTTTCCCTTTTTTGGTGAGGTCAATTTCTATGTTAGGGGAGAATGACTAGTTTTTGGGTTAAAACCCTAAATTCTTCTTTTGCCTCTTTTTTTTTTTTTTTTTTTTTTTTCCTTCTCTTTCACTTTCTTTGAGATATCTTTCTCTATCTTTTTGCCTCTTTCTTTTTGGGGTCCCAAACCCTAGAAATTCTTCTCTCAAGCTCGTAAAACCCATTTTTCAAAAATCTCAAGTTATTCTAGTTGTTTTATTTTATGTTGTGCTTATTGGTGTGTCCCCTATAAATCTCTACTTGTATATCTGGATCCAATTGATATTATTGTTGACTTGTTGTTTCCCTGATATATGACAATGCTAACGCTTCATCCATTTGTACATAAAAGAGAACTTCCAATGAATCAAATATAGCACACACGATAGTTCTTTTTGCTTCTCTTTCTCAATTTGTCTTTCTTCAAGAATGCTCAAAATAGATCTCATATAGATATTTTTTTCCAATTTCATGATTTTTTGTATGGAATTTGTAATTCATGGTGTTCCTTTTTATTTATAAATCAATATTATAAGTTTATATATATAAATATATATATATATTTAAAGTCATTAAGAAGTGTTTTGAAAGAATTGGAAAAAATCTTATGATTTACGACTCGATTCACAGACCACCTCGATTGATTTCGTGATTCAATTTCAAGTTAACAACTTTGGGTACAAAGACTTACTAAGGCTTTCATTTGGCCCACTAAGCGTATCGAGGGTTAAGTGAATGTTTAGGCCGAACGGCGCCCTAATTGAAGTCAGGATCATTACACCCAATTTCCTAACCAAAATATATAAATTGCACATGCAAGAAATTTTAAAAAAAAAAAGTAAAGTACCTAACTAAATAATGAATTTTAGTGGTCATGTTTGAATCTTTCGACACAAGGATGTCTATTCTCAATTAAAAAAAATACATACGCAAACCAACACTTAGAATTAATGAAGTATGTGGCTATGAGGAATTAGCTGAACCTATTTCAAGAAATTGTCAAACATGTTGGTGAATCAATTTTTGGCATAAGTACAACTCAATAAAGCATTATAAACTTGACAAGTGGTATGATATTATACTTTTGCATGAAAAAAAAGTTGAAGAATCCAATCCACTTATTTACAAGAAAAAAAAATACTCCCAAAAAAGAAAGGAAATGGATAGAATACCTGTGGGTACGATACTATACTTTTGGGTGCCACTAAGCAAGCTGCTCTTGAGAAAGAATCTTCACCATATTGCCTTAGAAATGAAAAACAGCTGCTATGCGTGTAAGGAGATTCAAATGCCTGAAACCAATCATGGAAAAGGCAGGTTCTCACATTTAGAATACACCGTAAATCCGTGGAAAACTGGAGCCATATTATTTGAGAAAATGAGTGCCTAATAAGGTAATTTTATGAGTAGCCCCAGAAAAATGAAAAAAGGAGAAACTTGCGATGCATACATGACACAAAAAGAAGAACCAGTACCTTGTCAATGCTAACAGCAGGACCATATTTATCAGTTTGTGTCTTTTCTTTGTCAAGAAGGAAATAGACTCTAGCATCCACTTTAGCTGTTTCATGCCATGATTTAACAGCTAACTCCATGGTTTCAAGAACAAAAGAGAAGATTTCTTTACAAGAGTCTTCGGCTTTAAAATTTTCAAACTGGGAACAAAAATTATTTGGTTAGCAAAGAGTCTTCCAAATGGACAGAAACAGGAAATGAGGATAATAGAACAGCCAACTTGCAGCATGTAAGCACATCTGAAGGGATGACGTCCTTATTAAAATAAAAAGAACAGAAGATTTGAATGGAGGATTGATTCTTCTTTTTTTTTTTGAAAACAATGAAGATTGATTCTTAGTTAGTAAACAAATCTAGCTTGAACGAAATAATTATTTATCTATTTCGTATATTTATACAGCTACTGCATATAATTAATATTATAGTTTATTTTTCATATCTTTATAATAGGCACACATAGAGCTTAATAAGTATCACAAGAAAATGCATTTTGTAGCTTATGGCTAGGTGCAACAATTTCTAAAGCTTTGCAGGGCATAAGGCAACCTCATGTGTCACAACCCTCTTTCTCACGGCCAACATGATTAAGAAATACAGCCAAAGAGGACAAATAGTCGATAGCGATTGGGAGCTCATAAGGCAAGTTCTCATATTATCATCAATCATGAAACAAACATCTCTTGTTGTTTCCTTGTTCTTGGTTGATCATTTTATTATGTTTCTCAATTTGACAGTTTAGGGCCGGTGTCTTTATATCTGGCCAAAATCTTTTTTGTTTTGCCATTTAGGGTAAAATCTTTTTACAAATACAAATCTAGTTTCTTATTAAATAAATTAATAAACAAAAATTATAAAATGAAACAAGCTCATCAATGTGAGATTACTTCGGGCCTTTGGCATCCTAGACTATCGATGCCATAACATGGGTTCGAGCGAAGTCAACGAAATTCAAGCAGTACGACCTGCTAATTCCGTCAACCAACATGCGCCTCATATTTACACCACAAAAATAACAAAGATTGTGAAACAATCTTGCAGGATTGAATTTTACGCAACGTTGTCATGAACCCTTCGTCTAACAACTATTTTTTTGTCTTTAAAACAACCACATTTGTCTTTAACATGGACGAGGAGAAATATCAAGCTTACCAATTCAGATTTAAACGAATCCAAATATTTTTCCAAGCCAACATTAGATCTAATATTCTCCAGTTCTTGTGTGCGTTTTTTCTCTCTTGCTAGTTGTTCAAGCCTCTTGATTTTTCTTGATACCTCAGTGTTTTTTGGATTGTATTGCAAAGCTATTTGCAAGGCAGCCACGGCCTACAAATACAATTTTTAAAAATAGGTTAAACCAGGGTAAAATCATTCATCGCAACATGCCAAGTAAGTTGTCATATAACTGAATGAACTTACCTCATCATATCTTTCCATTGCCTCCAGTACGCATCCTTTCCTAAAATATCCCTAGAAGTGCATTGAATTAATTAGTTGGGAAACATGTAGGTCAATAGTAAGAAAGAAAATGAAATGATGTCAAACCTTTTCCCACTGGGGATTCAAGTTGATAGTTGCATCAGCATCAGCAAGTGCTTTATTGAGTTTGGCAAGATGCAAAAACGCGGCAGCACGATTACTGCAAAATCATTATAGCATACATTAAAATAGAAACAAAAAAAGACACATAAATAAAAAGTACTGCAAACACAAACATGCAGTAATTTATCTAACTTCTTCGTATACTCTAAAGAAAACATATAAAAAACCCAACATCTATTCAAAATGTGAACTTTAAAAATCTGTACACCATAATAAACAAATATTTTAAATTATTAATGCATAACCAATGTGCATGCATGACATCCCATAAATGAATTTTGCATTTATGTCCAGCCACTTCCAAACAACTTATCGAATGAAAAAAAAGTCACTTTCCAAACATAAAGTCCATGAGAGACAATTAGCAATATGAAGCAAATGGATGAGAAATCATGAAAAAAATACCTCCGAAAAGCAAAGATCACTCCTTAAAAGTAAGATAACCTCAATAATCTCAAACTTACATAGAACCATAGAGGAAAAACAACAAAACAAATGAACAAAAAAATTAACATTTATCTAGGACACTACAAAAAATAAATAATTAAAATGAACATAAAACAACAAACATTATCCCCATTAAAGGCATAAAGATTTTTCCACAGCCTGCTAATGACAAGAGTACAAACATTGAATACTTATATAGATAACAACAATGTTACCAACCAAGAGGCAATACAATGAGTTGGTATGTGATCGTCTACGCAAGAGGACTTAGAATCGAGTCTCCACGTGTGCAAGTTTGAGAGGTAATAAGTTGGTTTCTGATAAATTATATATATACAACGACAACATAACATCAATCCCAAATTATATAAAGAGTGAATATCGACCATGAGGAAAGGTCGATATTGCCCTTTCTATATTTGTTTGTTTTATCATCGATATTGCCATATTCATTCGTTCTATCTTCAGAGTTCATGTTTCATCAACGACTCGAACTCTTCTTCGTCAAAAATCGAACTCGTCTCTATTTCTCTCAACTATGTGTTTTCTCCTCTCTCGCACTCAACACGAAATCTCTCTCAATCTCACTGATTTCTGCTAATCAAAATCGCTCTTTCTGTGTGTCACATGTATTTTACTGTATGGTTGTTCAAAGTATTAATCTATTTTGTAAGCTTCAACAATGTCAGATTTCTTCTTAGTTCTTGTCATTTTTTAGGGCTTTAAGACTTGCTTGACATTGATGTTTGTGGCATTTGGGTTCAAGTCTTTTCTTCCCCCAACTTTCTTCCTTGACATTGTTGATGCCCTAGATTTGCGAAATCTCTCCATAGAACAATACTTTTCCGAGCAGGGAAGTGTGCGAGGACGCCCTCTTATTCTCTTTTAATGTTTGGTTTTTTAATGTTCGTTCCAATGAGGGTTCTTTTCAGTTTACAGTGACAATTTAAGTGTATTCATTGTTATTTACTAATGTTATTGGTTTATGGGTGTTGGAGTAGTGTCCGAATTTTTGGTTGAAATTTTTTTGGTAATTTAGTATGCCCTTTCGTTGTTTCCTAAAGTCCTCGTTAATTTGAATTGTTAGGTGTTCAAGGGTCTCGAGGCCCATGTGGATTGTGGCTTTTTTTGGAGGGCCTGTAGTGGATAAGCACTTGCATTGTTGTCATTGCAAATTGCGATTTTGGGTGTGATCAATGTGGAAGTTTAGTCCAAGGAGACCAATTGCATTGAAAGATTATTTTTGTGGCTGTAAACTTAGTTAGTAATCAAAGAGAGGCTACTAGCATTAGAATAGGACTAACCCCATGATTTCGTTGCTTCCTGATGTCCTCATTAATTTGAATTGTTAGGTGTTCAAAGGTCTCAAGGCCCATGCGGATCATGGCTATTTTTGGGGGGCCTGTAGTGGATAAGCACTAGCATTGCAGTCATTGCAAATTGCGATTCTAGGTGTGATCAAGGTGGAAATTTAGTCCAAGGAGACCAATTGCATTGAAAGATTATTTGTGTGGCTGTAAACTTGGTTAGTAGATCTCAAAGAGAGGCAACTAGCATTAGAATAGGACTAACCCCATGGTTTCTTTCTTGTTTCTTATTCCCATGACCAAAATCCAAAAAAAAAATTAGTTTTTAATCCCTGAGTCTACAAAGGGCTCATTATGACATGGATACATTTTCTTTTTTCTTTTTTTTTTTAGTGATTGGATGCAACTTTATGTAGATGCTTCAACGTAAACCTCTATGCTAACCTCTTTGGGGCATATAAACTGATTGAAGACTTACTTTAAATGTCGAATGCTTGAAATCATATTGTTACGGTTGTTCAAATGGGAAACTCTCAACGTGCTAGGCATGTTCTAGATTTGTGCTTTTTTGTTATTTTATTATTTTCTTTAGAGCTCTTGAATCTAATGAATTGTCCAATTATCACTTACTTTACCCTTCTTAATTTCTCAAGCTTTGAGAAAACTAATTTCAGTAGAGATGGCTTTCTTTTCTTCTCAACAATCAAGTTCCCCCTCTCAGACTGTATTGAAGGTTGTGATATTATTTTCTTAGAATTCCTTAGTTTTGTTATCTATTGCAAGGTCAGTGTATGTTGTATTGAAGCTTAAATGGCTTGATTGGAGCATCAATGAGTAATTTGATCTTTTGGCATTCATATTCGAAGAGAACTAATTTAACATTCTTGTATGAAAGTCAGATGGTGCTTGGAGTGGCTTTTCATGGGTGTTGTTTAATGTCATATAGTAGCTCCGCTCTCTCCTTAGTCCTTACAACGCTGTTCTATTGTGAGGGTCAATAATCATGTTGTGCGAAAAATAAAATTTGGAACTCTCTCTTTTGCAACATAAATATAAGACGCAATCGTTAGAGTGGGTGATTGGGTGGCCATCAGGTTTATAATTTCTCTAGCAAAAACATCTGAAGAACTAAAGTAACGGGTTCTAAATGATTGTGCCCTTTTCATGAATGAACTTCTTATTCGCATTACAAACGAGTCCACACAAATAAATTATTACGTTATGTATAAAATAACATCCAATGTGATATGATCCTTCATTTATTTTATTTTATTTTATTTTTTTGAAAACAATCTTCATATGGTATTCGTAGATTTAGAAAAAACATATGATAGGGTCCCAAGAGATGTTCTTTGGTGGGTTCTAGAAAGAAAATGAGTGCATGCTAAATACATAGACACTATTAAGGATATGTATGATGGAGTAGTAACGAGTATAAAGACATTTGGAGGAGCTACAAAAGAATTCCCACGATAGGACTACATCAAAGATCAGCTTTAAGTCCATATCTATTTAATTTAGGTATGGATGAACTCGCTAGGCATATTCAAGAGGATATACCATGGTGTATGCTATTTGCAGATGATATTGTCTTAGTGGATGAAACAATAGATGGAGTGAATAGGAAACTAGAACTCTAGAAGAATACATTAGAATCTAAAGGCTTTAAGTTGAGTAGGACGAAAACTGAATACATGCACTGTGAGTTTATAAACACTAGACGTCGAGATGACGGAGCGATAAAATTAGGGGAAGTAGAAGTTCCTAAGGCAAACCACTTGAGATACCTAGGATCAATCATGCAAAATGATTGTAGTATTGAGAATGATGTCACACATAGAATTCAAGCTGGATGGAAGAAATGGCGGAGTGCAATAGGGGTGATTTGTGATTGAAATGTTCCTACTAAGTTAAAAGAAAAATTTTATAGGACCGCAATTAGGTCAGCTATGCTCTATGGTAGTGAATGTTGGACGGTAAAGCGACAACAATTACATAAAATGAACGTAGCAGAAATGAGTATGCTTAGGTGGATGTGTGGTAAAACTTGTAAAGATAGAATAAGAAATATAGAAATTCAAAGGCAAGTAGGAGTAGCACCAATTGATACAAAGATTAGGGTAGGGCAGTTGCGGTGGTTTCGTCACTTGCAAAGACAGCCTACAAATTCCCCCACTAGAAAACTTGACTCAATAGAAACTGTAGAAATCGACGAGGTAGGGGTAAACCAAAGTTAACATGGGATGCATTAATTAGGCGGGATTACTTAATCGAACACAATGGAAATTTTTGATTTATGTAGTCGACCCCAATTTCACCATCAATTGCACTTAATCGAGCACAATTGAAAAGTTTGATCCATGAAGCCGACCCCAGTTAATTTGGGACTGAGTCTATGTTGTTGTTGTTGTTGTTGTTGTTGTTGTTGTTGTTGTCGACCCCAATTAATTTGGGACTGAGGCTATGTTGTTATTGTTGTTGTTGTTGTTGTTGTTGTTGTTGTTTTATTTTTTGAAAACAGATAGGATCCTTCATGTTGCAGAAAGCTTAGAGCAGTTTAAAGATAAGGGTTTTGAAATCCTTGGACCACGAGCTACAAGCACTAAATAAAAATGACAGATTATCACTATAAATGTAAGTATGCATACATGTGTAGCATAGTTTTATTTTATTTATATATAGTTTTCTAAGACATCGATTTGAGCAACAATAAAAAAATATCCATGTTTTGTATCTAACTAATTAAAACCTCCAATTTTACATGTTTTTAGTAGTTAGAGTATTAGAATTTTGATTGAATGAGATTAGATGTTAGTCTTGTAATTCATTTATGAAAATAGATACGATAGCTTTTCTTTGTATTAATGCAGGTGCTGCCCTCACACTTATTTTCCTTATCTTTATAAGTATATTTTCGTGCACTCTACATTTGTCATCGCTTTCTTGAGTCCAATATTTTATTTCTTGACAATATTTTTAGTGATTTTTCTCGCTCAAAATGAATTATATTATAGCTTTAAATAAATTCTTTGTTGATTGCTTTAAAATCAATTTGAAATCTAAGACATTAACTCTTCAAGAGAATTATCTTTAGCTGTCAAATTCATGTATGGTAGAAGTCCAAGAAATATTTGAAAGTTTGAGTATTGAGTATATATTGTTCCTAAAAAGATAAAATAATTGCATAGCTATGAATCAATGTTTTCAATGCGGCGATCCGATGTCAGGCGGTTTAGCCCTGCCTGGTTGAGGCGGGGCCTAGGCGGGCGAAAAAATATTAAGTTAGACCTCCCTAAGAAATAATTTAATTTATTTAAAGACCCATCAACAGTAAGGAGCATACTTTTTTACCTACACATTCTCACTACCATATTTTCAATTACACGTTTTTCCACATGTTTTGAAATAAAAAAAAAATTTCAAAAAAATAAATAATATTTTCAAAGAAAATAAAAAAATAAATAATATTTTCAATAAAAAAATATTTTTTAATAATTATTTTCGGGCCCACCGCCTACCTTATTAAGGGCTAGGCCATGAAAACCCCAAAGGCCTAAAGCATTGCTATGAATATGTTCAATAAGTAATATTCTTATCTATGTTACCTAGACTCGGGTGCCAATTTCGAGTGTGAGTATATGTCCAAAGGTTGGACTCGCCTATTCTCTTATTTAAGGATACAGGGACTAGGCAAAAAGTGTCCAAATCTTAAGGCAATATGCTTATGTATATGTTATTACATATATATAATAGCTTATATACCTATATTTTTTCTCATTTTTCATTTCTTATTCTACACTAGAAAGTTCTTGTGAATTTTTTCTTTGTTCTTTAAGTTTTAAATCTTTTTAGACAAAGAATTCTACAAATGGAGTATCCATATCTTTTTAAGTTTCTGACTCGTTTCAAGTGTCCAACACGGGTACTTTGGATTGGAGTGAAGGGTCCGAGTAACATAGATTCTTATGAATGTATGAAATATATATATATATATATATATATATATATTAATTTTTAGGCCTAGGCTTTTTATATTTACAGGTTGTTCAAATTTATCGATATAATTGTCATTTATTTATGTAGCGCGGTGCCGTGCACCTCACGTGCAAAGCACGTTATGAAACTAGTATATATATAAATAACAATGTTTTCGGAAAGACCAATAAATCTAGGAAGAGAGGAAGTTTTAGAGGCAATATAGAAACAACTTTGACTGGGGGCTCCAAGATGTTTTAGAATAATAAACAAACAATGATTCACTCAATCACTGCCATGCCTGCTAATGGCATATTTTAGATAAGAAAGCATAAGCCAAAAGTTCAACTAAGATGTATGTACTATGTACCAAGGAAACAAGTGACTTCCAAAGAAAAAGATGACTTAGTTATTAAAGAACCATATAAAATGGTAGGAAGGAATATTTTCAGAGGAAATGGAAAAAATCTGCCTCAAACATGCCAATTATAGCAAAATGCCAAAATCTATTTCGCCCAAATAAACAACAATACAAAACCGTCAAAAACATTTATAAGAAAGCATAATGCAACCTATAGTGGCCAAGGTCTAGCATTTTCAGCGGCGGAACCAAGATTCGAGTCTCATGGAATACATAATAAATGCTAAGATATTTAGTCCAAGTCGATCATGGATGTTGGTAGAATAATCCAAGTCCATCATGGATCATGGTAGTTACGCAGGCCCGTACCTAAGCTCTATGGGTTTGTTGTGACCCATCTAGGTTGTTTTGGTCTACTATGACTCCTAAGTTTGTCCATTAACGTCAGTAAATTTGTAATTGATCCTCAAGAGCTTGTAATTGGGACAAAAATGCCTCTGGGCCCGGGGTTGCTCCTCGTGAGCTTGTAATCTTTAAGTAACAATGAAACAAGAAACCTCAAATATCTCGTCTCTCCGCTCGTCTCTCCACTACCTTTCTAACCATCCTCCAAAGCGAACCCGCCGCCACGAAACCAATACCGAGTAGATCCAAAATCATGATCAATCACAATCACAAAACCACACTACCAACACTAATCATTGAATAATTCCCAGTGCCTTAAATGACACAGTTACAAACAGAATCAAAGTTCGCACTCCCCTCTCAAATAAAACTACCAAAATCACCTAAATCCCTAACATACAAGTAAACCTAGCATTGAAACAGAAGGAATGGATTAGCAATACCTGAAGAGAGTGGGATTTGAAGGATCTTTCTTGATGGCCTGAGTGTACAGGGCGGCGGCTTTGAGATGGTTACCAGCTTTGAAGAACTCATTGCCCTGATCTTTCAGAGCTTCTCCTCCTCCGCCTTCAGATGTCGTCGTCGTCGTCGTAGTGCAAGACATTTTTCTAGGGTTTCTGAGAGAACAACTTTCTAGCTTCTGTTACGCTTCGAGTAATCTCAGGGTACTCTCTATTGCACTCTATCTGGCTTAAACTTATGCCTCTCTCGATACGAAATGAGATAAAGCTCATCGGCCCAAAAGGGTTTCTTAGAAGGAAAATGATTAGGGGACGTACTTTAGGCATCCAATTACGGGCACATAAGCTGAGGTGTCATTCCATACATCTCGAACACATATCTCGAGGCATGTTGAATAAATTACCATTGGAAACCTGAGTCGGCGTGCTTAATTGGATGTCGAGCTAATTCAGCATGTCCGTTCTCACAAAACTAGCCTTACTTTTTTCTCTATTTTTATTTGGTTTTACTATGTGGTGTCTGGTGTCAATCGATGTTCAAACATTGTCGAGCCTCATTCGAGGGGGTGGCCTTCTCAGCTCGATTTTTTTCATGCACGAGACTCGAACTTAAAACTTCGCTTAAGGGGAACTGAATCCCCTTAAAGGACAATTGTTGAGAGAATATGCATCATTAAAAACTTCTATCGAAAAAAACTTTGTGGCAAAAAAATCTAGAAAAAAAAAATGTATATCATTCTTTTCAAATCTAAATATGGAGTATAATATTGTTAAGATTGTCTCATTAAAAACTTTGCTATGAAACCCAACGAGATAAAATCATAACAAAAGAAAAAAAAATACAATACACTAATCAATTTTGTTATGGAGTATGAATATTGTTAGGGCTGCCTCATTAAAAAACCTTGCTAAGAAAATTCAATGAGATAAAATCGTAGCTAAAGGAAAAAGAATACAATGCACTAATCAATAACTCATTTTGTATCTCCCCTTAATGTCGACACGGGTAATAACATACCGCATTATATTGGAGAATGTTTTGTTATAATCAACATGATTCTTGGTATGTTGAATCATGTAACTTGACTATACACATTTACAATTTGCTCAAAGAATCACGAGTATTTTAGAATGATCGGAGGAAGTAACAACTATACTTACTTTATAAACATACATTATGTAGCAATATATCATCATCATAAGTGAATATGTAACTCATTTGAGAACGAGTCCTATGAGGATCAAACAAGTATCCATCATTGATATATCTTTGCAAATTCAGTTTACTAATTTCAAGTAAAATAAACACATGTCATTTATAATTAACTCATAAATGACAAAATTGTGTTTTAAAACTATTTCGATGTCTTCGAGTAGGTGAAGAAATATATATCTTACAAGTAAGTTAATAGTAAATGTAATATTTGATTTTGTACAATCATCGCAAAATACATAAGTGCACAAATTGCACTTAGATATTGTACATTTGGACCTAGTATCTTCTTTACTTTTATAAGGTCGAATCTCACAACCATTTGAGAGTACAATAGATATGCCTCGTCCATATAAAATCTTATTTTGATTTTCTCATAATAATGCGATTGATGGACAAATATTCTACTTGAATAATGTTCGATTTACAAATCGAGACTAAAATCTTATTTTCCAAGATCGAATATTCTAACGATGTTGGGGTGGTTTCACACAATATTTAAATCACCAATATGTGATGATAGTATAATGAAGACATATGTACAATGAAAATTTTTACAAATCATTTTCTAAGTAAATAAATATTAAGACATTGGTACACTCATTGGACCAAATAATTTTATATTCAACAAGTTTTACGGCGCCATAAGTTTTTGAGCTAACAATTGTTAGCCCAAAAACTTAAGGTTTCTTAAACGAGTTTTGTAACAGCCCGTTACCTTAAGCAAGTGATTAGGGTCAACTTGGATCCTAATTAATCTGAATTAAGCTTGGCGTACTTCGATTAGTGTGTGTGTAATGACATGATTGTATTGTGTTTGGATGGTGTGATAATGAATTAAATATACTATATACTATTAATATAAATTAATATAAGCATATAGTTGGGAAATAAATTAATTGCACTTAATCGAGCACAATGAAAAAGTTTGATCCATCTAGTCGACCCCAATTAATTTGAAACCGAGGCTATGTTGTTGTTTTGTTGTTTGAATAGTTGGGGAATAAATAATTGATTAATAAATTGTCAGTACGTCTAATGTAATGAGGGGGCCATGGATGAATGTGCACACCCGAGCGTACTTGTTGGCACGTCCGGTGAATTTATTGGTGTTAAAATACATAGGTATGTATATGCATTTATATTTAATTGATATATAAATATACATATAGTTTGATTTAATTAATTTGGACCTTTGGATCGCCTTAAGATAAGCGTAAGTGGAGGATATGTCAAGATGTGTGTCACTGTAGGAAAAGTGTCACTTTAAGACCATCTCCATTAGATCAGCCTCGAGAGCGCGTGATACGTATTTCGAGAAAAATCATATATATAAATCAAAATCAACTCAAACTTATCTCACCGTTTCATTCGATCGAGAGAAGCAAGTGATGGTTGAGAGTTTGCTTGTGACATCCGAGAATTTCGTAAACTTGATTAGGATAATTAATTATTTTCGGATTTAATTTGCAATTTAAATATCTGGGATGGGACCCACGTATTATGAACCATAGATTATAAGATTTTTTTTTGTATGATGAATGCTTAGTGTCTATATTATTTGATATTTTGTCGCAAAGTCAGGGTGTGCTGAGGTGTATGCTAATTTGGTAATACTCAGTGCCACAAGTGCATGTCTAAAGGGCACGAGTGAAAATAAATTAATGGTTACAACAACAACAACAACAACAACAACAACAACAACAACAACAACAACAACAACAACAACAACAACAACAACAACAACAACAACAACAACAACAACATAGCCTCAGTCCCAAACCTCAGGCCCAAATTAATTGGGGCCAGCTACGTAGATCAAAATTTACCATTATGCTCGATTAAGTGCAATTGATCGTGACCTTTTCAAACCATTCAAATCCCTCCTAATTAATGCATCACATGTTAACTTTGGTCTACCCTACCTCATCGAATTTCTACATATCGAGTCAAGCTTTCTAGTTGAGGCATTTGTATGTCATCTTTCCAGGTGACCAAACCACCACAACCGCCCCTTCCCTAATCTTTGTATCAATTGGTGCTACTCGTACTTGTCTTTGAATTTCTATATTTCTTATTCTATCTTTAAGAGTTTTACCACACATCCACCTAAGCATACTCATTTCTGCTACGTTCATTCTATATAATTGTTGTTGTTTTACTGCCCAACATTCACTTCCATAGAGCATAGTTGTCCTAATTGCGGTCATATAAATTTTTTATTTTAACTTAGTATGAACATTTTGATCACAAATCATCCATGTTGCACTCCGCCATTTCTTCCATCCAACTTGAATTCTATGTGTGACATCATTCTCAATGTTACCATCATTTTGTATGATTGATCATAGATATCTAAAGTGGTTTACCTTAGGAACTTCTACTTCCTCTAATTTTACCACTTCGTCATCTCGATGTCTAGTGTTTCTAAACGCACAGTGCATGTATTCGGTTTTCGTCCTACTCAACTTAAAGCCTTTAGATTCTAATGTATTCATCCAGAGTTCTAATTTCCTATTCACTCCATCTTCTATTTCATCCACTAAGACAATATCATCTGCAAATAGCATACACCATGATATATCCTCTTGAATATGTCTAGTTAGTTCATCCATAACTAAAGTAAATAAAAATGAGCTTAAAGCCTATCATTGATGTAGTCCTATCGTAATGGGAAATTCTTGTGTAGCTCATCCAAATGTCTTTATACTCATTACTACTTCGTCATTCATATCCTTAATAGTGTCTATGTATCTAGCATGCACTCTTTTTCTTTATAGAACCCACTAAAGAACATCTCTAAGGACCCTATCATATGTTTTTTTCTAAATCTACGAATACCATATGAATATCTTTTTTCTTTTATCTATATTTTTCTAACAATCGTCTTACAAGGAAAATCGCCTTCATAGTTGACCTCCCAGGCATGAAACCAAATTGGTTCTCTGATATTGTTGTTTCTCTCCTTAGCCTATTGTCAATTATCCTCTCCTAAAATTTCATAGTGTGACTCATAAGTTTAATTACTCGGTAGTTTGAGCAACTTTAAATGTCTCCTTTGTTTTTGAATATTGACATAAGCGTGCTTCTTCTTTAATCCATTGGCATCCGTTTTGATTTTAAAATTTTATTGAAAAGTTTTGTTAACCAAGTCAATCCAATTTCTCCTAAGCATTTCCAAACCTTTATGGATATTTCATCTGGGCACATACTTTCCCTATTTTCATTCTTTTCAATGACTTTTTAACTTCTACAATTCTAATATTGTGTGTATAGTTTACATTTCTTTCTTGGTGTGTGTTTTCATTTATTATAGTATCAACTTGGCCATCATTAAATATACAATCGAAGTAACTTCTCCATCTCTCGTTAATATCATCCTCGCACGTTAAAACATTTTGATTTTCGTCATTAATACATCTTACACGATTTAGGTCTTGTTTCTTTTTTATCTCTTAATTTGGCTAGCCTATATTTTTTTTTCACCATCTCTATTACCTAACCTTGTATATAGATCTTCCATGAAATTTGTTTTAGCTTAACTAACTACTTGTTTAGCTTGTTTTCTACCTTCTCTATATTGATTGTACATATCTTCCTCTTAACACTTAGGTATTTTCTTATACATAACTTTTAGTCTTAATTGCTCGTTGGACCTCCTCGTTCCACTACCGTGTTTCCTTCTTTAATGGTCACAAGCTTTTAAATATATCTAATACATTTGATCTCACTCTCATTATGCAACTACTCATTTCTAGCCACATTGTATTAGCATCTAAGTCAAGATTCCAAACATTTTCCTTTAGTAGTTTTTTCTCTAAACTCTACTTGTTTACTACGTTATAGGTTCCACCACTTTATTCTAGGGTCGCTAACTCTTTTATTCACATTATGTCGTCGTGTTTAGGGTTGATAAAAATATGGGACCGGACATAAATGGGACCAGACACCCATTTCTATAATGATTAAATTTGGTGTCTAGACCCGGTCCCATTTTAAAACGACACTTTTTTTTATCCAGTTCCGTATGTTTGTAAAACATATGGCTCTCGTTTTGTCCGATTTTTATTTTTAAATATGATTAAATATTTTGTTTATCAATTATTTAAAAAAAACCCTCAACTACAAGTCTACAAGTCACCAATTACCAAAAAATAAATACATAACATCACAATTTTTTAATTTCCAATATAAACATCACTAAAGTTTTTAAAAAAGAGATATCATCTCGAATTCTCAATAGTCCAAATTATCAAAGTATATCTTCACCAATTACATTTTTTTTCCTAATCAAATAAGGGCAATTACTTAATGGAACACCGCAACCCTGACCACAAAATTGAGTTAGAACAAAAAAAATTTGTTTATTAAACAACAACATCATCAAATCAGCTTAAGTGAGAAAATAAATTTGAAACAAATTTTAGAAAAATCAAACAAGAAAATGGATTGGATGTGAATGGAGAAGGAGTAGAAAAAACTTACATTGAGAGCAGAAAGATGAGTGGGTAGAGCTATGGCGGACTGGCGAGGGGTGACGGCAGTCGCCTGCGAGCATCACCGACGTCCGACTGGCCGTGCGCTACGCTGCTGCAGAGAGTGGAGCTCGAGAAAATCGCTGACGCCCGACGAGGCTGAGAGGAGAGGTAGCGCGGTGGCGACTGGCGAGCGCGAGAGCTGGAGGGAGAGGGTGACGGGCCAACGACACGGGTGAGGCGGTGAGGCTGCACAGTCGGTGAGGCCGAGGCCGCACAAGCGGTGCCGCGGTGGCGACCGGCGAGCGCGAGACGGCGAGAGTTGGAGGGAGAGGCAGATCCCGCGATTGGCGAACGCGAGAAGGCGAGAGCTGAAGGGAGAGGCATATCCAGATGGTGGCGAGTGGCGACCGGCGAACGCGAAACAGCCAGAGCTGGAGGGAGAGGCAAATCCCGCTATTGGCGAGCGCGAGACGGCGAGAGCTGGAGGGAGAGGCAGATCCAGATGGTGGCGACTGGCAAGTGCGAGACGGCTAGAGCTGGAGGGAGATAATGTTTGCCTGTTTGAGTGTTCTGTGTTCACTGTGTTTGTTGCCTGTTTTAGTGTTTAGTTTGGTGAGAGTGAGACCGTGAGAGACTGTGAGACTTAGGTTATGGAGTGTGAAATTACCTATATGCCCTTCAAATTAATCACTAAACGGGTACCCATTTTTTTGAAATTTTTCTCCAGACCCGGTCCCGTATTTTTAAACGGACTTAAAAAATTTTCCAGTCCCGTATATTTTTCACAAAAATATTGCCCGAACCCGTTTAAAACGGGTCCGAACAAAACTGGACAAAAGGGACCGAGCACATTTTGCCAGCCCTAGTCGTGTTAGCTTAATATCAAGTACTACTAACTTATGTTGGGTAGTAAGTGCTTCACCGGGTATGACTTTGCAGTCTCTACATATTTTTCTATCTATTTTTCTTGTTGAAAGAAAATCTACTTAACTCTTGTTATGACCACTACTAAAAGTAATTATATGCGACCCCCTCTTCCTAAAACTAGTATTTATTATGAAAATAAATTAATAGTTACTTGAAAATTAATTAATCAAGTGTTAACCATCACATGAAGATTTTATCTCGATTTGTGTGCAAGTCAGGATTAGTGTAATGTAATGTGAGAACGAAGTTGGTACAAAACTTTGTCTCGACTTTCGTATTAATTGGTGGTGGTCGAGGTTGAGATTGGGTCTAAATCAGTGCACGGTTGCTTAAGTATGACAAAAATTTGTTTGTAAGATTTTAGTATGTCGTGGACAAAGATAATATTTTTGGGTTTTGGTGTAACCAAAACTAGTGTTACGAACATTTTATGAAAATGAACTATTTTGTTAAGAATTTGGTTCAATTTAATGAAAAACCAGATCGAAAACGAGCGCTAAAAGCCAAAACACATCAAAATAAAAATTTTAGCAATTTATAAATAAAAAATTAAGCTGCCGACAAGCAGCTGATGGTTTATATATAAATATATATATATAAACAAATGAAATTGATTTCAATTAAACACGTTCAACAAAACGTTAAGGTTTGTCAATACCTAAACTTCTCAATTCAGGTTGTACTCCGCGCGCTTCCGATATCAATTTTTGTCAGGTTTCTTTCCACAAAATCATAGAGCATTGCAAGACGCTTAGTTCTAGCTAAGTTTCCACGGTGGAGACGAGGTATTCAGCCCGTAATTTGGTAAATACTCAATGTTGGACATTTTCCACAATTCAAATTGAATTCTCGTGATTTCTTGTTTTCTTTTGTGAGGTATTGTTAGAAATTGGTAGAAATCATTGTTAATTGTTGTATTGGGTTGATGTGCACCGATTTGGAATAAACCCCACCGACGTAGGTTAGGATTTAGATGAATTGAACAAATGTGATTCAGTTGATAACTATTTTGGAGATGTTTTTTTAATAGTTGATATTGGTTTACATTTGGTTTGTGGAAGAATTAATTATTGATTTTAATCTAATTTCACTCTACGAGCTGTGGGAATATTTTAATGTTGGTATTGAGTGGTTTCATGGTGTTTGTTGTCGAGTTTTAAAGATTTAATTGCGAAAATATTAATTTGGAGACATTTTTCAGTTCAAAATAAATAAAGTTTGCCTAGTTGACATGTCATATTGGAAAATTCATAACTTCTTCGCCAGTGATTCGATTTGAGTGTTTTTAGAGTCTACGGAAAGTAGGGCAAGAGTACTACGAGATCCTTTCAAATTATCTTGACAAATATTGAGGTTTTCAAGGTTAAAAAGTTACCCCAAGTTGGCTAGTTGAAAGAGAGTTGAAACAGTTATATAAATTAATATTTTCGAAAACTGTTCTCAAGTGCACTTTGGCTACAGTTTTTATTGGGTTTCGTGATTTGGTTTCACTTGAAGCTTGACACATAATATAATTGAGTATGCAGGGAAACTATTGAAACCATCTTTAAGGTGATCCGGTGTTCTAGGAACCTTGAGAATTACGTTTAAAGTTGGTTTTGTTGTAAGTAAATCATACTGTGATCTTTACTAGTTATAGAATTTATCTTTGTACTTGTAATTGTATCATAGTCTGCATTGCATTTTATATATTACATTTTATCATTTTTGGTCATACATACATAGAGAGAGTGACGGGGGTAAGCTTGTTTCGGACTCTGGTTTGCTTGAAACTTAATTTCAATCCTGCCTCTACGTCGTCTAGTGAGACTAGCAAGGTCTAACGCCGACAAGTTATCTCTGCATTTTATGATCTCTTAATATTGTCTCTGTGCTATTTTTGGAAGTCGACATCTGATTATAGTTAGGAGACAACGATAGAGTGGGTTGTATATCATGTGACGCATATATCTTATTGTTTATTTGGAAATGCAATCGCATGTCTCCATGTATCAAATTAATAATTGTAGGAGTACGTATCAATGTAGAAATTTACTCACCTGACATATTCGAGTTGTTTTTGACGATGTCAGGTTCTATGTGAAGAAAAAGAAGAATGAACAAGACTCGAGACTTTTGGTGATATGTTTTAAGTTTTTAAAGTTTAATTCTTATTGTAAATAGTTTATACATATTGTTTTGGAACTCTTGGAGTGAGTGTAGGCGCGAAGTTACTTTGAATGGCTATGAAAGTCTTGTAAGTTAGAAATTTAAATAAGTTGAGAAGGTTTATATTCAATTTAGGTCTATTTGGGATTTTAAAATTGAAATTAAGTTACCAAAGACTCTAAGTTAGTTTATTAATTTGAATTTGATACATATTGTGAACTACGGGGAGTTATGAGTCCTTCTAGGTCTCTCACTAATTATGCTGTCTATTATATGGAAGTTTATCGGCAGACCATATTTAAGGGAAGTGCTGCCGAAATTTTTACAAAATACGAAGAATAATATGAATGACTTTTGAATTTGCTCCAATTAAGCAAATCATGTATTAAGTTTCATTGAGGATAAAAAAATTAGTTTTGGAGCTTTTAAAGGATTGAAATAATTATTATTTTGAGGTCAAAGTTGAAAGAATGGGTTTGAATGACTAGATTATTAGATGATTAAGGTAATCTAGGCCGGTCAGTCGTCTTAATGACGAGAGTGCTGACAAACTTGGTTTCAGAGCCTAAGGTCGGCTCAATTTAGGATAAACTTTAGTTGGAAACCAAAGAGTGATTGAGCACGATTAGTTGGGAAGTGACTATGAGTTGAGATGTTTTTGGTTATTATGTTATATTTGTGTCATATTTATGTGTTATTACTACATATGCAATAGGAAGTTTATTCTTCTTGTCCGTTCGATACTCCACTTGTAAGATACGAAAAGTAAGATTCGAAACAGATAATTAAAAGAGAGAATAAACACGAAATGAAACTAAGTGTGACCGAATATGAAATGGGTTTGTGAAGTCTGAATTCATAAAGGTGTTGTAAGTAGTTCGGTATTAATATAACTGATGAAAGTATCAGTTATAAAACCAATAGGAAATTGGTTAAAAAGGAAAATCCAAATGACTCAGGTACACAAGTACTAAACATGGATTTCTTGAAAATTGAAAGTATCGAACTATCACAACTATAAAAAGTTTAGGAAAATGTTAAAATAATCTCAACAAGGAAAACAAAGACATGTGCTTTTGAAAGTAGAAATTGATTAGACAAATTGAACTTGATTGGAAAATCAAAATGGTATTGTGATAGAACTAGTCAAGTTGTCTAAGTCGGTTTCTATAAAAAATAAAATACTTGAAGTAAAGTATTGTCTTCCTTTTGAAAAAAAAACATCAAGTGAAATGTGGAGTAGAACCATGGTTTAAAATAATCAAATGACTTCTAAAAAGAAGTACTGAAACTTTTAATTGTTAATTACTTAAGTAACTTATCCAATAGTAACGTTGAGTATAATGGTTCTATCAATCAAATAAAGAACTGATACTTCTAACGATATTAAGTTATGACACTTATCACTACAACCTAAAATAAAATCAATGAAGAGATAGATGTACTGATTGAAAATCAGTAAATGATTTGTATAGGATGTCAGTATGAGTTTCTATATTGCATGAATTTCCATTGATATAGTATCAAAAGATTAATATAGTATCCTTTAAGAATTTAATTAGTCGTTTAGTTAATTAGAGTATGAAAACTCAAATTCTTCTATCTCTTCAAATGAACAACAACGGACAAATGAATTCATTAAAAGTAATTTGATGAACAGTAAGATACAAAGTTATCTTACATAGTCTCTTGAAAATTACCAAATTTCTTTTTGAGAAAAAAGAAAAATCGAAAAGTCTGAGACTAATGGAAACAAAATAAGGAAATAACAAATAATAGAACTGTTTGAGTTGCAAAATTTCTCTATTTCGAATAAAAGTTAGCAAAGTAAGACTTCAATTGATTGAATGATCATAAGAAGTCGTATTATCCTTAGCTAATTTTTCGAAAATAGAAGAGATATAAATTGTCTTTCTAAGTTAAGATTAAGGAGCTGTAAGTGGCTTGGTTGTTGAGTGAAAATTGTGGTTTATTTATAAAGAGACTAAGATTGAGATCAATGTGAGAATAGTTAAGATTGACAAAAATCGAACAAAATAGACTCTGTGTATAAAATAAAACGAGATGTAGAGATGACTTATGACTCATGTAAGTGACACGAACATACTCCTTTAGTCAAAGCCAGACACTTGAGTAGTTGTGCATAACCAAAAGTCTGAGTAACTCCGTTTTATAATTATGATTCATTCACAGCGTATAAGACTAGTGTAACGCATTCACTTATTTTTGAATAATCGAATAAATTGGCGACTGTCGAAATAAAAGAGTCTATGAAGTTTCGTTAGAGTCAATTGGAAGCTTAATTATAGACAACTAAATGGTAAAGACATTTTCACATTATTATAAAAAGCGAGATTTCAGGCTAACAAGTCCCGATCAAATTAGGATGTCAAATTGTAAGTTTAATGAAAATTAATATATTTTCACTAGGACCTTACGAGAAATCAAACTCCAAATCTTGAAAGTTTTGAACCAAAATAATTTATAACTAATATCAGTTAATATTTTGTAAATTGTTTCACTTGTAGTGCTACACCACGTGATCGGTTAATGGTGAAGTTTTAAATTAAAGCACTAGTTATTGTAAATTGGAGTTAATGTAAGATACCTGAATGATGATGAAGATACAAATGAAATGAAAAGAGATGTGTGATTTACAGCTCAGTTAGTCAAGATTATTCTTGGTGGGTTGAAAATATTGAATAGAAGACACTATATCTGACTTAATGTATTTGAAGAATTGAATTTTTGTTACAGTAAATTGAGTAAAGGCAAAGATAGATATCATATTTATAACTTGTATGAGATACAAGTTAAAAGTTATACTATGAGAGTATAATCATCAAATATATTGACATCTCTATTTAGATATGTATATCTACTCAAGTTATGGATAACTGTCTCTATTTAAGTAATAAAAGAAGTTGGTGAACAGTAGCGATCGAGATGGGAAATCTCATAAATTTGGCAATTAAGTGAAATAATAAGGTTCTTGGTGAACTAATGGATAAAAAATGGTATGACGAAGTTAGAAAAGGCGCCAATTTTTTAATTAGTCAAATATAAGGTTAAGTGAATTGGCTAGCAAGTTACATTTGATAATTGCTTTCTAATCCATAATATAAATAATATTGTGAGTGGACATCTAGAGAACAAGTGAGAGTTGCACGATGTGTCAAGTTTCATTTTCTGATCGGATTGAAATTGAAATATCTTGTCATGAGATGACATATATAACTATAGATCTATAGTCATGTGATGGCTTGTGTAATTCCAGGTTTCTGTTGAGAAATGTTGGAATGAGGATGTATCAGATAAACACGCAACTCTATTTTATATCTAATGTCATGCCTATTTACATCACTATGTAATTTTAGACTGATGATAGTCTAAAAACTAGTCGATCGACAATTCTTATAAGGGATGATTAGTGATGAGAATATAAAGTAGGATTGTACCAGAGTTTGGTGGATAAGAAAATAATTATCAATAATTTATGGAATTATTATTAGTTATGAATGTGGAGTGTCATATGAGGAGCAAGATAAGTTAGATCTTGCTAAGTATTGATTCTTGAATAGGATTCAAGGCATGCGGTTAGAAGAAAACTAAGGTTATTGGATATTCCACAAAGTTGATTGTTTAACTCATCAAAAATTCACAAATTATCAGGATTGACAAAGTTATGGAGATAAGTTTTCATTAAACCAATACGTTGGAAATGAAAAAACTGAAATGGTTATTATCATTACCACCGAGTTGTTGAATATAACGAAAGTGATTAGGTCCTCTTAATGGATCACTTTTGAAATGATTTTTATAGTTTTGAATTAAAAGAGTTATATATAAAGATTCATTTTCGCATATCTCTTTTGGTTCAGGAAACTGTAAGTTCAAATTTTGAGGACAATTTTTAATTAGTTGGGAAGATTGTGATATCTGAGAAATTTGTCAACTTGATTTGGATGCTAACTAAACATTTTTTGATTTAATTTGCGATTTAAGTATCCGAGGTAGGACATACGTATTATGTACCAAAGATCATAAGATATATTTTATTTTTGTATGATGAATGCTTAGTATGTGTATTATTTGATATTTTGTCGCGAAGTCAGGGTGTGTTGAGGTGTATCCTTATTTAGTAATACTCGGGGTCACAAGTGCGTATCTGAAAGACACGAGTGAATAAATTAATAGTTGCTCGAAAACTAATTAACTAAGTGTTAATCCCCACGTGAAGATTTCTTTTTGATTTGCGTGCAAGTAAGGATTGATGTAATGTAAAGCGAGAAAAAAGTTGGTACAAGACTTTGCCTCGAGTTTCATATCGATTAGTGGTGGCCGAGGTTGAGATTGAGTCTAAATCAGTGCAGGTTTGGCTAAGTATGGCAAAAAAAATTGGTTTGTAAGATTTTAGTATGTCGTTGACAAAAATAAGATTTTTGGGATTTTTGTTTGACCAAGACTAGTATTATGAACATTTTACAAAGATAGACTATTTTGTTAAGAGTTTGGTTCAATTTGGTGAAAAATCGAATTGAAAATGAGTACCGAAAGCCAAAACACATCAAAATACGGATTTCGAGAATTTATAAATAAAAAAAAATTAAGCTGCTGACAAGCAGCTGAGGGTTTATATGTAAATATATATAAACAAATGAAATCGTTTTCAATCAAAAATGTTCAACAGAACGTTAAGGTATTTTGATACCTAAACTTCTCAATTTGAGTTTTCACTTTGTGCGCTTCCGACGTCTGATTTTTGCTCTGTTTCTTTTTGTAAAATTGTAAAGCATCGCGAGACGTTCAGTTCGAGCCAAGTTTTCCCAGCAGAGATGATGTATTCGGTCTGCAATTTGGTAAATATTCAATGCTTGACATTTTCCACAATTCAATTTGAATTCTCGCGATTTCTCGATTTCTTTTGCGGGGTCTTGATAGAAATTGGTAGAAATTATTATTAATTGATGTATTAGGTTGATGTACGCCGATTTGAAATAAATCTCATTGATGTAAGTTAGGGTTTAAATGAATTGAACTAATGTGATTCAGTTGATAAATGTTTAGGAGATGTTTTTTATAGTTGATATTGATTTACATTGAGTTTCTGGAAGAATTAATTATTGGTTTTAATCCGATTTGATTCCACGGGCTGTGAGAATATTTTGATGTTGATATTGAATGGTTTCATGGTGTTTGTTGTCGAGTTTAGAAGATTTAATTGCGAAAATATTGATTTGGAAACATTTTTTAGTTCAAAATAAATAAAGTTTTTTCTAGTTGACAAGCCATGTTGGAAAACTCATAACTTCTTCGTCGGTGATCTAATTTGAATGTTCTTGGAGTCTATATAAAGTAGGACATGAGTACTACAAGTTCCTTTTAGGTCATCCTGACAAATATTAAGGTTTTTTAAGGTTAAAAAGTTACCCCAAATTGACTAGTTAAAAGGCAGTTGAAACAGTTATGTAAATTAATATTTTTTGAAACTAATGTCAAGCGTATTTTAGCCGTAGTTTCATTGGGTTTCGTTATTTGGTTTCCCTTGAAGCTTGATCCATAATATAATTGGGTATGCAGGGAAGCTATTGGAGCTATCTTCAAGGTGATCAGATGCCCGAGAACTCGAAAATTATGCTCAAAGTTGTTTTGATTGTAAGTAAACCCTACACTGATCTTTACTATTTATAAAATTTATCTTTATACCTGCAATTGTATCATATTCTGCATTGCATTTTATCATTCTTGGCCATGCATAAATAGAGAAAGTGAGGGGAATACACTTGTTTCAGAGTCTGGTTTGCTTGAAACTTGGTTTCAATCCTGCCTCTACGCTATCTAGAGTGTAACGGCCCGCTTTAATTAATTATGATTAACTGATAAATTATAGATTAAGAACCTAAGCTCAAACCCACGTGAACGTTGCAAAAAATTCTAGGGCACGCTTAATGAGGTGAAATATGTTATTTTTGTATGGCGAGTGTTTATTTATTTTACTATTATTTAATTATTCGTGCCGAGTAATTGAGAATTACGCTTAGTCGCATTGTGCACGTGTAGTGACGAGAGTGTACGACGTCGCGGTGTGCTGAGTATTAGATTTAGTTGTCACATCACACATTACATCACCATACCTAAACCCATCACTCACTTTTCCTCTCTCATTTCCAAAATAAACAAAAGAGATCGGATAAGAGAGAGAAACAGAGAGAAATGGAGAGAGGGAGAAAGAGATCGGGTAAGAGAGAGAGAGGTTGGCAAGTGAGAAAGAGAAGAGAGGGGATGAGAGAGAGAGAGAGACGACCAAGAGAGAGAGAGAGAGAAAGAGAAGGGAAAGGAGCTCTGGTGAGAATAGAGGTCGCGGACAGCGGCTCGCGGCGACGCAAAGGCGCGAACAGCCAAGCGAGCAGTCGCGGCGGCGGATGAAGCGAAAGGCAGATGGCCAGTAGCAGCGGCGAGTCTACATCGGTGAGTCAGCAGCGCGGACGGCGGCAGCGACGAGGCTGCAGCGACGCGATGAACAACGTGGAGCAACGACACTGTGGCGCGTTGCCGGACCGATCGATCCCCGACGAAACACAACAACAGTGGACTAAAAGGTGTGACTTCGACGACGCGATGGATTGCTCGTGAAGAAGACGAAAGGCATAGATTTTTGGAGTCGAGACCTCCATTGAAGGCCATGGTGAGGTTCTAAACCATATTGATTTCAACTACAAGACTAATTTATAAATCTTGTAGTCAATTCTGATATGGTTTACTTCAAGTAGTTTGATTTTTATTTGATTAACTTAAGTAACTTAATTGAGAATAAATATGAAATGGTATAAATGGATATCAGAGACTTAGGAGACTATAGCCGGGTATCGGACTCGTATCTCAAGGCGTGAACGAGATGTTTTAGAGAGATATTTGCAATTGTTTGAGGTAAGTAAACCCACAAGAAGGTCAGCTTAAAATTTACTTATTTTCCTTGTAAATTATTTATTTCACATTACTCTTCATCAGTTCAGCTTGCATGTTTACTCTATTCCCGCGTGTGTCTGTGTATGGTCGAATGGACGGTGTGACCTTTTTCGACTCTCTTGTTGATGATGATTTGATTATTGATACGGTGTTGGTCATACCTTAGACTACGAGTGAGATATCTATCAGCGAGTCGATGATCTCAATAGCGAGTTGACGTAAGACTCACCTCTGTCACAGATTTCATCTCCTATGTTGCGTTGGGCAGAAGTCTACCTTCCGACCAACAGAGTTCCTCATTTCGACCGTGAATAGGGGGTGTGGATTTCCTCACCTCCAGGGACTTCTCAGTTTAGTATTTAGTCCCAGGGCTAGACAGCTATACACCACACTCGCGTTCGTATTCTTGATTATCTCACGACTTATATTAATTCTTTACATTCCTGTTCTTTTAATTTATATGAATGAATTGTAGCCGTTTTCTTGGATTTCTTGTGAATACTAACTGAATTTCTTTGAGATTTACTCACCTGAAACTTGTCATTGTTTGTTGGTGGCAAGTTGCAGATCCTACGATGAGCCGGAGGAAGGCGTTGATTGCCGACTACCTCTAATTTGGAGCGCCTCCAGTAGCTTACTCGTAGGTGTTTGTATTTACGTATACATACTTTTTGAAATCATTTTGGGAGACTTTTCACCTGATACATGTATATTGACGCCTATTATACATTTTCGTCGCCATAGCTGATATACATGGTATCATTTTGCTGGGTTTCCACCCCATAGGTTGTAAATTAATGCATAACTTGTTTACATTAATTATATGCATGTTATTAAGACTTTCGCTACTAAAAATAACCTGAGAAGAATTAAAATAAACAAATTAAGTTGTAAAATTTCTTAACTTAGCATATTTTAATAGAATCTTAATCTTTTAAAATAGCGAAATTTACTAAGTCAGATTACAAGATGGATAGTTCGCGGGTCGTCATAGACAGATGTGCAGGCGACGTAGCATGGCTTGAGGGAATGTCTGGCGACGTGGCGGTGCTCGGTTTGCTTCAGAATTTGGGGCCGTCACAATTGGTATCAGAGCCTAGGTTCAGGCAAACCTAAGGGAAAGTTTAATACAATCGAATGAATCTTAACAACAAACATTAGATGTGGAAACCCGAAAGTCCTAACTTAGAACTTTAGTTAGGAAGCAAAGTGAGCGGGTAGTACTAGGACTTATATGTGTATATATTGATTGTAATACTTATGTACACGAATTATGACTCTGAAATGCGGCACGTTCTCGATTTGCAAATTCGACATGAATGGATAACCAGTTCTTCATACGGATGATGGGGGCCAGACGAGTGGCTCGACACCTGCCGACTCGGATCAGACCTTGCACGACCCGGTCGCCCTCCATAGTTTACAGCTCGAGGAGATTCTACGATTGCTTCGAGCACAAGCAGAGGTTACACCGGCCCCTGCCACACTCGCCGCCACCATTAATGTAGAGCAGACAGTTGTCGCCCCGACTGTTCTGGCAACCCAGCTCACGACCACTACTACCGAGATATTGCCAGCACTCACTACACCATTGACTACGCCGTGACATCGACACCGATTCCACCCAATGAAATTACATTCGAGACATTCTTATCAGTTGAGGCGAAATTGATTAAGGAGTTCATTCGCCTTCAACCAGGCTACTATCATGGAGACATCTCAAAGAGACGTTGAAGACTTTGAGAGAGCACAGGCTGTATGCCAAGCTCAGTAAGTGCGACTTTTGGATTTTAGTGGACCCGAGTAAGATTCACGCTATCATCGACTGGCCTAAACCAAAGTGCGTGACAGATATCACGTGTTTTTTAGGATTAACAGGATATTATCGACGCTTTGTACAGGACTTCTCCAAAATTGCAGCACCGATGACTAGATTGACTAAGAACGACATGATTTTTCAGTGGTTCAGTGAATGCGAGGCAGCCTTCACAGAGTTGAAGAAGAAGTTAACTTCTGCACCGTTGCTAGTGTTGCCGGAGTCGGGCAAGGAGTTGACTGTTCTTACGGATGCTTGGGGCGTCGGATTGGGATGCGTACTAATGCAATGAGACAAAGTGATAGCTTATTTATCGCGTCAGTTGAGGACCCATGAGAGGAATTATTTCGTGCACGACCTGGATCTTGCAGCAGTCGTATTTGCATTGAACGTGTGGAGACACTACCTTTATGGTGAGAGGTTTACAATGCACACAGATAATAAGAGTTTGAAGTATCTTTTCACCTAAAAGGACTTGAATATGAGGCAGCGACGGTGGTTGGAATTACTGAAAGACTACGACTTCGCAATGGAGTATCAGCCTGGGAAGGCGAATGTCGTAGCATATGCCATAAGCAGGAGAAGACCAAACAATGAGGAGGTAGTTTGCCAGATGAACCATGAGTTTGGCTTATTCGAAGCGGCAACGACTATGAGTTTGTCAAAGGTTCTAAATACTGCGGAGGCACATATTTGCGGAAAGATGAGAGTACTGACCGTATCTATTCCGCGCGTTTTGGAATGTCAGAGAGCTGATATGATGTATCAGAGGTTCAAGGACATGTCACATAGTCCAGATTACCCAGATTGGCGCGAGTCCATTTATGAGTGTTTGAAACACCAAGGTAGATTGTGGATTCCGGTAGTGGCAAAGTTACGCGATAGTATTCTTCAGGAGGCTCACAGATCTAGGTACACAGTGCGTCCCGACAAGACCAAAATGTGACATGATATGCGATGGTTATTTTGGTGGTCAATGATGAAAGCAGATGTCAGCCAGTATGTGAGGAGTTGTGAGGTGTGTCAGCAGGTTGAGGCTGAGCACACGAAGCTTGGAGGACTATTGCAGTCACTACCTATCACATAATGGAAATGCAAACACATCACTATGGACTTTGTCAGTGGGTTGCCGATGACTTTGCGCAAGCGCGATGCCATTTGGGTAGTCGTGGACCGACTGACAAAATCAGCGGATTTTATCCTAATCTCCATGAAATATAGCTTACCACAGTTGAGCACGCTCTTTGAGCAAGAAATTATCGGACTACACGGAGTGTCAGTATATATATTGTCAAACAGAGACGGTCGACCTACTTCGTAGCTTTGGCAGGCCATGTAAGAGCAGTACGGTACCAGATTGCAGTTCAACACGATTTTTCATCCGCAGACTGACGGGCAATTTGAGAGACTTATTCAAGTTCTTGAGGACATGCTCAGAGCCTGTATGCTACATTTTGGAGAGTCATGGGAGAAGTTTTGCCAATTTGTTGAGTTTGCAAACAATAATAGTTATCAGGCTAGTATTGGGATGTCACCATTCGATGCGCTATATGGGAGACCATGCAGATCACCAGCTTGTTGGGCAGAGCTCGAGGACGTAGCTACCGTCGGGCCAAAGATTGTTGTAGATCACACATAAAATTTGGCTGATTCGTCAGAGGTTACAAGCTGCTCAGGATAGATAAAAGAAGTACGTGAACAAGTACCGCGATTGTCTGAGTTATGAAGTGGTTGAAGGATTCTCCTTTGAAGGGCCTCATTTAGGAGAAAGAGTCTACCGTGCGAGGGTGATACCTCGTTTGTTCCAAGGTAAAGATTGAGTTAAATTTGAATTTCGAAACGAAATTCCTTTTAGTTGGGAAGATTGTAACGGGGCGCTTTAATTAATCCCGATTAACTGACAAAATACAGATTAAGAACACAAGCTCAAACCCATGTGGACGTCGTGAAAAAGTATAGGGCACGCCTAAAGAGGTGAAATATGTTATTTTTGTGTGGCGAATGTTATTTATTTTACTATTATTTAATAGTTCGCGCCGCGTGATTGAGAATTACGCTTAGTCGCTTTGTGCGAGTGTAGTGATGAGAGTGTACAATGTCACGGTGTACGCGTAACGCGGGTATATGGGGTAGTATGAGATTATGTTTTCACATCACACATCACATCACCATACCTAAACCCATCACTCACTTTTCCTTTCTCCTTTCCAAAAGAAAGAGAGACCAGATTAAAGAGAGAAAGAGAGAGAACTGGAGAGAGAGATAGAGATCAGGTAAGAGAGAGCAAGAGAGAGAGAGGTCGGCAAGTGAGAGAGAGAGAAGAGAGGAGAGAAGAGAGAGAGAGAAGAGAGAGAGAGAGAGAGAGAGAGAGAGAGAGAGAGAGAGAGAAGAGAGAGAGAGAGAGGGAAAGGGAGCTCCGGCGAGAATGGAAGCTAAGGACGATGGCTCGCGGTGACGCGAAGGCGCGAACGGCCAAGCGAGCGATGCGCGGCGGCGGATGACGCGAAGGGCGAAGGCCCGCAGCGCGAATCAACAACAACGCTAACGAGGCGGCGGCGCAGCAGCGACAGCGGCGCGGTGAACGACGTGGAGCAACGACATTGTGGCACGTTGTCGGACCGATCCATCCCCGACGAAAGACAACAACAGTGGACTAGGAGGTGTGACTTCGACGACGCAATGGATTGCTCGCGAAGAAGACGGAAGGCGTAGATTTTTGGAGTCGAGACCTCCATTGAAGGTCATGGTGAGGTTTTAAACCACATTGATTTCAACTACAAGGCTAATTTATAAATCTTGTAGTCAATTTCGATATGGTTTACTTTAAGTGGTTTGATTTTTATTTGATTGGCTTAAGTAACTTAATCGAGAATAAATATGAAATGGTATAAATGGATGTCAGGGACTTATGAGACTATAGCCGGGTATCGGACGCGTATCTCGAAGCATGAGCGGGACGTTTTAGAGAGATATTTGCGATTGTTTGAGGTAAGTAAACCCACGAGAAAGTCAGCTACAATTTACTTATTTTCCTTGTAAATTATTTATTTTACATTACTCTTCGTCAGTTCAGCTTGCATGTTTACTCTATTCCCACGTGTGTCTGTGTATGGTCGAAGGGACGGTGTGACCCTTTTTCGGCTCTCTCGTTGATGATGATTCGATTGTTGCTACGGTGTTGGTCATACTTTAGATTACGCGTGAGATATCTCTCAGCGAGTCGATGATCTCGATAGCGAGTTGACGTGAGGCTCACATCTGTCACATATTTTCTCTCATATGAGGCGTTGGGCGGAAGTCTACCTTTCGACCAACAGAGTTTCTCATTTCAACCGTGAAGAGGGGGTATGAATTTCCTCACCTCCAGGGCCTTCTCGGTTTAGTATTTAGTCCCAGGGCTCGACAGCTATACACCACACTCGCGTTCGTATTCTTGATTATCTCACGACTTATATTAATGCTTTACATTCCTGTTCTTTTAATTTATATGCATGAATTGTAGCTGTTTTCTTGGATTTCTTGTGAATACTAATTGAATTTCTCTGAGATTTACTCACCTGGAACTTGTCATTGTTTGTTAGTGGCAAGTTGCAGATCCTACGACGAGCCGGAAGAAGGCGTTGATTGGCGACTACCTCTAATTTAGAGCGCCTCCACTAGCTTACTCGTAGGTGTTTGTATTTACGTATACATACTTTTTGGAATCATTTTGGGAGACTTTTCACCTGATACATTTATATTGACGCCTATTATACATTTTTGTCGCCTTAACAGATATACATGGTATCCTTTTGCTGGGCTTCCACCCCATAGGTTGTAAATTAATGCATAACTTGTTTACATTAATTATATGCATGTTATTAAGAATTCCGCTATTAAAAATAACCTGAAAAGAATTAAAATAAACAAATTAAGTTGTAAAACTTCTTAACTTAAGATATTTCAATAGAATCTTAATCTTTTAAAAAAATGAAATTTACTAAGTCGGATTATAAGATGGATAGTTCGCGAGTCATCATAGACAGATGTGCAGGTGACATATCATGGCTTGATGACATGTCCGCGACGTGGCGTGCTCGGTTTGCTTCGAAATTTGGGGCCGTCACATAGTGAGACTAGCGGAGTCTAATGTCGACAAGTGATCTCTGCATTTTAGGATCTCTTAATACTGTCTCTGTATTATTTTCGTAAGTATTATTTTTGGAAGTCGACATCTGATTATAGTTAGGATACAACGATAGAGTGGATTACATGTCATGTTAACGCATATATCTTATTGTTTATTTGAAAATATAATTACGTGTCTCCATGTATCATACTAATAATTGTAGGAATACAGATCAATGTAGGAATTTACTTACCTGACACCTTCGAGTTATTTTTGATGATGTCAGGTTCTAAGCGAAAACAAGGAAGAATGAACAAGACTCTGAGATTTTTGGTGATATGTTTTAAGTTTTTAAAGTTTGATTCTTGTTGTAAATAGTTTATACATATTGTTTTGGAACTTTTGGGGTGAGTATAGGACGTGAAGTTACTTTGAATAGTTATGAAAGTCTTCTAAGTTAGAAATTTAAATAAGTTGAGAAGGTTTAATTCAATTTAGGTATATTTGGGATTGTAAAGTTGAAATTAACTTATCGGAGACTCTAAGTTAGTTTATTAATTTGAATTTGATACATATTGTGAACTGTGGGGAGTGAGAGTCCTTCTAGGCCTCTCCCCAATTCTGCTATCTGTTAGGTGGAAGTTTTTCGGCAAACCATATTTAGGGGGTGCTGCCGAAATTTTTACAAAATACATATAATAATATAAATGATTTTTAAACTTGCTCGAATTGAATAAATAATGAATTGAGTTTCATTGAGGATTAAAATTTAGTTTTGGAGCTTGTAAGGGATTGAAATAATTATTATTTTGAGGTCAAAGTTGAAAGAATGGATTAAGCTGATTAAATTATCAAAGGATTAAGGTAATCTAGACCAGTCTGTCTTCTTAATGACAAAATGGCTGACATTGCTATCTGGATTTACTTAGAAATCAAAGGATTGAAGAAAGTGATCAACACAGTGGAGTTAGTGATCCATCATAATTGATCATTGACTTTGTAAGCCTTTTATGTTCTTGAGTTCAATTCATGAATTGAGGATATAAATCTTGTTAATTATGTTCTTGGTGGTTGGAAATGGGTACATATAAGACCTAATTGGAGGCTCTCCCTAATGTTGTGGGGATGTGTTGGTGGTATTTTATGGTGATTTAGGGATTGAACAGGGGTTGCTGCTCTGTTCTCTGTTGGGATGCTTAATGGTGGAGTGCACTCTCTATAATAGGGAATTATGCCCCCTTTATGAATTTTGATGAACCTATATAGTGGAGTGTGCTTCACCAAAGCAGGCAATGCACTCCCACCCCATAAAACAACAATAATGTTGAATAATTCATGTAAACTTCTGAGGGTTTAAGAACTGGTCTAGGGGCCTTAAACTTTGAGTATTAGACGCGTATAAACCATTAAATGGTTTGTGATAGGTTGTCAAATATCGTGAAAGGTTCAAGTATCACGAGTAGGGGTGGGCAAACCGCGGTTTGGTGGTGGAAACCATCAAACCACGACCAAACCGAGGGTTCGCGGTTTGGCCGATTTATAAACCACCACCTAACCGCGAACCATCAAAACAACAACCAAACCGCCCGCGATTTGTGCGGTTTGGTCGGTTTGGTTTCGCGGTTTTCATGCGACCCACTTTCAAAAAAAAAAAGGAAAAAAAAAGAAAAAAAAAGAAAACAATCATACATATTACAATTACGTACCATAAAGTCCGTACATTTTTAATGTTCAATTGTTCATTAAAAATTCAACATAAGATACAACAAAGCATATATGATATAACCATTAACCAATCATTCACCAAAAAGAACTCAATCAAAGTTAGAAATCCAAGTTCATATCAAAAGTTACAACAAAAACAAATAGATTAGAAATTTAGAACAAATAAATTCAACAAGCAGGAAAGGCTTCAACTCCATTCCAAGTTCCAATTTCTTTCTTTGTTCCTACAATAAAACAACAATTGAAAATAGAAAGTTAGCAACATGATAAGAGTTTTATAACAACAAAAAGTTTCGATAAGATTTACTTAACAAGTCAATGATTCCATGCATTTTGCTATTACAACAACAAAAACAAATAGATTCAATAAGGAAAGACTTCAACTCAATTCGAAGTTCCAATTTCATTTGTTATTCCTAAAATAAAACAACAATTGAAAATAGAAAATTAACAATATGATAAAAGTTTAATAACATTTAAAAGTTCAAATAAGATTTACTTTCCAAGTCAATGACTCAATGCATTTTGCTAATCATCTCAACTAATCATCTAAAACAAATTGGTCCAAAATGCCTAAACAACATTTCAAAATGTAATATGATTAGATGATGATCGTAAAAGAAAGAAATAAATGTAGTTAATAATTAACAAAATTAAAAGAAAAGTATAACATGTTTCAAGCTCTTCAAGTTCCTCTAAATCTTCTTCAACTTCTAAATTTATTGTGCCATGTAACCAATCCCGAGTACAAATAAGAGCTTCAACAATTTTTGAAGTCAATGAGGTACGAAACTGATCAAGCACGCGTCCACCGGCACTAAAAGCGGACACTGAATCAACAATAGAAATTGGAATGGCCAGTACATCACATGCCATCGTTGAAAGTATTTTATACTTAGAGACATTATTTTTCCACAAACCAAGAATGTCAAAGTCTCCATTTTGCTTCTCACATCCCTCATCCAAATATATATCTATCTCGACTTGTTTGTCGTATTTGTCTCCTCTCCTAAAAATCTTTGAAATCCAACCACTGCCCTTTTAGCTATGACATTACCAAACAATGAGTCTTCCACCTCTTCACGTGCACTAGACAATGATCTAGTTTCATTAGACCACATAGAAATGTAAGTGTTGGAAAATGATTCATATTCCATGTATAAATGATCTAAAGCCTCTCTCACTTTCCTTATCATCTCAACAACTTGCTCGTTTGGATGCAATGTACCGTAACAATATTTCAGAAACTTCAACTTGTACCTAGGATCAAGAACCACAACAACCAACAAGATCATGTTCATCTTCGAGATATCTACCCAATACTTGTCAAACTTCACCTTCATCTTCATTCCCATCTAATGCACATATGAATCATTACTTGCTAAGCATTCATTGATAAGTGTTTCAACTGCATGCACCTCATGAAAACATGCATTAGCGGTAACACATTTAGATCCTGAAAGTCAAAGATTTGCCCAATAAAAAAGTTCCAAGAATTGCAATAATACACGTGCAACACTCAAATCTTCTTTTGTGGGAACTTCCTTCTTCAACTCACTTGAAACCTTATCATATGACTCATACAATCTCTCAAATGCTCTTTGATGCTTCACCGTTGAATCCAACATCAAATAAGTGGAATTTCATCTAGTTGATACATCTAAAAACACTGAAGCTTGACATGGTATTTTTTCAAGTTCAACACATTGCTTAAATTTTTCCTTCCTTGATGGAGAACTTCTCACTTGTTTCACTGCTTCACGTATTCGACTAATGGAGTCTTTCACATCTTTCAAACCATCACTAACAATGAGATTCAAAATGTGTCCACAACATCTTATGTGAAGGTATTTCACATTTAACACGCTTCCGCCCCAATTATTTATTTTTCTCCTTAAGTATTCAATTGTCAAATCATTAGATTTAACATTGTCTACCATTATTGTAAACACTTTCTCAATTTTCCAGTGAAGCAAACACATCTCAACAGCCTTGCTAATATCATCAGTCGTATGGCCTTCAACCTCACAAAAATTTATGATTTTCTTTTGCAATTTCCAATCATCAATAACATAATGTGTAGTGAGACACATATAGCTAGTATTTTGCAAAGAAGTCCAAGTATCAGTTGTCAAACAAACTCTTTGAGAATTCTTTGTTAATATCTTTTTCAATTTTGCCTTCTCAACATTATACATATCCAAACAATTTCTAGTTATAGTTCTCCTCTTCACTAACTTGATTTTGGGTTGTATAACATTGCAAAACTTAACAAAGCATAGATGCTCCACAAAAAAAAAGGCAATTCAACTCCTATTATCAATTCAGTAAGGGCTTCACGACTTAATGTTTGATCAAACTTCCAAAGTCCTATTTTAGTTTCACCCTCCGACCCTTTAACTTGTAATTCTATTATTTTTCGTTTCTTACACACTGAGTTCACTTGACTATGTGGATACTTGGGGCATTTATTTAAATGAACTGTTATTGTGCTTGTACCATTCTTGCTAGGACAATGATACTATTTACTACAATAATTGCAAGTTGCAAGTGCCACTTTTCCATGCTCATCTAACGTTTTAGAATAATGGTCCCAAACTCAAAGAGGTTGTGCGATTACGTATTGATTCTGCCTTCTTTGTTGATGATGACAAGCTAGATGAGTTTGGAGGAGCAACAATAGGTTCACCACTTTCAAACTCCATTGGTGTATAACTTGCATCTATCGATTATGTTCCGACTGTTACGTGATGTGAATCCATCTAGAAAAAAAACACACGAGAAATGTTAGAATGAGAATGAACATTAAATAACTAACAACTTAAGAGACCAAAACACGGTGGAATTGACATCTTTGTTAATTATCATTATTATTTTCAGGTGAAATTAAATGTAGTTAGATTATTGGTTAATCTTAAATTTGTAACTATATGGTGTTAAAGTTTTGGAAAAAAAATTTAATCACAATATGTTTATTTAACATTTGAACTTATTAATACTCATGTTGTAAGTTCAAGTGTAAAATACATTTTTTAAAAGAGTATTAGCTAGGTAATCACTAGCTATGTAATGTATTGACATAAAAAGGGCATACCTTCTTTAAATATACAGTTAGAGGTTACCGCCTGTTATATGCTTCAGCAGTTGAGGTACCGCAATCCCGACAAAGAACTAAAACATTATGGCTTGCAAAGTTTAAAGTCCAAAAAAAAGGCACGGGTAAAGAGTTTTGCAAAAGTGGAACTATGGTACTAATTTGAGAAAAGGCTTTGGCATACACTCAAGTCCAACATAATCAAAACCTCTGAAAATAGATAACTACCTGCCAACCAACACCACTGCTAAGAATAGATGGTGTCTACTGCATATTTTAGCTCAAGCTGAAAAACAAGGCAATAACAAAGTCAGGAAATGCAGCTAATTTAACAATGTACCAACCAACACATAACAAGCATGATGAGATGTCGATCGCCAAATAGGATTACCAAAAACTACCTGCAACAACTAATCCATTAAAGAAATACATCCAGCGACTAGAAGGAGGCGACGAAAGCGGTTGTGGGCGCAGCAGTGTTTCGCGCGGTAGGAGGTGACGGCGACAGGTGTTGGTCGCCCCCAAACCGCGACGGCGAGTCGGCGACAGTGGAGGCGGGACTGGTGGAAGGAGGCTGTAACATCCCTCGATTTCTAACACGACTTATGTGACACGTGTCAGGATCGTGACCCGCCACGCGATACGGACGGTATTTCGAACCTTGGGAGTCGACACCGAGGTAATTTTACGATTTTTGATATGTGTAAGCATTATGGATTAAATGCGTGTCACGAGCCACTCGAGCGATTTCCTTTTTGTTTATGCGTGAGTTCTCGCCTAGGTAACCGGGGGAGGAAATACAGTAAAAGTGTGCACGTGACGGAGAAAAATACGGGTCGATGAGGTAAGGTGAGTCAGGGAACCCAGGGGTTAAGGTTGGGGCACACCTAGGACCCACCTCACCATATTGGTTTCAATTTCAAACAAAAACCAACCACCCCACCCACTCCCACCACTCACACCTAACACCTCCACTCATTCACATCACACTCCCATCTCTCTCTCTCTCTCCTCCCGATTTTTCTTCTCAATCACTCACGTTCTCAATCACTCTCACACTCACTCACGGTTTCAACTCTCTCTCCTCCCGATCTTCAAGCCTCTCTCACTCACGGCCTCTCTCTCCCTCAGCTCACCGCCGCCTCTGCTCTCGCCGGTGACCGGACCAGGGACGTCGGAGGAGGCCGCCAACCGGAGGTAACACTCTCACCTCGGTTTTCTCTCTCTCTCTCGCGTTACACTTCTCTCACGGGCTCTCTCTCTTTAGGTTCGCTCACCATTCGGTTGGCCGAGACCAAGCCGTCGTCGGAGGTCCCGTGGTGGCGAGGAAGGTCGCCGGAGGTCTCACACTCTCTCTCTCTCCCGTGGGCACTCGATCACTCTCCCTCTCCTCACGGTTTGCTCTCCTCTCGGCTCACGTTTCTCTCCATTTCTCTTTGTTTTTGTTGTTGTTCGTCACACTTGTTACGTGTGCATGTGGTTGCCGTGACGAGGACCGGCCGTGGGCGACCTCAGGAGACCCACCGGAGTCCAAGACGTCCGGAATCACCCCCGCATGGCCCATGCAAAGTACTTGTTATATACATACAACAAACTCGGTTTTGTTAGGTGTTGACCCTCTCGCGGAAAAGGTCCTCATTGGCGGCGCCACCGCCGGACCACCGGGACCGGAACGTGTCTGGGACCCCACCAAAACTCGTATGTGGGTCCCACAACCCTAAAAGTGGCCAAAAATAGTTCTATAGGTGCAAAGGAATCGATATTTCATGTGATGTATACGTTGGAGGCTCGCCGGAAACCACCATCGCCGGCGGTCCTACTCGGTCGAACCACGACCATTAAAGGTTGTCGAGGTCTCACTTAATATTAGTTGACGTCTAGAAATCCTCGGCTAAGTCCGAAACAAACATACGTAAGGCTTTTGGAATTAGTTCGTGTGATGCCATCGTCGAGTCGAAAAAATATATTGTTGCTATTCGAACGTCGCGTGGCGATGAATGGCTATGACGTCGTGATCATGTTGCCGGTCCGCGAGACCATGACGTGACCCGCATACGATCGAGCCGAGCCTATGACTCGCGATGAAGCGAATACGTAGTTTGTCTTCAAAACCCGAGAAAGAGTGTCTTCTTTTATTTATTAAAATGTATGACCGTCCGAGCCATTCAAAACATTGGAAATAATGATAAGTTTAAACCTAAGTGTTAGTGAATGACTCGACCTAATAACACGAGTTTCCGACCTTGTCGTAACGGGAAACTTGAGGATACGCGTTAGGAGTCGCGGGAGTTTTACGTGGATTACGATAATCTCGGGTAAGTACACTTGCCTTAAAAAGCATTTGTACGTTAGTAAGCCACTAAGAAGATATCATGTGATTCATTTTCACTTTTCTTGTATTCGTTATTATCCCATCATTGGCATTCCATTCTATGTTCTTGTATGTGTGTTCTTGGCATAAGTACGTCACGAAGGTACATGCGGCCGCACTAGAAGGGATAAAACGCGGCACTCGAGCGCACGAGTGTTTGACCACCCCTAGTGATTGTGTGATACCATGTACTTGGATTGTTGTGGATGGTTGTGGATTGTTGTGGTATTGTTGTGGAATATGGACTACTTATTGCCTCTCTTGACTCGTAGAACACGCATGTTTCGATTGCTAACATTTCCGATCTGTCTATCATGCATTCTTGCTTATTTATATTCCCGCATTTCAAGTACATTCGCATGATATTTAGACTGTCTTGTTTGTCGTTTCATGAATTATCGTTATATTCTTCGGCTTTACTTTCAATTTCTCTCGCTTGCTCACCGTCTAGTTTGTGACGGTGGGTGCGATAAGACGGAGAGCGTAGGGGCAAGGGACCGTGTCTAGGAGACTTTTTGTGGAAAATGGACGTGAGGTACCGAGATGTAGGCTCGTACCTATCCTTTTTGTATGACGTTTATGTATATACATATATGGTTGTTTTGGAACAGGGAACTAGGTTTGAGGTGATTTCCATAAATTTTATTTTGTTGACTTGGATATGATCGCTTGGGGATTTCCACATTTATATAGATTCCTAATTTCCTTGATTGAGTTATTTCCCATTATTTGATTAGAATATGATTTTTGCTTCCATTTGTATTAAACCGCAATAACTCTTTCATAAACCTTAAAAACCTTAAAATTTTGATAAGTTGAGGTCGACTAGGCTCGTCCGATTCACGAGAAATCGACTCGGGACTCGCACGGTCTAGGCCGGGCGTACCCAAATGCAATGGGAATTTGGGGCCGTCACAGAGGCGGTGGACGCAACAGTGGCGAGTTGGTGACAATGGAGGCCGCGAAGGCGGGACCGGTGGGACGATGCGGTGCGAGGCGGCGGTGAAGGCGGTTGTGGACGCAGCACACTACAAAAAAACAGCAAATCAGAAACGGAATTTTCCGTCTTTGATTTGCATAAATTCCGTCTCTAATTGAAATCAGAAACGGAACAGAAACGGAATTAATTCCGTCTCTAAAATCGTCATCGCTGATTCAATCAGAAATGGAAATAAATTCCGTTTCTGATTTAGAGACGGAATAGAGACGGAAAAATTCCGTTTATGATTAGAGACGGATTTAGAGACGGAAATTAGAAACGGAACAGAGACGGAACAGAAATGGAATTTTTTTCAAAATGATACATTTTTAATTGCATTCCGTCTCTGATTCCGTTTCTAATCAGAAACGGAATCAGAGACGGAAATAATAAATTCATGAATTCCGTCTCTGATTCCGTTGCTAATCAGAAACGGAATCAGAGACGGAATCAGAGACGGAATTTTTGAATTCCGTCTCTGATTCCATTTCTGATTCATGATATATTCCTGAAAAATTAGAGACGGAATAGCAACGGAATGTCTGAATTCCGTTGCTAATCCGTCTCTAATTTCCCTTTTTGTTTAAATTTCAAACATAAACATAATCCAATTGGTTCTCCAACCTATAACTTGTAATTACAACCATAGGACCTACTTCATCGCCTGCACCCCCTCCAACAACTCCTTGGGGGTGCTAACATCCCCCAAAAAAGCAAAACTTGACATTCATACATCGACAAAATATATCAACAAATATTCAAATGAGAGAAAAAAAATGTAAAATTCAAAATTTAAAAAATTTATATATCCACGAAAAATTGTCTAGTATAACAAATGCTCCAAATTTCTAAGTATTCACAAAAACCACCAATCCTATTGTTCAACAACCACCAAAAAAAAAACTTACAATCCTCTAAATATGCACAAAAAGAATTATCAATCTAAAAGTCATATAAACAACTATAAAAGTTACATGATATGCTTTAATTTCCTCATCTCTCACTTGGAAAAAAGATTATGGCAGGTATTGTCACAGGGATATGGGCAATCAATGGCACTAACTCCCACTCGATTGAAGAACCAATCACCTACTGATAGGGTCACGCTCTGCAAATATTGCAAAATAGATCAAACTCATGATAAAAAATACGAAACTGCAAAAAAAACTATCTACATTTACAGTGCAAAAGAAAACAGTATATTTTACTATAATTGAACACACCATTCTATTATACAAATAAGTCTAATAACACCATATCCAAGAAGAACATAATTTAACAAACAGAACACATGAAATCCAATAACTTTTCTTTCAATTAGTTTATGTCAACTGTAAAGATCAAATTATTGTTTACCTAATAAATCAACCAACAATATAATCATGAAATGTCCACAAAGCAAAGGATTCAAGGTCATGCTAAAATAAAAATGTCCACAAAGCAAAGACTTCAAGAGCATAAGTTTCTAAAATGGGAAATTAAACATAATAATGATGAATATTTAAGAGAATAGGAATGTTTCATGCATGTGGGCCAACATGCTCGTGCCATTTTGTGTCAATCAACCATGTAAAAGCAATACAAGGCATAAGCATCATGTTTTTTACAAAAATGAAAAGGAACGCAGATTTTGCTTTTGGAAATTTCTAATAGAATTAATATAATTAACAGTTATTAAAATATAACAGAGTTCACTTTGAACTAGTTTATGAATGTAACTCATCATATGCCATGATAGCAATGCCAACCATCAAGATGCAAAAGTCAAATGATAAAATTTTGTAGAGAAAAAAAAAATATCATCTAGAAATCAAGAGTGGTAAAGATTCATGTGTCATAACAATTTAAAATGAAAAAACAATATCTTAGTCATAGAGAGACAAATGACATTTAAGCTTAAAATGAAAAAGTAAAGCAATGACATTACAATGTTTTGCAAGGATTGAAATGCAAGTAGCATAGGGAGCTCCCTCTTCAAGATTGATAAATAAACCTTCTTTTGCAGGGGTACCAGTGGTGCTACCCTATTAAGATGACAAACTATCCAAAGCATTATCAAGCATGAAACACAAACGTACGTAAGTATTATGAGAAAGGGAGACGCAAAGTAAATATCAACTCGCATTGTATTTTTCAGGGCTGTTTTGTGTAGCCATGAGAGTGTGAACACCTTGTCCACAATAGCCTATCTTTTTGTAACTAAATTCCTATTAATATATATATAGTCTATTTCTCTAAAAAATATACTAGTCCAGTCAAGGGTCCCTATTAATATACATAGTGATGTGGACTTTTTCTTATTGAGAATAAGAATAAGACATCGAAACAAATAGCTTTCAGATGCAAATTTCAAACACTTTCAAGGTACATGTGAAAAAGAAATAAAAGAGGAAAGGAAAAAAAAATGTATTCTTGCCTGATTTGACACATATAACCCGATCCATGAGTTGCTTGAAGCTTATCAAGTGTGCCTCGGGTCAAGAAGCCTCCACATCTCTAAAGCATAGTCCAAATTAGTACACTACAATGATTAGACATGGAAATAGCAGGACTATTTAAAAAATAGCTGTACAACGAACCTTCAGCAGGACTTTTTAAATCATCGAAAAGGAAACAATGAGGTGTGCCGATGGGGAAGTAATGTACGGAGGATTTAGCTAACTAATAGTCAAATATATGACATAGCAAGGAAAAGGAAGGAAGGTCAGACAAATCTCTATAGCTAATCATGCACAATTAGTTTAGTCCTATACTATATCATTTCCTTTGTTTTTAACATTCATGTTCAATTATTAGGCCACCAGCAACATACAACACATGTCCCTCCTCAATCTAAGAAGAAATAAACAACAATGTATTAAACTAAAGGAAACTTAAACACAAACATGCACAATCATGAGAAAAAAAAAACAACAATGTATTATCTATAATATGGGGAAGAAACACACATGACACAAACCTTTGATGAATTGGCGTGCTTCCTCTTTGCTGGAAGGTTTTTCTTTGATTTTCCCTTCATAAACGACCACCTAAAAACAAATAATTAAGCAGAAAGTTATAAATTCAACTAAGTTACAAAAGGTTACATCTGATTCAAGCATGATGATTCAAACAAGAAAATGGAGAGGAAGGAGAATTCGGCAAGTTCTACCTATTAAAATTACCTATAGATCCATAAAATCAGAAAAAAATGTAACACTATTTTGGACTTTTAACAACATTTCCATTTCAGCTACAAACAATCAGCATGAAGCAGCTTTAAAATGCATGAATATATGCACTTAGATGCATGTAACGTAAGTGTGTGCAAAGCATATATCACAATCAAGCTTACAATAGCTGAACCAAGAACTCACACAATCTGACATTGGAACTTGCAGGCAGTGACATTCTATACTCAGGACCTCAATTTTCCTATGTCAAAATGATGAATGCTCAAAATATTTTACTATACAAATTAACAAAATCATTACTTTCTAGAAACCAAATGCATAAAATACAGAAAAAGCATGAGCTTGAAATCGATTGAGTAAATGCAAGCTACATAGATAAAATGGTGCACCAATCAAATTGTTCTTACATCTTACTGTACCTGGCAATAAGAACCAGCAGAAAACACCTTGATATGACTTGGAGCTGCCGCTAAAGCATTAACACAGTAATTGCTCACAAGAAAGAAAAGAAATAATGAAAAGGTTAATAACTGTGAGCAATTACTGAATTAATTAATTAGAGATGATAATGATCTGATTTATCTATGTTTATTAGCAAGGTCATTAATATTATGTAGTTGGTCACATCATGATATATAGAATGTTATATTAGGAGCCAGTGCATTATATAATCAATCAAAAATTAAGAACTAATAACAACATTATACTAAGTATATATATATATATATATACTTGTTCAATAATGACATTGAGGGATCCTCGAGATACGTGATGTGTCTCGCCGAGTACAGGATTATAAGGAGCAACACCAAATTTCAAAGGACGCAAGGTTGATATGCTCCAAGTAACAACTGCTAAAAGCCTCTCAATTTGAGTCTCCCCTTTGTTGCACTTGCTCAATACATCTTCTCCAACACTGGTGCAGTACACCGACTCGCCGTAGCACTGGAGTTGCGACTTCGGAAGGTTGAAGAGCGGCGGAAGCTATACATATATGCATATGTTGTAATATATGGTACATTTAATTTATTAGCAGACATACTACACTTATATGAATGAAAAATTGAGTGTATTAATGTAGCAATGAAAATTAGCTACTTAATGTAACGTGTATACTTATATATATACATGTACACACACGTATATATCAATATACCTTGAGACACTGAACAGACAATAACTTCATCGAGAGAACATACGAACACTAATCGGTTCCATTTACAGCTCAAATTGAACCACAAACCCTAACATGATCAATCCAACTGATTATACAACACATGGATTAACAAACAACAATAAAAACTACAATAACTGATAAATCGCACTCGAACACGCACAAAGATCAATCTTTCCACAACACATCAAGTGCAATTCACCTAATTTTCAAGAAAAATGAGAACCTAAACAATAAATTCATCGAAGAACGCATAGAACGCTAATCGGTTCCATTCACAACGCAAATTGAACCACGAACCCTAACACGATCAATGATTCAATCCAATTGATTAGACCGTACATTGATTGACAAACAACAACACTAACCGCGAAGCGCTTCGGATATGAGACCGATAGAGTGAGAACGAACAGCTAGGGTTCTGTGCTAGCGATCTCTCTAATGGCCGTGAAAGCACAAAGCACTGGATGCAGTCGAGATGTTAATGCTTTAGCGGGAGATGTTAATGCTAAAGCATTAACAGAAAAAACATTAACACCTTGATATGACTTGGAGCAATCGGGAGAGAGAGCGGTCGACGGTCCGTGAGAGAGAGCGGTGACAGAGAGATCGATGAGAGAGAGAGAGAGAGAGAGAGAGAGAGAGAGATCTGCCGTCGAGAGATCTGCCGTCGAGAGAGAGGGGTTTTTGGGGAGAGAGACAGAGAATCGGGAGAGAGAGATCGATGGAGCGCTGGGAAGATAGGGTTTTGGGAGAGAGAGAATCGGAAGAGAGAGAGGGAGTGTTGGGGAGATGGAGTTTTCGGAGAGACGAATCGGGAGAGAGAGAGGGAGTTTTATTTTTGAATCATCGAGATCGAAGGATGCACAAATCTCGAGATTTGATGAACGGGTATAACAAAATAAAGTTTTGGCGAGAATGGTGGCGCCATTTTTCAGAGACGGAATTTAATTCCGTCTCTAATTCCGTCTCTGAATGTTTCCGTCTCAATTCCGTCGCTAACTTTTTAATTTAGAAACGGAAATTATTCCGTTTCTAATTCCGTTTCTGATTTAGAAACGGAACTTATTTCCGTTTCTAATTCCGTTTCTGATTTGCTGTTTTTTTGTAGTGGCAGCGGTTCGCGCGGTGGAAGGCGACGGCGATGTTTGGAGCTGATCGGAAAAGGCGATTGATTTGATGGCGGCAGTGAGACGGGGAGTGAGGAGGATGAAGGGCGGCGGTGCGACGGTGTGACGGCCCCAATTTCCCACAAATTGGGCACTGCCCGGCCTAAGCCCACGTGGACCCCCGAGCTAGTCTCGCAAGGTCAACGCAGGCCTAGTCAGCCTTCCAATCCCTCATTATACGTAAATTGACAATTTTAAGTTGAGTTATTAATATTTTGCACATTTTACAATTTAGCGGAAGCAATTACTACAATTAAATAACTCAATAATAATATAAAGGAGTTAGGCAACCTAATTGTGGAACCCAGCATAAATATATCACCATCAGAGGAGAGTAAATAAAAGATATACAAAAATTTCACCTAGCTATGGAGCTTTCCCTCTGCTACTCGTCTGCGGCTCTGCACTCAGTCAAACACGAGATTGACGAGCCCAGGTAAGTAAAATCTAGTAGAATCTAAACAGTAATTCAATGTAAAATAAAGCAGTCTAAAAGTCATGCAGATAAAAAGAAAACTATACGGAATGCATGATCATGAGACTGTAAAACAATGGAAGTACAACGAGAAATGAGTGTCAAAGGAAACAATATAGAGAGGTGCCCAAGTGTCTAAGACCACCGAATGCGGGTACCACAGGGTCGGGGTCGCAAAGTCGCGGCAACGCCAAGCAGACTCGGTCATGGGATGCGGCATCGTCGTACCTAGAATGTCGCGAATGAGGGATATCAACGGCGCCCCGGATAAAACACATCTCATTCCGATCAAATACTGTGACTCGAGGTCATGGCCCCGGTTGCGAGCCGGCAACCACTCCAATTAGAGACACGAGTACGACTCACTTGGCCCTCGGACACTCATAAGTGAGTGAGAATTCCAAGAAAAGGGACATGATTCAACATCAAACAAACATGCAAGCTCAATGAACTACTGTACATTTTCTAACTGGTTTACTTACCTTACAATCGCATACATCGCCGCGTCAATTCGAAGATTCGAATAACCTAGTTGAGCCCTTCTTGCACATCTACAATTATACATAGTATAGCAAAATTGTTTTAGGGACCATTTGATAAATTAAAGCATTATTTTCCTTAGTTCATAAATCTATCAATTATAATTTTTCAAGTAGCATGTATACCTTACATTCATCTGCTAGTCAAATAAATTTATAGTTATTCACTCAAGCATTTGCGTTAAAAACTCATTTAATTTCATTTGACTCGGATAAATGGTTTTTTTCAACGAGTGAGACACTACCTAAAACCATTACTTAGTTCCATGAAAATCGAAACAAGTGCAAACTCATAAAATCTTGTTTTCAACCTCAATCAAGCCAAATTGATTAATTTTGATAAGAAGAGATCTTAAATCGTCACGAAGTCAAATAAGTTCAAGATGTATTAAAGTTCCAAATTGAGTCAAAACCCATGTTAAAACGAGGTTAAGTTCATTTCTTGGATTCCAAACAAATTTGATGAGAGAGTAAGATTATTTTCAATAAGGTAAAAATTCATCAAATAATGTTCAACCAAAAAGTTTTGACTACAACCAAGCAAAATACTTGCATTGAGTTAAAAATCATAGAGAGACAAAGAGTTTCATTTAAATAAATTCGATACATCTTAGACCTTCCTTGAAATCTCAACATCGTATGGAGGTTAATAAATAAAGGTTAAGCCATTCATGTTTGCTTGAAATCTTTAGAGGAAATAAATAAAACTTTCTTTGATGCATTTTATCAAATATATATATATATATAATGTGTTTCAATGAACCATATCAATAGCATTTTTTTCTCAAACACTTAGTAGGCATAACTTGGAACTCACTAGATTGTTTCCTTTTCAATCAAAACTTAGCTACAACACTCATTTGGAAAGCAAATCAAACTTGTAGCATGATTTGAACAAGCATGAAAACCTCACCTCTATCGTATCGTCAAATTTCGTCGTAGTCAAGCCTCCGATCGGTCGACAATGCGCCACCGCGTCGTTCATCGCGTCGCAGTTGCGTTGTCGCGCCAAGACGATCGCGGCACCGTTACCGCCTCGCCACTACCGCTGTCGCGCGTCGCGCGTCGCGCGTCGCTGACGCTCCACACCGCGCTGCTGCTGCGGCTGCTGCGCTTCGCCGACACAGCTACTCGCCAGCGTCGTTGCTCGCCGGTGTCGCTACCGCCGTCACGCTCCACTGCTCACTCCCGCTGCTCATTCGCGCTGCCGCTGCTTGTGTCGTCGCCGCCGCCGCTCGCCGATCCACCACTTCTCGCCGGCGCGCCGCTGCTCTTTCCCCAGTAGGCGGCCTCTCTCTTTCTCTCTCTCTCTCCCTCTCCTTCCCTCTCTCTCTCTCTTCGCCTCTTTCTTTTCTCTCCTCTATTGTTTCTCTCTCTGCATTTCATTTTTTCTTTCTTCTTTCCTCTCTCTTCATCTGATCTTATATATTATATATTTTTTTTTTCTTATTATACATATATATACCTTTTAGTTTTTTATTTTCTTTTTGATGTAACCACATAAAATCACTTTTAGCCACAATAAGTCGCTATCTCGGTCTACATCGACATGCAACTCGAGGCGCCCCGTTACCTTGGTCCACGTCGACACGCGACTTGAGGCACGTCTCCGTTCGTGTTTCGGCTCCCCGAATTCTCCGCGTATACATTGCTCGTAGAACGACCCAACGATTAGCATTCTAATATCAAATTGGATCGCATCATGGAAAATATCATACCTTGGTGTCTCGACCTGAGATTCGGACATACGTGTTTCGACTAGTGGGTCCCACATACGACCTTGACCTGGCACGTGGCACAAGTCAAATTTTCGGGTCGTTATAGACGGCGGTGAGATGGGCACTCCATAGCGGCAGGTAGAGAGTGGTCGAGAGAAGAGACGAGGAGTGAGTAGGAGACGCAGACGGCTTTTCTATGTTTTAGGGTTTTTGACTTTTGAGTTGTATATGTTGGTTATTTATTAAAATACCCTCGATTTGGTGAAACCGCGGTTTTTCCAAAATGAAAACTGCGACCAAACCACGATTATGCATTTTTTAAGTTTTTAAAACCACCCCCAAACCGTGAATTCTAAAAACCAAACCAAATTATGTGGCTTACACAGTTTAGGCGGTTTGGGCGATTTTTTGGAAACCGCTGCCAACCCCTAATCACGAGACTTAGTGAATTTAGAACAAAAAGTAGAGAAATTTGACAAAAAGGTAAGTAGGACTCCTATCCTTATCAATTATGTGTTGTAATTTAGCATAATTAGTTCATATAACATTATGGACTGTGAATGAGGCAACATATTTGTGATTTGATTGTTTTAAATATGAAAATTCCTAAAAATAGTCGATAAGACCTGGGACCGAGGGATGGAAATGTTAGCCTATAAATAGTTTTTACCTTTTATCCTAATAAATGAAAAAGGTCAGCCAGGAAATGGATTCCGCCCTTTCACCTTAAGTAGCCGGAGTTCTACCTTAGTCGTTATTATCTGGTTAGAATTGGTTGCTCATTCAACCTTGAATAAACTAACAAAATCACAAGTTGGCCAATAGGGCTGGCAAAATGTGCCCGGCCCCGTTTGTCTGGACCCGTTTTAAACGGGTTCGAGCAATATTTTTGTGAAAAACATATGGGTCTGAACAATTTTTGAAGTCCGTTTAAAAATATTAGACCGGGACTTGACAAAAATTTCAAAAAAATGGGTACCCGTTTAGTGATTAATTTGAAGGGCATATAAGTAGTTTCACACTCCATAACCTAAGTCTCACAGTCTCACGGTCTCACCAAACCAAACACTAAAATAGGCAAACACTTAAACAGGCAAACACCCCCGACGCCCGTGCGCCCTGGCCTCAGCATCTGGATCTGCCTCTCCCTCCAGCTCTCGCCGTTTCGCGCTCGCCAGTCGCCACCGCGGCACCTCTGTGCAGCTTCGGCCTCACCGACTGTGCGGCCTCACTGCCTCACCCGTGCCGTCGACCCGTCACCCTCTCCCTCCAACTCTCGCGCTCGCCAGTCGCCACCGCGCTGCCTCACCGACCGTGCGACCTAAACGCCTCACCCGTTAGTGCGGTCGGCGAGTCGCCCTCTCCGGCTCTCGCGCTCGCCTCTGTCGTCACCCCTCTCTAGTCCGCCACAACTCTGCCTCTCCTCTCAGCCTCATCGGGCGTCGGCGACTGTCTCAAGCTCTACTCTCCGCAACAGCGCAGCGCACGGCCAATCGGGCGTCGGCGACGCTCGCCAGCTACTACCATCACCCCTCGCCAGTCCGCCACAGCTCTGCCCACTCATTTCTCTGCTCTCAATGTAAATTTTTTCTACTCCTCCATTCACATCCAATCCATGTTTCTTGTTTGATTTTTCTAAAATTTGTTTCAAATTTATTTTCTCACATAAGCTGATTTGATGATGTTGTTGTTCAATAAACACATATTTTTTTGTGCTAACTCAATTTTGCGGTCGGGGTTGCAGTGTTCCATTAAGTAATTGCCCTTATTTGAGTAGGAAAAAAAAAGAATGTAATGCGATTTTATTACTTCGTGTCATGAACTTTCTTATGTTGTTGTTGTTGATGATGCATGAGGTGAAGATATACTTTGATAATTTGGACTATTGAGAATTTGAGATGATATCTCTTTTTTAAGAACTTTTGTGATGTTTATATTGGAAATTAAAAAATTGTGGTGTTATGTATTTATTTATTGGTAATTGGTGACTTGTAGACTTGTAGGTGAATGTTTTGTTTAAAAAATAATTGATAAATAAAATATTTAATAATATTTAAAAATAAAAATCGGACAAAACGGGAGTCGTATGTTTTACAAACATACGGGACTGGACAAAAAAAAGTGCCCGTTCTAAAAACGGGACCGCGTCCGGACACCAAATTTAATCATTATTGAAAGGGGTGTCCGATCCCGTTTGTGTCTAGTCCCGTATTTTTGCCAGCCCTATCGGCCAACATGTGGATTATGTGGTTGTATTCTCGAGTAACATGAGCGTACAACTCTATTTTGAAATTCAAATTACAAATCACGAGTAATGTCGTGTATGCCTATTTGACTTACATTCAGTTATATATTGTTTATATCAATTTCAATATTTTGAATAGATATGTTATGGATTCATATTGTTATTCATTGATTAATTGATATTAGTTGATGATTGATATGTTTACGAGCATCACTTACTGAACAATTAGTTGATGATTGATATGTTTACGAGCATCACTTACTAAACAAGTGGGAGCGCTCACCCCTCTTAAAGGAAAGCGAAGGCATATGAGTTTTATAGTCTTATATGCGATATAATGAGTCTTCCTTGTATATATATTTTTTGAATTATATTGTTTTTATATAACATGGATTGGGAGGTTTTGTATAAATGAGGTTTGATTTGATAAACTGCGGATTTCATATATCGTTTGTATTATCGAAAAAGTTCTAAATTTTTCGCTGCGTTTACTTTGATTTTTTATTTTGATATCGATATACATGTTGAGTTTATAAGGTACTGGAGGAGATGCTACTGGCTCTAGTTAAGTCTGATTGGTGTACTGGGGCTTAATGTAACGGCCCATTTTAATCGATCCTGATTAACTTGCTAATTACAAATTAAGAATATAAGCTCGGACCCACGTAGACGTCGCGAAAAAGTCTACGACACGCATAATGAATGAAATATGTTATTTTTGTGTGGGGAGTGTTTAATTATTTTACTATTATTTAATAGTTCGCGCCACGTTAATTGAGAATTACGCTTGGTCGCGTTGAACGCGTGTAGTGACGAGAGTGTACGACGTCGCGGAGTGCGCGTAACACGGGTGTACGGGGTAGTATGGGATCGAGTTGTCACATCACTCATTCCATCACATCACACATCACATCAAACTCATACTTCATCATTTCTCTTTTTCTCCAAATAAAAAAAAATTCCTTTAAACAAAACGGGACAGAGAGAGAAAGGGTGGGGTAGAGAAAGAAAAAGAGAGAGAGAGAGAGAGAGAGAGAGAGACAACGGCGGTGGTGCGAGCGGCTACGGCGAGGAGTGAGACGATAGGTCGTGGTTCGTGGACGGCAACTCGCGGCAGCGAGGCGACGGGCAGCAGCGAGGTGGCGGGAGATCGGGAACGAGCAGCAGCGACGGCTGTGAGGCGGCCTGAACCCCGGCGCGGACCCAGCAGCGGTGCCGGCGAGTCGACTCCAGCAGCGGCGCCGGCGAGGCAGCTCCAGCAGCGGTGAGTCGGCTCCAGCAGCGACATCGGCAGCGGAGACAGCGAGGCGGCTCAACGCACGCCAGCGGCGGTGGCGATGCAGCGACGATGGCAACTGCGGCAGCGGCGCGACGAACGATGTGGAGCGACGGTGCGGTGGTGCATTACCGAAACGATCGATCCCGACAAAACGCAAATATAATAGACTTAGGCAATCATAGTCGGGTGTCGAGTACGTATCTCGGGGCGAGTGCGAGACGTTTCGAATGCGTTATGCAATTTGTTTAAGGTAAGTAATCCCACAAGAAAATTAGTTAAAATTCTTTTATGATACTTACTTTATTTCGCATTTCAATTATTCCATTGTGTTATTTATTGTTGTTCAATTATTGTTCATCCACTCCCACGTGTGTATGCATGTTTGTCGACGGGGTCGGCATGGCACGGACTCACACCCCGGGGCTAGCTACCCCGCGCTGTTCGAGTAATTGGCCATGTTAGGGCTATGCGGTGATTATTCTCCGCGAAACCCGTAGGTTGAGAGATGTTTGACGAAGTCGTAAGTCTACGTCAATGGTTCCTCTCGATAGATGTTTGGATGAGGTTTCTTCCATTCAATGGTTTCTCTCATTCGACCGTGAGATGTTTGGCGAGGTGGTCGTCAATGGTTCCTCTCGGTTCAGCTACGACGATTCCCGGATGTCGACTAGGGTTCTCTGTCACGCTACACTTGTGTCCAAATTTGACTTCTCAACGACTTATTTTCATGCGAATTTTCTTATTCTTGTCTTTTATTTAAATTGCATGAATTGTAGCCATTTCATTGGAATTCGTGAATATTAGCTAACGTTCTCTGGGATTTACTCACCTGGGATTTGTCATTGTTTTTTGTGACAAATCGCAGATCTTGCGACAAGCCGAGGAAAGGGCGTCTCAGGCGTCTACGACTGAGTTAGGAAAGCCCGTCATTTGCGTAGGTGTTGTATGTATCTATTTACTATTTTATGAACTTATTGGGAAGGACTTGTATACCTGATACATGTATATGCTCATTTTAGTACCTTTGTTGCTCTCGATATACATGATATCTATTGCTGGGTTTCCACGCTATAGGGTTAATCATACCATGCAAACTCTTTATTTCTACTGTGTTGCATGTTTTAAAGGCTTCCGCTTGATGTTTAATTGATATTAATTTAATAAATCGTGAACTACTTAACTTAGTCAATTTAATGTAAAAAAAATACACGAAAATATCCATAAATACTAAGTTAAGGTGAATACGGTACTTATAAAGGTGTAGGTCGCATGCGGTCAAAATTAAGTGTGCGGTGACGTGACATGCTTGGTGATGTGTCTAGCGACGTGGCTGTCACAGTTGGTATCAGAGCTTAGGTTCAGGCGAACCTAGGGGAAAGTTTAATGGCTTAAGACATTGTGATACCAACGTCACAGTTGGTATCAGAGCCTAGGTTCAGGCGAACTTAGGGGAAACATTAATACAATCGAATAAAACTTAACAACAAACATTAGATGTGGAAACCTGAAGATCCTAACTTATAACTTTAGTTGGGAACCGAACATGGGACGGGAAGTATCAAGGCTTATACGTTATATATTTTGATGTGTAATAGTATATATGCATATATACGCGTATACAAGGCTGATACGGACGTTCGCGATTTTGCAAATTCAACATGGATGGACGACCAATTCTTCATACGGACGATGGAGGCTAGCTGAGCGGCTCGACAGCTGTCAACTCGGATCAGATATTGTGGGACACGGACGCACTCTAGAGCTTGCAGCTCGAGGAGATTCTTCGGTTGCGTCGAGCGCAGGCAGCGATAATACCGGCCCCTGCCACACTCGTCGCCACCACTACTGTAGAGCAGACAGTTCTCGCATCCGACTATTCCGGCGACCTCGCTCACGACCACTACTACCGAGATACTACCAGCAGTCACTACACAATTGATTACGTCGACCGTGGCACCGACGCTGATTCCACCCTTGAAGATCACATTCGAGACAGCTGAGATGAAGTTGATCAATGAGTTCGTTCGTGTTCAGTCAGGCTACTATCATAGAGGCAGAGACCCAGAGGTGGCTGGGAAGTGGATCCATTCATACAAGAAACGTCTCGAACTTTTGAGGATTCACTACAGCATGCGAGATAGGATTTTCGGATTCATGCTCAAGGGAGATGCTGCAGTATGGTAAATCGCCCACACAGCCGCCACGGAGAGCCGAGTACTTGGGAAAAGTTAAAGAAATTCTTCTATGATTTGTATACCCCGATCGAGATTCAACTGAGACTGGGAGATGAATTTTTGACACTGAGGAATGGTGGCCAACGTTGACGCAAGACATGGAGAGATTCACACACCTGCGTACCATGCGATGGGCGTAGCTGGAACCGAGCGACTTCAGGTCCATTATTTTATACGAGGACTCCGACTAGAGATTGAGGGAGCGCTGATTGTACGTCAAGTCCAGTAAGTGCGAGTTTTGGCGTTCGGAGGTGAAGCCCTTGGGACACGTTATCCGCGATAGAAGTACTTCAGTGGACCGAGTAAGATTCACGATATCATTAACTGGCCTACACCAGAGTGCGTGACAAACATCATGAGCTTTTAGGATTGACAGAATATTGACGCTTTGTACGAGATTTCTCCAAAATTGCAGCGTCGATGACTAGATTGGCCAAAAAAGGGTGTGATCTCCCATTAGTTCAGTGAATGTGAAGAGGCTTTCACCGAGTTAAAGAAGAAGTTGACTTCGACACCGTAGTTGGTGTTGCCCGAGTCGGGAAAGGACTTGACTGATCATACGGATGCTTGTGGCACCGGATTGGGATGCGTATTGATGCAGGAAGACAAGTGATAACCTATTTATCGTATTAGTTGGGGACCCATGAGAGGAGATGTCCAGTGCACGACCTGGAGCTCGCGGCAGCTATGAGTTTGTCAGAGGTTTCAGATACTGCATAGGCACATATTTGCGGGCAGATGCGAGGACCAACAGTATTTATTCGGCGCGACTTGAAGTGCCAAAGAACTTACGTGATGCATCCGAGGTTCAAAGACATGACACAGAGTCTAGGTTAACCAGATTAGCACGAGTCCGTTGATGAGTGTTCGATACACCCAGGTAGATTGTGGGTTCCGGCAGTGGCAGAGTTACGCGATGGTATTATTCAGGAGGCTCAAAGCTCCAGATACACAGTGCAGCCCGACAGGACCAAAATGTATTGTGATATGTGATAGTTATTTTGGTGGTCAGGGATGGAGGCAGATGTCAGCCAGTATGTGAGGAGTTGTGAGGAATGTTAGCCGTTTAAGGCTGAGCACATGAAGCCTAGAGGACTGTTGCGGCCACTACCCATCCCACAGTGGAAATGGGAACACATCACTACAGACTTCGTTAGTGGGTTGCCGACGAGTTTGCGCAAGCACGATGCCATTTCGGTAATCGTGGATCGGCTGACGAAATCAACGCATTTTATCTCAACCTCCATGAAATATAGTTTTCCACTGTTGAACATGCTCTTCGGGAGAGAAATCATCAGACTGCACGGATTACGGTTCGGCGCGACTTTTCATCCGCAGACTGACGGACAGTTTGAAAGACTTATTCAAATCCTTGAGGACATGCTCAGAGCATGTGTGCTACAGTTTGGAGGGTCATGCAAGGAGTTTTGTTCACTTGGTGAGTTTACCTACAACAATAGCTATCAAGCTAGTATTGAGATGCCACCATTCGAGGTGCTATACGGGAGACCATGCAGATCATCAGCTTGCTAGGCAGAGCCCGATGACGTAGCTGTCGTTAGGTCTGAGATTGTTGTAGATCACACGGAGAAAATTATGCTGATTCATCAGAGGTTACAAGTTGTTCATGACAGACAAAAGAAGTACGCGAACAAATATTCCAACGGGTTGAGTTATTAAGTGGATGATTTGGGTCTACTTGAAGGTTTCTCCCTTGGAGGCCGATACCCCCACTTGTTATAAGGTAAAGATCGAATTAAATTTGAATTTCGGGACGAAATTCCCTTTAGTTGGGAAGATTGTAACGACTCGTTTTAATCGATCCCGATTAACTTGCTAATTACAAATTAAGAATATAAGCTCAGACCCACGTGGACGTGCGAAAAAGTCTACGACACGCCTAATGGGTGAAAAATGTTATTTTTGTGTGGCGAGTGTTTAATTATTTTACTATTATTTAATAGTTCGCGCCGCGTTAATTGAGAATTACGCTTGGTCGCGTTGTGCGCGTGTAGTGACGAGAGTTTACGACGTCGCGGTGTACGCGTAACGCGGGTGTACGGGGGAGTATGTGATTGAGTTGTCACATCACTCATTCCATCACATCACACATCACATCAAACTCATACCTCATCATTTCTCTTTTTCTCCAAATAAAAAAAAATTCCTTTAAAGAAAATTCATTTAAACAAAATGGGACAGAGAGAGAGAGAGTGGGGTAGAGAGAAAAAGAAAGAGAGTGAGAGTGAGAGAAAGAGTGTGAGAGAGAGACGGCGGCAGCGGTGCGAGCGGCTCCAGCGAGAAGTGAGACGGGAGGTCGCGGATCGCGGACGACAACTCACGGAAGCGAGGCGACGGCAGCAGTGAGGCGGCAGGAGATCGGGAACGAGCAGCGGAGGCGGCTGTCAGGCGGCCTGAACCCTAGAGCGGACCTAGCAACGGCGCCAGCGAGTCGACTCCAGCAGCGGCGCCGGCGAGGCAGCTCCAGTAGCGGCGAGTCGGCTCCAGCAGCGACGTCGGCAGCGCAGACGGCGAGGCGGCAGCTGCGCAGTCAACGCACCCCAGCGGCGGCGGCAGCGGCGCGTGGTGAACGACGTGGAGCGACGGTGCGGTGGTGCATTGTCGGAAAGACCGATCCCTGACGAAACGCAACGATAGTAGACTTAAGCTATAATAGTCGGGTGTCGGGTACGTATCTCGGGGCGAGTGCGAGACGTTTCGAAGACGTTATGCAATTTGTTTAAGGTAAGTAATCCCACGAAAAAATTAGTTAAAATTCTTTTATGACACTTACTTTATTTTGCATTTCAATTATTCCATTATGATATTTATTGATGTTCAATTACTATTCATCCACTCCCACGTGTGTATGTGTGTTTGTCGACGGGGTCGGCATGGCACGGACTCACACCCCGGGGCTAGCTACCCCGCGTTGTTCGAGTAATTGGTCATGTTAGGGCTACGCGGTGATTATTCTCCGCGAAACCCGTAGGTTGAGATATGCTTGACGAAGTCCTAAGTCTACGTCAATGGTTCCTCTCGAGAGATGTTTGGATGGGGTTTCTTCCGTTCAATGGTTCATCTCATTCGACCGTGAGATGTTTGGCGAGGTGGTCGTCAATGGTTCCTCTCGGTTCAGCTACGACGATTTTCGGATGTCGACCAGGGTTCTCTGCCACGCTAGACTCGTATCCAAATTTGACTTCTCAACGACTTATTTTCATGCGAATTTTCTTATTCTTGTCCTTTATTTAAATTGCATGAATTGTAGCCGTTTCATTAGAATTCGTGAATATTAGCTAACGTTCTCGGGATTTACTCACCTGGGATTTGTCATTATTTTTGGTGACAAATCGTAGATCTTGCGACGAGCCGAGGTAAGGGCGTCTCAGGCGTCTACGACTGAGTTAGGAAAGCCCGTCATTTGCGTAGGTGTTGTATGTATCTATTTACTGTTTTATGAACTTATTGGAAAGGACTTGTATACCTGATATATGTATATGCTCATCTTTAGTACCTTTGTTACTCTCGATATACATGATATTTATTGTCAGGTTTCCACGCTATAGGGTTAATCATACCATGCGAAGTCTTTATTTCTACTGTGTTGCATGTTTTAAAGGCTTCCGCTTGATGTTTAATTGATATTAATTTAATAAATCGTGAACTACTTAACTTAGTCAATTTAATGTAAAAACAATACATGAAAATATCCATAAATACTAAGTTAAGATAAATACGGTACGTATAAAGGTGTAGGTCGCAGGCAATCAAAATTAAGTGTGTCGTGACGTGGCATGCTTGATGACGTGTCTGGCGACGTAGCGGTACCCGGTTTACCTCGGAGTTTGGGGCCGTCACACTTAATTAGGATTTCAAGCCGGGTATCGGCCTAATCGGCATAGGGGATGCTACAAGTTTAGCTATGTTTGGACAATCTCTTTTCATTCTCATCATGGCCTCGCCTTGCCTTAGCTTTTACTTTGGCCTTGCTTTGGTTTCGCCTTAATCTTGCTTTGGTTGGACCTTGGTGGCCTTGCCTAGCTTGGTTGTGCCTAGACTTGTTCACTAGGCGAGCTCGAGCAAGCATAGTCGGGCCCGAACCTTTAAGCCCTTACTCAGGCCCACCCAAACCCGTCCAATTTAAGAGTTTTTTTTACTAAATTTTATATTTTTTAATTAAGTACATATATTTAGTAAATATTTAAAATTGAACATCAAGTTGAACTTGGGCTAGTGCTATAAGTTGTATAAAAAACCTTGATGTCCAAGGTTCTAAGTTCTAGCCTTAGTTTCAACATTTTTTTTATATTTATACTAAATAAATACGTATTTTAAATATTTGATGGGCGGATCGGGCAGGCTTGGGCTTGCAATACAACCCAAGCCCATCTTAAATAAAGTGGGCTTGGGTAAGTACCCGAGTCTATAAACAAGTCTAGTCGTGCCTCCAAAAAAAAAGAAAAAGAAAAAGAAAACTCTGATGGGTGTGCAAGAAATTTCATGTTATCTATTTTTTTGTGCAATTTTCATGTTATCTATTATCCTCTCAATGAATTGACCATAATTCATTACAAAACATTGTCTCTAGCGACATTAATTTTCTCATTTAACGACACTAATTAGTGTCTCTAAAAATTTTACCGACGCATAATAAAATGTCGCCACTTGTGTTGGTAAAAGTGATGTCGCTTTCTTATGCGACACAAAAAGTATGTGTTAGTAACATTTATTTAGGACACTTTTGTTGTAAGCATCCTTAAAATGGGGACGCTTGTTATTTTTGTGTCTTTAATTTTTATGACATTTATTTCTTATGCGTCTCCAATTTAGAGACACTTTGTATATGCATTCCTAAATTAAGGACACTTGTAAGTTTAACGTCCTTAAATTGACAACATTTGTGCACTTAATGTCTCTAAGTTGACAACCCGTGTACACTTAGTGTTTTTAAATTGCAACGCATGTACCCTTAGTGTTTTTAAGTATGACAACACATGTACACTTACAGGGGTGTATTCAATTGATATTTTAATAGACTTTTGGTTACTTTTATTAACTAAAAAAGTTTAGGGGTATTCAATTAAAACTTTTAGAGAGTCTCTAAAAGTAAGATGTATTCAATGTGAACTTTTATAGACTTTTAAAAAGTCTCTAAAAGTTTTGGGGTATTCAATTTAAACTTTTAGAGAGTTCATAAAAGTAAGGTGTATTTAATTTTTTAGTGACTTTTGTAGATTGGTTAAAAATCTTGACTTTTGTAGACTTTTTGTATAAAAATACACATAAAGAAGTCTACAACTTCTCCTCACCTCAACCTAGAAACTTTTAGAAACTTTTAATTTTTGTTGATTACATTTTTCAATAAGGACTTCATTGTTCACATGAGAACTTTTTCTTATCAATGATTTTTATCAACTTCTCCAATCACTCAACAAGTCTTGGATTTCATTACTTACCCATTATACTCTCATATCTATGTTGATGAAAATGGATTGATGTCATTATTAACAAAATCTCATTCTTGCATCACTATACATTTTTTATAGTTTTTTTTTTTTTTACAAAGAAGTTTCGATAATTTAGTGTATTATTATAATCTCAAAAAGTGTAATATATATTATTATTTTTGAAGAAAATAATTATATAATTTTTTTAAAATGCAATAAGTGCATTTTTTTAGAATTTAAACTATCATTATTAAGGAAAAAATATTTTTTTTTTTGCTTAAGTCAAACAAAAAAATAAAGTGCAAAATTTTTACACTAATATTTCCAATTATCTTTTCTCAAAAAAAAAAATATTTCCAATGATCCTACCACTAAATGATGATTTATTTACCTGTTTATTATGTTGATATTTATTACTTATTTGTTATGCTACTACCTTGAGAGTAATTCATTAATATGTCTATATGTTTTTTTTTACTAAAATACAACAATACTTTTTAAAATATTAGTAATAGTTATTAAAAAAAAAATATAATTAATTATTATTTTTATAATAAAATGCAAAATATTTGTTTCATTTTAAAAATCACAAAATCTATTAGTATCATCAAAATCATGTTAAAGAAGTTCACAAAAGTCACTAAAAATCTTAAATGTTGATAAAAGTCATCATAACGAAATCTACATAAAAGTTTATCAAAGTCTTTCAAAATCTACCAAAATCTATAAAACTTCATAAAAGTCATTCACTTATAAAAAGTAACCAAAAGTCTATTAAAATCTCAATTGAATACACCCATGTTAGTGTCTCTAAATCGACAACGCATGTACACTTACTGTCTTTAAATTAACAATGAATGCACACTTAATGTCTCTAAATTAACAACACATGTACATTTAATTTCTCTAAGTTGACATCACAAGTACACTTAGTGTCTCTAAATTAACAATGCATGTGCACTAAGTGTCTTTAAGTTGACAAAGCATTCATATTTAGCGACGCCGTGTGTAGCGACGCCGTGTGTGTATATTTATATATATGTATAAATAATTAATGTTAATATTATTGGAAAGAAGATTTTATATATAAATTAAAGATGTTTCTAGTTTTACTTACAAGAATATTATTTATCAATATAAATTTTATTTATTTCATTAAAACAAATATTAAACTAATAAATGTCCAGATTTAAGATGAAAAAAAAAAACAAACAACAATATACAATTGAATTTCCTTGTTAAAACAGAGCTTTAAAAACTCTATTTTTAATGTTTCAATTAACACATATGCAAATCTTACTTCTACTTACAAACTCTTAAACTTCTCCTTCAATACTTTTCATTGTTGGATGATAGCTCCCCAAATCTTACCGTTGGACGTTATGTATTTAACCTGTCGAAACAGAAGAAACAATATCTTTAATTCAATATACGAAGAAGTTCACAAATATTATTAATTGATAACTCATCTTTGTATAGCTATGTAACGGCCCCAACCCTACAAATTGGGCACCACCTGGCATTGGGCCTCCATTAACCCTCGATAAACTAGTTCGAAGTTAATAAAGGCCTAGTTAGCCTCACAAACCGGTCTTCAATACCTGATAATCATATGCAGCGGAATCTAAATGCGGTAAAAACGCGATAACAAATAAATAAAACACACAAGTTCTAGGTGTAGAAGCTAGTATGTGGAAACCCCATACAACATATACAATTTACAAATCATAGTGACGAGGGAAATACACGTTCTCTTAACCCAAATACCCATTTATAAAATAGTATACATGTGATATAGATACATCAAATAACCTACATATGCCGCACATCAATGTTCTCGAGCATGGAGATTATGCCTGCAATTGTCACCATAAGTGGAGACAATTCCAATGAATAAATCCAAAAAAAGTTCAACAGTAATTCAAATTAAATAATAAATAAGTCAATAAATCATGCAGGAAAGAAAACAAAGCTTAAAAAAATAATAAAGCACATGATAAACAGACTACAGTGGTCAACGATAGAGACCGAGTGACCCGGAAGCAAAGGATAGGCACCTAAGTTTTCGTGACACACTACAGGTAGGCTCAAAGCCGCTTAAAACATATAAGTGCCAAATACTAGTACGGTGGGACCAAGTCCGCTTCAACCGCACCAAATCCGTTTGGCACTGCCGGCTTACTGAAGCCATAGTTCGAGAAAACATTCCAAAAAGAGCCACAGTCTCAACAGGGTGCTCAATCGCAATGGAATCCTTGAAGTTCTGTAAGGAGCCACAACATATGGTGGATGCTCACTCAGAGGATTTAGTCTCGTCTGGGAGCCACGAGCGCGACTCAGATGCTCAACCCACGAGTAAACAACGACTCAACTCAACCACTTAGATCCTAGGTCACTCGGTATGGAAGTTAATTCCAACAATTGATATCATTTTCATTAAAATATGCAAGGAAATGAAAGAATTAATATTGAATTTCTTACTGGTTTACTTACGATAAAATCACATAGATCACCACGTCCAATTGATGATTCGAATAGCCTAGTTGAGTCATTCTTGCATATCTACAAATATACATAGTATAGCAAAGTTGTTTTAAGGACCATTTGCTAAATAGAAGCCTTGTGTAACTCAAATGAACCAATTCATCAATTAGTTCTATTAAATACTCAAGTCATTACATAAAAGACTTAACATTTTTAAATAAATAGACTTATATTCATTAAGTTCAAGAATGGAATTAATATAAGATTATTTTAACCTATTTTCTTGAAAATGAACCCAATATATTAAAACTATATTGATATTTTAATGAATCTAAAAAACTCGATACATTTAAATAGACTTATATTCATTAAGTTCAAGAATGAAATTAATATAAGATTGTTTTAATATGTTAAGTCTTTTATGTAATGACTTATCTTTAATAGAACTAATTGATGAATTGGTTCATTTGGGCTACACAAGGCCTCTATTTCGCAAATGATCCCAAAAACAATTTTGTTATATTATGTATGTTTGTAGATATGCAAGAATGACTCAACTAGGCTATTCGAATCATTGATTGGACATGGCGATCTATGCAATTTTATTGTAAGTAAACCGGTAAGAAATTAAATATTAATTCTTTTCATTTCCTTGCATATTTTGATAAAAATGATATTTTCCTTGCATATTTTGATGAAAATGATATTTATTGTTGGACTTTATTTCCCTACCGAGTGACCTAGGGTTTAAGTGGTCGAGTTGAATCTTTGTTTACTCGTGGGTTGAGCATTTGAGTCGCGTTCATGGCTCCTAGACAAGACTAAATCCACTGAGTGAGCATCTGTCATATGTCATAGCTCCTCATAGAACTTCAAGGATTCCATTGCGATTGAGCATTCGGTTGAGACTGGCTCCATTTGGAAAGTTTTCTCGAACTATGGCTCCAATAAGTCGGCAGTGCCGAACGGATTTGGTGCGGTTGAAGCGAACTTGGTCCCACCATACTAGTATTTGACACTTATATGTTTTAAACGGCTTTGAGCTTACGTGTAGAGTGTCCCGACCACTTAGGTGCCTATCCTTTGCTTTCGGGTCACTTGGTCTCTATTGTTGACCACTGTAGTCTGTTTATCATGCGCTTTATTGTTCTTTTCAGCTTCGTTTCCTTTCATGCATGATTTATAGACTTATTTATTATTTAATCCGAATTACTGTTGAACTTTTTTTGGATTTACTCACTGGAATTGTCTTCGCTTTCAGTGACAATTGCAAGCATAATCTTCGAACATTGATGTGCGGCATATGTAGGTTATTTGATGTATCTATATCACATGTATACTATTTTATAAACGGGTATTTGGGTTAAGAGATACGTGTATTTCCCTCGTCACTATGATTTGTAAATTGTATATGTTGCATGGGGCTTGCCCACTTATTACTCGTCGTGTGTTTAGTTTATTTGTTATCGCGTTTTTACCGTATTTAAATTCCGCTGCATATGATTTCATATATATACTCTGTTATGTGGACTATCAAGTATTAAAGACCGATTTGTGATGCTGATTAGGCCTTTATTAACTCCGAACTGATTTATCAGGGGTTAATGGAGGCCTAATGCCGAGCGGTGCCCAATTTGTAGGGTTGGGGTCGTCATAGTTAGTATCAGAGCCTAAGGTTTGACTTTAGCTTTTAATAAGCCTACAACATGATTAGTTCGTGAATACGAACATGTATAGTTAGGAACACCAATGAACTTAATACGAAAACCCTATGATCCTAACTTAGTGACTTAGTTGGGAAGCGAGCGAATGTGAGATTGAGGGAAATTTTGAATAAGCCTTATTATATGTTATTTGATTGTATAAATTATATGGTATCTATGTATACGACATAACTACTTCTAATGTCATATTGAATTTTGTGTTTCATTGAGGCACATGAGTAAATAGTAAGAAATAATAGATCAATATATTCAATTGGAAGTTGTTACAAGATAAGGTCAAAAGTGAAGGCTAGCAGAGAACGTAGAGCCCGAAATCGTAGCGTTGTCAAATCTTGAAAATTCGTGAAACTAGTCAACTTTGAATCACCTATTATGATTTTTTTTATTTCCATGACTATTTTTGGCATACGAGTCTTAGATCAAAGTTTTAGGGCACCTACGTTACGTATAGTCCTTATTTTAATTATGCGACTATATTATTTATATTATTACACTCGATGGTAGATAAAGGATTCGAGAAGTGATAGAACTAAATTAACTCAACCATAAGCCTTGTTGAAGGAAAGATGTATAGCAGTCAATTGTGCATACGTCGGATAGCATGTCGATAGCCCTACTTTCTTGTTAGTTCACGAGAACTAAATTAGTCTAACCTAAACTAGATTTTTTTTAGATTTATCGTATATATCAAGGAGTTAGAGTTCACATCATTAAAAATTATCGATTTGAGAAATTAACCTAGTATATTTGGTACGCATTGAAGAGTTTGAAACTCTTCGAGTTCCAAAACACATATTAATTGCATGTGGTAGGAAATGAATGCTCTAACAAGTCCTTAAAGTAGATACATAGATTTAGATTCAAGTTACCCATAAATCTTGATAACTCCCTGCATGTGTTTAAGAGGATCCACTTGGAATAATTTATGTAAAAAATATTGATATGGTTTGATAAAAAAAATGAATGAGAACTTAGTCCATGTATATGTCCCTATATGAAAATCTGAATAAGAGCACCTAGGCAAGTAAAGTTTGAGAAAAATTGGTAAAGTGACATAATACATCGAGGAATGCATGAAAAAGGGGGGCGAATATTTGTAAGACAAGTGGGTTAATGCAGATTTTATGGAAGCAGAGTGTTGAGATGACTTGAAAGCTAATGATTACAACATGTACGGACTCTTTTAGCTTTGACGAAAGCTCTGGAGTAGTAGTGTTGGATCAGAAGCCCGAGTAACTCTACTTTAGTGACACTATTCATTTATAGTCTTAGGGTTGGTGAGGTTGACCACCACCTTTAGAGACTTGTAAATGAATTAAGTGTTACGGGCAGAGGTAGATTCTGCGAATCGTTCTAAAAGTTAGAGGCCACTTAAGTATTAATCCTACAAGATCATACATCTCAAGAATTCTCACATATCTAAAATTTGTTCAGATGCGTTAATAACATACTGAAAGGAACTTCCGTGCAAATAGTGCATGTAAAAAAAAGCTCATGATAAAAAAGAATGAGCCCCTGTGAATAGAGTGAACAAGTTAAAAGATAAAAAAAAAAAAAAAAAAAAAACCTAAAGATATATGGGCTAGATTTCTTTAAGATTTTGAAGGACACATATTATGCTTTGGGGGATAGGATCTTTCGAGACTATACTCCAATGTACTATGACTTGTCTTATGACTAATGATAGTTTAATGATTTACTGACAACTTTAAAGAAAGGATTAATGAAATTGTTTGAAGCATGGTTTGTGAAATGCTTGGAGAATAAACATGATTCAATTAAGAACGAACAAAAAAAAATCCAAAGATTTAAAATTGTTGTTCAGATAAGCTGACATGATCGTTGACTCGCATGGATTACGAAAATCATGTGATTGTGAATGCTTAGAACTGGTCATACACTAGTTGCATAAGTTTGCTTGCATTTTTTTTTCTTTTTTCATTTTTTACCGATAGACTCGAAGTACAACTAAGCAATTTATATATATGAGCCGAAATCGTAAGTCAGATGGTGTGGCATTGTTTATTATTTAGGATTGCGAACCTTGTTTTTACTACCAGGTTGTGGTAGGCATTTATCAGCATTAGAATATATCTAAGTATGGCTTTTCAATTTGACAGTTATACTGCATGGTTGATCCATATTTTGAATCTCATGCTCATGTTTGTATTACGAGATCGGTAGCAAATGAGGAAGATTGTTTACCTATATGCATGATGTAAGTATGACTTTAGCGGTTGAGTTAAAGTGGTATGGATCCATTTGTGACTCTACGAGAGAGGCCTTATAATTATAGTAAGTAATGATACAGACATTAAGAATCATGCAAAGGATGTCAAACATATTAGACAATAATTGGATTAGAAATAGATAAATTGATTGGTCAAGCAAACTACCACCAAAAAATAGTCAAGTTAAAATATAAGGACACTATAGATTTGTGGTGAAAAGACATGCACTCAAGCATTTGTTTTTATCTAATCTAGCCAAAAGCATAACCTTTTTTTTAATTTCGAGGATGAAATTTTTTTTTAGTTAGGAAGATTGTAACGATCCGTATTTTTAATTCATTAATTAATCGCGAAATTACGTACCATTAGTGGTCCAAAACTCGACTAAGATTTGTGTTTAGCCGACATGCTAAAATATAAAAAATGTAATGATATTATATGATTGAGTGTAGTTTAAAAGTTGGTGTAAACAAATATGCGAATGATACATCGCATAAAATTCAAAAAAAAAGTCAAAAAGTTGCATTCGACCACTAAATTATTGACACATTATCACTTTTTCTCAACCAACTTTCACATCAACAACTCTATCTTTTTCCTACTTTCATTTCCAAACAAAAAAGGGGTTTCAAGACCCTATTTGGTTTTCATCCCCAACAAGGAACGTCCACAATGAGGGTGATGAACACGTAAGAAAGAGAGAAGACTATACAGCAGCTCCAACGTGGGCAGCTGAAGGTGGAAATGGCGATGGCCCATCACGATAGGACAGAGCTAGCATCGACGGCGTGGAGACCATCAAGGTGGCTGGCACAAATGCGACGCAGCCGACGCGGGCAGCAGCAGGCAACACGGTCGTGGGGAAGACGATGAACGATGGTGGCACCGTTGGCATACTTGCTCACGAACGGCAACGACGACTCTAACGAGGCTTCAATTTTCTTTAGCGAAGTTCGCTCACGAAGAATGGAGAAAAAAATGGAAAGAAAGATGAGAAGTGGAGGATCCTCGTTTAGAGAGCCAAAATCTTAGAGTTGAGAGTCCATTAAAGGCTATGGTGAGACCCTAAACATATCTTAAGTTTCAAATTTGAGTTTAAAATCTATAAATCCATAGAGGTCTTTCTAAGTTTAGTTGATTCCTAAAATGTTTGACTCTTGCCAATTTCGAAACGATTTTGTTGTCGTTAAACTTATGTTATATAAGCATAGTTCTTTTTTTTTTTTTTTTTTGCAATCTAACTTGATGTTTATGGATTCTTGGTTTTTATAAAAAAAAATTCAAATTGTTTTGGTCAAATCAAAGCTAATTCATGATATTTGGGGTAATACCATTTGATTTGCATACCAAGTATTTGATAAAATGTCACAAAGAAATCTTACTTGTATTCTTCTATATTTTAATGCACCAATCTATAGTGTTTTCGGAGACCTTGATTTCTTAGTGAATTTTATACAAATAAAATGGACTAAGCTTTCATTAATTTTAAGTCTTGTGAATGTTTTAAGTAAAATGTTATTTCATTTTGGCACTAGAAACCTCATTGAAAGGCTAGGTTAAGCGTTGAACACAACTCTTGATTTAATTAATTTCTATTGTTATTCTAGGCGATTTCGTTTGGATGTCTATGAAATTTAAGTTTCGTAAATAGTCTTGAAAAGGAATGCACTCTCGATGTTCGATAAAATGCTTTTAAGAGAACTTTATTCTTTTTTTCTAAAGTTTGGGAGCTCAAATTAAGCTCGACAAGCTTGTAAATATTTTCAAGTTCAAGTTGGTCAAAGCTATGGACTTTTTCTACTACTATCATATTCAACCTAATTGCACGTCAAGTTTGACATAAAAAGGAGTTTTAATCTATTTTCTTGAAAATGAAACCAATTTATTAAAGCTATATTGATGTTTTGATGAATCTAAGAAACTCGACACATTTAAATAGACTTATATTCATTAAGTTCAAGAATGAAATTAATATAAGATTGTTTCAATATGTTAAGTCTTTTATGTAATGACTTGAGTCTTCAAATGAACCAATTCATCAATTAGTTATATTAAAGACTCAAGTCATTACATAAAAGACTTAACATATTAAAACAATCATATATATAAATTGGTTCATTTAAAGACTCAAGTCATTACATAAAAGACTTAGAGCGGTGTTATGTGCACCCCAATTGTTTATGAAGGCACCCTAAAAATAAACCAATTTATATACATTTTGAGTGCCCTTATAAACAATTAAGGTGCACATAGCAGTGCTAAAGACTTGACATATTAAAACAAGCTTATATTAATTTCATTCTTGAACTTAATGAATATAAGTCTATTTAAATGTGTCGAGTTTCTTAGATTCATCAAAACATCAAAATAGCTTTAATAAGTTGGGTTCATTTTCACGAAAATAGATTTAAAATTCTTTTTATGTCGAACTTGACGCGCAATTAGGTTGAATAGGATAGTAATAAAAAAAGCCCATAGCTCATAGCTTTGACCAACTTGAACTTAACAAGATTTACAAGCTTGTCGAGCTCAATTTGAGCTCCCACACTTCAGAGAAAAAGAATAAAGTTCTCTTAAAAGCATTTTATTGAACATCGAGAGTGCATTCCTTTTCAAGACTATTTACAAAACTTAAGTTCCATAGAAATCCAAACGAAATCGCCTAAAATAACAATTGAAATCAATTAAATCAAGAATTAAGTTCAACGCTTAATCTAGTCTTTCAATGAGGTTTCTAGTGTCAAAATGAAATAACATTTTACTCAAAACATTCACATGACTTAAAAATCATGAAAAGCTTAGTCCAATTTATTTGTAGAAATTCACTAAGAAATCAAGGTCTCCAAAACCACTATAGATTAGTGCATTAAAATATAGAAGAAAACAAGTAAGACTTCTTGTGACATTTTATCAAATACTTGGTATGCAAATCAAATGGTATTACCCCTAATAACATGAATTAGCTTTGATTTGGCCAAAACTACTTGAATTTTTTTATAAAAACCAAGCATCCATAAACATCAAGTTAGATTGCAAACAAAAATTAGAACTATGCTTGTATAACATAAGTTCAAAGACAACAAAATCGTTTTGAAATCGACAAGAGTCAAACCTTTTAGGAACCAACTAAACTTAGAAAGACCTCTATAGATTTATAGATTTTAAACTCAAATTTGAAACTAAAGATATGTTTAGGGTTTCACCATAGCTTTTAATGGAGTCTCAACTCCAAAATTTTGACTCTTTAAACAAGGATCCTCCACTTCTCACATTTCTTTCCCTTTTTTTTATCTTTTCTTCGCGAGCGAACTCTGCTAGAGAAAATCGAAGCCTCGTCGGAGTCGTCGCTGCTGTTCGCGAGCAAGGACGTCAGCTGTACCGCCACCGTTCATCGTCTTCCCCACGACCGCACTGCCTGCTGCTGTCCGCGTCGGCTAGAGCGTCACATCTGTGCCAGCCACCTTGATGGTCTCCACGTCGTCGATGCCAGCTCTATCCTGTCGTGATGGGGCACCGCCATTGCCGTCGTTTGCCGCCCACGCCGAAGCTGCTGTCCAGTCTTTTCTCCCTCTATCCTGCGTGTTCGTCACCATCATTGTGGACGTTCCTTGTTGGGGATGAAAACCAAATACGATCGTGAAACCCTTTTTTTTGGAAATGAAAGTAAGAGAGAGAGAGGGAGAGAGACAGGAAGGGAAAGAAAAAGTAAGAGAGAAAGAGTGGTTGATGTGAAAGTTAATTGAAAAAAAGTGATGATGTGTCAACAATTTAATAGTTGAGTGTAACTTTGACTTTTTTTGTTTGAATTTTATGCAATATACCGCTCACATATTTATTTACATCAACTTTTAAATTACACTCAATCATATAATATCATTACATTTTTTTATATTTGAGGATGTCGACTAAACACAACTCTTAGTCGGGTTTTGGATAGCGATTAATTAATGAATTAAAAATACGGGTCGTTACAAATTAAACATGCCAAGCTTACCGTCTTGTACTGTTGTTTCAAGCCATAAACACTGTTACTAAAGTGCAATAAAGATTTGCTGACGGAAGCCACAGTTACATAACATTGGTCCCTACACTTTAAAACACAGAAGCTGCCAACTGCAGTTATAGAATGTAACCACCTTCATGAGATTTTGTTTAATTGTTCAGTCACTACTGTGAATAGAAAGACTAAAGAGTTCCGATATAGTTGAATGAGTAGGCAAGAGAACCCATGTTTGATTTTACTCGAAAATTAGTTCCCAACCTCAAAGGAATTTCTGTGAATGGAAAGACTAAAGAGTCAGTCACAACTTAATTAGCTGAAGAGATCATCAACTGTAATGGAGAAGTCATCAGCCAATATGCAATAGCTAACAAGAAGTTGTAATATCCATCCCAAGAAAAGCTACTCATGAAATTTCATCTACTTGTGATAGCAAGTAAACTCTGTTTTCTCTATCCTCTAATATTCTCTAGCATTCTGTATTATTAGACATGTTGTAATATGAAAGCAACTCATTGAAGAAAAAGCAACTCATTGAAGAAATCAAGCAACTCATTGAAGAAATCAAGCAACCATCTCTGTGGTGGCTTCACGTATATACACTAGATAGAGTTAAAATCTTGTTTTGAATAATGCTCCAAGAAAAAATAACGCAAAGCATAGGGGGGTCAATAAAATAAATTCATACCTGCAAGGTTCCTTAAATACAAAATGCACTTCTGTTTTAACCGTCATAAGCTCTAAATACTGGTTATTCTCAAAGGTCTTCATCAATAATTTCTTTGCCTATAGTAACATAGTGACCTTCAGTTTAGTATTCTAATACCGTATATAAACATAATAAAGCAAAAAAGAATGTTTAGATTGCCACGTAATTTCAGGTGCTTTTTCAAGCAAACAAAAGTTATACCTCAACAAGTTCCTTTTCATGCTCCTTATAGAGTTCTGCAATCCTTCTCTTCACCTTGGCATAGTCGTGAGCATTTGTATACATGAAAGAAAGGTTTTCTAGTTCTGACGGCAATAGGCAAGAGAATGTCTAATTAATATGCAAAGCTACTACTGAATAAAATGTATTTCTTGATCCACACTTGCATTACTGGCATCAAAGAAACACAACACTCCAAGTATAATTTCCATGCGAAGAGGCTTCATGGACAGACTAACAATTTATGGATAGAATAAGCAGCCGGCTGAAAATAGGTTACTATTTTGCACTTATTACACCATGTACTTAACAGTAGGATGGTTTCAACATCTTAAGCATAAGACAATTTATCCTAGAAGTAAAAAAGACAACCTTTATTAAAAATATGTAGGAAGCTTAAAGAAAGTACCTTAAAATCAGAGAAAAGACAACTGAATGAGGGCATAAAGGAATTTAACTAATAATAAACGAAAGAAATAATAGAGGATAAGATGACTTTTTCGGATGAAGCTACAAGGCTACACTATCTCTAGGTATAACCATACATAGGGAGTATTTATATAGTCTTAGTGTTGAGAGAAATATGACATGTACACATAACAAACTTATATTCAACATTGCATGTCCTACCTGCCATGGCCAAGAACAAAGAGAGCCCCAATACATGGTTTAATAAAATAGTCGCAATTAACATTTTACCTTACGAAAAAATCAATTGCCCAACATATCAGATCATCAAACAACTAAAAGCTTTTAGCACTAAAGCATAGGATAATTATATCCTGGAACAATTGGTCAGCATACAAACAATAACAGTTTTCAAAGCAGAGGATGGCTAAGTGAGCTAGAATTTTTCATTGTCAATTATATTTTCATTCATCAAGTGGAGCTTGAAAGTAAGGAAATTAGAAGAATTAGCAATAGTAGCATAATTATATCTTTTGGCGTAATGTATCTCTATGCATACCTACTTGAAGTTTTCTTACTGCCGTTTGAATTGCAAGTCAAGTTACCAACCTTCAACGAGTAATGTGCATGCTGCATTAAAAAGCCAAATTATAGTTGTTTGAATGCAAACCAAAACTGTGTGTTTGCTCCTAACTGAAATTAATTATACGTGCTTTAAATTAAAACCATAAACTAGTAGTTTAAAGAAAAAAACTACATTGAAACAGTTGAATGACCAAGGCATATGCAGCACTAACCTTGAAATCTTTCGTTGTCAGTAGAACATGACCTCCTGCTCCCATATATCCACAAGAAAATCCACCATTTCGTGAGAGAAGAAATTCAATCAGCAAGGCAAGAAGAACCAGCAACCAAGAAACTATACATGCTAATACCGTATATGAACATAATAAAGCAAAAAATAATGTTTAGATTGCAAACAATTAGTATGCATGTCACTAGCCACTAGTATTTTGCGTTCTATCTATGAATGGAGTATTGATGGATTATCTGAATATCGTATCCTTGAAGTCATTCAGCATATGTTAGTCTATGCTAAATCCTGTTTACTCCAACGACATACAGAAAACCACATAACCAGTGCTATATCCATTGGATTTACTTGTCAGCTCCATGGCTGGTGGAATTATGCTTTATCTAGTGAACAACGAATGCAAATTATTAATTCTGTTATACGTGATGAAGATAACAATCCAGTGTTAAATAAGCAAGGCCATGAACAACGAAATGCTGTTATGTGCCTGACAACAAATATAATTTGGCATTTTAACAGTCTCAACCATGGACGAAAAAACTAGAGATCAATTACAAAGCCTCCGATGTAGAACGCTAATTGATTTTCGTTGGTATAAAGATACTTTTCTGTCTAAAGTTTATACGCTAACAACCACTGACTCTTCTTTTTGGAAAGAACGGTTCATCGCTGGTCTTCCCCCTTGTTTTGCTAAAAAGGTTAAAATCCTTCTTCATTACAAGGGAGGTGGTACCATAAATTATAATACTTTTACTTATGGTGATTTAATTCAGGTTATACAGATGACTGGTTTAGCAATTTGCAATGATATCAAACTTAAGAAACACCTCAATAAAGAAAATAAAACAAAGCATCAAGCTTTAAGTAATTTCTAATACCAATTTGGCCATGATGCCAAGCCTGACACAGCCCAACGAAACTTCAAACCTAGACGAAAAATACATCGCTTTAATAAACCTAGCCCTGAAGCCTATTATAAGAGTAACAAACGTCATAAGCTTAAAAGGAAATATCAAAAGACTACCAAAAATAATAAAACAAATACATGTTACAATTGTGGAAAACCAGGTCAATATGCAAATAAGTGCCATTTAAAGACTTATAAAAAGAAAATCAATGATATCCAATAATATCTTAGTTCATCTGACACATGTCAATGTTTAGAAAATATTCAAAACACCACTACACCTACCTCTAGTTTAGACCTAGACAACAATATAAATGTATTAACAACCCATGAAGAATTAATTCTTGAAATAGGAGAGCAAATAGCAGATCCTACCCTGAAATATAAATATTTTACAGAAATATTAGAAACTCTTAATCAATAAGCCTTACCAACTACTGCATTACCAAAATCTAAGCCTACTTTTCAAGATCATATGGCTTTACATGATAAGTCTTATACAATGCAAGGTATACTCCAAGAAGTTAATAAAAAAGGACTACTCCAATATCTACCATTCAATCTTTACAACAAGAAGTAAATCAATTAAAGATCGATTAACAAAATTAGAAGATGATAATATCAATTCTGAAAGTTTCTCTGTATATGATAATAATATTTTTATCGAAACTCTTACCCATTGCGTTCATCAAAGATGGTTTACTCCTATTACTTTAAAAATTAAAGATTTTAAACATACTGGTCATGCCTTAATTGATTCAGGCGCAGATTTAAATTGTATACGGGAAGGCTTAATTCCACTTCATTATTGTGAACGCACTAATAGTAGAATTTCTACGGCAGAAGGAAATAAATCTATTATCAAATTAAAAATCCTTTTGGCCCATATATGTCAAAATACTATCTGTATACCTACATCATTCATCATAGTTAAAGACCTTCAGCATGATATGTTGTTAGGAACCCCATTCTTACAAAAAATACAACCAATTTCTGTTACTATAGAACGAATAAAGACTACTCTTAACCAAAAGGAAGTTTTCTTTCCTTTTACACAATTACCCAAACCTCGATATTTGAATCAAATTATCAATCAAATTGAACATAAACAAACATATATCGGATTTTTAAAATCGGAATTTAATTTCTTGAAAATTGACCAAGTCCTAATACCCCCTCGTTTCAATCAAAATTGCTTACTTTTCAAGAAGATTTAAGTAAAAAATGTTGTTCTGAGCTTCCATCCGCATTTTGGGATAGGAAAAAACATCAAGTTACCTTACCATATATAGATGCTTTTCAGGAAGATGGTATCCCGACTAAAGCGAATCTTTCACAAATGAATGAACGATTATTAACTTTTTGCGACCAAGAAATAAAAGATCTTTTACAAAAAGGAGTAATCACTCCTTCTAAATCACCTTGAAGTTGTACAGCATTTTATGTTGAAAATGCAGCTGAATTAGAATGAGGATCACCTCGCCTAGTTATTAATTATAAACCATTAAATAAAGTTTTAAAAACAATTCGATATCCATTACCAAATAAGAATGATTTAATTAAGAGAATAACTTCTTCAATGGTTTTTTTCTAAATTCGATCTTAAATATGAGTTTTGGCAAATTCAAATTAAGAAAGAAGATAGGTATAAAACAGCTTTTAATACCCCATTTGGCCAATATCAATGGAATGTTATGCCTTTTGGTTTGAAAAATGCCCCTTCTGAATTTCATAAAGTAATGAATGACATTTTTCACCCCTATCAGGAAAATATTCTTGTCTATATTGACGATATTATGATATTCTCCAAAACAATTGATCAACATTGGAAACATCTTTATACCTTCCAACACATAATCATAACCAATGGTTTAGTGTTATCCCAGAGAAAGATGAAGCTTTTTAAAAAATAAATAAATTTTTTAGGTTTCGAAATTGCTAATCAAACTATTACTCCCATCAACCGTGTTATCGAATTCACCGATAAATTCCCTGATCAACTCACCGATAAAAAACAATTACAACGTTTTCTCGGATGTTTAAATTACTTAACTAATTTTTATAAACATGCGGCTAAAGATAGAAAGATTCTAACTCCTTAAAGAAGATGTCAAATTCCAATGGCCACCTGCCCATACTAAGGCTATCCAGGTCATCAAGACTACAGTTAAATCCATCCCTTGTCTACACTTAGCAAATCCCTTTTATCCAAAAATCATTCAAACAGATGCCTCTGACTTACGCTATGTTGGCATACTGTTACAAACTCCGCCTACGGGAAAAGAACAATTAGTTTGTTATACATCAAAACTATGGACTAAAACCCAACAGAATTACGCTACAGTCAAAAAAGAAGTTTTAGCAATTGTTTTGTGTGTTCAAAAATTTCAATCTGATGTTTTAAATCAAAAATTTCTAATTCGAGTAGATTGCAAATCTGCTAAAGAAATACTTTTGAAAGATGTCAAAAATCTAGTTTTAAAACAAATATTTGCTTGTTGGCAAGCTATTTTAAGTGTTTTTGATTCAGATATCGAATATATAAAAGGTGAAAATAATTCTCTTCCTGATTTCTTATATCAACAATTCCTTATAACTCAAATTCATTCTCACAGATCATGACTGATAAAGGTAAATCTCTTCTTACATATCAACCCTCCACCTATACCAATAAATTCTCTCCTCCATTCAATTCCTATAATAAAGTCGAAGATAATATATCACTCTATCGTTTTAGTAATCGTCATCTTATTATGCTTATTGAAAATGATTTACTTGATCACTCTTTTGATAATAAAGTTAAGATCCTTATGCCTCTTCATATCATTTCATTCCAACTAACCCTCAAGTCTCTCTAAAGTTTTATGAAGCTCTCCTTACACAAACTCAATCAGTTATTAGTGAACACTTCAAGAAACCGGACTCTACTGAAGTTGCCTATTCAAAGTTGAAAATCAAAAAGGTCATCACAATTAATGAATGGACTCACCAAAACGTTGTTCGACAATGCCCATATTCTTATCAATCAATGACACTCCTACCTTCTCATCCGCCAATGCTTGTAAGTTGTAAAGATTACATTGAAGCATGAAAAGTTATCATGTTCTATAACGATCCATCTTCAAGACATTCATGGTACATAACCTTCAAAAAATCCTTACGGGTCAACCTTCCCACCTGGTTCATAACAGAATGGTGGATTAAATTTTGTCCAGTTGAGCACATTCTGCCCCTTAAAGTCAAAACCATTTATGAAAAAGAAAAAATGTTTTTCTTCCAATTCATCCATAAGCATTCCATTCCTTGGATCCTCAAATGGACCTACGGCACCCTTAAAATCAATCAAGCCAATAATTGCTCTCTTACATATCTCACCCAAGAAATTCATGTCAAGTGTGCTTACAACAGTTAAACCTATAACTCCATCAGAATTTGTCTCCCATTTACTCGCCTTACCAAAAACATATAGAAAAGCAAGTCTCCCTAAACCTATAGTCGAATCATCAAGTGCCTCTCCATCATTATCTCCTGACATTGCAACAACTATCCTTCAACAACTTCAACAAATGGAAGAACGAACTGAAGCCAAAATGGATGCTAAAGAAGATCAAATTGAAGCAAAACTTGATGCCAAAATCAAGCAATTTGAAGAGCTTTACTCTGCCACATCCAAGACAAATTCCGAAGGCGAAGCCACATCTGCAGCTCCTAATTTCATTAAACTATAATCACGACAATGCCATCATTCTCATTCTACACATACCTCATGAATCCTGGAATCAACCATCCACTACTTGAATACCTGACTAATGATTTATATCCTTTTGGACTTCAACCCGATGAAGTAATTTAGAAAAACCAAATCATTATCTTTGCAGCACAAGCCCTACATTGGTCAGATGTTGAAGAAAATCTTCTCCTCACCTTATGGATTTTACTCGGCTCTCCACGAATTCAGGTGCAAATTGATCATGAAGTTCACCAGAGGTTTCCTCCTTATGTTCATATTGGGCTTTGGCATACTCTCAAATCAAAGCTTTTGAGATCTCTCTGTGATCTCTTTCTTTATTAAAATCAAAATCGGGCCCATGACAATCATCTTTTCAGGCCAATGCCTCCAGACCTATTTTGCATGCCTCAATTATGCAATCTCCACTTCACTGCCTCAATAATTTCCCTAGATTTAGCACATTTACAGTTGTCTTTCTACTTTTGAAGGAACTAGTCATATCAAGTTATCTACCTCTCTGCTGATATTCTTGTTGTTCGCCATTCAGCCACTATTACAGTATGACGATTCAGACATATTCAGATATTCTCCATCAAGTATTGACATATGCAAAGTTGTTTGTCGTTTAAGTAGACGAGCCTTCATGTCTCGGGCTAGTTGGACGCTACTTTGTGTCTTGTCGAGTCTTGCCGAATTATCTTTAGAATCCTCTTTAGATAATGCATCTACTTTTGCTTTAATAATATTTGTACTATTATGTACCTTTTTCTGTGAGCCATTCCTTTAGAATCTAGGCTAATGGCTAGCATGTTTTCTTTATGTCTTTTAGTGTTTCAATGTTTGTATAAATAAGGGTGCCTCTAGTAGTCAGGGGCATTCAAAGTTTTGTAGTTCAAGAGAAGTATAAATTGAGTTTGTAAGTTTGAGTTTGTAAGCTTTTCATCTGTAAAATAATAATATTTATCATCTACCTCTGGTTCCTTTATCTTCATCATAGATCCATTCCAATTTTATCATAGAAATCCATGTTCTCCCAGTGCTCGTTTCAAAGCGCATGCTCGCTTCCAACGCCATTATATCTTTCCCTGAACATAAGAAAAAATCCATATGCAACTAAAAGTCTTAATTATGAGTTATCATAGTATTTTGACATATATAGCTATAGAAAACTTCATGATCAATTTGCACCTGAATTCATGGAGAGCTAAGTAAAATCCATAAAGTGAGGAGAAGATTTTCTTCGGCATCTGACCAATGTAGGGTTTGTGCTGCGAAGTTAATGATTTGATTTTTGTAAATTACTACATCGGGTTGAAGTCCAAAAGGATATAAATTATTAGCCCGGCATTCAAGTAGTGGATGGTTGATTCCAGGATTCATGAGGTATGTGTAGAATGAGGATGACGAGATTGTCGTGATTATAGTTTAACCAAATGGCATAGCATTCCATTGATATTGGCCAAATGGGGTCTTAAAGCGGTTTTATACCTATCTTCTTTCTTAATTTGAATTCGCCAAAACCCAGATATAAGATCGAATTTAGAAAAAAACTACTAAATAAGTTATTCTCTTAATTAAATCATTCTTATTTGGTAATGGATATCGAATTGTTTTTAAAACTTTATTTAATGGTTTATAATTAATAACAAGACGAGGTGATCCTCATTCTAATTCAGCGACATTTTGAACATAAAAAGTTGTATAACTCCAAGGTGATTTAGGAGTGATTAATCCTTTTTGTAAAAGATCTTTTATTTCTTGGTCGCGAAGAGTTAATAATCCTTCATTCATTCGTGAAGGATTCGCATTAGTCGGGATACGATCTTCTTGAAAATCATCTAAATATGGTAAGCCAACTTGATGTTTTTTCCTATCAAAATATGTGGATTGAAGCTCAGAACAACACCTTTTACTTAAATTTTCTTGAAAAGTAAGCAATTTTGATTGAAACTAGGGGGTATTAAAGACTTGGTCAGTTTTTAAGAAATTAATTTTTGATTTTAAAAATCTGATATATGTTTGTTTATGTTCAATTTGATTCAAATACCGAGGTTTGGGTAATTGTGTAAAAGGAAAGAAAACTTCCTTTTGGTTAAGAGTAGTCTTTATTCCTTTTATAGTAACAGAAAACGGTTGTATTTTTTGTAAGAATGGGGTTCCTAACAACATATCATGCTGAAGGTCTTTAACTATGATGAATGATGTAGATATACAGATAGTATTTTGACATATATGGGCCAAAGGGATTTTAATTTGATAATAGATTTATTTCCTTCTGCTGTAGAAATTCTACTATTAGCGTGTTCACAATAATAAAGTGGAATTAAGCCTTAACGTATACAATTTAAATCTACACCTGAATCAATTAAGGCATGACCAGTATGTTTAAAATCTTTAATTTTAAAGTAATAGGAGTTAACCATCTTTGATGAACGTAATGGGTAAGAGTTTCGATAAAAACATTATTATCATATACAAAGAAATTTTTAAAATTGATATTATCATCTTCTAATTTTGTTAATCAATCTTTAAGGGTTTTTATCTCTGTTTATAATTGATTTACTTCTTGTTGTAAAGATTGAATGGTAGCTGTTGGAGTAGTTCGTTTTTTATTAACTTCTTGGAGTATAGTTTGCATTGTATAAGACTTATCATGTAAGGCCATACGATCTTGAAAAGTAGGCTTAGATTTTGGTAATGCAGTAGTTGGTAAGGCCTCTTGATTACGAGTTTCTAATATTTATGTAAAATATTTATATATCAGGGTAGGATCTGTTATTTGCTCTCCTATTTCAAGAATTAATTCTTCATGGGCTGTTAATACATTTATATTGTTGTCTAGGCCTTAACTAGAGGTAGGTGCACTAGTGTTTTGAATATTTTCTAAACACTGACATGTGTTAGATGAACTAAGATCTTCTTGGATATCATTGATTTTCTTTTTATAAGTCTTTAAATGGCACTTATTTGCATAGTGACCTGGTTTTCCACAATTGTAACATGTATTTGTTTTATTATTTTTGGTAGTCTTTTGATATTTCCTTTTAAGCTTATGACGTTTGTTACTCTTATAGTAGGCTTCAGGGCTAGGTTTATTAAAGCGACGTATTTTTCGTCTAGGTTTGGAGTTCCGTTAGGCTGTGTCAGGCTTGGCATCATGGTCAAATTGGTAACAGAAATTACCTAAAGCTTGATGCTTTGTTTTATTTTCTTTATTGAGTTGTTTCTTGAGTTTGATATCATTGCAAATTGCTAAACCAGTCATCTGTATAACCTGAATTAAATCACCATAAGTAAAAGTATTATAATTTATGGTACCACCTCCCTTGTAACGAAGAAGGATTTTAACCTTTTTAGCAAAACAAGGGGGAAGACCAGCGATGAACCGTTCTTTCCAAAAAGAAGAGTCAGTGGTTGTTAACGTATAAACTTTAGACAGAAAAGTATCTTTATACCAATGAAAACCAGTTAGCGTTCTACACCGGAGGCTTTGTAATTGATCTCTAGTTTTTTCGTCCATGGTTGAGATTGTTCCTAAAAAATGCCAAATTATATTTGTTTTCAGGTACATAACAACATTTCGTTGTTCATGGCCTTGCTCATTTAACACTGGATTGTTACGATATTAAGATAATCCATCAATACTCCATTCAACCAGCAATGCAAGAAGAACTAGCAACCAAGAAACTATATATGCTAGAGAGGATTTAAAAGCAGGTTTCGTTCTGAGCAAATTGTCATAAGTTGCATTCCAACTGCAAAGCCAGAATCGTTTAACGGAGCAGAGACAAAAATTGCTGACCCGAAAAAAATAAAAGAATATCATGAAAACCATATAGCTCCTAGTTTAAACGGCACTAAAAGTATGCTGTACAAGCCAAACCTACTCAACATATTTTCATTTTCCCAAACCTACTCAACATATTTTCATTTTCCCAAACCTACTCAACATATTAATAGAGTCCCCAAACCTACTCGACAAATTTTCATTTCCTAGACAAATCCTTACCAAACAAGCTGATAAAGCTGCAAATTCAACACAATTTATCCAAATCAACATCAAATTCAACAAAAGAAGATGAAGACTCGCTGAGAAGGGATTGACTTCCTCGAGAGATCGAGAGTAATGAGGTAGCTCAAACACAAAGTGAAACAAAAGCGCAAAGAAAACTTACCAGACCTCGATCATGATCGCCATTTTCATTGAGCACATAGATCTGATTCAAGTTTGAGTTGAAATGCACAGAGATCTAGATTCAGCAAAGTTTCTCAAACAGATAACCAAAATTGAAACAATGAATTCGGTAACCTAATTTCGTTCATTTCTGCACAAACGCTTAAAAATCCATAAAGAAAATTCACAAAATGCTTACAGAGCAAGAACAAATAACCATAAAAAGGCTTGTGCTAGCTTACCGGTACCAGAGGTATGCGAGTCGAAGATGGAGTTCTGAAATCACGAGTGAAGATAGATAGAACTCCTAGGGCTTCGATTCTCGCTACGTCGTCTCCATTAATGGAAGCTTTCTGGTTCTCTAAAAACCAGTGAATTTGAAGACGAAAATACGTTCACACGATTGAGGCTGGGGTTTTCGATTGTGCAGATCTAGAAGCTTCGATGGCGTGCGCCACATAGCCGGTCCCAAGTCCGGATAAAGGAGGAGGACTCTAACGCTCATTTTTTCATACCGAAAAATGGGTAAGGGAGGTTTCAAACTCACTTTTCATACCCGAAAAGTGAGGGAGGGAGACCCCAAACTCATTTTCCATTCTTGGGAAATGGAGGAGGGTTGCGATAGTTGACAGCCAGCGTAAAACTTTTGTCACTTTTCATTAAATGGATCAAACATATATAAACGTTGGGGCGTTCTCACCTAGCGACGCGCTGCATCGGAGCCCGGTTGTAGTGAGAAATGAGCAAAGGTGTGTTTCACATCACCGCCTTGGTGTGAAGAAAAATAAGCAAGGGTTCCCACACATAGGACGTGTGTGGGTCAAGAAGCTAGTCCCTTCACATCATCGCCCGGATGTGAAGAAAAATGAGCAAGGGTTCCCACACAAAGGACGGGTGTGGGTAAAGAAGTTAGTTTAAAAAAAAAAAAACAAAAACAAAAACAAAATCATAGATACGAACACTAGATTTTTTTGACAAAATAGAAATAACAAAGAAAAATAAATACAAAGGGGAGAAAAAATTCGTTTAGGAACATGGAACATAAGAACACTTACGGGGAAGTCAATAGAACTAGTAGATACCATGATTAGAAGGAGAGTCAATATTGTTTGCCTCCAAGAGACAAAATGGGTAGGAGAAAAGAGTAGAGAAATAGGAAGCACAGGGTTTAAATTGTGGTACACTAGTATATATAGAAAATGCAATGGAGTAGAAATTGTGGTGGATAATGATTATAAGGATAAGGTCGTAGAGGTTAAAAGAATGGGGGATAGATTGATTCTAGTTAAATTAATTATTGGAGACGAAAAAATTAACATACTTAGCGCATATGCACCACAAGTAGGATTAAGAGAGAGCATCAAACACAAGTTTTGGGATGATATGGATGGATTTATGCAGAGTATACCATTAGATGAAAAGGTTTTTATTGGAGGAGATTTAAATGGGCATGTCGGGGTAAGTAAAGATGGGTTTGAGAGAGTTGATGGAGGTTTTGGTTACGGTAATAGAAATGAAGAAGGAGAATCAATTTTAGAATTTGTTTCAGCATATGATCTTGTCTTAGCAAATACTAGTTTTATGAAGAGGGAGTCGCATATAATTACTTTTAGTAGTGGTCATAACAAGAGTCAAATATATTTTCTTTTAACAAGAAAAATAGATAGAAAACTATGTAGAGACTGCAAAGTAATACCTGATGAATCACTTACTACCCAACATAAGTTAGTAGTACTTGATATTAAGCTAACACAATGGAAAAATATGAATAAAAGAGTTAGCGACCCTAGAATAAAGTGGTGGAACCTAAAACATAGTAAACAAGTAGAGTTTAGAGAAAAATTACTAAAGGAAAATATTTAGAATTTTGACTTAGATGCTAATACAATGTGGCTAGAAATGAGTAGTTGAATAAGAAGGGTGGGATCAAACATATTAAGTATATCTAAGGGTTTGGGACCTCCAAAGAAAGAAATATGGTGGTGGAACGAGGATGTCCAACGAGCAATTAAGACTAAAAGAGATATGTATAGGAAAATACATAAGTGTCAAGATGAAGATGCGTACAATCAATATAGAGAAGCTAGAAAACAAGCTAAAAAATAGTTAGTCAAGCTAAAACAAATTTCATGGAAGATTTATATACAAGGTTAGGTAATAGAGATTGCGAAAAATATATATATAGGCTAGCCAAATTAAGAGATAAAAATAAACAAGACCTAAGTCATGTAAGATGTATTAAGGACGAAAATCAAAATGTTTTAACGCGCGAAAATGATATTAAGGAGAGATAGAGAAGTTACTTCGATAGTTTATTTAATGATGGCCAAGTTGATACTATAATAGATGAAAACCCACACTAAGAAAGAAATGTAAACTATACACGCAATATTAGAATTGTAGAAGTTAAAGAGGCATTGAAAAGAATGAAAATAGGAAAGCATGTGGCCCCAGATGAAATACCCATAGAGGTTTGGAAATGCTTAGGAGAAATCGGATTGACTTGGTTGACAAAACTTTTCAATAAAATTTTAAAATCAAAACGGATGCCAATGGATTGGAGAAGAAGCACGGTTGTGCCAATCTTCAAAAACAAAGGAGACATTCAAAGTTGTTCAAACTACCGGGGAATTAAACTCATGAGTCACACTACGAAACTGTGGGAGAGGATAATTGACAATAGGCTAAGGAGAGAAACAATAATATCAGAGAACCAATTTGGTTTCATGCCTGGGAGGTCAACTATGGAGGCGATTTTCCTTGTAAGACGATTGTTAGAAAAATATAGAGAAAAGAAAAAAGATCTTCATATGGTATTCGTAGATTTAGAAAAAGCATATGATAGGGTCCCTAGAGATGTTCTTTGGTGGGTTATAGAAATAAAAATAGTGCACGCTAGATACATAGACACTATTAAAGATATGTATGATGGAGTAGTAACGAGTATAAAGACATTTGGAGGAGCTACAAAAGAATTTTCCATTACGATAGGACTACATCGAGGATCGGCTTTAAGCCCATATCTATTTACTTTAGTTATGGATGAATTAACTAAACATATTCAAGAGGATATATCATGGTGTATGCTAGTTGCAGATGATATTGTCTTAGTGGATGAAACTAAAGATAGAGTGAATAAGAAATTAGAACTCTGGAGAAATACATTAGAATCTAAAGGCTTTAAGTTGAGTAGGACGAAAATTGAATACATGCACTGTGAGTTTGGAAACACTAGACATCGAGATGACGGAGTGGTAAAATTAGGGGAAGTAGAAGTTCCTAGGGTAAACCACTTTAGATACCTAGGATCAATCATACAAAATGATGGTAACATTGAAAATGATGTCACACATAGAATTCAAGCTGGATGGAAGAAATGACGGAATGCAACAGGGGTGATTTGTGATCGACATGTTCCTACTAAGTTAAAAGGAAAATTTTATAGGACCGCAATTAGGCCAGCTATGCTCTATGAAAGTGAATGTTGGGCGGTAAAGCAACAACAATTACATAAAGTAAATGTAGCAGAAATGAGGATGTTTAGGTGGATGTGTGGTAAAACTCGTAAAGATAGAATAAGAAATATAGAAATTCAAAGACAAGTAGGAGTAGCACCAATTGATACAAATATTAGGGAAGGGCGGTTGCGATGGTTTGGTCACCTGCAAAACGGCCTACAAATGCGCCAACTAGAAAACTTGACTCAATAGAAACTGTAGAAATTCGACGAGGTAGGGACAAACCAAAGTTAACATGGGATGCATTAATTAAGAGAGATTTGAATGGTTTGCAAAGCTCACCATCAATTGCACTTAATCGAACACAATGAAAAAGTTTGATCCATGTAGTCGACCCCAATTAATTTGGAACTGAGGCTATGTTGTTGTTGTTGTTGTTGTTGAAACTTCGATGGCGATGAAGGTGACGATGAGAAGGGACTATGATTTTGTGATAGGGGTTGCAGTTGGGACTATGATAGAACCTCCTCATAAACCACTCAATCAAAGCTCGTTCACAAATCGAGTAATCAAATCACTAAAAACGATCCAAACTTGGTCATTCGATCAATTGCACTATTGTTAAAAAAATAGTCAGTTTAGAGAGAGAGATGGGCAGGGAAAAATTTGAAGCTTTAGATGAGGGCATAGTGAGGGGCATTTTAGTCATTCCACTAACTCCAAAAAAATATTCCTAGAATGAATACATTGAACCGAACAAGTTACCTATTTGGGACAAATTACTTATTCCAAGCCACAATCCTATAGCTAAGTTAATCCCATAAATTTAGGACAATTAAATTTGTGAAGCGAACATGCCATGACAGTGAAAGGGGATTTATGGTTTTTTGGTGAACAGGGAATCAAGACAAGGCGATGTGAGAGTGATTGCGTTCGACGGGGAAACGCGAGTAGGACAAACTTTTTTGAACGTGGGTGGTCTCATTTTTATTTTTTTGACACTTAGTAATCTTAGTTATTGTAAATTACTTAATACATATATTATATATAATACACATGAGCTTAGCCTCCTATTCATAAAAAAAAAAGTAATATTAGTTATTTAGCTTTTGAAAAAAAATCTTAGTTATATAACAGCTCTATTTAATGACATTTAAGAAGTGTCATCTAACAATATTTAATATATCATTAAAGTTTTCATAAAATTTGAGTAATAGAAAGTCACTCTTACTGTAGTGCTAACACATATAAGTTAAGTGTTCTAAGACAATTAAGAATATTTATTAATGATTAATTAAAAACTGTCATGTTTAACTTAACTTTAATGAAATGTTTTGATTTAAAATTTGCAAACACTTGTAAATTAAGTGTCATCAGATTTGAAATTTAACAACACTTATAAATTATGTGTCCTTAAATTTAAAATTTAACTATACTTGTAAATTATGTGTCTTGAAATTTAAAATTTACCAATACTGGTAAATTATGTTTCTTTAGATTTAAAATCTAACAACGCTTATAAAATTATGTGTCTTTAGATTTGAAATTTAACAACACTTGTAAATTACGCGTCTTTAGACTTGAAATTTAACAACACTAGCAAATTATGTGTTTTTAGATTTAAAATCTAACAACACTTATAAATTATGTGTATTTAGATTTGAGATTTATCAATACTAGCAAATTATGTGTCTTTAAATTTGAAATTTAACACTTGATAACACTTGTAAATTATGTGTCTTTAGATTAAAAATTTAACAATACTTGTAAATCGTGCTTTTAGATTTGAAATTTAACAACGCTTGTAAATTATGTGTCTTTAAATTTAAAATCTAACAACACTTATAAATTATATGTCTCTAATGTAGAAGACACTTATAAATTATGCGTCTCTAAATATTGAAATTAACAACACTTGTTGTTTGCGTCCTTCATTTTCACTTTAGTGACACTTATAAGCATGTGTTTTAAATTTAAAATTTGACAACACTTATAAATTAATTTTCCAAATTATAAATTTGGCGACACTTGTTCATCAAGTGTCGTTAATTTTGAAACGCTTGAACAGTATACGTCTCAAGATTTAAATTTGGCAACGCTTTAATATCAATTGTCCTTAATTTAGAGACACTTATATGTTATGAGTCTCAAAATTTTAAATTTGACAACGTTTGTACATTATGTGTCTCAAAAATTAAAGAGTTGGTATAGACCCACTTTGTTGTAATGATTATATGATCCAGATTCCAAACACCATTATCTCACTAAGTAGTAATGATGAATCACTGAGTTTTATTAATCAGTATTGACCCAACAACGACGTAAAATAAAATTACGTACATAAATACAAACCATAACTCACTCAGATGTTTTGCTTTGTATACAAGTAAAGTCTGCCAGCCAAGCCAACGACATTACAATGATAATTTTGCATAATGGATCCTTTTATTTCATGTTAATTGTTAGTCATGTTGCTCTCTGCTAGTTGTCCCCTACAAAAGACTCTCTCTAAATATCTCTTTTTATTTTATTTGTTGTTTCATGTTTTTTTTTTTTTTTTTTTTTTTTTTTTTTTTTTTTTGGGGTAAGGAATATTGATGATAAGAACTTTCCTTGGGTGCTCCTATAACCGATCCTTGTTAATTACAATTTGACTTAAACATGCTGTCTCCAACATTTTAATATGTACAACTTCCTCTCCAATTTAAACATAAATTATATATGAATTTATAATAGTTAGCTATATATATATATATATATATGTATGCTTATATAAATACAAGTTGACATGATTAAATTGACTAAATATACATAGAGTAGCAAGACGTAACCCAAAAGAAAAAAAGAGATAGGGCTTGTATTTGAACAAATATTAGGTGCTAAAATTGACCAGACTGAGTCTTGCCAGCTCTTAAAGCTCTCCTAATTCCTGTTTTTCTCTTAATATTAATGCTCATTGACTAACTCAAAATTGGGTCCCGTCTTTTCATGACAAAGGCAGATAAAAAAAATAGTGCCCCTTGGGCCTTTGCAAACTTAATCTAATACTAGTTGACAAAAAAAAAAAAAAAAAAACAAACAAACAAACAAACTTGATCTAATACTATTCCTTCACGAACTAGCAACTCCTAAAAAAATTAATTTTTCTAGTCCCATAAGACTCAAACTCCAACTCTCTTGCAACAATACAACATATCAAACTATTGAGTCGCCCACTTAATTAGCAGCAAATCCAAATTATATAGAGGTCTCACTATTCAACAACAACGAGACTTTATCTCGTAACAATAAAACCTCATGAATCACCCAATTTACAAAATTATGAGATTTATTTACAACCAATCCACGTAGAAAATTTGAAATTGTTCTTAAATGTCTTACAAAAGATTTCTCTCAATTAATCTGTGAACAACCTACAAAAAGGTATAGTAAGTTTGAACAAGTACGCAGATGGGACCAATGTGTGTGATGCTACCCATTTCAACCACTAGGGAATATCAAATATAAAATCTTGTTAATAACGAGTCCAGTTCAATAAGATAACAGTAAGAAGTGTCTTTGTCAATGGTGATGACACCAGTTTCTAAATTAAAAATAAAACATGCTGATCATGACAACCGTGTTCTTGGTGAGACCTGAAGCAGTTTTCACTCCTACTTCGTTGAATTAAACTATTCTACCCATTTAAAGTAAATAAGTTTAGTACTATAGTTAATTGAATAAAAAGTTTGTTTACAAGTCACCATATTAACTAAAAATCCAAGTATCACATTGTCCATGAGCATATAAATTAAAGTCAAAATCACCGATTTAAACAAGTTTTTGTATTTTTAAAGAGAAACATTTCAATGTTTGCAGAGAACAACTTTGATTGTCACATTATTTTAATATTCACATTCATGGCACATTGATGTTATTTTGAACAAATATGATTAGCGAAACATTTATTTTTATTAGAGAATTGATTATATGTCTGGTTATGTATTAAGCAATTGATGATTAAATGAAAATTTTATTTTACTTAAAAAAAAGAGAGAAACATATCAAGTCTTCCATCTACAAGATGACAAATTTTTATTGCTATGGACAACAAATTCTGCATTCATCAAGTAAATGATAATTAATTAGGTGACATCAACAGCTACATGGGCCATAAACAACCCACTTCCTCATCGTCAGATCCGCTTCGAGTCGCAAAATCCGATGTGATTTGAGGTGCATCTGAAAGCACTATAGTTGGCTGTCATTGCAGCATAACTCTTTCATTAAATGTAGTTAGCTACCACAAATCCTTTGTTATATAAACAAATCCATGTCTTCCTCAACACATGAAAACCATCACTAGATCACCGTGTCTTCCTCTACTACCTAACAAAAATGTGGAACTCACATGAAAAACCAGCCCTTCTAGTCCTTATTTTGTGTGTCCTTTGCCTCTTCAAACTCTCTCAACAGGCATCACCACCTCTCCCAAGCAACCCTAGACTTGTAAATGCCTACATAGCTCTGCAGGAATGGAAGAAAGTCATTATCTCCGATCCGAAAAACTTCACGTCGAATTGGAAAGGCCTGAATATCTGCAAATACAACGGCGTCTACTGCGCCCCAGCCCCTGATAATCCTTACCTTATGACAGTTGCTGCAATAGACCTTAACCACGCCGATATCGAAGGCACCCTGCCGGAGGAACTTGTTCTCCTCGAAGACCTGGCTGTTTTTCATATAAACTCAAATCGATTTTTCGGCACAATCCCTCAATGCTTTCAAAAGCTAAGGCTTCTTCATGAGCTTGATGTAAGTAACAACAAGTTTAACGGCGAATTCCCTCCAGTCCTACGCATTCCTTTATTAAGGTATCTTGATATCAGATACAACCACTTTGAAGGTGATGTGCCCTCTCAACTCTTTGATCTCAAACTTGATGCCATCTTCATAAACAACAACAAGTTCAGCTTCACCTTACCGAAGAACATCGGGAATTCTCCGGTATCGGTGCTAGTGTTGGCAAACAACAATGTTAGAGGGTGCTTGCCTACAAGCTTGGGAAAAATGGCAGGGACATTGAATCAGATTATTCTCATGAATGGTATTATTACAGGGTGTTTACCTCCGCAGATTAGTTTGTTGAACCGCGTTACTGTTTTCGATGTAAGCTCAAACAGATTGGTAGGATCTTTGCCGGAGGAGATGGAAAATATGAAGAGCTTGGAGCAATTGAATGTAGCGCATAATGAGCTTTCCGATGACATTCCGGGGAGTTTATGCTCTTTGCCGAAGCTGCAGAACTTTACTTATTCAGATAATTACTTCGGTGGTGAGCCAAAGATGTGTCTGCAGCTACCAGCTAAGAATGATAAGAAGAACTGCATTCCTGGTCGACCTGCACAGCGATCTGAAAAGGAATGCCAAGCTTTTGATTCACACCCTGTAGATTGCAGTGCATATGGATATTTACCAAGAAGTTCGCCACCACCTCCTCCACCCCCACCTCCTCGGTATACACCACCGCCACCTGATCATCATTACTATCCATAAATCAATAGTTGCATTTATTTCTAAGGGATTGTATCCATCCATGTAATTAGATTTTGAGATTAAATTGATCAGGCCAATCTCATATCGGTTGCCGATAAACTATAATTTTTCGGGTTTTTTTTTTGTACGTTGAGTGCTCAAATCTACGAATTGGAAGATTTCTATATAAGACTATAATGTGTCTCATAACATCCTATTAATTTATGTATTGAATAAATTATGTAAGATATGGACTTAGAGACTTTTGAGCTCTCATTACCATTATTAATTTGATGGAAATTAACGTTAATGGGGAAGCTTAATGATTTTCCTTCAAGCCTATAAAAGGACACTTGTACCATCAAACAATGTGTTCAATATTTGAGGCTGAGGGCGATAGATTTTGGCAGTTTTACGAAACTAAAAGCTTCTGCACGTAATTCTCTAACTGATTTATATTTTTTATGTTATAAGTACATTCTATTGATCAAAAACTATGGGCAAGTTCATATTGTACATCATCAATCAAACCACTATAGGTTTCAGTAAATAATATGCTAGGATCTCACTGAAAATTTTGCTGGATGGAACTCAGTAAATATGATAAGACTAAAAGAATTAAGTTGGTTGGCATCATGAGTATACAAAGAATTCTCAAAGGAGAATATGAAAACATTAACATTAACTGATCAACAAGTTGCCACATCAGCTTCCAAAAGAAGATGAATGGAAAACAATTAATGATAGTTTATGGAGAACATTAGCTTCATTCAAATTTCAGCTAATTGTATCCGAAGCAACTGAAAGTTTGGGATTCCTTTTTATATCCATAAATGATATATTTCACCTCTACTTTTAATAAAATCAATTGCAAAGACAGCAGAACAACTAAAGACTTGTGTTCAAATGAAATTTAAGTTAACTGTGGGAAGAAAACTGATAGAGGCTAAGGGGACCACCACAATGCTATTGGTGTGAGTCCAAATTAGTTACAAGGGTAGTTAAGTAATTCCGAAGTTGTAGTATAAGTAGAGGTGGTAGGAGAGTGAAAGGCATCTTGAATCTAAATGTAATTTGGGAACTCTTAGGAGTTGGGATTGAGAGAGTTTTAAGACTCATCTCTGGGGTTACTTTTAGATTTGTAATCGTTGTTGTCTCTCAATTCAATAGATCAAATTCAATGTTCTATCAATGGTATCAGAGCAATCTTTGAAGATGGAAGCTCGATTGGATGATATGGAAACTCGAATGGGTCGAATTGAAAAGGAGGTGAAGAGGATTTCAGCCATTGAAGATTCAATGAAAGAGCTCAGATCTGAAATGAAGTTAATGTCCCGAGGTTTGGCTCAGATGATTGATGAGTTGTTGCAACAATCTTCTCTGCAGCACATTCCAACCACAATGATGAACACGATTTCATCGTTGAAGGAGTTTGTTGCGCCAAATTTTCATCCATCGTCAGCGAAACAAATGGAAACAACTCGTCCTCCACAAGTTCAACTACCAGGTTCTCAATCTCTTTTGTATTATGTTAAATCAATCTCACATGTTTCATGTCACAATGGAGGGTTTGGCTCAAGCACTGTGAATCTAGATAAATCAGATTTACCTATTCTTGAGATCACTCCTTCAATTACAACTCCAACTCCAATGCACCTCGATTTCAATACTCCTCCACCCCCATCGCCACAATATCCACCAAATCTACCTCATACCTTCCTAAAGACCAAGGATATTCTCCAGATCCGACTTCATCTTGTTGGAAGGATTGTTCACAAGATTTCAACATGGCCAAATCTGGTTTCATCATATCAAAGTTCAACGGATATGCAACCTCGAGTTGGAAGGAAGGTCTTCGAGTCGCGAGATCTCCTTTGGCCTGAAGAGGCATGTTGTACAATCGCACCACCTCCATGGCCACCGCCATTATCCTCTCTGTTAGGGTGCTTCATTCTCGATTCGGAGGTCTTCCTCCATCATCGAGTTATTTCTTCTTCTGGTTCAGCTGTGCGTGACTTAGTTGCAGCACTTGATTTGGGGAGAAAGCATTTGTTAGGTCGATGGGTGTATCGAGGAGATCTAAGAGTGAGAGGAGTGACACATCATATATGTGTTTATCAAGGATTTTTTATGCAGGAAAGCAGTTCTGACACCTTTATGTGTGTTGTATTCGGCCACTCGATTGTCCTCGAGTTGTGTGTGTTTTATTTCCTTTTAAGTTGAAGGCCCACTTAAGTGATACATCAATCGAGGAATATCATATGGATTTTGTTTCTTCTTCCACATTGGGCATGTGTCCTCTTCTATGCTTCACAGTACAGCTACACAGCTGGTTACATACAATGCATCTCATCATGGTTCCTATCTTTCGCTATTTCATCAATTTGAAGAAGGTTTATGGCAAATCTTGGGTGGCAATTATTCAGCACACTATTTCTTCATCTCACGTGACAAAAAGTCTTTCATTAGCACATTTTTGGGCATTTTCATGGAGTCTACAGTTTCATCACAATTCTTCGGCAATGTCGTTAGTTTTTTGTGAAGGGTATTGGCTAACCATTTATGCGACTGCACAATATGTGCTTCATGGTAAATCCATTTTGGGGTTTTTGAAGCCTTATGCTGTCAACACTAATTTGGATTTAAGACTAATGGGTACTCATGGTGCCGTCATCTATTTGGCTACATTGTCATCCTCCTGCATTATGCTCTTTTGTACAGTGGCGTCCACTGCGATTTCAGAATGTTATTGGGCGCTGCCATCTCTATTTTTGGTAGAGGTATTGAGCATTTCAGCTCTATGTTGCACTTGTTGGGCTAAGGATTCAGAGCCTTCATTCAATATTTCACTGGAGCACCTATTTGTTCCACTAAGCATTCCGCGACTGCTATGGATCATTGCTTGGTCATTTTTCTTCTGATAGCACAAGCTCATCTCTTCACATAGATCCATGATCCCGCCTGAATTGTTCTCTCTTTACCACCTTGAGGACAAGGTGAATTTTTAAAGGGGGGAGTAATGATAGAGGCTAAGGGGACCACCACAATGCTATTGGTGTGAGTCCAAATTAGTTACAAGGGTAGTTAAGTAATTCAGAAGTTGTAGTATAAGTAGAGGTGGTAGGAGAGTGAAAGGCATCTTGAATCTAAATGTAATTTGGGAACTCTTAGGAGTTGGGATTGAAAGAGTTTTAAGACTCATCTCTGGGGTTACTTTTAGATTTGTAATCGTTGTTGTCTCTCAATTCAATAGATCAAATTCAATGTTCTATCAAAAACTCACAGATCATGCATCTGCTGATAATCATAATGTATATATATGTACAAACTTCAAAAAAAAGGAAACCGATTTCTTGAAAACTGATCGAAAAAACACCACACAAGTTTAACAAAAACTCATCAGTTCATGAGGTCGAGAAATTCTGATTGTATGGACGACGTTCTGACCTCAATCTGATTGATCTGAAGGCGCAACACAAGCAAAAAACTTGGCCTTTTTCCGGTGTACTCTTTGCCGATCACCATAAAGGTAGTCCCTAAGGAGAACTCTCCTTTCACTGACTCCACTTGCTTTGCCTCTGCTCTCATCATCAAGTTTCAGTAGAAGAAACTGGATCCTCTTCAAGTCTAACTGCACTTGCCCAATCTTTTCCGACCATCGCTGAGCTTGCACAGAAACACTCCGTCTTCGAACCTTTCTACTCTCTTGGGATGAAACCGCATTTTCTGCTTTGGCATCCTTCATCAGTATGGCATTGACATCACGCAACTGTTTGATAGCCTCCTCGATATCTTTGAGCTGCCATTTCAACGAACTATAGTCAAAAGTCTTGGACTTTTTGCTGACCTTCTCGCGCTGCTCAGCTTTCTTTTTCAGGTCTAAGAAAGTTGTTTCAAGGCCCATCAGCTTTTGAGAATCAGAATCTAGCCTTTCCAAGATCTTGTTTTCTTCGGGATTCTCCGACATTACTCCCTTTGCCACCTCAGTTTTGTCTACAGAGACCTCCTTCTCAGCTTGAAATTCCAACGAAAAACATTCATTATCTGGCATTGGCAGAACTGCATTAATCTCAAGATAACTTGCAGTGTCCTCGGAATATGGCTTCAGTGCTTCATCATGGTGTTCAAAGTCTTCAGCCCATGATTCGACTTTAGGATCCTCTACTCCAATCCTGCTCATAATGCGCGGGTCAAAGCTACAATCATATGATGAACATCTTGACACCTGATCTAGTTGAATATCTTTCACAAAGATCCCGTCCAACGTGTTAGAGATTTCAGGTGCATCTTTGGGCTGATCGAGGTGATTGGTCGCATTGCCACTATCGTCCTTCGGCTGCTCAACAAAATTCGTGGTGGATGTAACAGGTTTTGTTTGAGTTGGCCAGCTCTTAGTTGACAATTCTTCGATTTCCTCCATAGCAAATTCTAGCTTGACATTTGCATCTACAACTTCGAGCATCAAGAGCTTTTTCATTTCAAACACTGCCTTTTCTATTGCTTCAATTTTTGTATGCAATCCTTTCAAGTTCGAAACTCCATTTTCAACGGCTAGGAACAACTCGTCACTCTGTTCATCACAGCATGCGTCGAGAACAAATCTAGTCAATTCATCAACCTGGAGACATTCATTCGAGAACGAATAATTAGTTCATAGCACCCAACGTATGCCAGTAGTTAAATATTATTCTCAAGGAATTGCTCAATAGCTGGAAATGAACAGCCTACTCAAAAGATAAGATATGTTGCCTTAGCTTAAAGTGATTATCAGGAGACAAACATATCTAAAACAGCATGGATTAAGTAGATTGGTAAAGCATTCATTCAAGTTGAGAGGCTCCCAATAGTTGGGATCAAATAAATATGATCATGCTCTTCTTCATCGAGGATGATAAAAGCATATTTCTCTGAATTTCATTTAGTTTCCGAATAATAGAAGGCCTAGTAGGGGTTTACTGCTTTACTTATAACAAGGGAAAGCCAAATATACCTCTTTTGGATGAAAATCATCTTCGTGAAGCTTTCTCTTCGAAAATAAACTGCTCTCAAAAGAAGTTACTTTATCCTGCAAAGAAACTATCAGAGGCAAATATGGAGGAAATTTTGATTTCAGTTCTTTATTCCGACGCTCCAAGTCATGTTGCACCGCTTTTAACAGTTTGTTGTCCACCGTTGTCGCTGTGTTTTCAGCTTCAAGGGTATCACATGCCTCAATGAGCTCATGCATCTTCTGTTCAAGTAGAAGGTTGTTGATGGTTGCGTATTCGTATTCACCAAAAAAGGTCAAAGCTTCAGCCTCCCGTGTATCGACCTCATCTTCTTTCCTTAGTAGCTCACTGGATAAACAATCTTCTCTGGCTTTATGGTCTTCAATCACTTCATGTAATTTATTCAGTATTGATATGAGTTGCTCATTTGTTTCCAGCATACCATGTTTCTCGCATTGCAATGTCAGTAGCTTATCATTTCTTGCCTTCAATTCATGATGTGAGGCGCTGTTCTGAGACTCAAGATGTGCTGCATATACTCTAAGCTCCCCAAGCAGAGACAAGAAGATTGAGTTCTCTAACATTAGTTGCAGGTTTTCACACTCGGAATTCCAAGTTGAGGTTTCCATTTCTTTGATTTTCTGAATAATGAGCTGAAGAAGCGTTTCGTCTTCCTGAACTGTTTCTTCACACCAGTGGACTGGATCGACACTCAAAAGCTCGGACAGTTGATGCACCCCCAGCCTCAGCTTCCCTACTTGGCTTAACAAGGATTTCACTTCTGTTTGATGATCAAGACATTCCTTTTCGAGCTTGGGTATTAATCTTCCCAATGATTTGGACGTTTCAAAGTGTTTTTCACACTCTCCTAATAAATATTTATTCTTCATGCCCATATCTACGATACAACTTTGCAATATGAAGGCCTCAAGCTTCATTTTTGCAGCATTGTTTTCTTCCTCTTCAAATGTTTTCTTACTCGAATTACAATCTTCTTGTAGGATATGGATTTGATTGTCCAAATGAGCCAATTTACTCTCACTCAACTGTGTGAAATTTGTAAGTTCTTGTTTTTCCCGATCCAAGGACATTTGCAGCTCTTCGACTTCATGAATTTTTGATTCCTTCTCTTTCTCAAGAACTGAGTTCTTTTCCTCTAGCTCTGTATATAGAGCTTTCATATCTGCCAGACCTTGCTGAATGCTTTCTAGCTCTGAAATAAGTCCATCTCTTTCACTGAGAAGGCCATGTTTTTCATTGTTAAGAGTCTGAGATGACTCTTCCATACAATTTAATTTTTCAGTCAAAACATCCAATTTGACATTTGCATCAAAAAGAGAGTTTTCAAGAGAACCGTTCCTCTCCCAGACTTTCTTTGCATTCTCATTAGCAAGCTCCAGCTTAGAAGCGAGGGCGTCCTTCTTGGAAATAAGGTTCGCTTTCTCGCCCTTTAGACCTTGATAGCTTTCCTCTAATGCCTTTATCTTCTCATTTAGTTCTTCTGATTTGGCATCAACATGTGAAAGGAAATTCTCCAAAAGTACACCCATCTTCGAAAGCTTCTCCATGTTTTTGGAATTGACCTCCAATAGAACTAATTCATCATCTTTGTTCTTCTGGCAAGTCTCCTTCAGTTTAAAATTCTCTTTCTGCAAGTTCTTCACTGATACTTCAAGGAAATTGGGTTTCAACCCGACCGACTCCACTTGCTTGATTACTATTTCATGTCTCTCGTTCATTTGGTCTAATTCCTCCTTTATATGGCACATATCTTGTTGAAGATTCTCTCTGAGGATTATGTGGCTCTCAATCTCCTTCTCGAGTTTCAGTTTTGTCTCGTTCAAGCTAGCAACTTCATCATCCAAACTCTTTAACAGCATTGTGCATGATGAGTTCTGCTCCTTTAGGCTATTGTTTTCCTCTTCAACTTTCTGAATTTCTTCCTCTAAAACTTGGCAATGAAGTTCAATTTCCTTCAGCCGCTGGAGCCCATCTGGGTTTTGCAATGCTGAAGCTCGCTGCTCTTGTTGAGACTCGGAGTGCTTCTTTTGAAGAGCTAGAGTTTGGAGGGCAGTTTGGGCCTGCATAAATTGCATGTGCTCTTCTTCCAAGCCAATTCGGAGTCTTTCCACCTCTTCATGCTTTTCTAAGAGTTCCTCCGTTTGCAGCACCATTGTCTGTGCCAAAGCATCAAGTTCATTTTGAAGAGATTCATTCTTTGTCCGCAGCGAAAGATATTGCTCTTCTGCACTGTTTAGCTTTGCCACCTCCATAACTATCACGCAACTAAGTCTTCTAGCTTCTTCTTGGGCTTGAGAGACTTCATTTTCAAGACTAGATATTGTATCCAAACTCTGCCGATGATGAAAAGCAATGTCTTCCTTCTCTTCCTCTAATTTAGAAATGTCTTGGTGCAGAAGTTGAACTACAGTTTCGGCTTCCCATGCTTTCTCCTTTAGTCCTTTCACCATCTCCTGGGCATCAGACAGTTCAGTTTCTAAATTTGATACCCGTTCCAAAGACTGTCTATGCTGGTGTTGGCCAACTTCCTTATCAACGTCTGAAGTTAGAACATTTGTCTCGACCTTATGCGCATTCTCAGATTCTAGTGGAATGCAAAACTTGAGATTATCTTGAGAGAGAGTGTCTCTTAAACTTGGCTTTGTATCTTCCACCATTTGCAACTGGTCCTTGAATTCATTCCAAGTTTCCAATTTCACATGGTGCGGCGCGAACTGGACATGGTGTTGTGCGTTTTCTCCGGAGTCCAACAACTCATAGAGTTGTTTCAAGCCTTTGCTGCCCATTTCGAAATCAAATTCATGGGAATTGATCCCAATTCCTCTGGTGGAATGGGACTGCAGGGATGAAAGTGCTGAAGCATCCTTATGCAAAGTGTTAGAGTCAAACAATGACTGAGAACGGTGAGGCATCTCAGCGGTGGGCTGCACCACTTCCGTTGAAAAGTTTGTGAGTGAATCATCAGCTAGCATTGACGAAACTTCATTTGGGAAAGCTTCTGCCATGGTCCGATGAGCATGGCGCAGTGCTCCTGTTGCATGATCATAGCGTCCTGCCAAAGCTCGGTATGCTTGATAAAACTCCCCTACAAGTTTTACAAGTTCAGGACGCTTTTTGTAGTACATTTCAGCTCTTCTTGCAAATGAATCTCCATCTTCTTCTATGAGTTTCAGCATTGATTTAACCTTGGCATCAATATCTGTTCAAGTAGACAGGACATCTATAATTAGCAAAGCATACTTATTTTCCAATAATAGGTCAAGCAGACTAGCAAAAAAGACGTTGACGGAAGATCAATTGAGTAATGAGTGAATATAAAGTTAGCAATTTATATCACAACAAAGAAATTAGAAACTTCATTGCTTAATTCCACGTGTTGGGAACTCAGTAAAAGGTACACAAATTCCTGACAGATCAGTTAAGGATGGAAATAATACCTTCTTCCATGAAGAGAATATGTACATCGATATCCAGCAAAAAAGAGAATAACAATTCGAAACTGTGTGCAAGCAAGAAAATATAAACAAACAGATAACATCAGCAAACAGAAGCCGCCGTGATTTTCTTCAATTTTTTAGTCATTCCAACTTGTGAATTCAAGCTCATTATCCTTGCAGCTCAGCACATTAGGAAATCAGTATCACAAGATTAATGCATTCTACTGCCTTTGTGCTTCATCATGTTTTTGACTATTTCTTAAATTTTTAGGCGCTTTTCTTGCCTCTCTTTGAATACCGTTTCACCAGCACATACATCTCAGACATATAAGAACAAAGTAAAGCTCAAACAGAATAATTAAGAAATTAAGAAATCCTAATAAGAAACCAGATGCCTTCATAGCACAATAGGCTTAAGCATTTAGTGCCCACAAATTTAGTACATCGAATATAGTAGTAACCATTGAAAACTTCGAAAGTGAAAGCCATACCAGCGAGATTTTCCTGCAGCCATTTCGAGTGCTTTGGGCTGATATGATTCTCCCGCCACCATGAATACAAGCGCCTCGTCTCAACATCTCGCGAGGTTTCCATCGTCACACCGCAAAGATCAACTCACTAAGTTCAAATTTTGTACGAATCTGTAAGTACTAACTAGGTAGCAGACCCAAGCCAATATCAGGACTGAATGTTTAGGCTTATATAACCAAATCGTTTGCTGAGAACTTCCCGATTCAGAGATGCAATCTACAAATCAAAACTGCATATATCATCGATATATAGAGTTTTCAAACTGTGTAATAAAACATTGCAACTGAACACAACATTTCTGCAAAAACTCAAATTCAAAACACCCCACTGCACAAGGGAAAATAATAAATATGATCAAACTTTCCTCAATTAGCTCTAACAATTAAAATCCTACTTAATCAAGATGCAGAATCCTAGGCTAAAATCAAAATTCAAACCTAAAAAATCTAATGAAACAAAACACACCCATCACAAATTAAAACCCAAAATTTCAAAGATCATTTGAAAAAAAAAAAAAAAGTAACATCACAAATCAAAGGAATAAGGTAATAACCATATATTGACGCCTAATAAATAATTTCCAAGGACTCAAAATGATGATTTCAACACAAAAGGGACAAAACCACAACTACCCTAAACCAAAACACTAAAAAAATACAGAAACAAGAGAAAAAACCCAGATTGAAATCAAGTACTTACAATAGAAAACCAAAACTCTGATGAGAGCAGCTGTGATGATCAGACTTCCAGCTGCCTATCTCCTCCTCCTCTTCACCCCATTTTTTCTCACTTCTTGACACAATTGATGAAGAGATGGGATTGAATAAACAAATAGTAACAAAAACCCAGAAAAGTTGAACTCTTCTTGAGAAAGTTGAAAAGTTGGAATTGATTCCATGTATTAATATTGTGATGGCACCAATAACGCCAGGTCAACTGCGTGGCATTAAAGCTCTTAATGAGTTGTTTTTGATGCTTCATTGGTCACAGAACAATCAAACGTGTGTTTTGGTTGGAACATGGATCGAAACTTCTGAAGATTCCGTATGATTTTGGGCACGTGGTGTTTTAGCATTTATACCGCGTTTACATGTGCCCGTGATTCAGGGTTTAGGGATATACACCGCGGGAGTGAAAGGTTTAGGTAACCTGCTACAGTTATCTATTTTAGGCACCGATCCAATCGAATAACGTGCAATACACCTCGAGATGTGTGTATACGTGTCACGATTGTCGCATGGCACCCGACTGGGTCGGTGCCTAAAGTGAGTGACTGAAACATTATCCTTATAGTTATATACTCATATATGTGTGTGTGTCTCTTTTGGTCCTTTTTTTTACTTTCAAAAAGTGAAATTCATGGATCTAAATGTGACTAGCCGAGTTTAGGGTATTTGGTTATAGGAAAATGATTGATCGACATATTTGTGTACACACTCTGATCGCACCGCTTACGTGCCATCCTACGTGGAGCCACATTGGTTGTTTTCCATTAGAGTGGGGCCTACCAAACAAATGATAACGTGGAATGGTGTCGTTTGCTCCGTTGAAGGCGCGGGTGGGCCCTACTGACGCGCTATAGTGACAATGTACAATGATGTGTACAAAGCAACATAAGAGATGTGTACAGAACATCAGCCATTCAAGGGTTCTCTTCTTCATTTCTCGACCAAGCAACTCCGAAATTCGAGAATAACTTCCATCGCTCCTGTGCAGAAGGCGATAAATCGGCAGAGGATAGAGGTACTTTTTTCGTTAAGGGTTTAGGGTTGATTTATGTGGTTATTAATGATCGATTGTTATTTAGGATTTAGGGGTTTTGGGTTGATTTATGTGTTTATTTGTTGTTCGAGTGTTGATCGAGGTTTAGGGGAAGACCGCATATTAACTTGATGATTTGTTAGTTGATCCATTATATGTTAACTTATGTTTATCTTGAATGTCTATGACATCTCTTTGATGGCGCAATATAGAACTTATTGTTGGTGGTGTTGGTTGTTGAAGATGATATGGCCCTGTGTTTGCTGTTTAGGGTGCCATTGACGAGGGTTAACAAATAAGTGGCATCTTTTGTATGAAAAAAAATTTGAATTTTTTGGTTCATTTTTTTTTTGTTTCGTAGTGCAATATTAGTGAGAAGATACTTTGTTGATAGAAGGAGTGGTTTGTGAGGTTATTGTGCGTTTAGTTTTGCTATAACAAATTAGCTCCATTGGTACACAAATACTGTAGTTGGTCATTCCTAACAGAGAGCAAAGTATTACCAACTTGATCACAATACCTATTTGATAATTTAAATATGGTAAGTTTAGCTCAAATTAATCAGTTTTGCTGAAAGTTTTGTCAGCATCTCTTGGCATACATTAGATTGATTTAGAAAGGTAGTTAAAATCATAAATAATTTTAGTAACCACAACACAACTGATCTAATTAGACATTGAGCAAAATCATTGGTAATCCTAATGCAGACTAAATGAAATTGGTCAGCACTATCTCTTTCAGTTACTACATTCAGATCATATCAATGCTCTTTCTATGACCAATATATATCAATAGTTTGAGTAAAACCCTTGCATTCTGACCTTTAGTTGTTATGTTTGGTATGATTGAAATGAGAAACGTGTTCATGTTTTAATTAATGATTTCCATTAATAATTACAATTGCAAGGTATGACTATAATGGGTGAAGAACGATGTTGGGAATGTGGATTGAAGTACTACTTTGTTAATGATTTCCTATGGAAAGAGCATTGTTCTAAGTGCCAAATCGGGTTTCACATCATAAGGTGGGTTACCAAAGAAGGCTCGAACAAGGAAAAATTCTTTTATTGCTGAACCAATGGATTTTTCACTGGCCATTGTAACCTTTTTGTTTGGATTGGCCTTTGTTCACCATGTCTGGCAATAGCTTACGCACCTATTAGCGTTCTCAATCAAGTCAATCTAGTGAAGCTCGCTCCTCCGTTGTTACGAATACACGTTCATTTTGGACTATGAGTGGTAGGCAAAGATTAAAGTCCATGATGTGAATTAGTTGACTGCGTCCTTCACTTCATTGATTACACTAACATGTGGGGCGTGATTGGAAGCTCATACTACCTTTACGATATCAAATGAAGAGAATTAAGTGATTGAATGAGCTACCTAGTTGTTGGGAATACCTTTTGGGAATGGAGAAATGAAATTGAAAGTTAGACTAAGTAATTCCAAACCTTTTGCCCTTTTTGAATGAAATTGAAAGTTAGACTAAGTATCCCAATTATCTTCATTGTTACAATTTAGGTGTTCTTATTTTCTTTGGAAGCTTGAAGGTTGAATGCATGGGGTATGTGGTGCTGATTCCCATGTTGCAACGAAGATTTCCCATGATTTCTCATGTTTGTAAGTTGGTATCATATAACAAATAAATAAGTGAGTAGAGTATTAGATGAGGGAAGCCACCCATCCTTCTAAAAAACAAAACTTGTCATTTTAATGGTGTATTTGAAAGCAAACATGATAGTGATCATATCATCAAAGCAACATTGATATAAATCAAAATTACAAAGCTATGTTTATGCTTTGCTTTCAATTCATTCAATGAAAGTGCATATCATGCATACAAACCATGTGTTCATACCATACCGTGACACACCAAAATGATAGTCAAAATGCACACCATAACTAATTAATTGTTCAACAAATCATTGACCACATCACAGTGATCATATCATAGCACATACTACCATAGTCACCACTGCACACTAAGTTTTTCACCAATAAATTGTAAGAAGCTCCCAACAACCGTGCCAACAAAAAGATCAGTTAACGAAAGACTAGAATTCCATTGAGCTGCTCCCGTGACATGCGTCTTGCTTGTCTGATCCCGATGCTACATACTTTGCTTGGTCAAGTCTCATATTCAACTGCCTCACTTCTTTTGTGAGCTCATTGCCATAAGATGCAATTTCCTGTTCAAGGGCATGCAGTCGCGCCTCTACCAAGCTAGAATTGTTAGTTACATTATCAGTCAACCTCCTTTCCATGGCTGTCATTTTCCCAATCAAGAAATGCTTCATTTCCCACATTTCATTTGCGAACTCCTACTTCATTATGTCCTTAAGGCGATAAAGCATTTCATCATCCATAACTGCATCCTTTTTTGCGCCTTCAAGATCTTGATATTCTTCATTCACTACAATAAATGAAGGGAATCATTATAAAGTTGTTAGAACTAGTTATATGATATGACAAATTAGAAAAACTACTAAGGATATCAATTTCATATCAAGGAAAACAACTAATTATAATATAGAGGGTTAAGATTTACCCTAATAGTCAGTGTCTTCATTTTCAGTTGGTTCATTGGGTTGTTCTTCTTCAATTTCCTTTTCGGAGCTTGTAGACTACTCTAAAACTCATCACTTGCATTTGCTTTTTTGCTGTTGTCTTCGAACTCTTCTTTAGAAGTTGTATTAATTGCCAAGTCTTTCCATTCTTCTCATAATCCATAGCCCTTTGAATGGACTTTCACACTTTCCTTTGCCGAGTCTTCTTGCTTTCATTTTTTTTTTCATTTTAACGAACACCCAATCACCACATAGAAACTCATAGTTCATGTTCAGGAGTGAGGTTAGACCAATCATGTCAATGTATGGATTTTTCTCTCTCCCAACTCTTGGTGGTGTATGGCTTACTAGACACAGTTACAAACAACTTCCCTAAGTGGTTCCCATATGGTAGGGCAGACTAGAGGTCCATTATTGCCTTAAGCATATGTCTGACTATTATGTAAGCTAAATCCACACTCTTCCCAGTTAGGATAGACCAGACAAGAAATAAATCATAAAAAGAAATCCGACCAAACGAATTTGAGCCAATCCTAGGAACCAAGGCATGAATGATTTGTTTATGAATTAGGCGAGCCTCAATGGTCACCTCACAACACCTAGGAGGCCTCGATACAAAAATGTCCGAACGAGCATTTAACATGTTACACGTAGACATAACATCAAATCCTATCACACTAGTCCACCACTTCGACTCATAGCAATGAAAGGCTCCCTTAAGGATGTTAAAAATGATCCTAATAACATTAAGTATGACCTTGATAACTGATGAAGTCCAAGAATTAGCTTGCAAATTCTTGACAGGATAATGATGAAGTCCAAGAATTAGTTTGCAAATTCTTGATAGGATAATGATGAAGTCTAAGAATTAGTTGCAAATTCTTGGAAAAATATGAAAAGATATGACAGGATGGCATTTTTGTAATTTCGGTGAAGTTCGGGCGTTTGAGTTTCGGCGTTCCGGGGGCATGGGTTGATATGACAGGATGGCATTTTTGTCGTTTTTCGGCGAAATTCCATCGTTTTGGCCTCCGAAACGACAATTTTGCTATTTTAGGAAAGTTTTGTTTATATTATAACTTTCATTAGGAATTTCTATTTTTTTTGCCGTTTGCGGCGTTTGTTTCTATTTTTCCTCTAGTTTCAAATTTAGGGCTTTTATGGCTTTTTAGACTTTTTACTATTTTTGGTAAATTTTAGGGTTTCGCTATTTAAGCAACCTATTGGATGTAATTCGCAGTTTTTTTGCTTGAATAAAAGAATTTTCGAACTTGGCTTAAGTTCAGATCTAGATCGAGTTGTTCGTGGATTTGTTCAACTGGTTTAGAAGATCTCCGTTGTGTAAGTTGGTATCAGAGCCTACTTCAGCGTGATTGGAGAAATCATGCCGCCGAAGAGGAACCAACAGCGTATCGAGGAGGTGTATGACCGTGACAATCTGAATCGACAAATTGGACAAATAATTGACCAACGCATGGGCGCGGTGGTAGAACAATTAACTGCCAGAATCGATCAGTTGTTGGGCCGGAATATGGATCGTATCCGTAACCATCGAAGGGAACCTGTTGGTGATGAACCAGTAGGAGATTCTTCTACCGAAGGGGAGGATGAATATGTTGAGGCACCGATGAGGCGCTACAGGCCGCGTGCAGTTGAGGATGATCGCAGGCGGTGGGAGTCTAGGATGAAGACGGAGGTCCCATAACTCCATGGTACCCTTCAATCGGAAGAGTTCTTGGAGTGGCTGGCGTCAGTTGAAGAAGTCATAGAATTCAAAGGTGTGCCCGAAGACAAGCGTGTGCAACTGGTTGCGACCAGATTCCGCAACAGGGCCATGGCTTGGTGGCAACAACAGAAGTTGATGCGAAATAGGAATGGAAAGGCGAAGATCACCTCGTGGGAGAAGATGAAAAAGCACTTACGGGTTGAGTTTTTGCCTTACAATTTCCAATGCCTTATGTATAAGAGGTTGCAGAATCTGAGACAAGGGGCAAAGTCAGTAGATGATTACACTACTAAATTTTATCAGTTAGTCGCTAGAAATGAACCGCAGGAGACTAACGACCAATTAGTGGCGCGGTATATTGATGAACTGAGGGTGCAGATCCAAGATGTCGTCAACATGTTTGATCCGACTTCCTTATTTGCAGCGCACCAGCGAGCATTGTTGGTGGAGAAACAACAGCGTTGGGGTGTGAGTAATGCTTCCAGTAATGTTAGTGTTGGGACAACCAATACTGGAGGTAATACCACTGCAATTAACCCTGCTAGTCGCACGAACAAACCTAGCACTAGTAGGGTTAAATGCTTCGGTTGTGGCGAAGTTGGTCACAGGAAGTCAGAATGTAAAGGGAAGAAGGCTCTCTTTATTGAGAACAAAGAGGAAGACGAAGGGGAAGAGGCCAACATCACTGCAGAACCAGCCTTTGATACTTCTGACAACACAAAAGATGAGATCGTGACTGGAGATGTGGGTACTACCTTGGTTACGAGGCGTTCTTGTATGACTCCTAGAGCTGTCGCTAATGATGAGTGGCTGCGGAGTAACATCTTTCAGCCCAAGTGTACCATCTTAGGCAAGGTGTGCAGGTTCATGATTGATGCAGGCAGTTGCGAGAATATCGTCTCAGTTGAATCGGTTCAGAAGTTGGGCCTTGCAACTGAACAACATCCTAGGCCATACAAGCTAGCTTGGCTGAAGAATGGTGGTGAGGTAAAGGTGTCGAAGCGCGCCTTGGTGACTTTTTCTATTAGTGCTAACTACAAGGATTCAGTCTGGTGTGATGTTGTGGCTATGGATGCTTGCCACTTGTTACTGGGACGTCCTTGGCAGTTTGATAGGGGAGTTGTGCATGATGGTAGAGCCAATAAATACACCCTTATGTTCAAGAGAGTGAAGATTGTGCTAGTACCCGCCAAGGATCTGGAGGAAGTTAAGCCGACTAAAGAATCTTACAGCTTGCTGTCTTTGGCAAGATTTGAAGATGAATTACATGATTCTGAGGTAGTTTACATCTTGATGGAAAATGAGGTAGATAGAGATGTTGATGTTCCTGAAGCTGCAATTCCTATTGAGAATGAGTTTTGTGATGTTTTCCCTGATGAGATGCCAGAATGACTGCCACCATTGCATGATATTCAGCATCAGATTGACCTTGAACCAGGCGCGTCACTACCTAATAGACTACATTACCGAATGAGTCCCAGTGAGCATGAGGAGTTGCGTAGACAGGTTGAAGAGTTATTGACGAAGGGATTCATCCATGAAAGTCTGAGTCCGTGTACAGTACCAGCCCTCCTTACACCAAAGAAAGATGGCTCCTGGCGATGTGTGTAGACAGTAGAGCAATCAACAAGATTACTGTCAGTTTGTGGGTTATGGTGAACACGCAGCTAAAATTTAGCAGTGCTTATCATCCGCAAACAGATGGGCAGACTGAAGTTGTCAACCGTTCGTTAGACAATCTTTTGAGGAGCTTGGTGGGTGAGAATGTCAGGAGTTGGGACGTCAAGTTGAGTCAAGAAGAATTTGCACACAACCATGCCGTTAATCGAAGTACCGGGTTTAGTCCTTTTCAGGTTGTATATTCAGTGCTACCTCAAGGTCATCTTGATCTGTTACCAGTGCCAAGTAAGACTAGATGGCATGGCAAGACATATGACTTTGTTAGTGGGCTGCAAGAGATTCATCAATCTGTCAAAGATAACTTGCCGAAGGCTGCTGACAAGTACAAACAATACGCAGATAGGAAGAAGCGTCACGTGGAGTTTGAAGTGGGTGACTTTGTGTGGGCAGTTCTCACTTAAGACCGGTTCTCTGTGGGTGATCACAACAAATTGTCAGTTCGGAAGATTGGCCCTGTGGAAGTTCTTGAGAAAATTAATCCTAATGCTTACAGATTGAAGTTGCCAAGTCACATTCGCACGGCTGATGTATTTAATGTCAAACATCTTGTTCCCTATTATAGGGATACGTCTGATGATGAGAATTCGAGGGCGAATTCTGTTGAGGAGAACGATGAAGTCCAAGAATTAGCTTGCAAATTCTTGACATGATAATGATGAAGTCCAAGAATTAGTTTGCAAATTCTTGATAGGATAATGATGAAGTCCAAGAATTAGTTGCAAATTCTTGGAAAAATATGAAAAGATATGGCAGGATGACATTTTTGTAATTTCGGTGAAGTTAGGGCGTTTGAGTTTCGGCGTTCCGGGGGCATGGGTTGATTGGAAATGGCGTGGAGATCACGAGTCACTGCTATGCCATAACTACGACGTTTTTCAGCGAAATTCCATCGTTTTGGCCTCCGAAACGGCAATTTTGCTATTTTAGGAAAGTTTTGTTTAGATGATAACTTTCATTAGGAATTTCCGTTTTTATTGCCGTTTGCGGCGTTTGTTTCTATTTTTCGTCTAGTTTCCAATTTAGGGCTTTTATGGCTTTTTAGATTTTTTACTATTTTTGGCGAATTTTAGGGTTTCGCTATTTAAGCAACCTATTGGATGTAATTCGCAGTTTTTTTGCTTGAATAAAAGAATTTTCGAACTTGGCTTAAGTTCTGACCTAGATCGAGTTGTTCGTGGATTCGTTCAACTGGTTTAGAAGATCTCCGTTGCGTCAATAACCTTTCCATTAATGAAGCTCTCTAACCTTAAGAGTTTTGTAGGATCTTTAACGTGCAAATTAGTTTAAAATTGCGGACATACCGCTCACAAAGGGGCTCATTTGTGTTTACGAATCCATCATACCCCATTCGGTGAAAGAAAGACCTCACCCATACCCGAATGCGATCAAAGAAGTCAAAATCGAGCCTCATAGTCCGAAGGATCTTTCTACCCATGAGACTTGAATGCAAGGTGGAGAGAGCGCACCTGCATCCCTTTGGGTCCATATTATCGGCTTCGCCTCTATGCGATTTTGCCTCTTCGTCACCATCAACATCGATGGGGGGTAGTAGGGCTGTTGTGAGGGAGGGAATGCCTTGCTTCACCCACCATCCACAAGCCGGCACTTGAACGGATAGAGGCTTGCGGTAGATCAAGTTGCTTGGCCTCTTCTTAATCAACCCAGCACAAGTCGGAGTAGAAGTTTATCTCTTCTCTTGTGTTGACTTTACCATTTCTCTATTTGCTTAGGGTTTGAGATGGGTTTCTCTATAGAATAGAATATATGAGAAGATAGTTGAGATGACAACAGTTTGAAAATGGAGTGTAGTGGGTGGTGGGTTGGTTTAATGAGGAGAGAGAAAAGTACACAGTCACAACTTTATCCTATTTGTGCATGTTATGGAAGTTTACGTATTCATGTTTCTGAAGTTTATGTATTGCCTTCTATTAAGGAAATGAATTAAACTGCCTTCCAAGATCTGTTATGTAACTTACTTTCCAATTGAAAATGTTTCATTCTAATAAAGTGAGACCACATTCCTTTCAATAACATATAGACATGAATACCTTCCAATTATAAACGCGAGTCTACAGTTACTAAAAAAATCCAATTTCAGTGAGTCCACATCTTTCCTGTCAATAATTAAGCACATTTAAACCCGAACAATATGTACGAAAAATACATATAACTAAGTCCTAATTCACTATAATAAGTTCCACCTTAGACTTCATGGCAACCTTGTGCCTCATTATGTCATCCGCTGCCCAAACAAATACCAAAAATCCATAGCATCACATCATTTGTCACAGATAATGCTCCACAAATCACTCGGCAGTGTGTGATTCAAGGTGCATCGTATGTTCATTACCGCATTATGTACGAGCATGATGCATGACACAAACTAATCGATACTACCAATCAAAATATACACTGGCTGCTCCACAAATCACTCTTGCGAATCCAAGTTCTCTATCCACTCATGAATGGTGTCAGTAACTAGTATAGGTAAACTCATTTCTTCATTTGCGCAAGAAGCATTCTCATGCATTGAATTCAAATGGTGGACACCTTTGGTACTACCATGCCACCATGACCTCAAAATAATGGAGCTTAGAAAAAATTACGCAACTTTCTTTTTTTATGTAAATAATTACACAACTTAATTAATAATAAAAATGCAAAAGAATAAGTTACTTACTATGCATGTCATTTGTGAGGATAGTCCCACTGTTGGCTCAACATTTTTGTTGGATTGATGCCCCTGGTGGACAAAAAACTTATAACAAAACATAATGAACCTTGTTACATTTGAGTGTCCAAATAAAAGAGTTTATATGGAAGATTGACTTACTTTGCTACTTTTTTTTATCACTACCCTTATAACTACTTCCTTTCCTTGTCTTTGTATTAGCTTCCTCACATTCTTTGTTCAATATAACGTTAACATTATCCTCCTACATTTATGATTATAATGTGATTAAATAAAGCACCCAAAGCACGTATTATAAATAAATATAGACACCTTAGTGAAAGATGCCATGCTTGTCATTTGTGAATTGATGGATACCCAGGGAACGCCATTTTCAAAGCATGCTTTGACCTGAGCAATGGCAATTTTAGAAAAAGAGTTAACCAAAAAATAAAAAATAAAAAAACTCAAACACAACACAATGGATTAAGACTTATTTTCTTTCTTTTCTTACCACCACCCTTCTCTGATCCTCCTATGACTATTTTCTTTCGTGCTCTCCCCTACGTTTCCTCACACATGGGTCCTGTATTTGCTTGCTCGATGCTTGAGTCGAGGGTAAGGTTCTTTCTTCATCATCACTAGTGTCAATGAGTCTTCTCCAACTTTTTTACTGCTCCATATATCGTTCTTAATTTTTAGCTGATGTGCTTCACAACTTACCCAAGTTATTGTATCTTGTAATTATTGCGTTATGCTTTTCCATCACAGTTGTGAAACTAGTGCCAAGCTCCACTATTGTCTTCTCTCATGCATACTTTCTCTTGAAGTCCTTATTTCATTGATCCATAATGTACTTTGATAGAATTCTCATAACATCTAGGTGGTAAAACACGCAAAGTGTATGATAACACGAGATAACATTACACTTATATGCCCTACATATGCACTTTAATTCTTCACGAGCCTCATCGTACAACACTTGGTACACTCTTTTGGGTGACTTATGCAAGCCCGATGGGATTATAGTATCTCAAACCTCATATGTGGTCAAGTGAATGACACGCGTAACTCCTACAACTTTGCAGTTAAACATCTTGTTCCTCTCTTCTTGGAATTTCTTAAACATTTTATTATTATAAAGGACACATATTTGGCTCTCATATGGCATGTCAGACGAAAGTTCTCGTTCCTTGTTGAATGATTCAAAGTCAGCTTTATCTTCTCTCGCATTTTCCGGTTTGTTGCAAGTTCATATTGAATTATAAATTGTTGCAGTGTTGTCTTTGAGTTTAAGGACCCGTTTTTTTAAAATGATTAATTCCTTCACGTCTTTGAGTTGTTGACATGCCAGCCCAAAGCAATCCTTTACAAAAACAGGCAACCACTTGTGTCAAAAGTCATAAAGGGTGCATAGCCATTGGCGACTAACATCCTTGAATTTGAATTTAGACATTAACTCCCCCTAATCAGCATTAAACTCATTAACTGTCAGAGAATCATACACCACTCGCTTCAACGCAGTGATAATTATGTCCTTATCTCTAAGGCCACGCATCTTCTTTAGTACATTTTTCTTGATATGCCAATGACACAACCTATAGCTTGCATTGGGAAATACGTGTGCGATACCACCAATTGAAGGACATTGATAGGTTATGATAACCTGAGGCTCCTTCCCCATACGTGCCAACCATGTGGTAAAAAAACTATTCATAGCTTACAATGTTTTCATCACCCAATAATGCATATCCCAATAATATGAACTGGCCATAGTGGTTAATGCCTACAAACGGAGTAAAAGGCATGTCATATTTTTTGTCAACATTGTAACTATTCATAGCTTGTAATGCTTTCACCACCCAACAATGCACACCCATAAGTGCCAACCATGTGGTAAACAACCATTCATATGCACTTCTAGCTCAGGCATCCGCCCAAAAGACGTGTTAGCTAGCCCTTAGGAGCATGCATTGCATGAAAGAATCTATGATTTTGTTTTTCTTCCTCACGAAATAGTTCTGAAGTGCTTCTGTGTCACCAATACCAAATGTCAAATGTCAAATGTCTGGATTTATGTGATTTCGCACATCCCTTTCATTAAATTGTAATTTCTCAATACCCCCAACATGAATAAACTCGGCTATGAATGACTAACAAATTGGAATTCCCGCCCTACATTGAACTTCCAACCTTATCTTAATGGCAATGCCTATCACTTTATTAAAAATAAAGAACTTGGACTTAGATGGACTAACAATATGATGGTGTTCAAGATATACACTTGATATGTGTCATTTATTGTCTGGACACAATTTCATAGATATTTGAGCCTTGCAACCACATCTAGCTTGCAATCCAAAATAGTACTTTCCTTTGGACTTACTCAAACCCTGTTTCACACATGCATATATATATATAATTCCATACAATTCCATGTTTTTTGTATAAGACCATGATTTGATCCCAAATCTGATTTCACTTGCATAATCATTAAAGGTAGCCTTTGCTTCTTCGACACTTTCAAATGTCATTCCTACACTAGGTCTAAATGGGGTTTTCACTTCCATTCGATCCTAATTTGTTTCATCGGCCACATATTCAATTGTGTCTTTCACCTCTTCTTCTTGTGCTTCGGCAGGTTCATCAATATCTTCAACATCTTCGAAACCACATCCCCCATTTAACTCATCATCTTCACTAACTTCCATCTCATCACTTTGACTTAAAAATGTTACCCACATTATCATAACAAATTTATGGTTTATGCCAACTGAAAATGACACTTAAATAGCCAATAAACAATAAGCAACATAGAAGAGAAAAAAGAACAACATACTACACTAATAGAGACTTGCATTTATTATTATGGTTCCAAAACAACATGACCAAGTTATTCATTAAATGCAAGGTACAAAAAGTCTACTTTAACAAAAAAAAATAGATTTTCAGTTTGTCGTGACTCAATATGAACAATTCATTCAATGTTGCAGATGAAGATGCAACTTTTTTTGGCATGGATCGACTAACCTAACTCAACATTGAATGTTAAACATGAATGAAGTACATACACCATTAACACATTGAACATATTCTCAACTTTTACAAGGTTCTATTAGCTTAAGGTACTATATGCATGTATGTGTACATGGTTCCAACATTAAATGAGCTTACCATTACGAGGCAGATCCTTTGATTCTGCTTCAACTTGTTGTCTCTATCCCCTTCACATAGAGAATATTCCACGAACCCTTGCTTCACTGGCAATCACTGCCATTCTGCTCCACTTTTACTGATGCTCTCTGTTCCACATTCGTTGATGCCCAAAAATCCGCTTTTATTTATGGTTCAAACTTTGACACCCTGGTTTCTTTAATCTTCCAAAGCAAGAGTGATGGAGAGAGCCCTCTACACCGGAGCGATGGAGGTTATTCCTGAATTTTGGAGTTGGTTGGTTGAGAAGTGGAGAAGAGAACCCATGAATGACTGCTATTATGTACACATCTTTACTGCTTCTTTATACACTTCACTGTACAGTGTCACTAAAGTGTGTCAGTGAGGCACACCCACGCCTTCAACGGAATAAACGACACCATCCTATGTTATCATTTGTTTGATGGATCCCATACTCTGATGGAAAACCAAAGCGGCTTTAAGTGGGATAACACGTAAATGGTGCGATCATAGTGTATTCATAGAAATGTCAACTGATCATTTTCCATGGTTATATGTGTGTCTTGTTTGATTCTTTTTTCAATTTTCGAGAAGTGCAATTCCTAGTCTAATTTGACTAGTCACTAATGTTTTATATGTGAAAATCCATTGTGGTTCACTAAGGTCACTCACACTTTATAGGTCCAATATGAATTAGGTTATATTTATGAGGTATACTATATATAATGGAAAATGTTAAAATCACATCACGAAAGCACACCGCAAACGCATATTAGGCCATTAACCTACGGGTTTTGCACCGAAATTTATGTATGCTCGTATCTTGAGGCATGCACAAGGTGGCTTGTGTCGTCCAATGTGCGCGTTTGTGATATACGTTTAACCGGTTCCATATATAATTATTTAGGTCTATCCACTGTGCTTAATACTGGTTTGCTCTTTGTGAACTATACTCTTATGCTTATTATCTCTAGCCATTATGTGAGTTTATTTTATCAAATGCCATTTTTGGAGAATTATGGTAGAGTTTATGTTCTTATATATAATTATATATAACCTCATTTTTGTATACTTTATCTAACTATACTTTTTTTTATATCGATTTTTCGATGCTCGGGTATCCAAGGCTGGCAGCTAGATTTATCTAGAACCAGCAACCACTTCTCAATACCTAATAAATACAACCTGCATGTCAGCCCCCTCGTTATTAAGATGACTGACTGGCCTAGATTACCTTAATCCTTTGATAATCTAGTCAACCTAATCAATCCTTTTAACTTTGACATTAAAATAATAATTATCTTAATCCTTTATAAGGCTCCAAGACTAAGTTATGTCCTCAATAAAACTCAATTCATGATTTGTTCAATTGGAGCAAATTCGAAAATCATACAGATCATTCTCCGTATTTTGTAAAAAATTCTGCAACACCTTCCTTAAAAAGCGGTATGTCGAAAAAACTTTCACTTAATAGACATCGCAATTAGGGAGAGGCCTAAAAGGACTCACAACTCCCTGCAGTTCATAAAATATATCAAGTTCAAACTCATAACCTAACTTCAAATCTCCGATAGCTCAATTACAACTACATAATCTCAAATAGACCAAAATTGAAACTTAAACCTCTCAATTTATTTGAAACTAACTTAGGAGACTCTCTAACCATTCAACAAAACTACACGTCCTACACTTACCCCAAGAATCCCAAAAATAATATATATAAACAATTTAAAACAATAATTTACTTTAAATTCTGAAATAATCACTACAATCTTCAAGTCTTATCCATTCGTCCCTTGTCTTCATATATAATCTGACACCATAAAAAGTAACTTGAAGATATTAAGTAAATTCCTACATTGATTTGCACTCATGCAATTGTTAGTTTGATATATAAAGATCTGTAATTGCATTTCCAAATAAACAATAAGATATATGCGTCAACATGACTCGCAATCCATTCCGTTGCTGTCGCCTAACTATAATTAGATGTTGACCTCCAAAAATAGTACGAAGACAATATTAAGAGATCATGAAATGCAGAGATAACTTGTCGGTGTTAGACTCCGCTAGTCTCACTAGATGTCATAGAAGTAGGATTGAAACCTAGTTTCAAGCAAATAAGACTCCGAAACAAGCTTATCCCCCTCATTCTCTCTATGTATGCATGACTAAGAATGATAAAACGCAATGCAAACTATGATACAATTATAGGTACAAAGATATTCAATCAATAGTAAATATCACTATATGATTTACTTACCACCAAACCAACTAAAAGTTAGTTATGAAGCCTTACATAACTTTTCCCTAGTTTTCACGTACTTTAAACTTATTCCTCGAGTTTCTTTTTGAGTGGTTTTGGGATCCTCCACGTTACCTAAAACCATTGAGAAATCGAGATAAGTTTCCTATTCGAATTTCTTAAGTTTCGACCAATTTTCGACTTGTTTTTGTATTCTCAAGTCCTAAAAACCCAGAATCACTCTAAATCAACTCCTTAGATATCCAGACCCTAATTTTGATTGCAAATTGTGGTTCAGAATTGAAAATTAACCTTAACTAAGCTTTTAAATAATTTTCCAAATTTCGAACATTTTCAGGTATCATAACACGTGTTACCCAATATAAATCCTTGAGAAAATTTTGAAATACTTATTTTCATAAGAATCCACAATTTCAATTTATTTGGCTCAAATATATTTTTTCCTAAATTTTTTCTATTTTTTTGGAATTTCTTTCCATTTTCTAGCATTTGTTTTTATAAAATGGGGTTTAACCATTTAAACGGACCTGGTTTGGGGGATCAAACCCCTCTTATTCCTCCTAACTCATTTGCTCACTGTTTCAACAACAACCAATCCCCTTTTTATTTCATTAGGTTTGGGCAGGGTCCCTCTCTTCATCACCACCCTCTACCTCTCCTCACCAACAACCACAACATCGACAACAAACCAAAACAACAACATTAACACATCAGCAACACATAACAAAGCCATTAACCTAACAATAACGAACAATATAAACAACAACTTCACCTTACCATTGCTTTCGTTTTCCACCATTGCCCTTAGTCTCAATTCCATTTCCTCTTCACTGGTTCGATCTCTCAAACACCGTGTTGATTTCAAAATAGAAATGAGGCGAGAAGGTGTGTTTTGTTGCCAATAAATATTAGATTTCATCGAAATTCACATAACATAAATCTCGAGGCATATCTAATAGTTTGTTTATCTTTTTTATCTTTCTCGATATACATGTTGCGTATCCCGAGGTCAATCTTGCGGCTATTAACAAATCATCATCCCTGATCGACTTACATAAGATCGATTATCTTGATATCCCCGAGATACATATTACACATCTCGAGGTAGATATTATGGTTTTATAACTAACCATACACCCTTGATTTCTTGGAGATGTGGTTGCTCGCATCTCGAGGTGTAGATATGCCTCTCTAGCAACCAATGTTCAACCATTTCCTTCCTTGATGCTCACACAACATGTATCTCGAGTTGAATCTTATGTTTTAAATAATTCAAATCAAAGTATAAGTTTTATTTTTTTATATATTTATATATATAAGTATATATATAAATATATATACTCCAATGTATTTTCCCAATTATAAATCCGCCACACGCTTCAACGACCAACCTTGGGCATGCACACTATTGTACATCCTCCGCATGTCACCGTCGACCCCGCTTGTCACTAGGCGCCCACAAATTTATTAATTATGTTATTTAATTTCGTGATTATCTCTTCAATTTATGTCCAAATTAAATCTTGAAAAATACCCCGATTTTGTCAAAAATTGAGAAATATTCCTAACGAACTCCGAAACTCACGGACACCACGTATACACTTCAATTTGACCCTATTTTGTGTCGAATAGAGTATGATACATCAAATAGGCAAGCGTCACACATAAATTAATATTTAGACTTATGATCTTCGGTTCAAAATGCGTGGGTCCCACCTCAGATACTTAAACTGCAAATTAAATCCGAAAATACTTAATTAGCATTCTAATCAAGTTTACGAAATTCTCGGATGTCACAATCTTCTCAACTAATTAAAAATCTTGTCCTCGAAACTTAAACTTATAGGTTACTGAACCAAAAGAGATATGAGAAAATAATCCTTCATATACAACTCTTTTAATCCAAACTTGTAAAATTATTTCCAACGTGAAACCATTAAGTGAACCCAATCACCTTTGTTGTATTCAACAACTCGGTGATAGAGATCATAACCATTTCAACTTTTCATTTCTAACTTGGTTTAATGAAAAGTTATCTCCGTTACTTTGTCAATCTTAGCAATTTGTGAATTTTCGACGAGTTAAACGATCAACTTTATGGAATGTCCAATAACCTTTACTTTACTTCACATTTCATTCCTTGAATCCCATTCAAGCATGAATACATAGTAAGACTGTAAAATCTAAGAATTTCATAAACTTGATTACTGACTAATTAATATTATTTTTAGATTTTAATTTTAATCTAAATATCCAAGGTGGGGCCCACACATTACGAACCAAAAATTATAAGGTAAAATATTATTTTTGAGTGTTGCATGTCTAGTCGATGTATTATATGATATTTTGTTATGAAGTCTATGTATTGAGGTGTATTTCGATTTGTTAAAATTGAGGTCGTACGTGTGACTAAAGGGTACAAGTGAAATAAAAATTATTAGTTGCTCAAAAACTGGTAAATCAAAAGTTAATCCTCGCATGAAGATTTTACCTCGATTTGCGTGCAAGTTAGGATTAGTGGTATTGTAAAATGAGAACAAAGTTGGTGCAAGATCTTACCTCGAGCTCTATATCAGTTGGCGATGGTCGAGGTTGAGATTGTGTCTAAATTGGTGTAAGTTTGGTTTAATATGTCAAGAGAATTAGTTCAGAATACATTAGTATATTGTGGTCAAAGTTAAGACTTTAAAGGCTTTGGTGTGCAAAACTAGTGTTATAGATGTTTTATGAAGATTGACTATTTTGTCAAGAGTTTGGTTTGATATAATAAAAAATCAAATCGAAAACGAGCGCCAAAAGTTAAAGCACATCAAAATAAGGATTTCGAGAATTAATAAATAAAAAATTAAGCTACTAACAAGCAGTTGAGGGATTATATATAAATATATATAAAATATCAAAATCAAAACTTTGTTTTGATTTCAACATAACGAAACTATATTTCATTTCTTAAACCTCTCCGCACACTCTTTCACTCCGTGGTCTCCTGACTTCCAATATTTACTCGATTTTTTTCACAAAACTGTAAAGCATCGCAAGATAGTTAGTTCGAGCTAAGTTTATTTGGTGGAAACGAAGTATTCGACCAAAAATTTGGTAAATACTCAATTCAGGGCATATTCGTCAATTTAATTTGAATTATTGCAATTTGCTTGATTTTTTTCGCGGGGTTTTGACAGAAATTGGTAGGGATTGTTGTGAATTGGTATATTGAATTGATTTGTGTCAATTTGGGATAAATCCCATCGATGTGGGTTTAGGTTTTGATGATTCGAACTAATGTGATTAAGTTGATAACTATTTTGGAAATGCTTTTATAGTTGATAATGATTTACATTGAGATTCTAGATTAATTGATTATTGATTTGATCCAATTTGACTCAACGGGCTGTGAAAATATTTTGATATTGGCATCAAGTGGCTTTGTGGTATTTGTTGTCGAGTTTGAAGATTTAATTGCGAAAATATTGATTTGGAGAAGTTTTTGAGTTCAAAATAAATAAAGTTTGCCTAGTTGACGGGCCATATTGGAAAATTCATAACTTCTTCATCAGTGATATGTTTAAGTGTTCTTGGAGTCTATGGAAAGTATGGCAAGAGTACTACAAGTTCCTTTTAAGTTATCATGACAAATATTGAGGTTTTCAAGGTTAAAAAGTTACTTCAACTTGATTAGTTGAATGCCAGTTGAAACAATTATATAAATTAATATTTTTGAAAAATGTTCTCAAGCATACTTTTATAGCAGTTTTCATTGGGTTTTGTGATTTGGTTTCATTTAAAGCTTGACCCATAATATAATTGGTATGTAGGGAAGCTATTGGAACCATTTTCAAGGTGATATGACACTTTGGGAACTCCGAAAATTAAGCTTAAAGTTGGTTGGTTGTAAACCCTACAGTAGTCCTTACTACTTATGAAATTTATTTTTATATTTGCATTTGTTTTTAGTTTGCATTGCATTTCGATGAGGAATTTTTGAATTTTTTGGTACGTGGTTTGCACTTATCCGAGGAAGTGGTTAAAACAAAACTCTCCGTCATGTGCATACATTCGGTCTGAAATTTGGATGTTCCTGCTCGTGCCCGGAGAGAGAATCACATAATTCTTGGTCATGCATTCATGTCATTTCGAACGATGGCTTGTTAGTTCTATGGCTCACAAGTGGGACTCAGAGCTAGGTTTTATGACTAGATATACTAAAACACGGAATACCCAAGGCACGTACGTTTTTTTGGGAGCATGCATTGGTATTTTATTAATGTTTTAGATTTATTCTTGGGTCAGCCAACCGGTTTATGAACCTTGAATAGTAATAAATGAGTTTCACTTTGTTATATAGATCTTTTCTTATTTGGAAATGCAATTACATGTCTTCATGTATGCAGACTAACATTTGCAAGAGTACATATCAATGTAAGAGTTTACTTACTTAACATGTTCGAGTTGTTTTTAATGATGTTAGGTTATTTGAGAAGACAATGAAGAGCGAACAAGACTTGGAAACTTTTGGTAATTACTTTTAAGTTTAAAATTTATTTTTCTTGTTGTAATCATTTTATGTATATATTGTTTTGGGTTTTGGGGTGAGCATAAGGCATAAAACACCAATAAAAGGTTATGACAGTCTCCTAAATTAGTTTAAAGCTAGTTAAGAATTTTATATTATGATTTTGGTTTAATTTGATATTGTAAAGTTGTAATTGAGATATTAGATACTCTAAGTTAGTGTAAATGATTTGAAATTGATATATATTGTGAACTATAGGGAGTTATGAGTCATTCTAGGCTTATCCTCATTCTGCTGTCTATTAGGTGGATTTTTCGGCATGCTACATTTAGAGGAGGTCGTGCCGAGACTTTTAGAAAATATGGAGAACAATCCGTATTATTTTTTAATTTGCTCAAATTAAACAAATCAAGAATTGAGTTTCATAGAGAATATAAATTTAGTTTTAGAGCATTATTAAGGATTGGATTAAAAATTATTTTGAGGTTAAGTTAATTGAATGGATTAGGTAAGTAATTAGGGGAAATTAGGCTAAATCAGAACTTAGTGAGACAGGCCCTGACAAAGACCTACCTATCTTGCTTTCATAACACCATTTTCATATTTAATTGAATGTTATTCCATAAATCGTTGATAATTCTTTTCATATCCATCCAAACTCTAGTACACATACCAGTTTGCGTCTTATCACCGATCATCTTTTTATTTGAATTGTCATCCGATCAATTCTTAAACTATCAACAACAACAACAACAACAACAACAACAACAACAACAACAACAACAACAACAACAACGACAACAACATAGCCTCAGTTTCAAATTAACTAGGGTCGACTACATGGATCAAACTTTTCCATTGTGCTCGATTAAGTGCAATTGATGGTGAAATTTTCAAATCATTCAAATCCCTCATAATTAATGCATCCCATGTTAACTTTGGTCTGCCCCTACCTCATCCAATTTCTACAGTTTCTATTGAGTCAAGTTTTCTAGTTGGGGCATTTGTAGGCCGTCTTTGCAGGTGACCAAACCACCGCAACCGCCCTTCTCTAATCTTTGTATTAATTGGTGATACTCCTACTTGTCTTTGAATTTTTATATTTCGTATTCTATCTTTACGAGTTTTACCACACATCCACCTAAGCATCCTCATTTCTACTACGTTCATTTTATGTAATTGTTGTTGCTTTATCACCAAACATTCACTTCTATAGAGCATAAGCTGGCCTAATTGCGGTCCTATAAAATTTTCTTTTTAACTTAGTAGGAATATTTTGATCACAAATCACCCCTGTTGCACTCCGCCATTTTTTTATCCAGCTTGAATTCTATGTGTGACATCATTCTCGATGTTACCATCATTTTGTATGATTCATCCTAGGTATCTAAAGTGGTTTACCTTAAAAACTCTACTTCCCCTAATTTTATCACTCTGTCGTCTCGATGTCTAGTGTTTCTAAACTCACAGTGTATGTATTCGATTTTCGTCCTACTCAACTTAAAGCCTTTGGATTCTAATGTATTCCTCCAGAGTTCTAATTTCCTATTCACTCCATCTTTTGTTTTATCCACTAAGATAATATCATCTGCAAATAGTATACACCATGGTATATCCTCTTGAATATATCTAGTTAGTTCATCCATAATTAAAGTAAATAGACATAGGCTTAAAGCCGATCCTTGATGTAGTCTTATTGTAATTGAAAATTCTTTTGTAGCTCCTCCAAATGTCTTTATACTCGTTACTACTCCATTATATATATCCTTAATAGTGTCTTTTTTATCTAGCATGTACTTTTCTTCTTTCTAGAACCTACCAAAGAACATCTATAGGGAACTTATCATATGTTTTTTCTAAATCTACGAATACCATAAGAAGGTTTTTTTTTCTCTATATTTTTCTAACAATCGTCTTACAAGGAAAATCACCTCCATAGTTGCCCTCCCTGGCATGAAACAAATTGGTTCTCTGATATTGTTGTTTCTCTCCTTAGCCTATTGTCAATTATCCTTTCTCAAAGTTTTATAGTATGACTCATAAGTTTAATTCCCCGGTAGTTTGAGCAACTTTGAATGTCTCCTTTATTTTTGAAGATTGACACAAACGTGCTTCTTCTCCAATTCATTGGCATCCGTTTTGATTTTAAAATTTTATTGAAAAGTTTTGTTAACCAAGTAAATCCAATTTCTCCTAAGCATTTCCAAACCTTTATGGGTATTTCATCTGGGCCACATGCTTTCCCTATTTTCATTCTTTTCAATGACTTTGTAACTTATAAAATTCTAATATTGTGTGTATAGTTTACATTTCTTTCTTGGTGTGGGTTTTCATCTATTATAATATCAACTTGGCCATCATTAAATAAACTATCGAAGTAACTTCTCCATCTCTCCTTAATATCATCCTCACGCGTTAAAACATTTTTATTTTTGTCTTTAATACATCTTACATGACTAAGGTCTTGTTTCTTTTTATCTCTTAATTTGGCTAGCCTATATATATTTTTCGTCATCTCTATTACCTAACCTTGTATATAGATCTTCCATGAAATTTGTTTTAGCTTCACTAACTATTTTTTTAGCTTGTTTTCTAGCTTCTCTATATTGATTGTACACATCTTCGTCTTGACACTTAGGTATTTTCCTATACATCTCTCTTTTAGTGTTAATTGCTCTTTGGACATTCTCGTTCCACCACCATGTTTCCTTCTTTGGTGGTCCTAAGCCTTTAGATATACCTAATATGTTTGATCCCACTTTCCTCACGCAACTACTCATTTCTAGCCACATTGTATTAACATCTAAGTCAAGATTCCAAACATTTTACTTTAGTAGTTTTTCTCTAAACTCTACTTGTTTACTATGTTTTCGGTTCCAACACTTTATTCTAGGGTCGCTAACTCTTTTATTTATATTATGTCATCGTGTTAGCTTAATATTAAGTATTAGTAACTTATGTTAGGTAGTAAGTGCTTCAACAGGTATTACTTTGTAGTCTCTAAATATTTTTCTAACTATTTTTCTTGTTAAAAGAAAATCAATTTGGCTCTTGTTATGGCCACTACTAAAAGTAATTATATGTGATTCCCTCTTCCTAAAACTAGTATTTGCTAAGACAAGATCGTATCCTGAAGCAAATTTTAAGATTGATTCTCCTAACCAAAACCTCCATGAACTCTCTCAAACCCATCGTTACTTGCCTTGACATGTCCATTTAAATGAAGAAGGAGAATCAATTCTTAAACTATCATCAGTCTAAATATTTATATAGTGATGCAAATAATATTTGAGCACAACACTAGATAGAAAGTATAGTGCCTATCTGTCCATCTCCATTCTAGAGTTTCTCAATAGAAACCTAGAATTACACGAGTCATCTTATGACTATAGATTTCTAATTACATTTGTTATCTCATGACAAGAGATCTCGAGATTCAATCCGATCAGAAAATGAAACCTAACGCATCGTGCAACTCTTACTCATTCTTCAAATGTCTACTCACAATATTATTTAAGTTATTGACTAAGAAACATTTACCAATTCCAACTCGTCAACTAATTCACTCAACTTTTTCTTTGACTGGTTAGAAAAATTATCGACTTTTCTAAGTTCATCAAATCATTTTCTATCCAAAGTTCACTAAGAACCTCATTCTATTCAATTACTGAGATATCTCATAATCCCATGTCTTAACCACTAACTATTTACTAACTTTTTTTATTCCCTGAATATAGATAGTTATCTTTAACTTGAGTAGATATACGCATTCAAACAGAGATATTGACAGTTTTTATGATTATACTGGCATAGTATAACTTTTAACATGTACCTCATATAAGTTATAAATATGATATCTCTCTTTGCTTCTACTCAATACACTGTAGAAAAATACTCAATTCTTCAAATATATTAAGTCAGATATACTGTTCTCTATTCAATAATTCAAGCCACTAGGGATAATATTGACTAATTGAGCAGTAAGTTGTGCATTTATTTTTTTATTTCATTTGTGTCTTCATCATCATTTAGTTATCTTACATCAATTCTAATTTACAATAACTAGTGCTTTAAACTTCACCACTAATTAATTAGGTGGTGTAGCATTACAATTGAATCAATGTACAATATATTCACTGATATTAGTTGTATATTAATATGGTTCAACACTTTCAACATTTCGAGTTTGATTTCTTGTAAGATCTTTGTGAAAATATATTAAGTTCCATCAAACTTATAGTTTGATATTTTAATTCGATTGGGACTTGTTAACCTGAAATTTTCATTTTTATGCATATGTGAGAATGACTTGATCATTTAGTTTTCTATACTTAGTTTCAAATTGACTACAACGAAACTTCATGTACTCTTTTATACTAACTGTTATCAATTCATTCGATTATTCAAAGATGGGTGGATGCGTCACACCAGTGTTCTACGTTGTGAATAAATCGTGATTATGAAACGAATTTACTTAGACTTTTAGTTATGCATAACTACTCCAATGCCTTACTTAGACTAAAGGAACCCGTTTGTGTCACTTCCAGCAGTCACAAGTCATATATACATCTCATTTTATTTTATACACAGAGTCCATTCTCTTCAATTTTTGTCAGTCTTAGCTATTCTCACATTGATCTCAATCTTGGTCCCTTCATAAATTTAACACAACTTTCAATCAACAACCAGGCCACTTACAACTCCTTAATCTTGACTTAGAAAGGTAATTTATATCTCTTCTATTTTCAAAAACTTAGCAAAGAATAATATGACTTCTTATGATCATTCAATCAATTGAAATCTTCCTTAGCTAACCTTTATTCGAAACAGAGAAACTTGACGACTTAAACAGTTTTACTATTTGTTATTGCCTTAATTTGTTTCCATTAGTTTATGATTTCCTGAATTTTTTTTCTCAAAAAGAAATTTGATACTTTTTAAGAGACTTTGTAAGATAACTTTGTATCTTACTATTTATCAAATTGCTTTTGATGAATTCACTTGTTTGTTGTTATTCAATTGAAGAGATAGATAAACTTGAATTTCCAAACTCTGATTAACTTAGATTCTAATCAAATTCTTAAAGGATGCTATTTTAATCCTTTAATTCGTATCAATAAAGATTCTTGCAATATAGAAGCTTATACTGATGCACTATACCAATCACTTGCTGATATTCAATCAGTACATCTATCTCTTCATTAATTATATTTTAAGTTGTAGTGATAGGCGTCATAACTTAATGTCTTTAGAAGTGATTATTTGGTACTTTGAATCTAAAAAAATAATCACTTGTGTTGATGTTTAATAGCTAATTCAAGCTATTATTAGACTACTTCATCAACACCTTAACTTCTAACATGTTGATCTTATCACTACACTTTTCATTTTTAAATTAGAAATCCCACCGATTTTTGTTTCATAATAACACCTAATCTGGTGTTAACAAAGATTACTTCTAACTCATGCATTCTCATTTGTTTTATCAGTTTTTTATTTGACTCATAGAACCACTATACTCAACATTGCTTATGAATAAGTAACTTGAGTAGTAAATACCAAAAAATCTCAGTACTTCTTTTTTAGAAATCATTTAATTATTTTCAACCGTGGTTCCATTCCACATTTCACTTAGTGTTTATTTCAGAAAGGAGATAATACTTTACTTCAAAGTATTTTATTCTTATAGAAAGCAACTTAATAACTTGGCTAGTTCTATCACAATCCGATTGTGATTTTTCAGTCAAGTTCAATTTGTCTAAACAATTTCTACTTTCATAACCATGTGTCTCATTTTTCCTTGTTGGGACTATTTTTTCCAGAAGCAACACACAATTGGTCATGAATTATACTTTATTGAATAGGTTTTCTCGAGTTACTAGTTCAACCGGTATGATCCTCATTCTAAAACTCAAGATAATTGTAATAGTTTGATACTTTCAATTTCAAAGATATTCATTTTACATTTTCCAAATGATTCTTAATCATTTGAAACTTGATTTAAGTCCATTTTGGCACTTTCCTGAGCATTTTATAATTGTAATAGTTCGATACTTTCAATTTCAAAGATATTCATGTTCAGCAGTTATGTACCTGAATCATTTGGACTTTCATTTTAACCAATTTCTTATTGATTTCATAACTGATTGCTTCATCAGTTATATTAGTATCGAACTACTTACAACATCTTTATGAACATGAACTTCACAATTCCATTTGACATCCCATTATGCTTGGTTTCGCTTTATAAGCCTATTCTCTCTTTTAATTATTCGTTTCTAATCTTACTCATCGTATCTTACGAGTTAAGTATCGAACGAACAAGGAGAATAAACTTCCTATCGCATATCTAGCGATAATACATACATACACATAATAACAAAAACATCCCAGCTTAGAGTCACCTCCCAACTAATCACGTTCAATCACTCTTTAGTTTTCAACCAAAATTTATGCTCAAAATAAGCCAACCCTAGGCTTTGATACCAATTTTGTCAGCCCTTTCGTCATTGAGACGATTGACCGACCTTGATTACCTTAATCATTAGATAATCTAATCATCCTAATATACTCTTTTAACTTTGACCTCAAAATAATAATTATGTCAATCCTTTATCAGGCTCTAAAATTAAATTATATTCTTAATAAAACTCAATTCATGATTTGTCCAATTGGAGCAAATTAGGAAGTCATACGGATCATTATTTGTATTTTATAATAATTTTGGCAACACCTTCCCTAAAAATGGTATGTCAAAAAAACTTTCACCTAATCGACAGCAGAATTAGGGAGAGGCCTAAAAGGAATCATAACTCATCCCAGTTCACAATATATATCAAGTTCAAATTTATAACCTAAATTAGAGTCTCCGATAGCTCAACTACAACTACATAATATCAAATAGACGAAAATTGAGACTTAAACCTCTCAATTTATTTTAAACTAACTTTGAAAACTCTCATAACTATTTAATGAAACTTCACGTCATACATTTACCCCAAAAATCCTAAAATAATATATATAAACAACTTAAAACAAGAATTTACTTTTAATTCTAAAATAATCACAAAAAATCTTTGAGTCTTATCTGTTCGTGCTACACTTGTCTTCATATAAAATCTGACACCATAAAAAACAACTTGAAGAAGTCAGGTAAGTAAATTGCTACACTGATCTGTACTCCAGCAATTGTTAGTCTGATACATGGAGACATGTAATTGCATTTCCAAATAAAAAATAAGATATATGCGTCAACATGACATGCAATCCACTTTGTTGATGTCTCTTAACTATAATCAAATGTCCACCTCCAAAAATAATATATAGACAGTATTTAGAGATCATGTGATACAGAGATAACTTGTCGACATTAGACTCCGCTAGTCTCACTAGGCGATGTAGAGGTAGGATTGAAACTTAGTTTCGAGCAAACTAGACTCCGAAACAAGCTTATTCCTCTCACTCTCTCTATGTAGACATGATCAAGAATGATAAAATGCACGAGACAATGATACAATTATAGATACATAGTATTCAATTAATAGTAAAGATCACTATAGAGTTTACTTACCACCAAACCAACTTAAAGTTGGTTACGAAGTCTCACATAACGTTTTCTAGGATTTCACATACTTTGAACCTATTCCTTGAGCTTATTTTGGAAGTGTTTCATGATCCTCGATGTGACCTAAAATCATTGAGAAAGTCGGATAAGTTTCATATTTAAATTTATTAAGTTTCGACCAATTTCTGAGTTATTTTGGTATTCTCAAGTCATAAAAACTTGGAATCACTCCAAATCAACTCATTGGATGTTTGGATCCCGATTTTGACTGCAAATTGTGGTTTGTAATCAAAGATTAACCTTGACTAGGCTTTTAAACAATTTGCTAAATCTTGGACATTTACGAGTATCATAACACGTATTGCAAGGAAAAATCCCGATATAAATCCTCGAGAAGATTTTTAAATTCTTATTTTTCATAAAAATCCATACTTTCAATTTATTTGGCTCAAATATAATTTTTCCTAATTTCTTTTTCTATTTTTTTGAATTTTTCCATTTTCTAGCCTTTTTTTTATAAAGTGGGGTTTGATCCCTGAACCGAACCCGGTCTGGACTGGGGATCGAACCCCTCTTCTTCTTCCTAAATCTTTTGCTATATGTCTCAACACGATCAGTCCTTTTTTATTTCGTTGGGTCTGAGCAGGGTCCCTCTTTTCATCACCGTCCACCACCTCACCTCGCCAACAATCACAACATTATCAACAAACCAAAACAACAACATCTTCATATCAACAACACGTAACACAACCATCAACCCAACAACAATTATCAACATAAAGAACAACTCCACCTTACCATGGGTTTTTATTTTTGCCCTCTCCCTCGGTCTCGATTCCATCTCATCTCTCACTGGTTCGATCTCTCGAACCTTTTTTTGATTTCGAAACATAGATAAGGCGAGACAATGTATGTTGTTAGATTTAAATATTATATTTCCTCAAGATTTGCATCGCACAAATCTCGAGGTAGAGAGCCTAGTTTTCCCTAGTCTTCTATAGGTGACGATACTCGCCACGCTGGCGGTGATTGTCAGATTACCATGAGGCGCATTAATGAAGATCTCCAAAATCTTCTTGCTCATCATCCTCTCTACATAACCTTTCCGCCAAACGGCGAAGCTTTTGAGCTTAAGAACAACTTTATTCACCTTCTTGCCACTTTCCATGGCATAAAAGTGAAGTCTTGGTGACATTCTTAAAAACGTTTTAGATGAGTTTCCATTCTATGAAACCTCCTTGAGTGGAAGTGAATGCGGTAAAGCTTATGGGTTTCCCATTCTGCTTAAGAGATAAGGCCAAACAATGGCTCTTTTATCTCTGTCCTGGCTATATTAACTCATGGCACGACATGATAGATAAGTTCCTCAAAGAAGAATTTCCTAAGGATAAGGTAGCCCAACTCATCTTTGAGATATGCAGTATGAAGAGGAAGACCGGTGCGCCTTTCTGTGATTATTGGGATCGGTATAAGTGCCTTATTGCCAATTGCCTACAACATTGCCAATCCGATATGGCCACTGTTCGATTCTTTTATGTTAGTATGTCCCCTCTAGAAAGGTGTATGATGGGTAGCGATTGTGGTGGTCACATTTATGACAAAACCATCACATAGATGAAGAAAATGTATGAGGACACAATTCAACAATCCTGATTATATGGGGATATTGGTGTTAACGCGCTGCAATCCATCAGTTGGAGCTACTACTAGCTTTACTAACAATAGAATTGATCAGTTGACTTGTCTGGTGAAATGTCTCTTGGATTCTGCTCAGCCACAAGCCGTGCGATTGATGAATGTCCTACTTTGTTTGAGGACCATCAGCAAGTCAATGTTATAGGTAACCAATTTCAAGGACAAACCTAAATGCCCTTAAAAATGCCTATAATCAAGCAACGTCGGGGAACAACCCTAACTTCAGTTATGAGCCTCGAAATAGAAACTATTCATACTTTGTCCTTAGAGGACAACTGTTGCCTGAACCAATGTCTATTCATTCTTCCTTGAAGGACATGGTTAAATCTCTAGCGGCTCAACAGTGATAGTTTGCTAGAGATGTTGCCTATTTCTAGGTGAACACTGAGAAAGATCTCAGTGACACAAGCATTGTGGTTTGCAACTTGGAAGTCCAAATTGGCCAAATCAAGTAGCAACTAGGTCGAATTGAGGAGAGGGGGAAGTTGCCTTCGCTACCTTACCCCAATCAAAATATGGGTATTAACCAATCAGGTGCGCAAGTGAACGCTATTGTTTATAACTACGCCACATCAAAAAATGAGGTTTATGATATCATCACCCAAGAGAAGACCAAATTAGGAGGTGATCCACCCAAAAAACTTAGGAAATCCTTTAGACATCCCGCTCTAATGTGATGATTCAAGAGTAGTAGGTATCATTTGTATTATAGGTAGATTTTGTCTAAAAATTTAATGCTTGATTTTGGAACATCAATTAATGTGATGTCCTTAAACTTCCACGTGTCTATAATGGTTGTCAAATTGTCAGAGACGAAGATTTTGATTCTAGCCATTGACGGTAAGGATATCTAGTCTAAAGGAACCATTCAAGATGTAATGGTTGATGTTGGGGGTTTGAACTTCCCTACGAACTTCCATGTCATAAACATGAAGGAGACATACAAGTCTAGACCTTTTACGATTTTATTCAGTATGCCCTTTATGTAAACGGCCAGAGCTAACATTGACCTAGTCAACGACTCTGTGTCCATTGAACATAAAGGAAGAGTGATCAGTTTTAAAATTCCACATATTTTAAATTCTTCTACTGAAATGTTATTTGCTTGCTGTACTATGATTTTGGAAAAGATGATTATGGATATGTATTCATGGATCAAGGAGGCTTTGGAGGAATCGAGCTAGAGATAGCCCCGAAATAAAAGCCTTTGCAAAGAGGTGCACAAATGAGTACAAGGCCTCCATAAAATCTGCAACTCACCAAACAAGGGATAAAACACATAAGAATGGATGATAGCAAGGAGAAAATGATTGTACCCCATGACATACTGCACTACTAGTTTCGATCCGACAAAAACCTTAGGAAGATCATGCTCCCATGCAAGATTGGATACAAGAGGTTCCCTAGGGTGTTTGTGACACGGGTGCTACAGTCAATGTAATATCATCCAAAATTTTTAAACTGTACTGATTATGTCTCACCGATGCTGCTGAGACCAATGTGAGATATCCAAATGGGACGATAGAGAAACCTAGAGGGATGGTTGAGAATGTATCTATTCGCATGGGATATTTCGTGTTCATCACGGACTTTTATATGGTTAATGGAAGTAATAGCCAATGTGAAACACTTCTGTTAGGATTACCATTCTTAGTGACAACTGGAGCATTGATTGATGTGTAGTTACGATACATTAGAATCGAGTAGGAAAGAGAACGAAGCTTTTCCATGATGGAAGTGAGATCATGACAAAGAGCAAGTATTCGCATGATTCTCCATACCGGAGATTGAGGTCATCAATTTGGACCCCGACTAAAGGGGAGGTAAATACATCAAGTCAACGATGCTAAACAAAAGCGCTACTGGGAGGCAACCCATGAATAATTTTATAGTTAGTAATCGAGTTTAATTCTTGTTTTTCTTATTTTCCTAATCATGTATTAAGTATTGTACTAAATTTTCTCTCACACTCTATATATATTCCTTCTATACCCACAGTTCTTCCATGTTTTGGTATGCCCATGCTTAATTTTAAACCTTGAGGATAAGGTTCAAAATAAGTTTGGGGATGTTTAGGTAAGTGGATCGTTAGACATAATTTTTGGTGGAAGACTCGCAGGTATGATCTTTAAAATTTTTCAAATTTTTGCTACTTCAATGGATTCATGGTGGTATGTTTTTTTTTCCATTTCTTATCTTCCATCTCATCCATCCCATCTATAATTTAATACGATAATGCATACATGATTAGATAGTTTAGTATATCTACTATTTTATAGAGTCTACCTACGAGTGACACTTTGCTTTCAATTTTTGGAGTAAGAACTTAGTCAAATTATTTACCTTCAGGCTTAGTATAAGTAAAATAGCTTTTGCACCTACTTGAAAACATAAATAGAAAGTTGGAGTAGGGATGAGTTATAACTTGAGACCATAGTAGATATATAGTTGAATTAGCTTTACAGAAAAACTTGAAATCTCTAGGATTCTGAAACTATGACTAATCCACTTGTAGTATAATTATTAAAGATTTAGCACTTGTAAGAGGAAGAAGTAGGCGTATTTGCTATAATGAAATCTGAGCTTGATGATTTCACATTAGAGAACTAACTAAACTTTAGCGAAAATGAGAAGTGCTCACAAGAGATTTCTAATAAAAGAATAGAGAGTTTCTCAATTTCGCCAAGAAACGGAGCAGGAAACTTGATGGTTGGAAAAATAATGAATAATCGGTATCCATTGGAAACGGAGCAGGGACCGTACGTTAAAAAACCATATAGATAGAGAAATTAAGGATTTTTAGTTGAATAAAAGGCGAAAGTTCATAAAAAGAAACTCCTATTAAGAAATAAAGATTTAGTTCGAGTGCTTATAGCTAGGTTAAGTGAGTTTTTCAATGCCATGAACCAAATAATAGCTTATTTTTAAATTAGCCATATAGATTTTTAAGGGTGTGAAAATCGGCAAATAAGCGAAAAGTGGTGATAAAGTCCATTTAAAAGAACCTATTAATAAGGAGATCAATTTGGATCTACTACTTTGATGAAGAAACCTAAAAAACCTATGAGTAAGTTGAAGTTTATGGTTTTTAAATGCTTCGAGTCTTGAAGAAATGTTGTCTTGAAAGGTGACCATGTTCAACTAGCCTTTGAAAACCTCAAGGCTCTTATTAAACAGATTGACCAAGTCTCGATTGTAAGGACTCATTGTTTTGCAAAGTAGGTATAAAGTATATAGGGTAGTATCAGTCGATTTTGTCGTATTATGTTTAATCGTTGTAGTTAGATAACCCTTTGCTCTGGACGTATAAAGTTCTAAGTTTGGTGGTATTTGATGAGTCATTATTTATGCACTCTTTAATAGGTGTTTTACTATGTAAATCAAGCCTAAAGTCGTGTTTTATGGCTCTATATGTTTACTTTGGAGATTTACAGGGTATTTGAGTGTTTGTATGGGAATTAGACAAATATGAGAAAAAGTCAAAGTTTGGTAAAAAATCAGTAGGGTTGATACCCCCCCCCCAGAATGAACTAACGACACCATGGAGAAGCCATTCGCCAAGCAGGGTGTCAAGGCAAAATAAGAAATGGTGTTAGAAATGAATAGACAAAGTCAAATTTATAAGAAATGACGCTAGGATCAGATTTAGAAGTTTCAAACTGACTTGAAGACCAAGACTTTCTATAAAATGTCCTATCGTCATCCGACTTTGTTTCCACATAACAGCGGAATCACCGATGACACCAGATTCGCATAATAGAAGTTTTGTAATTTTTTATGATTCTTTTTTCTAGGGATTTCATATTCTTGTACTCGGGCTCACCTATATAAAGAGGGACATCTATAAATGAAAAAACATTGTAATTTAGAGTGATTTAGGAGTAAAGCAAGGTAGAGTAGCCATGTTCGACTAGGTTCTTTAATACCTATGCCGGATGAAGCTCTCTAGCCAATAGTAGGTTTGTTTTCAAGTCTTTTTTAGGTTTTCTTTAATAATAGTGTTTGTTTCAGTTCCTTATCTTTATGTTATGGTTTTTAATGATTTCTCAATGGTAGTCTAGAGTTTGCATTATTCATTACAAATCTCTAGGTGTAAACATGTTGACCTGCTATCAATCAGGTTAAGTCCGTGATACAACCGGGTTGAGAAGTGGTAATCACCTAGAATAAGGAACCTGAAACACTTGTTGTTCTAGGTGAATAACATCGAGAACTAGGTTAAATCTTAGGAGCGGTTGCCCAAGGTTATCTAGGAGTAGGTGTCCCCATAGAGCTTTTAATGTTGCTCACATGCTAAATCTTGAGAGCGGTTGCCCAAGGTTGTGCGGTGGAGTAAAAGAACTATTTAGATAGTAGTTGCCATATCTATGAGAGAATGGGAACTAAGGAATTGGCGACCCCAACACCTATAAACTATTTAGGGAAACTATTTTAAAACCCATTATTTATAACCGATGATGCAAGACATGGAAACAACATAAGGCTAGATTGTGGTTTTCTAGACTTAGGTATGCTTTAATATTTTTGAGTTTCAATTATTTACTTTCTTGTTTTGTAGAATTTTAGGATAAAACTCTTTCAGAAACCCCTCATATTTATTTTTTTTGTTTGTTGAACTCAGTTTAACCTAATCCTGTGGATTCAACCCCGTGCTTGCCTCTACTACATTCAAGTAGGATTAGTAACCTTATAATAGTTATATTTGACACGCGCGATACATGATCATAGACCGATCCATGTCATGATAGATTCCGGTAGCACATTATCATTTATGGCGTGATATGTGGTAGGAGAGTTATGGTTAGTATCATAGACGCTAGACATACACCTTGTCCTCAGTATGGCTATTGGGGATAAGATATACCCTAATCAAATATGTCAAGACCATAAGATAAAGGTAGAGGGGTATCAATTGCCGGTAGACTTAGGAGTCCTAAAGTACCTCGAGTTCGACACTCTTTTAGGGATGAAATGGTTGGCGGTGTATCATGCGCAGTTGGATTGCTTTCATAAAACCTTCATGTTTCACATTCCAAAGATACTAGAGTTCGCATTTACTAGATTCGTGACTGCACTACCTATCACTAGTGTGGCGGTCTTACGCCCTGAGGCCACTGGGTAAGCTCTTACATGGTCCCGTAGCCCTACCGACGTCATCACCACGTCATCGCTCCTCGACTCTCATGCTATTCTTCGTATTCTTTATATTATTTGCCAATTATTCAAGATGTACATTAAATTACAAGTGTTAAGTCATTAATTATGTAATTATATATAATTTATTTATGTATTTTTTATTATTAAGTCTCCAAAATATTAGTCTAATTATATTTATTTGTTATTTTCAAGGTTAACGGAGTGCGCTGTTGAATCTGGAGCGAAAAACTACTCAAAGTAGTGCATTTATATGCAGTGGAATAGTTACTAGAGGATTTGCTCGAGACATGCATTGCATAGTTGTTTTAGTGAGGAGGAGCAAACCAAGTAATGCAGGAAAGTAGCACAAATTACTCACTTTGCATCACAGCCGCCTATTCTGCCTCCAGATCTGTGCCATGTTGTCTCCCAAATTGACGCACGCCTTGTGTGAGTTTCATCCATGTCAGCTGCGCACAACGTGGTAGCCTTCCATTGGTCCAGCATGTCGATAACGTGTCTTCATTCTCGCTTCAGCAGCCATTACTGCTCCTCGAGATCCTTTCTTGCACCACCTCCCACATCTTTGCATGATTTCTTCTCTCTCTTGCCCACGAGCCAGCAGCCACGTGGCGGTCTCCTACATGCCAACACGTCACCTCCTCCTATTAGCGCCTGCCATGTCAGCCAGCATAGCAAGCTCGACCAATCAACTTTTGCCACGTGTCTCTCGACTTGCGAAAAATGCCCAACAGCCACGTGATGCTCCACAATGCACGAGTCACTCTACTACCCACGAAAATCACATTCTCTCACCTCTAGGGACTAATTTTTAGTAGTTTTCTATACTAGGACTTTAGGGTATTATTTAGTAAGTATCGAATTTTATTAATCGACCTCCTTGGAGCCGATTTTCTATTCTACTATCCCTCACTTCTTTTCTATTCTTTTTTGTGTTCTTCTATGAGAGACTAAACTCATAGCCTAGGCAAAACTACGAGGGAGGCTCGACTAGGCTCATCTATGGATTTGTGAGATTTATTAAATCGCATTGCTTTTCATTGATATTTTATTTGCTTTGGTATTGTTTGAATAATTAGAGTTAAATTCATATTTAAACTCTGATTTAGTTGGCCATGAGTCGTAAGCATCCGTCCTTATGCAATAAGACCACACCAGTGGCAACAGCTAGGGAAATAGTCATTGTCGTACCTTGGCTATCGAGATTAAGAAGTGCGAAGAACCACATACGTTACTGGGTCTATAGCTAGACTAGGATATATTTGATTTGCATATTTTACATAAATTGAAGACCAAATCCAATCTTTTATCGAACTAAACTTGTATGCGTATTTTTATTAATTGTTTTCTAAGCTATTTCCATTGCTTTATTTAATTCCTTGTTACTTAGATTAGTTAATTCATTCACTCTCTTTAAACCCCTGATTTTCCTTTTTATTGTTTGTGACCTTAGAAAGATTACCAATCTCTATAGGATCGACCTTTTGCCACTATTATGCAAATAGTTGGCTTAGGTAATTCATTTTATTGATGCATTCGGTGTAATGTGGCTTGTGTCTAAGAGTTTCAAGTAGGTATCCAATAAATTTATAGTGGAAGTCTTGAAGTACATAAACATTGAATCTCATTAACTTTTAAGTTTTATAGAGCATCAATCCTACTGTGGAAAACTTGGAATAGAGTAGATTGTATATCAAGTTACAACAATCTGTGAAAAGTAAATATATACATATACAGTGTTTATCAAGTCTCCCATAACCCTAAAAGTATAAACAAAATATCAAAATGAACACATACTAGTAAGTCCTGGACTGTAGGCAATCATAGATAGTCACCTAAGACCTCATTGCCCTGACTAATACTAGGATATGCACTCAATTATCACAATTAAATAGATGACGAGTCCAGTAAGTAAGATCCCAAAAGAAAAATACCTAGCATTTAATAATAGTGAAGCTAAGAATAATGTTAAATAAACATGCAGAAATAAACATGCAATTGTAAAATAATCATATGCGCAACTAACACCAATAGAAACCAAATAATTGTGCCACTCGTAATAAACTAGACTATACTTCGTTAATCCGGATAATTTTAGTGACCCGTACCACGTTGGCTCACATTTAGACTACTAGCAAAGGATTGGTCTTTATTAAAACCCACTGATCACGTGCACCGATGAGGTCAGCATCTCGGGTTGCCATTCACCGAGGGCGCAAGTGACATGTGCTATGGTCTAGCGTACTAGAGCCCTTTAACACAACATCCGAATAGACCCTAGCGACGAATAAAAACTAGCGATTGTTATACCAAATAAAAGCAATGATAGTGGATAATGAACAACAAAGAATAATAGAAATCACAATTGAAACAATCAAATACTTAAGATATGTTTCTTAAGGATTTACGCACCTCAAACACACTCTCCAATCCTCGAAAACACCCCGATCTCGTTCCCAACACCCGCCTATCGACTCCTAGGTCCCTTGTGTCTATTTGACAAATTGTTGGTATTTAGATTTATGTTTTATTGCATAATTGAAATAAATTAGTATTACAATTCTTGTGGTTTCAAACGTTCATTGTGGGCACATAAGTCCCTTGTAGGTACATCCGTTCCTTGTGAGCATAGAGGCTTGTGGATACAGATGTCCCTTATAAGTACATACGACCCTGTGAGTATAGATGTCCTGTGGGTACATATGTCCCTATAAGTACAAACGTCCCTGTGGGTACAGGCACTCATATGGGTAAAAACAACCCCGTGAGTACAGACGTCCCTGTGGGTACATACACTATTCATTATCTTCTCTATCAGCCCAATATGCACGAGAATGACCATAATCGAAACACCAAATCTCGATCTAAATCATGAAGTTCTTGCTCACCTCGAGCCTATTTGACCTCAATTACTCTCAATCAACCAAAGACAACTATAATACATTGATATAATTAAGAGTTTTTAACATGCATTTTCATAAAATTGGAATTGAAGAAAGACATGAAATTTATACCTTGTAAATGTCTTTGCTAGCTTGAACTCACCATTAATTTTGCTCAAATCCTCATAGATCTTAAAATCTCAGCCACCAAACCTTTTCTTGCATAAGAAATCATGATTTTTTTTCTTAAATGTTTGCATGGTCAAGAAATCCACTAAGGGTTCTTTTATACCTCATGTTTATGATCCTAACCATTCATCTATGATTAATTTCTCATCCCAAGATGATTTTATGGTCTATAGCCTAATTAGTCCATCACTTAGTGACACTTTTAAAACACTCATAAATTCTTAAAAACCATATTCTAGGATCATCGTCGCCTCATAATCAAAGTCCTTAATTAATTATGTTCAACTATAGGCATTTATTTTCTAACTTAGCCTATTAAGACCTTGGTCCCACTAGTACCACATAGTCTCACATGTCGATGTATTCGTGGTACCACTAGGACCAACTAACTTGGCACCCGATGCCCCATACCTTGACATGCATCTCGAGGCGCGTCATATTTTCACTTTATTTAATTTAATGACTTAGGTTATGATTTAATTAGCATCACACTATAGTTCTTTACCTAGTCTAGCATCCCCGGGTCATTCCAACTCAATTACCGTTTCAACACGCTTCTCAAGGTAACTCCCTATCACATCAACTCACCGGATAACAATCTACACACATCGATGCAATATAGTAAATGTTGATTTTAAATACCGCATTATAAACAATCATCATCCATAATTAACATATTCCATTGATTCTCGTATTGTAACGACCCACTTTAATCAATCACGATTAACTGACAAATTACAGATTAAGATCCTAAGCTCAGACCCACGTGGACATCGCGAAAAATTCCAGGGCACACCTAATGAGGTGAAATTTGTTATTTTTGTGTGGCGAGTGTTTATTTATTTTACTCATCGTTAATTGAGAATTACGCTTGGTCGCGTTGTATGCATGTAGTGACGAGAGTGTACGACATCGCAGTGTGCGCGTAATGCGAGTGTATGGCGTAGTATGGAATTTAGTTATCACATCACACATCACATCACCATACCTAAAACCATGACTCATTTATCCTCTCTCCTTTCCAAAAACAAAGAGAGAGATCGGATAAGAGAGAGAAAGAGAGAGGAATGGAGAGAGAGAGAGAGAGGTGAAGGGAGCTCCGACGAAGAGCAACGTAGTGGAGCTTCGGCACAAGGTGCTCTAGCAGCAAGGACAGGCAGCAAGCGAGGATGGCCAGCAGGAACCGCAGCAGCAGTAGCAAGGCGGCAGGACAACGAGCCGACGAAGAGCAGCGACTCCGCGCAGGTTTCAACCTGGACGGCCGGTAGCGGCATCGATAGCAGCGGTGGTGACGATGTCTCTAGCAGCGGCGTCGACGAGGCGGCTCCAGCAGCAACGACGCGGCTCTAGCAGCGGCGCGACGAGGCGGCAACGGCGGCGACAGTGGCAGCGGCGCGGTGAATGACGTGGAGCAACGGCGCGGTAGCGCATTTCCAGACCAGTCGATCCCTAACGAAACATAACGACAGTGGACTAGGAGGTGTGACTTCGACGAAGGTCGACGACGCGATTGATTGCTCGCGAAGAAGATGAAAGGAGTAGATTTTTGGAGTTGAGACCTCCATTAAAAAAGAGTATCGAGTGTTTGGACATGCGTTTTGAGGTATCGGGAGGCCAGATTAGCTAGAAATTGTGTGGATTGTAAGTAAACTGATTGAGATATTTATTTACATTTTATTTCTATTATGTAATTCATTTCCAGTCATTTGGACTGATTTGTCTATTGTACCATAAGTATCATGACTGGTTTCCTCTCTCATTTCATGAGTCTGCTACCATGGTATTAATCGTTAGTTAAATAGTTTTGTCGACTTTAAATCATGTGCTATGCATTTTTGATTGTTGATGCACTTAGTCAAACGAAATAGCATGCTATTAGGTAGGTGTTAAATGGTATTGTAATCTATTTTTTTGCATTAGATATGCAATTAAACCATGTCATTTCTTGGGTTTTGAAAGTAGTTGTTGTATCTAAGACCACTATATGATAGAGATGTGTGTGGCATACAGAATCACTAGACTTTCGGGGTTGTCGGGATCTCAACACTAACTTGTGCAGCACACGAGGTATGAGACTCGAGGTTGTTGGCAAGTATACATCACATGTGAGGGGAACTTGTGGGTATTTATATATGAAATGGGCATTTGGGAGGATGTGAAGGCATTTATGATATTATTTACGCCTAAATAGTGGTATAAGGTTGATGTGATGTAACTCACGGCTGACAAGCTCTAGATCATTATTACTTAGCCAATTATCAGTCTCATTTTGTATAACTGGAGTATCTCATAGCATGATTTTTTTCAATATAGTTGTTATTATTATGTTTTCAGATACTTGTTGTATATTTGGAAATATGAACAAATGTCTCTTAGTGTTACTTTCTACTTTCTTGTACTCACCATCCTTTTTATTACGGTGGGTGCAGATCCATCGAGTACTAGACCAGGTAAGGAGAAGATCAACGACTACCTCTAAGCCAGTGAAGTACTGCTACATCAGATTTTGTAGGTTTTGGTTTTGTCATATACTTCTATATGTGTCTTTCATCTTTTGTGGTTGTATATTATGAGATAAAATATAGTACCGTGACTAGATACATGATGATATATTATTGATGTTTCGTTTAGATATATAAATATACATGCATGTGATCTTTGTTTCTTGATTTTCCACATTCTTAGGATTTATGTTAAAAGCTTTTACTGTATTGTTAAGACTTCCGCTGAATAAATTGTAAATTGTATAACTTTTAATTAACTCTAATTTATTAATTGACATAAGATCAAATACGCTTATTTGAAAAAAATGGCTGACTAATTCGTTGTTAAGTCGTACATTGCGAGATTAGGGCTTAACGACGGGATTAGGCTGGGCAGTGCGCTAATTCGAGAAAGGCTCATCATAATACCGTTCGAGAGGGAGATCGTTAGACTGCATGGAGTGTTGGTGTCTAATGTGTCAGATAGAGACCCCAGACTTATGTAGAAGTTCCAGAAGAGAATGCTAGAGCAGTTTGGCACTAAGTTGTAGTTAACTTATCATCCTCGGACCGATGGCCAGTCAGAGAGGTAGATTCAGCTTCTCAAGGACATGCTAAGGGCTTGTAATCTGCAGTTTGGGGGTTCAAGGGAGGATTATCTACTACAGTGTGAGTTTGACTACAATAACAACTATCAAGCGAGTATCGGGATGCCTTCGTTTGAGGCACTGTATGGAAGGCCCTGCAGGTCACCTGCGTGTTAGGCATTGCTTGAGGATATAATAGCGATTGGGTCGTAGATGGTTATTGACCACACCAAAAAGATCAGGTCAGTTCGACAGATGTTTCGGGCTGCCTAAGATAGGCAGAAGAAATATGTGGATAAGTATGTCAAGGGTCTGAGCTATGAGGAGGGCGACATGGTATATTTGAAGGTTTCCCTGGCAGCGTGGTGTGCAAACTTGATTTACATGCTTAAAAGAAAAACTGAGACCGATGGTAGACTTGAGATAGATTGAGACCAAAAAACCAAGTCTGACTAATCTGGGGTCCATATTTTGATGTTGAGGCTGGTTAGGTCAGGATCGAGACCAATTGTAGACTTGAGACAAATTGAGGTTTGTCCTGACATGACATACGGGGAGCGACCAATGAAGATCTTGGATTGCAAGATTCAAACTCTCAGGAGTAGGGAGATCCCTCGAGTATTGGTTCGTTAACAACATCACGGGACTGAGGGAATCACCTGAGAGCTCGAGTCTACTATGCAGGAGCGTTATCCTCAGCTATTCCACGATATGATCGTTTAGTTTACCTTAAATCTTGGGATGAAGTTTCTCCTAGTTGGAAATAGTTATAACGGCCCAGTTTTATTGACACTGTTATTTATTATTATTTCCAGACTAGAACACCAACTCAAACCCATGTGGACGCCACATATAGGTTAGGGGCATGCCCGACTAGGTATATTAATTATATTTGTCCGATTGATTGCCTTATTGTGGTGTATCCAATTAAATATTACATAATTCATTGCATGTTTGTATTTAATTTTTTTTGTCATGTGAGATTGTGTAACATATATTCACCTCGAAAAGCACATCGACGAAGGTATCGGGTAAGCGAAGTACGGGTACACTGAATATAGACTATGTTAAATAGACTAATATGGGTATATTTAAAGTAAATATGACATTTAATGATAATAAAACCATCGACTAAGTCAATGAAACCAAGAACGCAAGAATTTATGCATCGAGATGCGTGTTGAAACGCATGGCACTGGGTGTTGGGTAGTCGAGTACTGGGGGAAGTGGTAGTACACCAATTTCAAACCCTAAATAGCCTACATATTTATAAAAGTGCCTAAGTTAAATTAATTGAATCAATTGATTACAAATGCCTATAGTTGGATGGAAAAATTGATGAGTCATAGATTTGCCTCGAGATTCGCACTAGAATAGAATACTAGGAGATTTGAGTTTGGAATTGGTGTCAATGAGATAAAATTAAGTGGAGTAGGAGTTAACAAGAGCCAAAGGATCAATCTTGAGATGAGCATACACACACTTGATGTGAGGCTAAAAGGAAAGGCATACAACACACTATAAAATGGACGTTTAAACGTTCCACCTTCATTTGCATGTTCATGCAACAAAAATCAGAGCTCATACCATCTTAATTTTTGAAAATATTTGAGTTACAAGTTAGTAAGTCATCAACTAAGGGAGACCCAAAGACAAGGTGATGAAGCATGAAGCTTTAGGTAATCAATTCTCACTTGATGCTTTCAATTTTAACTAATTTGTGTATGTTTCAAATTCTAAGTATTTGGGATGTCTGTTTAATTGTTTTTGACCAATTAAACACCACATTTGAATTTCCTAAATTAATTTTCGAAAAAATTGTAAAGTTTGGCAAAATTGGGCCATTTTACATGAAACTGAAATTGGAAATTATGATATATAAATGATTTGGGTTTTGAAAACAAATGAGATATTTGGATTCCTTGTGTTTTTTCACTCTATCTACTATATTGGGTTCTTAATTTTAGGTAAAAGATGAGTTTTTATGAATTTTTCAAGTTCATGAAGGTGTAAAACAAAATTGGAAATTGTGCATATTGTTGTTATTAACCAGTCTCTATACTTTGGTCATAACTTCCTCATTTTAAATCAAAATAGACTAATTTTAGTGGCATTTGAAAGTTACTCAGGAACAACTTTTGGCTGCTGAAAGATTTTGAAATTTGAGTGTTTTCATGGCTAAAAAGCCTATTCAATTTTGGTGATGAATTTGAAATTTTTAGGTTCACGATTTTGATAATGTCCTAATATTTTAAGCATAAATATTGCATTTCTTATTGGGTTGAGCACATCTTCTAGTATGACGTTCTAGGATATGTTGGTAGGCTTCAATAAAAAAATCATAATTTTTGAAGCTATGGTTTAGGAGAAACGAAAATCTCAAAATTACTGGTTAAAATATAAAACTATTTTGCGTCATTATTGTAAAATTACCATATCTCCCTCGTTTTAAGTCGGATCTTGTCGTTCCACCTATCGTTGGAAAGCTCACAAAACCACCTAGAAACATTACTTTCCAAAAATGAAGTCATCATCTATATCCAAAATGGGTTAGAAGTCAAGAGTTGTGAATAAGAATGGTTCGATTGTAAGTTTTGGGGCTGAAATTGATTAAGCGTTTTATATCCTAACTCGGTGACTCAAAAGTACCTATAAAACTTGAATTGACATCAAGGACTTAGTATTTTATAGTTCGATGTCGAATACGAGGCATGTGAGGCGTTTGAACGGTGTCCTGTGTGCAGTCAGGTTCGTAAAACCTAATTAAAAATCACTATGACTATTTACTTATTTTCATTGTTGTTTTACTTTATTCAGCTCAATTATCCATGTTCTTATCGCTGGTTTGAACGATCGGTTGAGTTCAATTCGTTGGGTCATGGCACACTAGGCCATAATATGTGTACCCATGCCCTCGGTGTATGGCAACCCAAGCTGTTGTATCGGTGTATTCGTGTCGGTGAGTCACTTTTCTACGTCGGCTATTGAGAGGACCAGGTGATGGACTAGTGGGTGTGCACAAATTTCACTATGTTGTTATTTATGCATGTGATGATATGTTTATTGCTGCATGTTTAATTTCCACATGTTTATTTAACAGTATTACAAGTTTCTTTACTAATTGAATGCTCAGTGAATTTCCTTGAGATTTTACTCACTAGACTCGTAATCTATTTTGTTGAGATGGCTGAGTGTAGATCCTAGTACCAGTAAGGGCAATGATATTCTAGGTGACTATCTCTAATTGCATGTTATCCAAGACCTACTAGTACCTTTATAAACTTACTAGTGGTAAAGTTCTAATGGAAATCTTAAGTGATTTAGGTGCACATATCGATGATGGCTTTGGACGACTTGACTATCAGATGGATAAGACAATTTATAAGGCACATAGGCATATGTGTCGTCTAGTGGTTGTTATCTCCTTAAGGGTAGGGAAATCGGTCCCCAAATTCTTATCAATAACAAGTATGCATTGAATGGAACCATGACTTTATATATATATATATATGATATATATATATATATATATATATATATATTACCATCTCTTATAGTATATCTCTCGTGAATCCCTTTTCATGATGAATTTGGTTTAGGAATGCTTTATGAATCTTGCTTCCATGCTACGACTAAATGATTATCTACTTGATTTCAATTCATGCTAGCCTTTGCATGCCTATTAAATATTACTTGCGTATTTGATGGTTGAGTGGTTTTCCATTTATTGAGCTTCGTTGTCCCTTTTAGCTTACTCCACTTATATCTTAAAACCATCCATTATAACGTTAGATCAAGGCAAGGGAAAGGGTTTGGAGCCCTCTCTTGAATATGAGCCTTGCATGTTAATATTTAATTATCATGTTTTTGAAATAAATGAGCTTGGGTTGTATTTACACGGTTACTCAAATAGATTGAACTTTCCTCACTTGTAGTTTGAATTACTTTGTAGTGTTGAACGACTTATCTGTGTTAAAGATTTGAGAACCCGATTTTAGCTCTCATTACGCTATATAGAACTTCTTTTAATTCATTATGCTCTTATTATCCATAAGCTTTAGTGGTATTATTCTACAGGTTATTTTAGGTGAGCCACACAATTTACTTTGGCCAGGTTTGGTTATTGGGTCTGGGCCGCGGTTTAGGCTAGGTGACCCGCCCCTAGATCAGGTGAAGGTCTTTACACTTGAATTGCACCATACATGACAAGGCTATTAGTACATGATTTCCTTCTTTTGAAGAATATTCTCTTGATTTTATCGATAAAGTTTGCTAATCACAATATTCGTTGACTCTCAAATTTGCAAGTTCCTTGGATTTTGTTTTAGTTCCTACAATTTTTAAGGTGAACTTGAACATATTTCAATGTTCAAGTAAAGAGGAGTTTGGTTTTCAAGTGCTTTAATCAATAACAAGCCAAAAGCTTAAAATGGAATGGGAGAATGGGAGTTTTTCGGTGATGAGAGCACTATTTCCTAAAACCATTAAATCTAAACTTTACACCCTAAAATATTTCAACAAAATAAACAAATCCTTCACCAAAACTAAACCTCTTTCAAATGCCACAACCAAGGAAAACCTTTCTCAACAGATAAAACAACAATCAAAACACCATGAAAGTATGCTTATTAAGAATTTGATATAGAATGAATTATGTATTTAAGTACCACTTATATGTGAACTTAAATACATAATAAAAGTATTATATGTCTGAATCTATTAGATTTAACTTAAAACATTAATGTGAATGATTTATGTTATATTTGTAGTGTCCACTAATATGTTTGCCTTAGGTAATATAATGGTTAAGTTCAACAGGCTCAACTATACTGATTGGTCTGAACGGATCCAGTTCCAATTAGGTGTAATGGACCTTGACCTGAAAATCATAGTAGATGACAAGTTCGTAGTCATTACTTAGATTAGCTTCGAAGAGGAAAGGTTTCTATATGAGGCTTGAGAGAGGTCTAATAGGACACATTTGAACTTAATGCTAATGACAATTACCGAAAATGTCAACCATCTAAGCCCAGGACAAGCGATGCAAATAGTTCATGATCCAGCTAAAAGAATACTCACAGTCGGACATTATTGACAAGTCCATTGTGGGTAGCTTGATGAGCGAGTTGATCACTAAGAGAATTGAGCGATTACAACCCATCTACGATCATGTGACCAGTATATCTAACTTGGCAGCAAAGCTCAAAGTGATGGGAATGGATGCGAGCGAATTGTTCCTAGTTCAATTCATCATTAATTTGCTTCCTCATTTGGTCAGTTCTAGGTGAATTAAACACCATTAAAGAAAAATAGAACTTGCAAGAAATCAAGGCCACGCTCGTACAGGAGGAAGGGAGATTAAAGAAGTTAAAGGGCCACTTAATTCATCTCACTCTGCATGATGAACCCAGTAGAAGCAAATCGATACCATGAAGGAAGGACAGAAAGAAGGACAAAACCCCGATGAAAGTTAATGATGGTCGAATCCATAAAGAGTAGAGGTGCCACTTCTGCAAGAAGAGTGGACAATTCAAGAAAGACTGACCGAAACAAAGGCATCGTTTGAGAAAAAAAATGTATATATTACATTTATGTATGTTTTGAGTCAAACTTTATTGAAATGCCTAATAATACTTGGTGGCTTGATACTAGTGCAACTACTCATGTTTCACATGCTATGCAGGGATTCCTTTCAATCAAGCCCATAAGCAGAACTGAAAAGTTCTTGTTTATGGGGAACATAATGAAGGCACACATAGAACGGATCAAGACTTATAGATTAATCTTGGATACCATATGCTTCTTGGATTTAGAAAAGTGCATTTATGTTCTTGAATGTTCCAGGAATCTTGTTTCTGTATCAATGTTGGATTGTGTTGGTTTTAATTTCAAGATTGGAAATGGTTGTTTTAAGTTGTTTAAACACAAATACTATTATGGTTATGGTATTTAAATTAACAACTTATATCGTTTCAATCTTGATAGTATATTTATTGAATCATTGTTTAATGTTGAGCATCTTATTAGAAATAAACGTAGTGTACATGATGAGTGCTTTGCTTTTCTTTGGCATCAAAGATTAGGTCACATAAAAAAAAATAGTACATAGGTTAGTGAAAAGTAATATCTTACCTCAATTGGATTTTGTTGACTGGGATGTATGTGTGGATCGTATTAAGGGAAAACAAACTAAACATATATCAAAACATCTAGTTATAAGAAGCAGTGAGCCTTTTGAACTAATACATATTGATATTTGTGGTCCTTTTGATGCTCCATCTTGGAGTGGTCAAAATTATTTTATCACCTTTATTGATGACTACTCACAATATTGTTATATATACTTGTAATGACCTGTTTTATTAATGTCGTTATTTATTTCGTAATTTCAGATTTGAACGCTAGCTCAGATCCACGTGGACACCGCTGGTAGGTTAGGACACACGTCGACCTAGGTACATTAGTCAATTGTGTGTTGAGTCATTTATTTGCGATGCATTTTATGAATTTATTTGATAATACATCGCATGTGTGTATGTTGTATGGTAATATCGTGCTAGATTGTGTGATGGGTAGTTGCCTCGAAATGCCTGCCAACGTGGGTATCGAAAAGGCGAATTACGGGTACACTAGGAAACTCGACCAATTCACGTTAATATGACTAAGTAATCTAATAAAATGGGTAATGTAACCATATACTAATTTGATTAAGTTAGAATAATAGGCTATGGCGTGCATCAGAATGCGTGTCGAGACGCAAGGCATCGGGTACTGGGTAACTGGAAATTAGTGGGACCATAAGTGGATTAATTTTGGTAAATACAAACACTTATCATATGGTTTAATGAGGTTTAATATAATGTAATTAAGTCAAATGATAATAATCCTATAGTTTGATGTAAATAATATGGACTTTTAATGGACATCCAGATGAACCTGGTGAGTGAAACTAGGAAATTAGAGAGCTATTAGAGTCATTAAGTTGTGGTGACAACATGAATATAGACCATACGATAAACCTCAAGATACGTATATCACACTTGATCCTTACCAAACATATATATACCAAGCGAGTGGGATTTATTCATCACCACTAACTCCATAACATGCAATCCTGAGAAAAACCCAGAGAGGGAGAGGGGATTCAAGATGGAATTCAACCATTTTGGAGGACAATTCAAGTAATTAACCCTTGGTAATCGTCATTTTCATCTTCTACTCTATCAAATGAACCCAATTTTGTGTGTTTTAGGTGAAATCCGAATTTAAGGGTTAGATCCCTGGTTTTTGGTGAAAACTTGATGAATTATATGTATGACGATCATTTCTATTGAGGATTTATCACTGGTTTTGTATGAATTGAGATTTTTGATGAATTTAGAAAAACTAGCGAATGTGTAGGATTGAATGAATTTGATCAAATTGTTGTTTTGATATTAGTTTAATTGATGTTTTGGAGTCACCGTTGTGTGGAGAGTGTGTAAACCAGGTTAGATTAGGTAATTGGGATGAGAATGATAGAATTGTCAACTTGAGAATTCTGTTACTGAAGGAAATTAGCACGCTAACTAGGATGGTTAGCGCGCTAACCAGTCTGGGCTCTCAAACGTTTTTTAAAATGAAGATCAATAGCGCGCTAGATTGATTCCCTAGCGCACTAACTCTACCTAACGCTCTAGGTAGACCCATTACTGCGCTAATGACAAATGAAACCTAAACATTAAGGGCTATTTTGATGATTTCCAACTTAATATATTTCTAAACACTTGTAAAAAAACTAAACTTATAAAATCGGACTTTAAGGACTTAGTGGACCATAGCTCGGTGTTGGGGAGCTTGTCGAGTTGGATACGAGAGTCCGGGGAGGTCATAGAGTGCTTTGAGGTTTGTAAAACTTAATTGAAGAACTCTGAGTATTTGATTTTGTTTTTCATTTCAAATGTGTTCTTTCTTTGCTATTCTACTATTCCATTTCGTTACTTGGACGTAGGTTGAGTTTACCTCCCCAGATTTCCTTGTTGCGTGTTCATGATGCGCTAGATTGTAGCACATATGATCCGACCATCGGTGAATGGCAACCCAAGCTTGCCCTTGGTGCACGTGTTGGTGACTCGGCGAATTTGGCCAGCACTGCGAGGGACCAACATTGAGCCAACTAGGTGCATCCACTGGTGGGATCTTGGTGACCCGAAGTATAATCTAGTCCATCTAGAGCGAGCACACACATTTGTTTAGCTTATATGTTAATTATCATGCGATGAGCCAATTATCGTTACTTGTCTTTACATTTTGCATGTTTACTTAACAATATTTCTTGCATTTCCTTACTTTATTATGTGAATGCTTAGAGGGGTTCCTTGGGACTTTACTTACTGGACTATTTTTTATGATGATTGAGTATAGATCTTAGTACCAGTAGGGGTAAGGGGATCCTAGGCGACTACATATGATTGCCCATCGTCAATGACCTACTAGTGTGTGCTTATTTTGATAATTTATATTATTTTGGGTATTGGGAGACTAGAGTGACAATGTACATGTATATATACACTGTTATGGTACTATCGCTTATATATAGTACTTTCTAGGTTTTCCACAGTAGGACATGCTCTTATGAATAATGTTTATCATGCTAACTTACTATACTTGCATCAAATTAAGACTTCCGTCGACTTAATGTTAACTTATAAAATACAAACTACTATCATGGTTAGGACTCGAATAAACTACAACTAGTTGAACTTTAGGAACTTTAAAAACTTAAGGAAATAACTTAAGAAAACATGAAACTATTAACTAACTATATGGATAACACACACGGGGATACGATAATCGAGATATGAGGTGGACGAGCAGATACTGGACACGTCTAGTTGGGCCCACCAGGCGAAGAACGCACGACATAAAGACACCTCGTGGCGGCCTCAGGGCATGGGGCCACTACATTTGTTGCATGAAAAGTCTTAATCAGTGGACATTTTAAAAGTGTTCATTAATGAGGTATAAAGACATCTAGATAGAAAGGTAAAAGTGGTGAGATCTGATAGAGGTGGTAAATACTTTGGAAAGTAGGATGAAAGTGGACAATGTCTAGGTCCATTTAAAAACTTCCTTAAAAGTCAAGGTATTTGTGCGCAATACACAACGCGTGGTACACCTCAACAAAATGGTGTAGCTAAAAGGTGAAATCGTACTCTTATGGATATGGTTAGGAATATGTTAAGTTGTAACACTGTACCTTCATTATTATGGATTTATACATTAAAGACCGCTGCATATCTAATAAATTGGGTTCCTAGTAAATCAGTTCCTAAGACTCCTTATGAACTTTGAACTGGTAGGAAACCTAATTTGAGACATCTTCATGTTTAGGGATGTCAAGCAGAAGTACGGATATATAATCCACATGAAAAGAAACTTGATGCAAGGAATATTAATGGTTACTTCATTGGGTATCCTAAAAATTTTAAAGGGTACATACGAGAATAGTTGAGTCTAGTAATGTCTCGGTTCATTGAGAATGGTCAAATCAGTGGGAGCGAAGAACCATGAAATGTGGATATTCATGAAGTTTAATTGAAAACTCCTACATCTAGCATTTCTCCTCAAATTATTGTTCCTCTTGCTGTATTATGACTACGCAACAAACCCGGACAACAAATCATTGTTCCAAATGAGGAAACAATAGTTACTGTTAATGGATCAGCTAATGATGTGCAAATTGAAAATGATCAAGTAGAGTCAAAGGAAATAACATTACGAAGGTCTGTAACGACAAGAACACCAACATTTTCAAATGACTTTGTAGTTTATTCACTTGATTATGAATGTGATTTGAGCATTGACAAAGATCTAGTCTCTTTCAAACAATTCATGAAATGTGATGATTTTGAAAAATGGTTTAATGCCATGATAGAAGAGTTGAAATCAATAGATGACAACAAAGTCTGAGAATTAGTCGACTGCCTAAACGTGCAAAGCAAGTTGGTTGCAAATGGGTCTTCAAAGCCAAACGAGACTCATAAGGCAACATTGAAATACATAAATGCAGACTTGTCGCCAAATGTTACGATCAAAAGGATGACATTGACTATATGGAGACCTTCTCTCCGGTTTCAAAGAATGACTATTTAAGAATTATAATTGCTTTGGCAGCTCCTTATGATCTTGAGTTTCACCAAATGGATGTGAAAATCGTCTTTCTGAATGGAGACTTGGAAGAGGAAGTTTACATGGACCAACTCAAAGGTTTCTTGCTATGATAAGTTGGTTTTATACATATTTAAAAGTTTATTTTAGTATATTTAATTATACAAAGTTTCCAAAATATATATTTAATTATACTTTTTGGTCATTTTTAGGTGAAACGGAGTGTGCGGTTGAATTCATGGCGAAAAAAATACTCAAAATGGAGTATTTACATGCAGTAATCAGATGCCGGATATTTTACCTCGAGTTACGTGTTGCAACGTGGGTAGAATAGGAGACAACATATTTCAACCAATTAGAAGCTGCCACGTCAGCGTATATTTTATGTCGACCAATCACGTCTCGCCACGTCAGCGGTTCTCATCACAGCAGCTGCCAATTGTCACGTTCTCATCCTCTCCAAGTACGTCATCACAGCCGGTTCAACCAATGAGAGAGTGCATCATCATACTCAATCCTCCGGCTTGCAGTCAACACACGATTTCCTCAAATCAGGAACCGCCACGCGTTACCATCACACTATACATCACCCCAGTATTTCTTCTGCTCGCTTCAACCTCCATCGATTTTCCTCGAGATGTGTGTCTGCACAAACTCCCACATCTTCGCACGAACTCGCGTGATTTACCCCGCCTTTTATGCGCGCCACGTGGCGCTTTCTCACAGCACAACAACACGTCATTAGCACTCCTCTCGACCAATCAGACGATGCCACATCAGCGTGCGCTGACCAGGCAGACCAATCGCGTTGCGACACGTGGCGGACACCATATTTTTAACAACCCTACGATGTTCCTCGACGCATGAGTCAGCTCCCTAACCACTAAAATTAGTTTCTCTCACCTCCCGAGACCAATTTTTAGTAGTTTTATATATTAAGAACTTAGGTATTATTATTTTGGAGGACCGACTATTATTATTTTATTATCGACTTTCTTCGATGACGATGTTCGGCTAATCAACTCCTTGCCTAGGTTGCAGGGGAGACAAGTCGGGATTATGGATTCATGACATATTATGTGAGATCTTTTATTTTATTATTTAATTTAGTTTAAATTCTCATATTTCATTGTTGTTGGTTTTAATGAGTATGGTTTAGATCTAGGGTTTAGGGTATGTATGTGGCCAGTGCATGCTTTTAGGTGAACAATATATAGTTATTTGGACCATTAGTATCCGTGTAATTGTGCTTTTGGACCAATAAAGTGACAAACACTCACCCATTTGCCGTCAAACCCTTTCCGTTCTTGAGTGTGCAACAATTGAATCTAGGTTAAATCAAAAGCGGATGCGATCCAATTATTTAGGATTAGTGTTCCAACAAACTCAAATTACTGCGATTAGTGTGTTAAACCTGATTGGCGGATGTCTAGGGTTATACATTAATTAGGGAAGTAGTTAGTGGCGGACGTCCTGATTATCGAGATTAAGGGAATGAGGAATTTTTGGCGAATGTCGATTTTGTATAGCTAATCTAGGAGAATTTAAATTAATGACTTTTTGGGAAAGATTAAAGACCATGATTGCCATTGAATCTTGATCTTGATTTGTGGAACTATAGACTTAGGTGTTACTTAGGTATTAATTAATTGTTTTCAAAATTAGTTTAGTTGTTTTATTTTATTTAGTTTAGTTAGATTAGTTAGTTAAATTAATTTATTTTAAAACCCTCGATTTTTTTGTCGTTTTTAACCTAAGAAAGACTACCAATCTCTGTGGGATCGACCCTTTGCAACTATTCTACAAAATAGCTGGTTTATGAAACTTTACTTTATTGACGCGTTCGGCGCGCACCATGATCACAGGAAAAGAAAACTTGGTGTGTAAATTGAAGAAGTCAATATATGGATTGAAACAAGCTTCCAGACAATGGTATATTAAATTCAATAGTACCATTCCATCATATAGTTTTAAAGAAAACAATATTGATCGGTGTATATACATGAAGATTAGCGTTAGCATGTTCATTATATTGGTCATATATGTTTATGTTATTTTTCTTGCTGCGAATGATGTTGCTTTGTTACATGATGTAAAGAGATTTCTCTCTATAAAATTTGAAATGAAAGATATGGGTGAGGCATCCTATGTGATAGGAATATAAATATTCCGTGATAGATCACATATATTATTAGTTTGTCTCAGAAAGGATATATCAATAAAGTATTATAGAGATTTCGAATGGATAAGTGCTCCACAGGACGAGTTCCAATTCAGAAAGGGGACAAGTTCAATTTAATACAATGTCCTCAGAATGATTTGGAACGTCAGCAAATGTAATGTATTCCTTATGCATTAGTAGTTGAGCGCTTAATGTAGGTCCAGACTTGTACTCGACTGGATATCGGTTTTGCTATTGGAATGTTGGTCTACATCAAAGTAATCTTGGAATAGATCATCGGAAAGTTGCAAAGAAAGTACTTAGGTACTTACAAGGCACTAAGGATTACATGCTGACCTACAAACTGTCGAGTCATCTTGAAGTGATTGGCTATTCAGATTCAGACTTTGCCGGATGTATGGACTTGATGAAATCTACATTCGATTACATGTTCCGATTAGCTGGAGGAGCAGTTTCATAGAAGAGTGTGAAGCATACTTTAATTACTACTTCCACTATAGAGGTAGAATTTGTGGCATGCTTTAAGGCAACTATTCATGCATTATGGTTGTGAAATTTTGTGTTAGGACTTGCTATTGTTGATAGTATAGCTAGACCGTTAAGGCTATACTGTGATAATTCCCAACATTTTTCTTTTCAAAGAATGACAAGTATTCAAAGGGTGCAAAACATATGGATTTGAAGTACTTGTCTGTTAAAGAAGAATTGCAAAAACATAGAGTGTCGATTGAGCATATTGGTATTGATAATAGTGGATCCGTTAACTAAGGGATTACTGCCTAAAACGTTTATTGGGCATGTTGAATGTATGGCATTATAAACAAGTCCTTGTTAGCATAATATTGTGGTATGTATACATACATTTATAATTGTATTGCTCATATTATTGTGGCGACACTTGTAAATTCAATTAAAGCTTTGTTTTTCTTATGTACTTGTTATCTTCATTATGTTTCAGTGAGATAACATTATGGTTAGAGGGTTGGAATATCATTATTAAAGTTATACTGATTGAGTTGATTGTGATACATGCATGGAAGGAATTGCGTCGATTAAATAACTCATAATCGCCATGATTTGATCATTTTAATTCAGTGAAAAGTGATTTGATAGATTCAATAAAGAGCGCAGTTATATTTATCTTAAATCGCCAAGTCATAACATGGGTGAAGTGGGAGATTATTGGATTATCTTTTCCTAATTTATCTCTATTAATTGTGACCCATATTATACTATTACGTACTCTATGTTTTGGGCCCACAACTTGATGGTAGTTTGGACACAAGTGGTTTGATTACAACAACAACATAGCCTCAGTCCCAAATTAACTGGGGTCGGCTTCGCTAGGTGGGAACGCCCCAACGTTTATATATGTTTGATCCATTTCATGAAAAGTGACAAAAGTTTTACGCTGGTTGTCAACCTATCGCAACCCTCCTCCATTTCCCAAGAATGGAAAATGAGCTTGGGGCCTCCCTCCCTCACTTTTCGGGTATGAAAAGTGAGTTTGAGACCTCCCTTACCCATTTTTCGGTATGAAAAAATGGGCGTCACAGTCCTCCTCCTTTATCCGGACTTGAGACCGGCTATGTAGCGCACATAGTATACAACATAGGTGGAGTTTAGTCCACTCACCTCTCTCTTCAAAATAAACGAACCCAATAACTAAAAAATAATTATTGGGATTTGTTTTGTTTAAATGCAAGAGATCTCACCATTAAGGTAATCTGTCTAACGGAAGAAGACAGAGGGGAAAAACGTTCTCGAATTTAAAGACAATAGAAAGAGGTATGTATATGTTTTATGATTGAATCAAAGTGTTATGTAGATCAGAATAGGCAACATATGATACCCTTCTTAAAAAAACATGATAGCCATCCTAAATCAAAATGCTTTATAAAGTAATTGTCACAAAAAAATAATATAAATTACTACAGATTATTCAGAAATTTATGAGAAGCAAAATTTACATTGTTGATTGGGGATAAAAGCAATGGATTCACTATCTACATTCTAAAACTAAAGCCCACTGATAAAGATAGCAAAGCTAAAACCTTTAAGAAATAGAATAGTATAGAAACAAAATAAATAATTGTCATAAAAAAAAGAATAGTATAAAGTAATACATATCATTTTAAAATTTATGAGAAGTAAAATTTACATTGTTGATTGAAGATCAAAGCAATGGATTTACTATCTACATTCTCAAACTAAAACCCACTAATGAAGATATCAAATTTAAAAGCTTAGACCTCAATTTGCTACAACAATGTAAGATTGAAGTCACCTTCGATTGTCGAACGTTGTAGGCGAGTGATGCAATCAAGTTGCTGATGAGATTGTTGTTGTTGATAAGAAGATCAGGGTGTCTAAGGTGGTGGCGAAGTAGATGTTGTAGTGAAGCATGAGAATGACGACCCGAAATGATAATATAATATGACCAATAATCTTGAGGAAAGTGATGATAGTTGTGTCGACACCAATTGATGAACCTAATCATCTCTATTTATAGATTCATATATTAGACTTTTTTGTTGACTTGAGAGAGACACTTCATCCTAAAAATGTAATTTAATGCATTACGTGACATTTAATTGCAAAAATAAAATTTATAGAAGTTACAAATACACGCATGGAATTTGAAAAGCTCATGAAGAAGTTACCACTACTTCAAAATTTGAAAAGCCTGGTAAAGAATGTATGATGTCGCAGTCGAATATGTCCCATCTTACCATTAAAGTAAAGAAATAGTAGAAATCAAAATTTTTAATTAAAATTTTAAATGTATGGAATTTGAAAAGCCATTGTTTAAAAATTTAAATTTGAAATATATAAAATTTCAACTGACTGATTAGTAAAACATCTTATACGTAATAAATCAAAAGTTTAAATTAAAAACCGTAACATAAACTCAAATTAGTGTTGAAATATTTTTTAATTAGGAACAAAAATGTATTTTATATGATATATATATATATATATATTATTTATTGAGATTTTAACAAGTGAAGACTTTGGGATGTGCCACATGGCGATATGAAAACGCCGAAAATGGCCACATGAACACCCCCAAGCTCTTCCTTATATATATAGATGTTAAGCAATAGGAAAACGCCACGCCACATGTACAAAAGAGAAAATGTGAGCAAAAGTGTAAAACAAATTCCAATGGCAGCAAATATCTTCCCATATTAACAGTTGGTCCCTTATATGATCCTGAACTTTTAAGTTTTTATGATTTTGATATCTAAACTGTGTTTTTTATGCTTTTCAGAAAATTGATTTTTTTTTTCAAGTTTTGTTGGTCGCAGTGAGTCATCCGATTCAATAATATAAATCATTTTACTCTTCTTGACTAGCCACGTAACACTTCTATTAACCACGTCAATGGAATTTAAATTCTTAAATGGTGGTAGAAGAAAATATACATCTTTATGAAAGTTCAGGGACCAAATGTATAATAATAAAAGTTCGGGTACCAAAAGCATAAAAAACACAAAATCCAAAGACCAAATTATGGGTTTTGCCTAATAACTATAAGATATATTCATAAACTACCAGGGAACATAATGTTCACCTTTTTGCTCCCAAATACTAATTTCAATGAAAAAATACAACGCTAACTTACCATCCATGATGGAACCAGTATATAAAATAATTGAGATAAAGAGTTTGAAATTCTATTAACTTCTTATAAGAATTTCCAACAAGATTATAATGAAATTCAAGAGAAGTTCAAGGCATAATCTTAACAAGAACCATATACAAACGCAGATTTCCACAAGACTCTGAGCTACAAAAGAAGGTGAAGAAATCACCATCAGTGAGAAAAACAGAAATATTGGTTTCAGATAGAACAAAAAGACGGTGCAAATATCAGGTAACCATCATACAAAGCACTAGAAAGAATCACTTACGCTTGTACCACACTAGAGCAGTGTCAACTGAGAGGACATATAGCACGACACAACAGAGTGATTTATATTTGAAAAGCATGCAGTACAGGCCCAAGCATCGATATCACGACAGAAAACTGAAAGCAAAGAAACAGCACTAGGGAGAAATGAACCAACAAAATATTTCATGAATTTTTCAGGATCGAATCAAACAGCATTTGCTATGAACTAAATACCGGATAAACAATGGAAATCTATATAAAAAGATTTCTAAAGCACCTGAATAATTATTCTCAGTGATTGTGTAAAATAGGTATTTTTCCCTTTTCTTTTTGTTGCAAGAGCTACATGTTCTGAACGATCTGGAACAGCTTCTGTTTCAAGTCATCCTAAACAAGAACTAGGATTTGCTTTTTATCAAATAGAAGTTTCGACAATGTATCCATTTTAAACATCGAAACACATGATCATGGCAACAGAATACAAAATTCTTACCATAAACAAAATGCTGACAGATACTAAAAATTTACACCACAATCAGTAAAGAGGACGTAATACATGATAAAACTTTTAAAACTCAAATGCAGAATACTTGAATGACTAGTTGTCAGATGCATAGCAAGTGCTACTGCATTTGATTGAGAACTTATTAAAGAAATGTGAGAAGTTGAGCAGTTAATTTTGAACTGAGTAAAATCACTGAAACTTACCAGATTACACAAAAGAGCTTTGAACGCATGTTCAAAGCTGCTGTAAGTGGAAACAGATGGTTGTCCTGTGCTAAACTAAAATTCAAAAAAAGGTTGAACTGAGTAAAATCACTGAAACTTACCAGATTACACAAAAGAGCTTTGAACGCATGTTCAAAGCTGCTGTAAGTGGAAACAGATGGTTGTCCTGTGCTAAACTAAAATTCAAAAAAAGGCAAGCCTAACTGGAGATATTTGCTCATAAATTTTGGTCCTTCACAAAGCTCCCTCCATTTCTTCCCAAATTCCAATGAGAGATCATGTATAACGCTTATGTAATTACTTGAAACATCCACCATGCTAGAATTAAACCTGCTGATCATATATTTTTTTCCACGAAGAACTTCCTGATTCAAACTATAATTTATGCTGTAAAACTCAACCAGGTCTTGAGAACCAGAATTTTCTTTATTAGGCATTGGAATTGAATTTCATTGATTAAGATCAATGTGGGCGTATTACATCCAAAATTGAATAACAATATATGCTTGCTCTAGCATAAATTATGTCTTGGAAGTATAAAGCAAACCAGATAAAAGCAGTTATATCAAGGATGTGCGCCTACTTTAAGCTAAACAGGTATTCATAGAATGCAAAATCAAACCTTCGTGGATTTTATTGCCTCAGGCACCTCCTCGACTGAAGGTGACTGAAAGTTCTCATAAGACAGAAAACAACAAAGCATGGTGAACTCAGAAGCCATACAGTCAAATCATGTTTTACCGTGATTGATTAAGTGGAAAAGGAACAAGGAGAAGTCTACATATAACAACTCAATACTTTTACAAAGGTAGCCATACGTTGCAAGATGCGAAAAATATCATACAAGGTTCGCAAGAGTTCAAACTCACAGTTCAGCGAAGTTGCATACCTTAGGGCCCTGATGAAGATGGAAAAATTGCTAATTACATACTTCATTGAAGATCGCCAGCATGTTCATTGAGAGAAGGAAATGCTGGTATAGACCGCAGTATTAATTTCCGGCTACTTCGACGACCAGGAGAAGAGACAAATGCATTGTGTGGAGGTGAAATCCTCTTGCAATTTGGTGAAGAAGTCTTCACACCACTAATGGGTGAACAATTTTTGAGAATTTCAGGGGTTTCGTCATCTGGAATGACCTGAAAATGTTTTTCAAACCTGCGTTGAGGGGGCAGTGGAGATTGTGGCGGCTTCCCAATAGAAAATGGCAGATGAACTGATGTTCTGGATGAAGAATAAACAGAAGAAATTGTAAAAGGAATTGACAGAAAAAATTGCAAAATTTCACCAAAGATTAGGAAAGACCTGCAAATCTGGAAAGAGAACGTGATAGGGACAACTGGATCTGGATACTGTTCCTCACTCTCGTAAGCTTCATTATTTTGTGCACGTTTATCCGCTCCATCCTTTTCAGATATCTCAATTTCTTCATCTTCAACTTCAGTTTCTTCAGTGTTCAATGGAGTAGAACCTGCATTCCAGAGGGAAAATAAGATTTAAGAAGTTTAACTAGTATTAATGACAGAGGAAACATTAAATGCACAGTTCATATAATTGCATAGAAAATAAAACACAGACAAATGGAGTGCACTTCATCCTTACAACAACAACCAAAAAAAAAAAAAACCAAACAAACGAAGAAAATATTTTGCTAGAAAAGGTAGGACTTAAAAAGTGGAATTATCATCTACATTTAACTATGAATTCGAACCTCAATAGCAGCTAATTAAGTAGAATCAAAAATATAAACTAGGAGCATCAAACATAAACCTTAAAAAAACACTGAGAAATCGCAGGTTTATGCAGAAGTGTGCATAAAAATTTATGACAACCGAAAACCAGAAGCACTCACCATCTTTCCTTCCAAATCCATTCTTACAACCTTCGCATCTGCAGTTAATAGAGCATCCAACTCCACCCTTCAAGGACAAACAACAATATGTTAAACCTCCGATGTAAGTATAACACAGAAAAAGAAAGAGAGAAGGCAAAAAAATGTGTCAAAATGTCAACCAAGTGATAACTCCATTAATTTGGCATGTCCTCTACAGCTCTACTCTATACAAGGTTAAGGCTGAGTCTCCCTATGTGGGAGTCTATATTGTTTGTTGAGTGTTAAAGCAGGTTTCTTGTTAATAACAAAAAAAAAAAAAAAACAGAGAAACAAACAAACAAACAAACAAAACAAAACGAATAAAAAACCCAAGTGTCAAGGGTGAAAACCTGATAGCATTCACAGTATTTCTTCAGGCAATTTGATTTCTTGCAGTTGCAACCTCTTTTGTGCCGAGCTGAAGATGGTGTCTTGTTAGAATCTTCCTACAATGGACAAGCATTGAATTATTTAAGACCAAGGGCTTCGGCATTCCTAACCAAAACAAAAAGAGCAAAAGATTCAGTTTCTTACCCCAATATCCGCATTGGATTCAGAGCTCCTAATTACTTTAGGGGCAAATGCAAGCGGATTGCGTGATTCTATCTGTTTACGTGTTGCCAAAACAGTATCTTCATGTATAGGCTTATTAAAGCATTCTTGACATGAACAAGGCTCCACGCAGTAGACACCAGCAGCGAAGCATTCACAGTAGCTGAACAGAAAATTAAAATAATAAGCAAAAGCTTAATCATGAACCAAAGATAATATAAAAAAATGCCATATATAAGCTTTGCACGTGAGATGACAGCAGAAGAAACCTATTAAGGAAATAACGGATGTTTTTCCCTAGCAAACAAGAAGAAGTCAATAAGTAATACAATAAAAACAATTTTGCTCTCTCATTAAAGGCTAAAATGACAGTAAGTGGCACTATTCTCTAACGGTAAACAGATTTAGTGGTTTACTAGTAGTCCTTGTAACCTGTATTAGTGAGTAGTGCCATTTCTCTGTGTTCTCTCACACGCAAAGATCAAAGCACATGGGCCTGCTTATGAAGAAACTGCACCAGATCTTCTCTTGAACTTATTCATTATTTTTTATCTCGTTCTTCTTCATCAATTTCTTTTCTTACACACAAATATCAAAGCGCATGGTGCATCTCTGCATCTCTCATCTTCCCCTTTTTTATTAAATCCTCTATTCATTCTTGGAAGCAGAATAAAAAATCATTGGTCAGAAGGGTAGCTCCCTCCCTCCCGCTCTCTCAATCAAGACTAGAACTACAACAGAATATATAAGTCTAACTAATTGTTTTTTTTTTTTTAAAAAAAAGGCTAACTAATTATTATATATAATAGAAACTCCAAACTAAACCTTCATATAAGCTAAAAGGAAAAAAAGCTGCCAGATGATATTTAATTGATTAAGTATTTAAATGGAAACATGAATGAAACTCCTACAAATACAAAAAAGCCGTTTGCCACATTTATCAGGCGTACATTTTGCACAAAGTAGGAAGAGAATTAAGAAAATAAAAAATCAGAAAACTTACAGCTTCAAGCACTTAGACTTCTTACAGTTGCAACGCTTGCAGCCCTCACTTTCTCCTGCATGCTCCAACCTGCGTCTGGATAATATTGGACTCACAGTGAGAAATACAAGTAGAAACCAAATGCATAATGAAATGTCAAAAGACAACAAAACAAGAACAAGAATAAGAAATAATAATAATAATAATTGATCAAGCAATTATCACGTGCCTCTTCTTTTTAGGGCTACTCTCGTTGAGTTCATCGCCAGCTTTAAATGCAGAAGCTCGAGAAGCATCAGATGTAGTAACCTGATTACTGCTAGCTGGATCCACATCTGTCTTGATTGAGCTTAGAGCCAATGATTTAAAAGATTTTCGTTCAGATGATAAAGAATGAAAAGTGGCACTGGAACATGGCATGCTTATCAGTTGCTTTCCAGCAATCACAGTCTCATGCTTAACAACTGCAAGGTCCTTTGTTGTAGCAGCCAAAGCATTCAAGTGCAAGCCAATGCCAGGCAGTATGCATGGTGAAGATCCAGGCCTGACTGGAACCAGCGGTTTAACCTCAGAAGAGACTTTTTCCTCGGAATGTGAAGAAATGGAAGAGCAACTATTAGAATCATCCTCCAACTTCTTTTTTTGAGCATTTCCAGTCTCAAAAACTAGGCAACGCCTCCTTATTCCACGCAGCTGCTCAGAATGAAATTTTCACAAAGAGATTACCAATCATTCAAATTAAGGGATAAAAATTAAGTTCTTAGAGGAAAAGAATGAATGTAAAACTTAAAAATCATCGTACTCTGAAAAGAAATTAAAAGGTACTAATTTTCATTTGTCAATTATATGTTTGAAATGAAAATGGACAACCTTCTCATAACCCAGAATAGTTCAACTTTTCATGATACTTTCTTTTCCATTCAAAGCACTATTATCTACTCAAAATCAAAACAACCTCCCAGAGAACCAACCTCATGCTCAATCTCAGTGAACCTTGTATTGTCACAATTTTTTTCCAAACTTCTTAATGATAGGGAGTTCTAGCCCACCTCTAATCAGGACCTTATAGGTGCCAGTTTAGAGTTCAGAAAGGTGGCCCTTACTTTACATGCTTAGTGCAAACTTGAATATGGCCACATATAACTTCAAGAGAAAGATATTTAAAAATGAAAGATAAAAGAACAGTTTCCTTCTAATTCGACAACAGTAAAGGATGAATCGATACCTAACAAAGTACGTAGAGACATAGGTTTCAAAGACATCTGAACAATTAGATACCAGAAGAGGTTGCACTTGCACCTCTAAACAATAACAACAACATAGCCTCAGTCCCAAATTAATTGGGATCGGCTACATGGATCAAACTCTTTCATTGTGACTTGCACCCCTAAAGAATGAATATAAAATTTAAAAATCATTCTACTCTGAAAGGACATTAAGAGGTATTACTTTTCCTGTCAATTAAATGTTTGAAATGAAAATGGACAACTTTCTCATAACCCAGAAGGCCAAAATGGTTCAACTTTTCATGATACTTTCTTTTCCATTCAAAGCACTATTATCTACTCAAAATCAAAACAACCTCCCAGAGAACCAACCTCATGCTCAATCTCAGTGAACCTTGTATTGTCACAATTTTTTTCCAAACTTCTTAATGATAGGGAGTTCTAGCCCACCTCTAATCAGGACCTTATAGGTGCCAGTTTAGAGTTCAGAAAGGTGGCCCTTACTTTACATGCTTAGTGCAAACTTGAATATGGCCACATATAACTTCAAGAGAAAGATATTTAAAAATGAAAGATAAAAGAACAGTTTCCTTCTAATTCGACAACAGTAAAGGATGAATCGATACCTAACAAAGTACGTAGAGACATAGGTTTCAAAGACATCTGAACAATTAGATACCAGAAGAGGTTGCACTTGCACCTCTAAACAATAACAACAACATAGCCTCAGTCCCAAATTAATTGGGATCGGCTACATGGATCAAACTCTTTCATTGTGACTTGCACCCCTAAAGAATGAATATAAAATTTAAAAATCATTCTACTCTGAAAGGACATTAAGAGGTATTACTTTTCCTGTCAATTAAATGTTTGAAATGAAAATGGACAACTTTCTCATAACCCAGAAGGCCAAAATGGTTCAACTTTTCATGATACTTTCTTTTCCATTCAAAGCACAATTATTTACTCAAAATCAAAACAACCTCCTAGAGAACCAACCTCAAGCTCAACCTCTGTGAACCTTGTATAGTAGCAATTTCTTTCTAGATTTCATAATGATTGGGAGTTCTAGTACACCTCTAATCGGAACCTTATAGGTGCCAGTTTAGAGTTTAGAAAGGAGGCCCTTACTTTACATGCTTAGTGCAAACCTCAATGTGGCCACGTATAATTTCAGAGAGATATTTGAAATAAAAGATAAAAGAACAAGTGGCATAAAAAGTCTCCTCATTCTACAACAGTAAAGGATGAATTGATACCTAATGAAGTAGGTAGGGACGTAGGTTTCAAAGACATTATTTACAATTAGTAAGAGGTTGCACTTACACTCCTACCAAAAAGGATTACTTAAGCTTCTCTCAGCATTATCAGATAAAAAACTCTTGAGTATTTGAATTACGAAATAACTTTTGGGAAATTTTATAGTTTTTTGATGGACACATTCTTCTTACTCGACCATTAAACTTCTACATTAGAGACAAAAAAGAAAATCTTTACACAGCTAAATACTTTCCCTAATGTCCGATTCTTTGATTAGCTATCCCTTTGCAATCTTGTATCCATGATAGAAAGAACACAATAGCCAAGCGTTCAAGTATATTATGGCCACGAGCTTCTAACATCTCATAGAACTTTTACTTGGATTGACATAATTGGGCCAAAATTGAATAGCACCTACTAGCACGCGTTATGATGTTACACCTTTACCTTGCATTGGTTAGCAATATCTAACTTTATCTCTTCATGAAAATAACAAGAACCATATTCGATTCGAGTGTTTGTAACAAATAACGAACAAGGCTACTCACCTTGCAGCCAAATTGAATGGAATGCCCAGCCTTATCATTCATTTTCTCACTGGCCAAACCACCACCTTGCTGATTCTGAATGTCGCCTGAAAGAAACTGAGGTGTATGATCAGTTTCATTTTTCTCAGCAACTTGTCCATTTTGCCCAGCAAGTTCTTCCATTTCACATTGTTCCTGAGAAGCCACCTGTGTAAGAAGCTGAGCCTTTTGAATACTCTCAACACTATCAGGTGCAAATTCTGATACAAGGGAAGTGAAGGAAGTTTGAAGGGTCACTAAATTCTGATCCCGAGGCTTCTGTACAACTATGTTATCGGGGGAATCAAATGCTAGGAGATCTGCGGCATCAGATATCAGATTCTCCCAGTCGCAACCTATTTCCTCTTTAGTTTGCTCAACCTGGCAAGTAGTTGGAAGCCCTGTACAACTTTCAAATGATTGATGCCCTTCCATTGAGTTCTCCAGAACAAATTGGACAAGACTTTTCGATGTTCCAGACATTACCGGCACTGCATCAACCTGAGTAATATCCACAGGCACCTGATTACCGTCGGGACTCCCACAATCATACTTCAGAGTCCGTGGTAACTCAATAGCGAGTTCAGAGCTCTCTGCGGTAGGGTCAACTGTAACCTCTCCGATAGAAATACCTTGACCAGAACTTTCTGGTGGACTGACAGGAGGCCCAGGCGCCTGAACAGTGTCCGAGATAGGCACACTTGTATTTTGTTCATGCCCACTTTCAGAAGAAACAGGTTTTGAAGATTCAGGAGAGCAGTGCCTGAAAGCAGAAGAATTGAGAGATGAACTCCATCTTCAACAAATGGTCTTTGTATCACATTAATACTAATTCATAAGCAAAGAAAGCTACCTTCTTAAGAATCTTGATTCTCTTGCATAAGTGACATGCGGTGAAGTAAAAACTGATGGAGGGGATGTAAAATTAAGCGAGTTGAATGTATGTGTAATGTGTGCAGATTTTACGGGCTTAATTGGTGAAAGACTGTTGATATAATTGAAGACAGGAGAATCCTGCAAGAAAAAAGTTTAAAATTTACTTAGATAACACATCGGAAACATGGCAAAGAACGTCATAAGCATACTGAAATTTGCAAAAAAAAAACAAAGTTAAGAACTGCATATTCTTTTCAGAGCGCCCGGCAATACTAAAGCACAGAATTCTACAATAGCCAGCTTTACCAATATCCAAAAAAAGTCCATTTCAGTTAGATCAACATATCTAAGTCTGACATGTTACTTAGACGACTAGCAATAATACAATGGTCAATCGCACAGAATTGGTGAGGAAAAAGCAAACTCCCAAGTACCCAAGTCGGCTTAAGTCATTCAATGGATCAAAGTGTAAAAGGACAAACTTTGAACAAAGCTAAAAATGCAAAAGAGAGGAAAAATGGTGAATAGCTTGTGATTGGTAGGAAACCCACAAGGGAAAAACTGTATCAAAATCATACAAATGCAATTGAGAGAAACAGAACCCAAAATTTCTTCCAAACAAAAAAGGAAACAGAAGACGAAAGAGAAGACGATGAAATTCAACACTTCCATGAGCAATCAGAGATGCAATTCACTTCAAAAAGGGAAGTTAAAACTAAAAGAGCCGGCAAAGATGAACCATTGAAGAGTTATCAGAGCTTTGAACACACAAATCCATCCAACAAAAAGTTAAAAACCTGACTCTCCCTGAAAACCCAACCTAGAACGCACAAAATTAACTTCATCACACGAAGAAACCTCAAAAATCAGTCCAATTCTTCCCCCAAAACGTAGCCATCGAAACATGCACAACCTCAAAAAAAAAAAAAAAAAACCCTTTTCGGAAGGAGAAGAAAATCTAACAGAAACCCTACAAAAAACACAAACCCATCACAAATCAAAACACCCAGAATCAAACAGGATGAAAAAACCCTAAATTGCGCAACCTAGAAGTCGAATTCTCCAAAAAAAACTTAGGTTAACGCTCAAAACTTCATTTGATCTGTACGAAATCGCCCAAAAACAACAGATCGAAGAAGAAACCCTAAAAAACCCCGAAACCATAATTAGGAGGAATTGGAAGCGCAGAAGACCTCGAATTTGGAAATCGGAGTCCCGATCTGGTTCCTCTCAGGCGTATCCATCGCGAGAGGACACGACGATGACAACGAAGACGAGACCACCAACAATGGCCTCCTCTGCATCACATCTCTCTCTCTCTCTCTCGTAATATCTTCAAAGTGCGTGAAAGCGAGAGAGAGAAGAAATTAGAAGAAGCGCCAAGGCGGGAAGAGAAAATGCGAGTGACTTAAGTGAGTGCAGTGATTTTGTGGGGGGCCCACACCCATTCGTTCTTTTGACAGCTGTCTAGGCTAGGACTAGGACTAGGATTAAGCTTTGCCAACAAACACTCCCCCCACCCATCACAACACTGTAAAAAACAAAGAGCGTTGTAAATTGAATTGAAAATTGTTAATAACTAGAGAATGAAAAAAGAAAATTAAGAACTTATGCTACTACAAATGATAAGAGAAGAAATAAGTAGTTGAAATGAGAAGCTTTTATTTAACTTGGTATGTGAATCATAATGGGGTTGACACCCTTTATATATGTCATTTGGTAATGATGATAATTGTATTTATACAATACGTATAAGTTATACATACATCACAAGTCGTACAACACATCACGAACAATATAGACAATACATGGAAAAGTTGGTGTACATTGAAGAGGATTACAAGTTACATGATAATACATGAATAAGTGATTATACATTGAAGTTGAATACAAGTTATGTAGAGTGTACAAATTACATTCAATGTAGAGTCATGTTTGATGTTACAATTTAATGTGAGAGTCATGCTTGACAATGTGATCATTCATAAGCTTAGTTAAAGGGTCATCCAATTTACAACACTCCCTCTTGGATGACACTTGCTGAGAGAATATGCCTCGTTAAAATTTGTATTAGAAAAACCCTGTGGGAAAAAATCTAGTATAGGAAAAAGAGTACAATGTTTTCGTCAATCTTGATTTGTACTATAATATTATTGATTGCCTCATTAAAAACATAGCTAGGAAAATCCAGTGGGACAAAACCAAAGCTAAGGAAAAGAGTGCAACACATTGATACACTTTGAAAGAATATATATGCCTCATTAAAACCTTTACTAGAAAAAACCCGTGGAAAAAAAATCTAGTATAGGAAAAAGAGTACATTGCTCTCATAAATTTTTTATACGGAGTATAATAATGTTAGGATTGCATCTTTAAAAACTTTGCTAGGCAAATCCAGTGGGATCAAGCCAATAGCGAAAGGAAAATGGTGCAATACACTAATCAACCTTGATAAAGAGTTTTAATATTGTTAGAATTACCTCATTAAAAACCTTTGCAAAACAAAAAACCCAGTGGGATAAAACCATAGCAAAGGGAAAAAAAGTGCAATACACTAACCAATAACTCATTTTGATTCTCCCTCTCATGTTCACATGGGTGAGACATTTTGTGCATTTTGTTGCACATGGACATCGTTTTCTATATGAACCATTTAATGCTGAAGCATATGATTGTCACTCTTTTGTATATAGTACTTGCATCAAGTAATTGATTCATAACTTTGTTACTACTGAATGATCCTTTGATCTTCGAGCTCATATTAATTTATACATAGATTATAATACAACAAATTTAATGCAATTTGACGTGTTTCAAGCAATTTCACGCAATTCCTTTCGAATTGGCTTATATCTCCCCCTAATGGTGGGAAAACTGCTTCATCGAAGTGACAATTAGCAAAACTTGCTATAAATAATTTCCCTATTAGGGATCCAAGGCATCTTATAATATGATTAATGGAGAGTAAATCAATATACGTCTCCTATTGATTTGCCTTGAGATAATCTCCAACTGAAAAAAATCCAGTTCGATAGAGGATGTCCATGCGAATTTAAGATATTTTTGCATTATTGATGATTATGGATAATCAAATAGATCTTTCCACATTATGAATGTCATTTGATTTATGACGACATTCGTTTTAATGTGTCTTATATATTCCAGAAGTTAAAGTCGGGAATATTATACTCAGATTAAATAATATAGATAAATTTTCTATTATTCTGAGTGGACTTCTTTTGAACAAAACGTTAACAATAAAAATTGTTATATTAGATATTGCCTGAGCATTAGTCTCCGCTAAGTTCGAATTCGAAAAATACTCACTTTTATATTATAATGTACATGCATGTAGCACGATACATAAGACATAAACTCATCGCCCATATTTAGGTCGCGATTTAAACACATTTCGATGTGCTTATTTTATCGAGTCATTTTCAATGATAAAATTCATAATATTTTGCCTTTGATTTTGAAGGCATGGTAAATGTCATAAAAATATTCGGGTATATATATGACAATATTTAGGCAAAATAGTCTTTCATATATAACCAAAAAAATGTCACAATTATGAGCGCTCATTGTCAATAATTATTTGCCATTTGTAGTGGTGCACCACTTTTGTTTCAATTTTTGGTGGAATTGTCAATACGACATTTACCTGATATTTTCACATTTTCCATGTCCATAAATTTATTATTGCGATCATGATCATTATATGCAACATATGCTTCTTAATTTGAAACTGAACTAATTGGACGAGAGCGATATTATATTTATAATATCTCATTATTTTACTCAGCTACAATGAGACAAAACCAATCCTTAATATTTATTGGATTGACGTGCGCACTCGATATTTGTTGCAGCAATAAATCGAGGCGGGTCACGTGACCTTATTTTTATTGTCTCATCAGTCATATTTTCACATAGCCTCAACATAGAGGTAATTAAAATTGTGGAATTATAATTAATATTTGACTGATTGAATTTTGTAGCCTGAGACTCATCCGCTCATTTTGATCTTTTGGAGCATTACTCTTTTGGTATGTATATATATAACTCCATAAGGTGAAAAGATATATAAAGTGAAATATTCACTTTTCAAATCTCTAAAGAGAAATTGGCGAATGATTATGTATAACACACAGTTTTGCATATATGCTTTATTCACAAATTGTAGTATCTAATTGTCATGACAAGTAATTCTTGTCGGTAATATAATAAGGCAACAAGTTCAACTATGATTGAATAATATTTTGAAAATAAATTTAATATAAAATAGTTTTTCCCTTTTTTTATGTAAAAACATAACATATGATTAAATTTATGTTCACAACTTGATTCATTAATAAACAAAATATACTATTCGTATGAGTTGGTGGGACAACCTCTAGGTTGGGTGGCGAGACATAGTCCACTTAATACCATACCTCCTAGAACGGGATAACCCGTCTTCCTTTCAATGTTTAGCTTTACCGGAGACAAGGCTTACCCACTGTAAACTCAAACTTATAACATTATTTGTATTATAAAATCAAGAATAGAACAATAACTAATCGTTTGTAGTTTTAAGAGAAAAACTACATGTCACACATTGACTTTTGATTTCTGATGTAAAAGATCGTACAAGATCCAACTACAGAGCATACTTTCGTAGTCGGTGACGTTACAATTCATAATGTATAAATAAAGTACATTTACATAATTAAATATGCATGTAACGAAAAAGAAATTAACCATGATAACATGGAAATAAATTGAACTTATTTAAATTAATAAAAATTATACCTTCTTAGCTTTATAACTTTGAAAAGCTTCTTGATCTTCAAGACCTCCTCTTGTAGAGCAACTTCGTGCTGATAACGTGTTGTAAATTGAATTAGAACTTGCTAAGAACTAGAGAAGAAAAATAGAAGACTAACAACTTCTGCTACTACAAACTACTACTACTACAAATGAGAAGAGAAGAAATGATATAATTGGAATGAGAAGTTTTCATTCAACTTGGTGTGTGAATTACAATGGGGTTGACACCCTTTATATAGGTCATTTGGTGGTGATGATGATAATTGTACTTTTACAATGTGTACAAGTTATACATACACCACAAGTCATAGAAAACATCACAAGCAACATAGACAATACATATAATAGTTGGCGTACATTGGAGAGGATTACAAGTTACATGACAATACATGGATAAGTGATTATACATTAGAGTTGAATACAAGTTATGTAAAGTGTACATGTTATATTCAATGTAGAAGTCATGCTTGATGTTACAATTCAATGTGAGAGTCATGTTTGACAATGTAATCATTCATAAGCTTTGTTAAAGGGTCATCCAATTTACAACAAAGAGAAGCCTTTTTTTTTGTTACAAAAGAGAAATCTTTATCTTTGTTGTAAATTGAGTTCGAACTTGCTGAGAACTAGAGAAGGAAAATAGAAGACTAAAACTTCTACTATTACAAACTACTACTACAAAGGATAAGAGAAGAAATGAGATAGTTGGAATGAGAAGTTTTTATTCAACTTGGTGTGTGAATTACAATGGGGTTGACACCCTTTATATAGGCCATTTGGTGATGATGATAATTGTACTTATACAATGTGTACAAGTTATACATACACCACAAGTCATAGAACACATCACAAGCAACATAGACAATACATATAATAGTTGGTGTACATTGAAGAGGATTACAAGTTACATGACAATACAGAGATAAATGATTATACATTGAAATTGAATATAAGTTATGTAGAGTGTAAAAGTTACATTCAATGTAGAAGTCATGTTTGATGTTACAATTTAATGTGAGAGTCATGTTTGACAATGTGATCATTCATAAGCTTGGTTAAAGGGTCATCTAATTTACAACACTCCCCCTTGAATGACATTTGCTGAGAGAATATGTCTCGTTAAAACCATGTACTAGTAAAACCCTTCGGGAAAAAATCTAGTATAGGAAAAAGAGTACAATGTTCTCATCATTCTTGATTTGTAGTATAATATTATTGATTGCCTCATTAAAAACATTGCTAGAAAAACCCAATGGGACAAAACTAAAGCTAAGGAAAAGAGTGCAACACATTGATATAATTTGAAAGAACATATATGCCTCATTAAAACCTTTACTAGAAAAACCCTCTGGGAAAAAAATCTAGTATAGGAAAAAGAGTACATTGCTCTCATAAATTTTTTATACGTAGTATAATAATGTTAGGATTGCCTCTTTAAAAACCTTGCTAGGCAAATCCAGTGAGATCAAACCAATAGCGAAAGGAAAATAGTGCAATACACTAATCAACCTTGATAAAGAGTTTTAATATTGTTAGAATTGCCTCATTAAAAACCTTTGCAAAGAAAACCCAGTGGGATAAAACCATAGCAAAAGGAAAAAGAGTGCAATACACTAACCAATAACTCATTTTTCATTCTCCCCCTCATGTTCTCATTGGTGAGACATTTTGTACATTTTGTTGCATAAGGACATCGTTTTCTATATGACCATTTAATGTTGAAGCATATGATTGCCACTCTTTTGTATATAGTATTTGAATCAAATAATTGATTCATAACTTGTTGCTACTGAATGATCATTTGAACTTCGAGTTCATATTAATTTATAAATGAATCATAATACAACAAATTTAATGCAATTTGATGTGTTTCAAGCAATTTCACGTCATTTCTTTTGGATTGCCTTATATCTCCCCCTAATGGTGGGAAAATTGCTTCATCAAAGTGGCAATTAGCAAAACTTACTATAAATAATTTCCCTATCAGGGATCCAAGACATCTTATAATATAATTAATTGAGAGTTAAATCAATATAAGTCTCCTATTGATTTGCCTTGAGATAATCTCTAGCTGATAAAAAAATCCAATACGATAAAGGATGTCTGTGCGAATTTACGATATTTTTGCATTATTGATAATTATATATAATCAAATAGATCTTTCAACATTATGAATGTCATTTGATTTATGACGACATTCGTTTTAATGTCCATTATATATTCCAGAAGTTAAAGCCGGGAATATTATACTCAGATTAAATCATATTCATATAGATAAATTTTCTGTTATTTTGAGTAGACTTCTTCTGAACAAGACATTAACAATAAAATTGTTGTACCCGATATTGCCTGAACATTAACATTCGCTAAGTTCGAATTTGAGAAATATACACTTTTATATTATATTGTACATGCACGTAGCACGCTACGCAAGACATAAACTCATCGCCCATATTTAGGTCATGATTTAAACACATCTCGATGTGCCTGTTTTATCGATCCATTTTCAATGATAAAATTCATAATATTTTGCTTTTGATTTTGAAGGCATGGTAAAGGTCACAAAAATATTCGGGTATATATATGACAATATTTAGGCAAAATAGTCTTTCATATATGACCAAAAAATTGTCACAATTATGAGCGCTCATTGTCAATAATTATTTTCCCTTTATAGTGGTGCACCACTTTTGTTCTAATTTTTGGCGAAATTTTCAATACGATCTTTACCTGATATTTTCACATTTTCCAAGTCCATAAATTTATTATTGCGATCATGATCATTATATGCAACATATGCTTCTTAATTTGAAACTGAACTAGGAAAGATATTATATTTATAATATCTCACTATTTTACTTAGCTACCATGATACAATAAACAAATCCTTAATATTTATTGGATTGACGTGCGCACTTGATATTTGTTGCAGCAATAAATCGAGGCGGGTCACGTTACCTTATTTTTATTGTCTCATCAGTCATATTTCCACATAGCCTCAACATAGAGGTAATTAAAATTGTGAAATTATAATTAATATTTGACCGATTAAATTTTGTAGCTTAAGACTCAACCGCTCATTTTGAGCTTTTTGAGCATTACCTTTTTTTGGTATTTATATATTTATAACTCCATAGGGTGAAAAGATATATAAAGTGAAATATTCACTTTTCAAATTTCTAAAGAAATATTGGCAAATGATTTAAATTTTGTATAGCACAACATAGTCTTGCATAGATGTTTTATTCACAAATTATAGTATCTAATTGTCATGACAAGTAATTCTTGTCGGTAATATAATAAAGCAACAAGTTCAATTATGGTTGCATAATATTTTGAAAATAAATTTAATATAAAATATTTTTTCCCTTTTTTATGTAAAAACATAACATATGATTAAATATATGTTCACAACTTGATTCGTTAATAAACAAAATGTACTATTCGTATGAGTTAGTGGGACAATTTCTAAGTTAGGTGGCGAGACATAGTCCACTTAATATCATACCTCATCGAACGGGATAACCCGTCTCCTTTTCAATGTTTAGCTTTACTGGGGACAAGACTTACCCACTATCAACTCAAACTTATATCATTATTTGTATTATAAAATCAATAATAGAACAATAACTAATTGTTTGTAGTTTCAAGAGAAAAAAACTATATGTCACGCATTGACTTTTGACTTCTGATGTAGAAGATCGTACAAGACGCAGCTACAAAGCATGCTTTCATAGTCAGTGACGTTACAATGCATAATGTATGAATAAAGTACATTTACATAATTAATATGCATGTAACAAAAAAGAAACTAACCATGACAACATGGAAATAAATTGAACTTATTTAAATTAATAAAAATTATACCTTCTTAGCTTTATATCTTTGAGAAGCTTCTTGATCTTCAAGACCTCATCTTATAGAGCAACTTCGTGTTGATAACGTGTTGTAAATTGAGTTGGAACTTGCTAAGAACTAGAGAAGGAAAATAGAAGACTAAGAACTTCTACTACTACAAACTACTACTACAAAGGAGAACAAAAGAAATGAGATAGTTGGAATGAGAAGTTTTCATTCAACTTGGTGTGTGAATTACAATGGGGTTGACACCCTTTATATATGTCATTTGGTAATGATGATAATTGTACTTTTATAATGTGTACAAGTTATACATACACCACAAGTCATACAACACATCACAAGCAACATAGACAATACATGGAAGAGTTAGTGTACATTGGAGAGGATTACAAGTTACATGACAATACATGGATAAGTGATTATACATTGGAGTTGAATACAAGTTATGTAGAGTGTACAAGTTACATTCAATGTAGAAGTCATGTTTGATGTTACAATTCGATGTGAGAGTCATGCTTGACAATGTGATCATTAATAAGCTTGGTTAAAGGGTCATCCAATTTACAACAATCTTTTCTTTCTTAATCTATATTCTTTGGGTAAGAGGCGGTTAACTTTAAGTGGGAAGTTGGGTGCATCGAGATTTACGGTGAAGGTATTTGGATAGTTATGTGCGGAGGATGAGCGATGGGTGGGTTATTGGTGTTGGGATTGTCTGTTTGATTCTGGTTTCGATAATCCTAGTTCAGTAAGCACGCATAGACCTATTAGCCGAGTCAATAACTGCTCCATTGGTTGCGCATCAAATGAAGTAGAGAAAATATTTCTTAACGACATAGTTTGTTGCATGTGAAAAGTTTTTTTTTGTGCAGTAAATTCTTCAATGCGCGTTCGATTGCACGGCAAAAAGTGTGAGAAAAAAATATAAAAATGGTTGTGTTGTAAATAATTTGGATGACTCTTGATGACACGTGTGTGTATATATATGTAACATCAACTATGTAATTATTTGTACTCAATATGTTACTTGTTCCACTTTGAGTATTTTTTTTTCGGTTATCAGTTGCATTGTGTTGCTATTCCTAGCCCAAAAAGGGGACAACAATCTATTATAACAAAAATAATAGATATCTTGTTATAATGAAGCACGAAACTAAAATTCGACACCACGGATACAAGGTGGTGCGGCAACAATCCCTGACAGGCATAACCACCACACAAGTGGGGACAACTACCCCTTATACGGGGACGACATCCCACTAGTGGGTAAAAAACCATAGATCCAACCAAGAAAAAAGAAACTAAAAAGACACAATGGAACCTAAGCAACCAACAACAACTGCCACTCAGTGCAGCTCGTCATCCTTTACGATCGGTCGCGGGCGACCGTTGCCTTTGACATGAAGATCGTCACTTTGCTTGTTCATATTTTTCTTCACTCAATCAAGATTCTAGGCACCAAAATAGGGTCGTCACCGTTGTAGCATCCGGAACCTATAACCTACGGAGCACTCAACTGTTAGATTTACTTGCAAAACAAACAAATAAAAATGAGGGGGGAGAACATGGAGAGGGGCGGGCAGCGGAAGGGAAGAGGTGGATAGGGGTAGGAGAAAGGCGGATAGGGGAGGAGAGAAACTGATAAGGGGATGAGAAAGGCAGACTGGGAGGGGAGGAGCGAAAGAGGGTGAAGAGAAACAAATAAAAGGAGAGGAGAGCGGAGGAAGGTGGTGCAAAATAGAGGTAAAGGGGTGGAGGTTAGAGGTGAGAGGAGGAGGTGTAAAAGAATAGTAGAAGAAAATGAGAGCATAGATCTTGAATTTAAGGATAGGAGATGGGGGGTCGGCGATGAAGGTCGAAGGTGAACCGCGACATTACCGGCCCCCAAACCAGATCTACGTTTGGAGGCAGCTAAGGTTTGGAGATGAGAAATGCTGTAAAAATGGAGACGACTTATTTGTTTGGGCACTCTTATGTTTACCTTGCACACTAAGTGTAGCTTGTAATCTTTATTCAATTTAAAGTACATATATGGTCATCATGATCGAATACCCAAAAAGGGTTCATTCTCTTGTAAAGAAACCACTAAAAGGTTGAATGAAATCTCTATATTCTTAACTCTAGCTTGTCTAGTTGCATTTATTGCTTTAGTTTTACAAATTCTAGCTAAGTTACAACTTAGTTTAAAACACGTTATGAGCACGAGATTCACTACAAAAAAAATGTTGGAATAGCATAAAAAATTAGCGACAGCGTAACACCCACCTTTGAATTTCGAAGGATTAGAGATGATTTTAAGGTTTGAACATTTTGACTAATTAGCGATGGGTTTGCGAGGGGAAATAGCGACAAAAAATGTCCCTTCGCTAATTTGTGGGTGGGGAATCATATGAATTATTCCTTCCCATATCCTCGCTACCATCCCCTTTGCCAATTATTTGGTGACATGTACAGGTACCACGTGGCACGATTTAGTGCCCCGTCGCTACATTAATGGGAAACGAGGCATTGTGCCCCATTTCCCCAGACGCGTTTCCTACTCCCCCAAAACCTTTTCCTCGATCTTCCCCCACTTATTCTCCCCCAAACCTTCTTCCTCTCCCTTTCCTTCTCACCAAAAGCCTCCCATTATCGCCCCCCTCACTGCTTGTCCCTCCCTCTCTCACTCGTCCATGTAGATCCACTAGATCCACCACCCCTACAACCTACAACAACAACTACAACAACAACAAAAACACAAAGCCATATTTGCCACCCTATACTGCCTTGGTCTGTCACCTTCATTGCCTAAATCTGTCGATCGCCATATCTTTCTATAACGTTTTTGACCATCTCGATCTCTCTAATGCCTCGGGCCTCATCCTTTGGTCATCTCTCCGGCACTCCCGATCTCTCACATGTCCACTGCCCACTGCAATTTTGTTATGTTAGGGTTTTATGATTTGTTTGTTAATGTGTTTAGGGTTTTTGTTTTGGTTGTTAATTTGTTGTTTGATTTTGTAGATGTTGTTTGTTGTTGGTGGTTGGTTTAGTGCTTATGTGATGGCCCCGGTCGCCGCCAACTGGGCCCCGCCCGACACTAGACCTATGTAGACCCCCAGTCGACTCCCGTCAGGTCAATGCATGCCTAGTTAGCCTTTATTTCAAATTATTAATCCATTGGTTGCTTATTAAGTTCGTTAATTAGTTTAACAAGTCTTGATATTAATTCATTACGTAGTGGAAAGTAATTTAAAGCAACGAATAAAAGTTAATTGAATTCAGGACAAGTCCTAGGCATGGAAATCCTGCAAACGGTGTGATATCATGCATATAACTAGTGATAAAGAGGACAATACACATATACATGTATCGTCAAGTGTATCTTATATCCCCAAGTACCCAAAAACATCAAAACATCATGAATACATAGTCTTATATATAGCAAAATGACAAAAGAACCTACGAAGTAAGAGTAATGGAGCTGACTCTTTGGGTAGCTCATAGGAAGTCGTAAAGTAGAGGCTTATTTCCCTTGACCTGCAATTATCACCAACGATGGAGACAATTCCAGTGAGTAAAGCCAAAAGAGATTTAATAGTATTTCTGAGTAATAAATTACAATAGTCTCTAAATCATGCGGGTACTTAAATAAAGATATAAATAAAATGACAAAGTGCATGATAAACAGACTAATCAAGTAAGCAGTGAAAATCAAGTGACAAAGACGCAAAAGATAGGTGAATAGGTAATCCAGTTAAAACTATGGATTTTAGACAATAACACAGCTTGAAGTCGACACGGCGGACCCAAAGTCACTTCCAACTACCTCGACAAAACTTTATGCGCACTGCGAACTCATCGAGTCACTTCCAACAGCCCTTTAACTATCAAGGTAATCCACGGTGACCCCGGATGATTTATCCCTTGAATAGTCCTCAACGAGAAGCCATGGTGACGCCAGATGCTTAACCCGGGAGATGACATAACGGGTGGACTACCTAGACCCTATGCCACTTGAAATAAGAATGGAATACAAGTATGACATGCTTTTCAAGAGATTCACAATAAGAGGTTGAAAAGAAATTATGTTGATGCTCTTATAAGTTTATGTACCTCAAAATGCAATAATATCTAAGATAAACACGGTTCCCTAGAGAATAATTGACAATAGGCTAAGGAGAGAAACAACAATATCAGATAACCAATTTGGTTTCATGCCTAGGAGGTCGACTATGGAGGCAATTTTCCTTGTAAGACGATTGTTAGAAAAATATAGAGAAAAGAAAAAAGATCTTCATATGGTATTCGTAGATTTAGAAAAAGCATATGATAGGCTAGAGATGTTCTTTGGTGGGTTCTAGAAAGAAAATGAGTGCATGCTAGATACATATACACTATTAAGGATATGTATGATGAAGTAGTAACGAGTATAAAGACATTTGGAGGAGCTACAAAAGAATTTCCCATTACGATAGGACTACATCAACCCAGTTAATTTGGGACTGAGGCTATGTTGTTGTTGTTGTTGTTGTTGTTGATAGGACTACATCAAGGATCGGCTTTAAACCCATATCTATTTACTTTAGTTATGGATGAACTAACTAGACATATTCAAGAGGATATACCATAGTGTATGTTATTTGTAGATGATATTGTCTTAGTGGATGAAACCAAAGATGGAACGAATAGGAAATTAGAACTCTGGAGGAATACATTAGAATCTAAAGGCTTTAAGTTGAGTAGGACGAAAACTGAATACATGCACTGTGAGTTTGGAAACACTAGACATCGAGATGACGGAGTGGTAAAATTAGGGAAAGTAGAAGTTCCTAAGGTAAACCACTTTAGATACCTATGATCAATCATACAAAATGATGGTAACATTGAAAATGATGTCACACATAGAATTCAAGCTGGATGGAAGAAATGGCGGAGTGCAACAGGGGTGATTTGTGATCGACATGTTCCTACTAAGTTAAAAGGAAATTTTTATAGGACCGCGATTAGGCCAGCTATGCTCTATGGAAGTGAATGTTGGGCGGTAAAGCAACAACAATTACATAAAGTGAACGTAGCAGAGATGAGGATGCTTAGGTGGATGTGTGGTAAAACTCGTAAAGATAGAATAAGAAATATATAAATTCAAAGACAAGTAGGAGTAGCACCAATTGATACAAAGATTAGGGAAGGGCGGTTGCAATGGTTTGGTCACCTGCAAAGACGGCTTACAAATGCCTCAACTAGAAAACTTGACTCAATAGAAACTGTAGAAATTTGACGAGGTAGGGGCATACCAAAGTTAACATGTGATGCATTAATTAAAAGGGATTTGAATGGTATGCAAAGCTCACCATCGATTGCACTTAATTGAGCACAATGGAAAAGTTTGATCCATGTAGCCGACCCCAGTTAATTTGGGACTGAGGCTATGTTGTTGTTGTTGTTGTTGTTGTTGTATAAACGCGGTTCCCACACGTCCGTACTACACTCCCGATACCTGACATTGACGCTCCATGTTCCTGATACCTACTAGAGTCCATTTTATGTATTAGAGTCCATTTGTTATGAACTATTTCATTTCATTTTCAAAACAACTCATTTTGGTATTTTATAATGTTTCCAATGTTTAGTTAGACTTAACTTTGTCGTTTTAAGCCTTTTTATAGGTCCCACATTCTTCCCCTAGGCTCGTGGACTCTAACACTAGGTATCATTATAGGTTCAGCGTGAAAAGACCTAAAGAAAGTCCTTTTTTACTTGCTTTTATAGTCTAAGTTCTTATTGTATCATTCATGAGGTTTTCAAGTAGGCCTAGTAAGAATTTTCCACCAAACTTTCTTAACAAATGACTACTAAAGTCTCAATAATCTCGGTCATTACTTGGTCCAAACAAGTCTCTAAATATTAAGGAACCTTCAATAGATACTTTCTATCTATGTATAATATTCATAAGTCATTCGTCAAGAAAAACCTCGAAGAAACATTCAAACATCTATATGTGAAACTTGTAGGAAAAATAGAGCAGTTTTAATTTTGAGCTTCCTTCCCGATCCCAAAAATATAATCAAAACATCTTCAAATTAAAATCCAATTTGCATGGGTCAATTTCGATGTATAAACATCAAAACCTATTTAAAACTTTGCTTCAAAACATTCATTTGATTGCTCAAAATCGATACCCAATTTTGCCAAAAAAAGACTGCATAACTATTTTTGTTCACAAAAATGCAATCAATTCAACGCCAACTGACACATGAAACCTTATTGAAACCCCAAACTATTTTCATGGTCCAAATTGGATATATGATCATTGAATTCTATGAAAAATCCAACCTTAAGACCTTTGTTTGATCGGTCGAAACCATTACCCAACTTAGTATGAGCATAGTATTGTATTGTATTTTAGACCATAATAAACTCCAAATCATCAAAGATACTTAACTGGAAACCTTTTACTCTGTCTTAGCTTTTTGAAAAGTTATTATTTGCAAAATTATGATTGAAAACGAAGGAGAAATCAAAGATTTACAAAGACAGCTCTCAAAACATGACCAACAAGTTTGTAAAAATCATTTTTCTAAATTTGTAGCTCCAAAAATCCTCATATTTGGTCACAAGTAAGCTAACATACTAATAAAAACATAATAAAAGATGAGCTCTATCCGATAAGAATTGAGAGAGTTATGCCTTGTCAAAGCTCATTTGCAAAATCCTGTAATAGCATTTTAACTGCCTGATTACAAGACATTTTGAGCTGGAAAGAGTTGAAATTTTGAAATTTCTCTTAAAGCTAAAGTTGTATATCTCAAAATTAGCTGTCCAACGGCATATGATCTGACCCTTTTAAAGTTTGTATGAAAAAGTTATGCTCAATTTACAGAGGCTGGGTCAAAACTTAACATTTATGCATCAAGAGACTTCAAAAACACAATCCATTTAAAAAATCAGCTTCAAATCCTTAAATTGGTAAACCCAACGAACTCTCTATTCATAAAGAGACACGAAAACCACTGAGTAAACTTGGAAATTAGTTTTTGAATCAAAACCATGTTTTTAGAGTTCATTTTCAAGAACTTTGATGAAGGAAGTGATGGCGAGGATGATTACCTAGCTTTGATTCCTTAATTTTCTCGATCCCCAACTTTAGATCACCAAAAATCTAGCCTTCAAAACCCTTCTTAGCTATGAATTTTCTTGTTTGTGGTTTCAAGAACATGCAAATGAAACTCAAATGTTCTAAGTGTGGTTTTTATACCACTTGATCTCATCAAGTTGTATCTATAATCTCTACGCTTATCAATGGCTCATATGTGATCCTACTAATCTATCCAAATGTCCTAATTAGATCTAGCTCTGCTAACCCACTCTAAGTGACACATAAAAATTACACACATGGACCTTAACACGTATCTTGAGGCATATCTAGTGGTGGTTGATTTTTAACCAACCTTTAAGCTACGATTTAATGTACATAAGTATATTCAACTATAGGCACATTAAATTAGTTTATTTATCACAATCAAGAAATTATGAGTTATCATATCACACTCTATCCCGATCCACATCGACACGTATCATGAAGTTGCTCTCTCGCTCACTCGAATTTGCGATACAAATCTACACTCGTATGCACACTTATATAGTTATTTATACATAATACACAACATCAAACACAAGTAAAATTATTTTAAATTATTAATTTACCTCGGTGATTGTGGCGGCACCTGCCCCCTCAAGGTGACGTGTCTCCGTGTACTCCTTGCCGGCTGGCCCAACTACACATGCCCGACACCTGCCCGACACCTGCCCGCCCTTTTTATGTCTCTTAAATCATGTCCACAAGTATATTATATGATAAATTAGTAAATTATCCTTGTATTCTTTGTCCATTCTCCGTGGGAATCTAACTGTTTCAACTGTTACCTAGTTGGCAATTTATTGAGATCCTAACCATACTAATGGGTTGTATTTTAAAGGTTAACATATTAATCAGAAGTATTACTTAATACCATTGAAACAATATAATTTAACATGATAAACATTGTTCAAAGGCAAATCCTAATATGGAAAACCCTGGAAAGTACTCTGTATATAAGCGACATCACCACAACATGTATATATACATGTACAACGTTATCTCAAGTCTCCTGATACCCAAAATATACAAAATATCAAAAATAAACACATACAAGTAGGTCCTCGGCAGCGGGCAATCAGATGTAGTCGCCTAGGATTCCCTTGCCCGTACTGGTATTAGGATCTGCACTCAATCATCACAAAAGATAGATGATGAGTACAGTAAGTAAAACCCCAAGGAACTCCTCTGAGCATTCATATAATAAAGTAAAGGAAATACAAGGAATGTTATCAAGTAAACAAGCGAAATATAAAACATACAACTATAAATAGCTCATCGCATGAATAAACAATATACAAGCTAACAAATGTGTGTGCTCGCTCTAGATGAACTAGACTGTATTTCGGGTCACCAAGTTTCCACCAGTTGTCGCGTCCAATTGCCCAGACACTTGGTCCCTCGCGGAACTGGCCAAATTCGCCGAGTCACCGACACGTGCACCAAGGCAAGCTCAGGTCGCCATTCATTGAGGGTCGGGCGACACGTGCTACAGTCCAGTGCATCATGAACACACAACAAGGAAATTCGAGGAATAACCTCAACCCACGTCCAAGTAACCAAATAGAATAATGAACAACAAGGAATGATAGAAACAACATGTAAGCAGAATAAATGCTCATAGTCTTTCAGTTGGGTTTTACAAACCTCACATCGCTCTCCGACCTCTTGGACTCTCGAATCTGACCCGATAAGCTCCCCAACACCGAGCTATAGTCCACTAAGTCCCTAAAGTCAGATTTCAACAAGTTTAGGTTATTTATAAGTGTTTAGACATGTATTAAGTTGAAAATAACCAAAACAACCATTAACTTCATAGTTTATCCGTCATTAGCATGCTAATTTGGTCTACCTAGCGCACTAGTTTTGAGTTAGCGTGCCAAAAGGGTGTACCTAGCGTGCTAGATTGAATTAGAGCGCTAGAAAATTTAACTGGCACGCTACTATTCTTCGTTTCAAAGAATAGTTACATCCTTAATACGGTTAGCGCACTAATTACCTTTTGGGATAGAATTCTCAATTCTAGCCCTCTCAATTAGCTATTCTAATTGGTTTTACACCCTGTCCTCATTAAAATAACTTCAATACATCAATTAGAACACTCCAGATCATTCAATTAACCCAAACTCTTCAAATTCATACATTCACTATAACCCCATTAACAATCAAATTCATCGAATCTATCTAAACCAGTGATAATTTCCCCTATATACGATCTAACTACATGCAATTGATCAACTTTTCATCAAAATCCAGAGCATGCATCATAAATTTCAAAATTCCACCAAGCATATCAAAATTGGGTTCATTTGCAAGCTTAGAAGGTGGAGAAGATGTTTACTTAGATTAGATGACTTGGTTTGGTCTCTGTAGTGTTAAATTCCAACTGGAAATCCTTTTTCTTTTCTTTGAACTTCTTTGGCTTTTGCATGAATGTATAAGTGTTATGGTCGAACACTCCACTAAGCCCTCTATTTATATGTTTTGTGAGAATCAATTGTGCATACGTATCTCGAGGCATATCTTGTGGTTCATAAGCATGGTGTCCTATACCTCCTGGTGACTCCAATAGCACACTTATCATCTAGTATTACTCACTATGTTAATCTAGATGTCCATCTCATGGCCCCTTTTTATTTAATGTAAACAATAGGCTTTCATTTATTCTATTAAACCATATGGTTACATTGATTATATCAATTTGATAACCTAGATATGTTTATTTAAGTTTATTGAGTTTTCTTTAGTGTACCCGTATCTCGCCTCTCGATACTCGCGTTAGCATGCATTTCAAAGCAGCTACCCATCACACAACCTCGCACACTCTCGTTATTCAACATACACGCATCCGATGTATTTAACAAATAATTGAATAAATTGCATCGTAATTAAACCATCCAACACACGATTTAACTAGTGTACATAGGTCGACGTGTGTCCTAACCTACCCATGGAGTCCACATAGATCTGAGCTGGTGTCCATATATGCAATTACGGGATAATTAATGACATTAATAAAATGGGCCATTACAGTGATGACACCCAAGTGTTAACTGAGATTGTCACGTAGAATTGGCCGACAGGTCACGGTCCTATACAACACACAACTAGGATTAGACTATTCGGGTCATTACAACCTTCTTAATTTATAAGAATTTCGTTCTCGAAATTTAAAACAACTAAATGAAACCCTTACCTGAATCAAATAGATACGGGAAGCTCTCACGTATATAAGACTCTCGTTCGCACGTCAACTCCTCGTTCCGTGATGTTGCCACTTGACAAGGACCAACGGGATGTCCTTGTTGTGCAAGCTCCGCACCTTACGATCCAAAATCAATGCGGGTTGATCCTCATAAGTGATATCCTCTACCAAGATAATTTGACTCGAGTCAACCAGCGACCTATCATCTTCCCTCGATCTATCCAACTGAAGCATCAATATATGAAACATTGGGTGGACTCCTACTATAATTGGTGGTAACTCAAGCTTGTAAGAAACCTTGCTGACTGTCTCTTTAACCATGAATGGACCTATGAATCTCAGCGCGAGTTACCTTTGATTCCAAACCGTGTATAACCCTGAAGAGGCGAGACCTTCAGAAAGACATAGTCTCCCTCTTTATATTCTAATTCGTCTCGATACTTGTCAGCGTACTTTTTTGTCTCTCTTGAGCGCCTCGAAGTCACTGACGTATCTGCCTGATCTTCTCTATGTGATCTACTACTATCTCTGGCCCAACTACCAAAATATCCTCAGGTTCAGCCCAACATGCTAGAGACCTACAAGGCGTACCATAGAGTGCCTCAAACAACACCATTCCAATGCTACCTTGGTAACTGTTATTGTAAGCAAATTCACACAAAAGTAGATACTCTTCCCACGACCCACTATACTCCAAAATGCAAGCTCTGAGCGTGTCTTCTAACACTTGAATCAGTGGATCTAACTTGCCATCTGTTTATGGGTGATATGCCATATTGAATCGAAGCTGCATACTAACATGTTCTTGCATACTCTCCCACAACTTTGACGTAAATTAAGACCCCTCTATTTGACACAATAGAGATAGGAGACCCTCTATTTGACACAATAGAGATCGAAACTCCATGTAATCTAATTATCTTTCTCATAAAGACTGCTCAGCTACTCAAATTTATACTTGGTCGAGACTGGTAGGAAGTGTGCAGACTTGGTCGATTTATCCATGATCACCCAAATACTTGCGAGATTATACTGAAAATTAGGCAAACCACTGACAAAATCCATAGAGATGTGCTCCTACTTCCACTGAGGAATGGGAAGTAGCTGTAGCAACCCTCCAAGCCTTTTATGTTCAGCTTTCATACTCTCCTACGTCAGCCTTTTAACCCACTGGCATATCCCACAACTCCTAATGTACTCTCATACGTCAGCCTCTGGTAACACTAAGACCGAAGTTGAGGTTAAATTCTCCTTCAAAGTCTAAATGGCCTACTCACACTTATCATCCCATTCAAAGTTGACATTCTTCCAGGTCAATTTGTGATTGATGCTACGATGTTGGAGAAATCTTTCACTAATCTGCGGTAATAACCTGCTAAGCCTAAAAAGTTATGAATGTTAGTCACTATCTGTAGTGTGGGCTAACCTATCACTGCCTCGATTCTTGCTGGGTCTACTCCAACTCCACTGGCTCCAAATATATGCCCTAAGAATCTGACCTCCGATAGCCAGAACTCGCATTTACTAAACTTGGCATATAGTTGGTGCTCTCTTAGTGTTTGTAAAATCGTCTTGAGATGTCCTTCGTGATCTTCACGAGTCTTGGAGTAGATTAAGATGTTATCTATAAATTCTGTCACAAACTAATCCAAGTATGGTCTCAATACTCGATGCATTAAATCCATGAACATTGCTAACGCATTAGTTAAACCAAACAGTATGACGGTGTATTCAAAGTGACCATATTGTGTACAAAAGGCAGTCTTCTCTCTATCCTGATCCTTCATCCTGAGTTGGTGATCTAAAATCAATATTGGAAAACCACATTGCACCTTTCAACTGATCGAATAAATCATCTATACGAGGAAGCATAATCTTGTTCTTGACCGTAACACAGTTCAACTTCCTATAGTCGATGCAAAGTCTCAAGCTCCCATCCTTCTTCTTCACAAATAGCATTGGCGCACCCCATAGAGACATACTGAGGTGAATGAATCCTAGATGTAATAACTCCTCGAGCTAGGTCCTTAACTCTTTAAACTCCTTAGGAGGCATCCTGCACGAGTGGTATCGATATTGGTCTAGTCCCTGGGACCAAATCTATAATGAAATTAATCTCACTCGGCGGTGGTATCCTAGGTAATTCCTCCGGGAACACATTTGGGAACTCATGAACTATAGGAATCTCCTCAATACTCATCACTAATCTATCCGTAGCGCTAAAAATGCTAGAAAATACCTCCATCTCCTAGCTCGCAGCCACTCTACCTCTAGTGCTCGGAAGCTACGTTGCATCACCGCGAAAGCTAAGCTCCAACTATCCAGGGATTATAAAAGTGACTGTCTTACTAAAGCAATCAATTTATGTATGGTAAGACCAGTCCATACCCAACAACGCATCGAACTCGAGAAACTTTAATACCCTGAGGTTTATTGGTACCTCGTGCCCCTTTATCTCAACTACATAATGCTCACATAACATATTAAGGTAGATCTTGTCTCCAACAACAGTGCTAAGTCTAACTAGTCTCAACCTTAACTCATCAACCATATGGCCAGATATAAAGGGAACAGTCAAACTAGAGTCAATCATCACATGCATCAATTGACTACAAATTAAAACCATACCCTCAATCAAATGTCACGTTGTCTGAGAATCTAGCTTAGCTACGACGTGAGCTCTCTCCCTAGTATGCTGCTAATGTGGTGCCCTACTCTGCTATACCCTGACCCATTGTAGACACTTGTTCATGAAATGCCCAACCTGTCCACACTCAAAACATGCCCTCGAAGGCCTCTGCCCTAAACGATCATGCCTATCCTATCCTGAACCTGTCCTCCGCGCCTAATGCTTACTGCCTCTACCACCACCTTTACTCTTGCTGCCTCTCTGCTGCTGTCTAGCATGCGATGAATGCAGTTCATAAGGTGTTTGTGGAGGTCTAATGGTGTAGTTTGATGTTTGAGTTGGTGCGTCGATAAAAGCAAGTACTAGCGGTGATGACTATGCAACCGAGGCTACGCTATGTGCTATGCTAGCTTTGTAGTCCTATTGATGGCTCATTTTCCTATTCTGCACTGACTGGCCCTGCTCAACTCTTGCCACTCTAAGCTGAACGTATCTTATATCTGGGTTAGTCTTTATGTATGCCTCCCTTGCCAAACTGTGGTCATAAGAATCCTAGAGAGTAGGTGGTAAAATTGTAACCATTGTCCCTCTAATAGCTAGTACTAGACCCTCTGTGAAATAGTGGACCTGGTCCCTGTCTCTATCAGCTACGCCATCAGCAAAAGTTAAATGATTCTGGTATCTCCCCATGTAAGCCATGATTGACTCTCCTAGTCCTTGCCCGATGTGCATGAACTCCTCTCTCATAGCTATCATGACTAATGGTGGGTAATACTTGTGGTGGAATTATCTCTTAAAGTCCATCCATGAAGTGGGATCTCCATGCATGGCAGCCATATTAGTCCATTACATGTAAGCATCTCCAACCAATGAGAATGCAGCTAAGGCGGGCTTCCTCTAAGGCGGGCTTCCTCATGTCCTCAATTCTTAGTAGCTTCCTATTGTCCTCAATTCTTAGTAGCTTCAGGATCTTCTCATGACTGAAGATGTAGGCCTATGCCTTATCCAAATTCGGACCACCACTAAACTTCTTAGGCCTATACTTCTCACACTCTCTAGTCCACCTAACCTCTACAATCGGGCGTACATCACTGTCATCGTGAGTTGGTGCCACTACTATGGCCTAAACTGGAACCATTGTAGAGATCAGAGGTACGACTACTACGCTTGCAGTGGGAGCCGATGGAGTGGCCTAGGCATGGCTGCACTCGATCAATAGTAGGTGTCACTGTCGAAATAGATGGAGACGGCGTCGGTGCAACTCGGCCCCTAAGCAAAGTAAGTGACTTTTCCATCTATCTCCCTTGAGACTCTATCCTCTGAGTCTAAGCTTGAAAATCTATCAATGTGACATAGCGTGGATCTCCGACTCTACCCTGGTTACCGACATCTGGCTGATTTGCCATCACGGTCTGCAATAACAATTGGCGAGTTTTGATAAGTCATAGTTAACGATATATTATAATACATATCAAAATTAACATGTATAAACCATATATACTTTCCCCAACTCACCTTACTTCCCAACTAATATTCTAAGTTAGGTTCATAAGATTTTTACACTAAGTTCCATTTGTCTTAACTCTAAGTAAGCTTATTAGTTGAGTTGTGGCTTATCAAAAGTTAAGGTAAAAACCTTGCGCTTTGATACCAACTGTGACGGCCCCAATTGCTACCAATTAGGCCTTACCCAACACTAGATAGTCGACTCTCGTCAGGTCAACGCATGCCTAGTCAGCTTTTATTTGAAATTATTCATCCATTGGTTGCTTATTAAGTTCGTTAATTAGTTTACCAAGTCTTGATATTCATTACGCAATGAAAAGTAATTTAAAGCAACAAATAAGAGTTAATTGAATTCAGGACAAGTCCAGGGCGTGAAAATCCTGCAAACGGTGTGATATCATGTATATAATTGGTGATAAAGAGTACAATAGACATATGCATGTATCGTCAAATGTATCTCACATTCCCAAGTACCCAAAAACATTAAAACATCATAAATACATAGTCATATATATGTAGCAAGATGACAAAACAACCTACGAAGTAAAAGTAATGGAGCTGACTTTGAGGGTAGCTAAGAGAAAATCACCAAGTACAGGCTTCTTTCCCTTAAAGGGACATGCAATTGTCACCAACGACGGAGATAATTCCAGTGAGTAAAACCAGAATAGATTCTATAGTATTTTCTAAGTAAAAAATTACAAGTCTCTAAATCATGCGAGTATTTAAATAAAGATATAAATAAAATGACAAAGTGCATGATAAACAAACTAATCTAGTAAGCAGTGAAAATAAGTGACAAGGAAGCAAAAGATAGGTGAATAGGTAATCCAATCCAAACTATGGATTTTTAGACCATAACACAGCTTGAAGTCGACACAGCGGGCCCAAGGCCACTTCCAACTGCCTCGACATAATTTTCTAGGCACCGCGAACTCATTGAGTCACTTCCAACAACCCCTTAACTATGAAAGTAAGCAACGATGACCACGAATGCATTATCCCTTGAATAGTCCTTAACGAGAAGCCATGGTGACGCCAGATGCTCAACCCGCGAGATGACATAACGGGTGGACTACCTAGACCCTATGCCACTTGAAATAAGAATGGAATACAAAAATGGCATGCTTTTCAAGAGATTCACAATAAGAAGTTGAAAATAAATTATGTTGAGGCTCTTACAAGTTTATGTACCTCAAAATGCAATAATATCAGAGATAAATGCAGCTCCCACACGTCCGTACTACACTCCCGATACCTAGCATTTACGCTCCATGTCCCCAATACCTACAAGAGTTCATTTTATGTGTTAAAGTTCATTTGTTATGAACTATTTCATTTTATTTGCAAAACAACTCATTTTGGTATTTTATTATGTTTCTAATGTTTATTTAGACTTAACTTTGTTGTTTAAGCCTTTTAAGGGTCCCACATTCTTCCCCTAGGCTCGTAGACTCTAACACTAGTATCAGCATAGGTTTAGCACAAGAAGATATGGAGAAAGTCGATTTTTAGTTGCTGTTATTGTCTATGTTCTTATTGTATCATTCATGAGGTTTTTAAGTAGGCTTAATAAGATTTTTCTACCAAACTTTCTTAACAAATAACTACTGAAGTCTAGATAATCGTGGTCATTACTTGATCAAACCAAGTCTCTAAATATTAAGGAACCTTCAATAGATACTTTTTTTAATCTATTTATAGTATTCCTAAGTCATTCGACAAGAAAAACCTCGAAGAAACATTCAGACATCCATATGTGAAACTTGTAGGAAAGTAGTGTAGTCTTAATTTTGGGCCTCCTTCCTGATCCCAAAAATATGATCCAATCATCTCCAAATTAAAATCTGATTATTATGGGTTAAGTTCAATATATAAACATAAAAACCTATGAAACGTTTTGCTTAAAAACATTAATTTGATTGCTCAAAATCGATACCCAAGTCGGCAAAAAAAAAGACTGCATAACTATTTTTGTTCACAAAAATGCAATCAATTCAGTGTCAATTGACCCATGAAACCTTATTGAAACCCCAAAATAATTTTTATGGTCCAAATTGGATATATGAGCATTGAATTCTATAAAAGATCCAACCTTAAGACCTTTGTTTGATCAATCAAAACCATTACCCAACTTAGCATGAGCATAATATTGCATTGCATTTTAGACCATCACAAACTCCAAATCATCAAAGATACTTCCTTGGAAACTTTTTACTCTGTCTTATTTTTTCAAGAAGGTATGGTTTGTAAAATTATGACCGAAAACGTAGGAGATATCAAATATTTACAAAGACAGTTTGAATTAGAATCAAAATATGACCAGCATGTTTGTAAAAATCATTTCTCTAAATTTGTAACTCCAAAAATCCTCATTTTTTGGTCACAAGTCAGCTAACATACCAAAAATAATATAATAAAAGATGAGCTCCATCTAATAAGAATTGAGATAGTTATGTCTTGTCAAAATTCATTTGCAAAATCCCGTAATATCATTTTAACTGCCTGATTGCAAGACATTTTTTAGCTGGAAAGAGTTAAGATTTTGAAGTTTCTCCATAGATAAAAGTTGTAAATCTTGGAGTTACCTTTCCAATGGCATATGATATGACACTTTTTGAGTTTGTATGAAAAAGTTATGCTCAATTTACAAAGGTTGGGTCAAAACTTAACATTCATGCATCAAGAGACTTCAAAAACACTATCCATTTGAAGAATAAGCTTCAAATCCTTAAATTGGTAAACACAATGAACTCTCCATTCATAAAGAGACACAAAAACCAGTGAATAAACTTAAAAATTTGTTTTTGAATCAAAACCATATTTTTAGATTTCATTTTCAAGAACTTTAATGAAGGAAGTGATGGAGAGGATGATTACCTAGCTTTGATTCCTCAATTTTCTTTACCCCCAAATTTAGATCTCCAAAAATCCATCCTTCAACCTTTCTTATCTCTGAATTTTCTTGTTTGTAGTTTCAAGAACATGCAAATGAAACTCAAATGTTCTAAGTGTGGTTTTTATACCACTTGATCTCATCAAGTTGTACCTACAATCTCTGCACTCATCAATGGCTCACATTTGATCCTACTAATCTATCCAAAGGTCCTAATCAGATCTAGCCCCACTAACCCGCTCTAAGTGACATACAAACATTACACACATGAGCCTTAACATGTATCTCGAGGCATATATAATGGTGGTTGAATTTTAACCAAACTTTAAGCTACAACTTAATATACATATGTATATTCAACTATAGGCACATTAAATTAGTCTATTTGTCGCAATTAAGAAATTATTACTTATCATATCACACTCTATCCTGGTCCCACGTCGACATGCATCATGAAGTCGCTCTCTCACTCGCTCGAATTCGCGATATAAACCTACGCTCGTGTGCACACTTATATTGTTAGTTATAAATAATACACAACATCAAACACAAGTAAAATTAATTTAAATTATTAATTTACCTCGGTGACGACACCCAAGTGATGATCGAGATCGTCACATAGGATTGGCCGACAGGTAACGGTCCTATACGACGCATAACTAGGATTAGATTATTTGGGATAAATGTAACAAGCATAATATATAATGCAAGATAAAACAAAGCAAAGCTCGAACAAGATATTCAACAAGATAACAATGATAACATCAACGCCATAGAGTCAACAAAGTGGGAACCATATATAAACACTGTGATGTGACAACCTACTAGCTTCAAGGTATCAAATATGATATTGCCTCATAGATTAGCGTCTAAGCATCATTATGATCCTGCCTGCTATAGATTGACTTTCAAAGGTATCATTTAATAGCGGAAGGAGATGACTGGTGCCTAGTGACTCTCCAGTCCAAGGTAGTATTTACAATTGTTCATTTTAAGCATATCAGTTTTTTATGCGTTCATAAATAGAGAGCTTAAAGGACAAGATAAAACGAAAACAATAAGATATATTCAATTTGATTCAAAGCAAGATATCAACCATTCACTACCGTGAATCCTGGCATAACTAATAACATGGCATGATTGAAGATAAATTAAACCCTACTTACCTCAAAGCATTGCCATCCTATCCAATTATAACTTAGAAGCCTCTAAACTTGGAAGTCCCCATCAAGTCCTCCTCGTGTATACATTATTATAGGTTCATGTATATATTATTAACTTGTTTTGTTTGAGGTAAGTTTACTCAATTCACATTAATATCTTCAAAATGGTGTAATAGCCTTTTCAAATCAATGCCACGTCTTCGTTGCGACAACGCCGCGAAGACAAAGTTTTCGGGGTTAGTTACCATTGTCCCGACCCTTGTCCTGGTGATGTACCAAGATAAAACTCGATAATTTCAAAAAAATAAATAAATAGAACATCCGATTTAACTCTATAAAAAAACAATGTCCTCAATGTTGTAGGTTTACCTACAAGGCGTTGGGGGTGAAATCACTGGATTCGAGTCGAAAAACCATAAATTTGTTTCAGCGATTTGCTTGCGCCGTATGTTACATGCCACGACGCTAGAAAACTATTGGGTTGACTTCTACAATTTTCACCACAAAAATGTACCCACTACGACCCATCGCTAATGTTGTCGCTATTTACTGACAAGTGTAACATCTGACAACCACATCACGCAAAGCAGCGACGGGTCCCCATCACCGATTTTAAAAATAAAAATATAAAAAAATTTAATTACAAAATATTTTTTGTGTTTTTGAGAATTGATTTTAGGATTTTTTTTAGTATTTAATTATAAAACAATTTCTTATTTGAAAACATTATAAAACAAATTTAATTACAAATAACAATTTTTTGTTTTTTATTTGGTGAAAAAATAATTTTATTCAAAAAATTCAATTTTGTAAAATAAATAAACTAAATTAAATAATTGAAATAAATAAAGAAATAAATGAAATAAATCCAACAAAAAAAAGTTTACAAGTATCAACATACAGTAAGATAAAAGGTACGTGTGACAATTATTTGCAAAATATGTAAAAAAAGTTTAAGGCCTAAATGAGGTTCATACATCATAGGACTCAATCCTCGAGATCATGGCTGGTCTCAGAGTCATCATCAACATCTTTTAGAGGCGCGAATGAAATTTCAAGTCTATCCATTAGAGTCGGTTGCATGCGACCTAACCATCCCTATAATTCTCGCAATTGGTCATGGTTTAGGGTTTTATCTTGGATCACCCTTAAAATATTTGTTTGCATCTCCTTAATGTCCCTCATCAACTGCTAAATGGGCTCATCATTACTAGACATAGGCCGAGAAGATCCTGCTACAACATGTCTATGCCCCGACCCATTTGGTGTCCACCCTAGTTCATATCTCCACCCTTTATTGTCATGCTCCACAACAGATAAATATAGCTTAGTCTCATCAATTGGCATGTTAAAACCCTACAATTGTGTGAGCTCGATGAGTTTATTGCGTATCGCTATTTGTATTAAGAATCTAAACATTCACAAGTCATATACATAACTCATTGATAACTTAACTATTTAAAAAAACAATTACTACAAAATTAGTTTCTTATGACAATCATCTTTGCTCTCTGATCTAGGAAAGTAATGACATTATGATCCTTGGTGTGGAAGTACAAGCATAGCTCCAAAGTAGTCGTGGTTTGACCTAATTTTTCCTCATATATGTTTAGCTAGGATTAAGTTTGAGGCTTGCAATCGTGGTTCGACCTAATTCTTCCTCATATATGTTTAGCTAGGATTAAGTTCGAGGCTTAATATATATATATATATATATATGAACGTATTATAGCATGACCTACCGTCCGCTCTACTTGTTAATAAATAGATATATAACCACTTGTATGCACAACTATACCTATATCGGGTCCCCTTATCTCCATTCTTTGATTCTTGCTTGCTTGCTCTGACTTCTTTTTGAATTCAGGGGTGGACCGCATCTTCGTTTATTGCTTGAAGACCTCAATAGATATGTAGCTTGACTTTTTATCTTTGGAATACATCTTGCTGATGAAGTGGGTGTACCGAGTGGCAATCTACTTATCGTAGGCCTCTCTAATAGCTCTGTCATTTGATGGATCCCAATCAAAATAAAGCAATGTACAAAAATATTGAAATTTAAATAATTCTGAAATAGTAGAAAGTTTAGTCTATATATCATAAGTAAAAGGAACAAACTTGATTTAAAGATTTTTTACCTTCCATTGATTCCAATACACTTCTGCATATGGTTAGGAACAAACTCCCATGCATAACCATCCTTGTGTAAGGAGTACTTATATGCCTTAGACATCACTCGTGAAGTTTGGTCGGACGGGTGTAACTTATGTTCACTAAATTTAAAATAGAAGTTAGACCAAAATTATCGTAAATTAATGAAACGTAGGTATGCGTAATTAAACTATGTATGCTTACTATATCTCATCATTCACAACAAAAAATACTCGCCCATGCCTTAGTTATTATTGTAGCCTCTCGGGGCCTTAGCCGCCTAAATGCCTCGTTGTCGTCTACGTGGGGCAGTACCGATGGATGGGTCACTCGAACGGTGTGCTGATGAACTCAACAACTATGATGCATGCTTGACGTGATGACTCATAGAGAGAGAGGCATGGAAATCAGAATGGCCTGACGATGTGGCTATACGGTGGTCGTGCGACCGGTCCTGCTAATGTGAGGGAGTTGTTGATCCCTTTGATAAAAAAGTAGGCCTAAAACCTGGCCTCAACATAATGTGACCAGATACGGGTGTAGTGGATAGCGATGTAAGTAACGTAGAGTACATCTGAATAGAGGTCGGATCATCGACAAATATAATTGGCAAATACATAATATATGAGGGGGGATGTGCTAGATGTACGTAAGATAAGGGGTATCTAGTGAAAGAAGGGGGCCTGCTGAGAGGGCGGATAATGGTACTGACGAAAGAAGGGGCATGTTGGGAGCGCGGGTGCTATTATTGAGTCCGCTGCTCTTGAGTAGATTATGAAGCAACATCATCACGAGCTCATCTTTGTGAACAATCCAAATGAGGAGATCGACGATCTCTGTTGCCACTAGATCCTTCACAGGATGATAGACTGTATCCTTTGCCTGACATGACTTTTTTTAAAAATTAATACTAAGTTAGAAACATTTACATATAAACATTCTACATTTAAAATATTATGAAACAAGGAAACAAATATAAGACTCAGAAGTATCGTTTTCCTTTACATACCCAAGTGGTTATCTCATGGTTTGTTGTCATCGTTCCCATCATCTGATGAAAACTCAGAATTATCATTTTCATATCTTTTTCTGTCATGACCCAAATTCCTAATCCTAGTTTATTCTATAATCAGGATCACAACTCGTGACGTGGGACTCATATTGAGAAACGCGCACTCACTGAGGCACATGGTCGAGGTGCATTTTAATTTTATGTGGCATTTTCCTAGTGTATTCTATATGTGTAGACTATTAAGTCACTTTTACTTATCATTTATAAGCATCAAGAAGAGAGTGGGGACATGCCTCGAGATGCATGCAAGTCGTGGGACCAGGTTGAGTGACATGGTGAATTGGTAAATTTACTTAGGAAATATTAAATACTTAATCTAGTTGGCTTATAGTTGAGTTAATCACAAATTATAAGCATAAGTTAGTAAAATGAAAATCCTACACAATAAGAATGCCTCAAGATTCAAGCGACAACCCAACACCATGTAACTTTGTGTTAAAATGTAAGTCAACAAAGCTGAATTAGTGGAGGTTAAAAGCAAGTAATGGTCATTGGATAAATATAGAGATGTGTGTGTGTGCACAAGTGATAAGAGTCAACGTATAAAAGGAAGCTTTAGTGGGGAACTCCTCATTTGCATGTCTAAGAACACAAAATTCAGAATTTTGAGTGGTTGGACTTTTGATTTGCTAGAATCTTTTTTTGATAGGATTGATTTACTAGAATTTGAGATCAAAGAGGGAGCAATTCATTAATCAAATGAAGTTCAAGAGCTAGGAATTCAATCCATAATTCTAGGTATCAATTTCATGTCTTTCATAGTCAATTCATGAGTTTCGAAGTATGAATCATAGAGCTTGTGCATATGAAAGAGTTTAAAGTATTTTAATTGTAAACTCTAACAAATGGAAACTTTATTTGAAGCTTTAAAACCAATTTTCGAAATTTCTAGTTTTTAGCCAAAATGGGGGTTTTCTTACGAAATTGATTTCTTAAAATTCAATGGTGTAGAAGTGTTTGTTTTTAGAATCTAAGTTCATTTTTGAATTACTTGCGAGGTTTTGCTTGACTAGATGTATTGGGTTTCATTTTGGGTTTTGAATATTATTAAGTTGTGATTTCAATAGTTCATTATGTTCTTGAGTTATTTTTATCAAATGCATGGAAATTGAGGATGGTTTGATCAATATATTGAAGTGCATGGAGTTTTATGTTTGAGGAGTGTGTATCAGACCCTTGGCAAAGGGGAAACAAGGGTACGAGGAGATTGACCGAGTTACAATACCAAAATAGGGCAAATGTGGTGTGGCCCGAACTTGACGTCGTAGTGGCGCCATGGCCTTACACGCATGACATCAGGTCAACTGAGTGTAGAGGAACGGTGCCATCACAGTGTCATGTGTTCTGAGCACACAATGTCATGGTGATGTCGTGCATTTCGCACACCTGGTGCCACCACAACACCGTGCCCTCTACACAATAAAAAAGGTGGTGCCATGATGGTGCCGTGACCTTATACATACGACGCCACCACAGTGTCAGACCCTAAAAAATAGTAAATTTTAAAATAAATTTAAGTGGTTTTTATAATCAACTTAACCCACTTTAAGAGCTCGGACAAGTCCTAAAACACCCTAATTAACTTTAGGAACTTAGAGGGAAGTTGGGAGGCCAAATTAGCCTATGGGTTTTGCGTAAATTGTAAGTAAACTGATTGAGATATTTCTCTCCATTTCATTTCTTGTTATGCTTCTTATTTATATATTTTAGACTGCTATAAATATTATACTCTTAATGCCATGAATTTTATGCCTTATCTCATTATATGAGTTTCGTTATTATGGCATTATTGGTGTTGTGCATATTAATAATGGTAAAATAACATGCTATTAGGGTAGATAAATTGTGGTATTGCAATTTTATTCCTTTGCGCTATACTTAAAAAATAATTACGTCTTGGAATCCAGAGTCTTTTTTTGACGAATGAAAGTAGTTCTTATATCTAGGATCCTTATATGATAGAGATGAGCGACACACAAGGCCACTAGACTTCGGGATATTGACACCCACCATTAACTTGTGCGTCACATGAGGTTATGGTACTTGGGTAGTCGACAAGTATATACATAATGGGCATTCATGAGAGTGCTTCACGCCCCTAAACTGTGGAACAAGCTTGATGTGATGTAACTCACGACCGACCAGACCTAGATCGTTACTGCTTAGCTTAGAGTCAGTTTCATTTTGTTTAACTAAAGTATCTCATAGCATATTCTTGTTTCAGCATTCTTTTGCTATTATTATGCTTTTAGATTCTTTCGATTATATTTGGAAATGTGGATAAATGTCTCACAACTTTACTTTCTATATTACTATAATCACCATCCTCTTTATGACAAAGGGTACAAATCCGTCGAGTAGCATGCCGGACAAAAAGAAGATCAATGTCTACCTATGAGTGTTTGCATGCTCTATTTTAGATTTTGTAGGTTTTTGATATTTTGTTGTATGACTTAATTTATGTCATTTACGTACTTTTGAGTTGTATATATTTGGGTTGAGTGGTTGTTCCCCAATCAGACACATGTTTGTTACACTATTATCGACGTTTTGTTATTTATATACATGTAATCATTGTTTCCTATTTTCCACACGTAGGATTTACTTTATTTACTTCAGCTAAACTATTAAAACTTCTGTTGAATAACATATAAGTTGTAAAAGTTTTAATTAACTCTGAAATCACGAATAACGATAAATTGAGTAATACTTATCCTAAATACGAGAAACAAGGTTAAAACGACAAGAGGCTGACTAATACATTATTAGGTCCTATCTGGTTGAGTTAAGGGCTTAATGACGAGATTAGGCCAGACGTTGCCCTAGATTAAAGGAACGACCATCACTGTTGGTATCATAGCTAGGTTCTTAATAAGCAAGTACAAGCTTGAATAAAACACAAATCTTAGTTATGGAAACCAGATGATCCTTGCCTAGAAACTATTACTTAGGAAGAAAGCGAAAGTGAGATATGGATTCTTATATGTACATGTTAATTTTGATATGTATATATACACTATCTACGTAGTAGTTGATTCGTGTTCGGTGTCAACTTGCATACACTGATGAATTATCCATGCAAGAGCGGAGACATGCGCACTTGCGACAGTCTATCAAATCTTAAAATTTTTAAATTGGTAATTACTGTTAATCTGGGATTAACAAAGACTAATTATAGTTTTGACCGCAAGTCTTAAGTTGAGGACCAGCTAAAAGAGATATACGTGTATTTTTAGTTTTGTGTGATGTGTACTTAGTGTTGTGTATTATTAGATTAAATTATTTTATTTAGCAAAATTCAAGTTAAATGAGTAAATTCGAGATTTTATAGGATTTTGTCTCGAGATACATATCGAAATGAGTCATAGTATAGTTAAAAAGTTGACTCGAACTATCATTTCGAATTTCGCAAAAAATATTTCAAGTAAGTTTAAAAATTCAAATTTTGGATTTTAAATAAACTTAATGAGCCGACATGAGGATTTTGCCTTGGTTTGCGTGTAAGTTGAGATCAAAGGTAGTGTGAAATGAGAACGAAGTTGGTGCGAGATCTTGTTTCAAGTTTCGTGTCAGTGTACAGTAGTTAAGGTTGAGATTAGGTCAAAATTAGTGCAAGTTTGGTTTAGTAAGACAACCAAATTGGTCTGACAAATTTTAGTATGTCATGGATAAAGTTAAAATTTTCAGGGTTTTGGCATGATCAAAATCAATGTTATGAGTTTTATGGTGGACTATTTTGTCAAGAGTTTGATTCAATTTAGTGAAAAATGGATCACCATAAGCCGAAACGCGTCAAAATAGGGATTTCAAGAATTAATAAATAAAAAGAGAGGGTTTAATATATAAACAAAATAAAGTGAGCAAATGAAACATTTCATTTCATTCAATAGAGAATGAAAACAAATTTCATTCTCTAAACCCTCTCACGCGGGCTTTCGCTTGTGGAGCATCCTACATCTGATTTCCATTCGGTTTCTTTCTACGACACTGTAGAGCGTCACGAGATGATCAGTTCAAGCTAAGTCTTCGAGATGGAAATGAAATATTTGGCTCGCAATTTGGTAAATTCTCAATGCTAGGCATTTTCCACTTTTCAAATTGAATTCGCGATTTTTTGATTTTTTTTTGGGTGGTAGGTTCTATTGTTAATTGGTATATTGAATTGATTTGGATTAATTTAGAATAAATCCCACTGGGGTGGGTTAGGGTTTTGATGAGTCGAATTAATGCAATTCAATTGATAAGTATTTTGGAGATGTTTTTATAGTCAATATTGATTTACATTGGGTTTATGGATGAATTGATTATTAGTTTTGATCCAATTTGACTCCACAGGTTGTGAAAATATTTTGACGTTGGTATCTAGTAGTTTCATGGTGTTTGTTGTCGAGTTTTCAGAATTTAATTGAGAAAATATTAATTTGGAGAAGTTTTTAGTTCAAAATAAGTAAAGTTTGCCTTAATGATAAGCCATATTGGGAAATTTATAACTTCTCCGTCGGTGATTCAGTTTGGGTATTCTTGGAGTGTATGGAAAGTAGGAATGAGTACTACAAGTTCCTTTTCAGTCATCATTACACATATTGAGGTTTTTAAGGTAAAAAAAGCTACCCCAAGTTGGCTAGTTGAAACAGTCTTATAAATTAATATTTTTGGAAACTGTTCTCAAGCGTAATTTGATTGCAATTTTCATTGGGTTTTATTATATGGTTTCACTTGAAGCTTGACCCATAATATAATTAGGTATGCGGGAAACTATTGAAATCACTTTTAAGGTGATCTAACACTCCGAGAACCCAAAAATTAAGCTTAAAGTTAGCTATTTGTAAGGTTAAGTAAATCATACAACGTAAAGTAACCTTTACATTGTATGATTATAATTTCGTATTAATTGCATTTTCGTTGTACATGCATACGCGGATGGGAGGATAAGGCGATCCGAGACTCCATATAGTGTATATTATACCGTGGTTATATAACACTATATTATGCTTAAGGGGCTAAAGTAACTTATACTTTCCATCATGTGGTTATCATGAGATCAGATTGAACTAGATCATACTCCCATAGTCCAAACGAATGAGACTCATTTGGTTATCATCCTTGAGCATGAGTCCTTATTATTGTTTACTTACCACTTTCAGAGGATATCAACTAATTGTGGTTGCATAGCATATATGGGATGGATTCATAGTTGTATTTAAATTCCTTGGATTATATCGTTCCTTTAATCTCTTGAATTATTATGTATTTGATTATTACAAGTGTACTGAATAGTGTGGGATTTACTTATTTGACATTATCAAATTTTTATAATTAGGTAATGACGGGTTCTAGCAGCGACAAGGCAAAAGGGAAAGCTTTTCAACTATTTGTGAGGTGCTCAGTTCTTTATTGCTATATGTTTATTGTTTTTGAATATAATATATTGTATAAATGGGTTTTCAGTTCGTGTGTGGTTAGGATATCCTTTGGAATGGTTATAACAGCTTTGAGACGGATTGGAATGTTGTGGAGCTAAGGTAATGATGGTTTAATGATTTTGAGAACTTGAGATAAGTTAGAATGAATAAATAAATTTTTTATGCAATGTATATTGTCGAAAAACTTTTACATAATTTTAAGGATTATTTAACTAATCTAAATGAACTTTGAGGATTAAATAATTAATTTTTACGGAACTCTGAGGTTTAAGATTTACTTTTAGAATCCTTTAAGGTTGATAAAGAATTAAACTTCATAATTAAGACAATGGATTCTTAATTTTTTATTGATGGTGAGAGTAAGACAGCTAGATTATCAAGGGATTAAGGTAATCTAGATGCCCTAATTAGATGGTGTCTGACATAGACAACCTCTTACTTTTGCGGACCAGCTTCATCACCATGATGACAACTTGTTTAGCTCCACCGGTACAGGCACCGACCCTACTACTAGGTGCCAAAGATTTCGATTACTAGTGGCGTCCCCATGCCCACATCATCCTACATATTAGTCGAGGTTTAGTTAGTAAAGGACTTCGTCAGACTGAAGCCATCTTATTTTGATGGACAAAGAGATTTTGAGAAGATAAAGAAGTGGGTGTTGTCTTAGGAGAAGCTTCACAAGATATTAAAGATCGAGGATAGATTCCAGGTCGAGATCTTATCATATAAGTTGCAAAAAGACGTCGATTTTGGTGGCGTGCTAGGACAATTACTGATGAAGATTTTAAGACTCAAGCTGCATTCAAGAATAAGTTTTATCAGCAATATTTCCTACCTGCAATGATGAAGAGGTTAAAGAAGAAATTCATGAACCTAAGATAAGAAGCCGATGAGTCGGCCATGAGATATAGAGACAAATATAGCTACTTAAGGCAGTTTGCTTGGGACTTAGTAAGGGATGACTCAGATGATGTATACCATTATGGAGATGGACAGAGGCCAGACATTGGGTATTATGTGGTCAATATAGGCTCCAGTATTTTGAGTGAGATCAACAAGTATGCATAATCCCATGAGATCTATTACCTGCGTAGAGTGGCAGATAGGATAGCTTAAGGTCCAGCATTGTCGACATATCAGATTGCAAAGTATGATAAGAGGAGACAAAAGGGAAGGGATATATGAGATGTGATAAAGGTTATCAGGGATTAGGGACATCCATATTTTACACATCAGCTATTTCCTACACATCTTATCTTACTCCAATACAGAGTATAGTGGGTAGACTTCCCTTGCCAGCTCCAATCAAACAAACTTTACCAGCTCTAGTTGTTTCAGTTCTTCTAGTACCACCAACGCCATGATAGCAGTAGCAAGGTGGTAGAGGCCGAAGCCAAGGTAAAGGAAGAGACTGAGATAGTCCCAAAAAAAAACAAAGACAACCACTGGGACAGGCACACAGTTAGCGCAGGCCAATTACTTGCTTCAGGTGTGAACAGGTTGGGTATATGGTGAGGGATTGCCCGTAGCCGGTAGTATTCTACCTACAGTAGGGCCGAGAGGGAGTTCACATGATAGCTCAGCCATATGTAAATGTCACACGAGGTCTCATTGAGGGTACAAATTATGTTTGCGATAGAGATTGAAACGTATTTTTTGATTCATGATCTATTATATCATTTATTGTTGGTCGCATGATAGGCATCCTGGAGTTGACACAGGTTAGGGTTAACGTGCATTTGATATTGAGTATAACAGTCGAGGATAGGGTTCACCCTAATAGTCTTATCGAGGGATGTCCGGTAGAGATAGGTGGGGTAGAGTTACCTACGAATTTTAGTGTTCTCGAGATCTTAAAATTTGATGCGCTATTAAAAATGGATTGGCTAGCAGTGTATCGCGTGTTATAGAGGTAATACACCGAGAGCCGATGGCATGAGAGGTCGACTAGTGACTAGTGAAGAAATGGAGACTTTAATATCGTTGTATACAATAATAGGGAGTCAGGGACACAAACTTGAAGACATACTGATATTTTGCAAGTCTCCAAATGTGTTTCCCAAGGATTTACTTGGTTTACCACCACCGAGAGAGATAGACTTCATCTTTGTGTTAGTACCAGGCACCATGCCTATTTCTATACCACCGAACCGCATGGCTTCTAAAGAGTTAGAGGAGTTGAGGAGCCAACTCAAAGATTTAGGAAATAAGGGATTCATCATCCTTTCCATGTTGTCATGGGGAGCACCTGTCCTTTTGTGAAGAAGAATGACAACACTTTGAGATTGTGTATCATCTATAGATAGTTGAACAAGGTCACGATCTGAAACAAGTATCCAGCACCGTGCGTTAATGATTCATTCGATCAGTTGAGAGGAACACATTTTTCTCCATGATAGACCTGCAATCATGGTATCACCAGCTTTGGATTTGGGATGAAGATAGGTCTAAGACAACTTTCAGCACCAGATACGCACACTATCAATTCACAGTCATGCCATCTTAGCAGAATGCATCATGAAACCACAAATATAATGGCTCGATTTTAGTAATGATGTGATCAACTAGTGTTGATTACGGATATCGTCCTCAGGGAAAGGTCTATAAGGACATGGTCAACTTAGTTAAATTCACTCTATTGCTAAGAAGATATCTTTTCAGTTGGTTTTCACTAAACTATTCTATTCTAGAGAATCATGTAAAATAACTTGTACTCTTATATTAAGAAGACTCATAGTTCACAACTTGACATAGGTAATGAATTACTATGCTTTCATATCTCATTTCCTTCATTTTCATTATATGTGTACAATGCTCGATTAGAATAGATAGATGTCCCTCAACTTCACTGCAACCCACTGCCGTGGTGGAAACGATCTTAATATGCAAACTAGAACTCCACCTATCAGTGTGAATGACGCAAGTTCCACATATCATTAAGTTTCAAATATTTAGAGTCATAACTTCTTAAGTTTACTATATGTGCCTCCGTAATCAATAATTATCTATCGATGTTATACATTTTACGGTTGTATCATCCATATCTGGCTTAAAAGCTCCAATGACCATGATAACTCCTAAGACCTCTAATCAACAAACAATGATCAAAATGTTCATTGCATTACATATAGAATCAATTCAGATTCTAACCATTATACTTTTAATCATTATAATCTATTCATACTTCATTTAGCATATTATTCATACTATAGGATCCATTGATCCCTAAGATAAACAAACTACTTACTCATTATTGAGACCGACATAAGCATCAAGGCATTCGTTGCAATCAAATATTAATTTAAATAACTTTAATTAAATTAAAGAAACAATACTAAATAACCACAAGTGGAGTTTTCAATATCTTCTCCTCCAAAACTTTTTTTAATACTCAAGAACAATGTAAACTATACTATTCAATGTTTGTGGTTCATAAAATATATGTTTACCATGTTCTAATACCTATTTATATCCCTTAGACTCATAAGAACACAATTAGAAACCCTAATTAAAAACTCCAACTTAACTATAATTCTAAAATTTCTATTTTCAATGTCCCGACATTGTCAATAAGTGACCCTTATGCCACGTGTGTTAAGCCATGACACCGTCACACCTTTTGTGTGTGTTTTCTTGTCATAGTGAGCTCAACGCCTTGTATTTAATGTCCTGGCGCCATGTATAAAACCCCACGACACTGCCACTACATCACCTCTATTGCATCACTTCTTGTCTTCACTCATTGTTCATGCCTTGCCTACGCCTTATAGTAATTTCTCATGGCGCCAAGTGTATTAGCCACGTCGTCAAATATTGTTTTGTGCATTTTCTCCTTATTTCATCATGAAATCACTTTTTTATCTCCTTCAAACCTTGTATATATGAAAATACATAAATACCATCAATTAGAGCTTATTTCGAGATATTTATACTAAATATGATACTAAATTGGTCTTATATATAAGTATAATTAAACGCTTATAATGCATCGAATTATGAGACTACTTCTTGGCCACTTCATGACTGTTTTCATCGATGACATACTGATCTATTTGAGGACTTGAGATGATCATGAGTACCAACTCAGGGAGACATTACAGATATTTAGGGAGCACAGATTTTATGCCAAGTTCAACAAGTATGAATTTTTTCATTCAGAGGTCAGGCTTTTAGGTCACATTGTTGGGGCAGCGAGAATTGCAATTGATCCGACTAAGATTCATGCTATCATGGATTGGTCAACACCGACATCAGTCACTAAGATCGAGAGCTATTTAGGTTTGGTGGGGTGTTACCATAGATTCATGAAGGATTTCACAAAAATCGCTTTATCGATTACCAAATTGACCCAGAAAGAGGTCGTGTTTAATTTGTAACAACCCAAATTGATTAAACTAGGATTAAAGTTAATCTCGGAGATTAACGGGTGTAATTCGGGCGTTACGTGGACAAATTGGTTGGCTCAAACACGAGAACTGAGAAAACATGTTATTTATGAATGGTGGTTGTATAAATGTGCTGTTTAAACTTATTTTATTATATTGCACCGCATGTGTTTATGTTGCTATCGGGCGAGTTTTATGTGTTGATGCGCGTGTCGAGTAGGCAAACTACGGGTACACTAGGAAACTCAACCAATTCACATTTAAGATGAATAGTAAATCAATTAAATAGGTAATGTGACCGTAAGCTAAGTTAATTAAAATTAAAACCATAGGTTATGACATGCCTCGAAATGCGAGCCAAGACGTAGGGCACTGAGTGCCGCGTAGTCGAGGGTTAGTGGAACCACAAGTTGATAATTTTTAGTGACTAAAAACATTAACCATAGATATTATGTGAGCTTAAGCTAAGTTGAATAAATTCAATGAATCAATGCATATAGTTTGAGTAAATTAAATGGAAAGCATATGATTATTCTTGATATATACAATAGCATATCTAAGAGCCATGTGAGCATTAAAATGGTATCACTTGAGGTTGAGTTAGTAGGGGTTAGTGGGATACATAGCAAGAGGTGGACCATTAGATAGTCATCTGGATACGTAAATCCATGAAAATCAAGGGCTAGGAAACACTCACACCTTAATATATATATATAGGCAAGTTTGATCAAACCATGCAAATAAACAAAATCAATTGAATTGCTGGAGAAAAGAAATAGATTGCTGGAGAGCTGGAATTAGAGCTGGAAAACATCAAAACAATGGATCAAACCTAGGTTTCTCTATCTAATGAACCCATTTTTGGGAGTTTTAATGAAAAATTGAATTCAAGGGTTAGATCCCTGATTTTTGGTGATATTTTGATGAATTATATGTTAAATGATCATTTTATATAAAGATTTGTCACTGGTTTTAATTGAATTGATATTTTGATGAAATGGGGAAAACTAGTAAATTTATGAGATTTGAGGAAATTGATCAAATTGTTAAGGTTGTTCTAATTATTGTTTTGGATCAATTTGATAAGGAGAGAGTTAGTTAGCTAATTGGAGGCTTCGGGACATAATTTTCAAGTTGAAAATTCTGTCATATAGGAGCGGGCTGATGATTCTGGGCAGAAATTCAAATTTAATTTTGCTATTAGCGCACTAATAAGTCCTATTAGTGCGCTAACTCGACACTAAAAGTTCAATAAAATGTGTTTTAATAACGTAGCTAGTTGAAACCCACTTTTGACAGATTGATTCTTAGATTTACTATTTTTAACTTATTCTAAAGGAATTAACCAAATAAAAGACTATTTAATAATTTGTAGGTTTTGAGATAAATATTGATTTTAAGAGTTAACAGATACTAAATTAATCTTAAACCCACTATATTTGAACTGAGAAGACACTGAACTCAGGGATATCGGGTGTCGGGAGCTAGAAGAAGAAATCATCATCGACATCCACTTTCTACGATTTCGAAAATAATTACGAAGAAGAAATCGACATCAATTATGATCAACCGTCGTCAACTTACCAAGAGATGATGCATAACGCGGCGCGACATAGTTTTAACTGGAATCACATGGAAGAGGAGCCCAACCCCTAAGCATAACAATTATACGACATGATTGATGCTAGTAACGAGCAATTGTGGTCGGGTTGTGAGAACATGATGAAGTTGCCTGTTATGGCTAGATTGCTTTCTTTGAAATCGGCCCACTACGTCTCTAAACGCTGTTATGATGAGTTCATGCAATTCATCGAGGAAGTGTTGCCTAACAACAACACATTAGTTGATAGTTTTTACTCGACAAAATGACTTATGCGAGGATTGGGTCAACCTGTCGAGAAGATAAATTGTTGTTAAAATCAATGTATGATTTATTGGGTAGATGACTCTAAGTTAACATCGTGCAAAATTTGTGGGCATTCTCGGTACATGACACAACGATGTAGTCGCGGTAGGAACACAAAAACAAGACCTTGGAAACAAATGTATTACTTTCCCTGAGGCCCTCAATTGCAAAGTTTGTTTGTTCCGAATTAATAGCTAGACATATGTGTTGGCACGGGGAACATGTGTCCCCAAGAGATGTTATGCAACATTGTTCAGACTCAGCATGACATCATTTTAACAAATTGAATAAAGTGTTCAGCGCAGAGATTCTAAATGTTCGTTTGGAGCTCTGCACGGATGGTTTTCAACCATTTGCGTTAAATGTGAGGTCTTACTCTTCATGGCCCGTGATTTTGACTCCGTAAAACCTTCCACCGTCGATGTGCTTGAAAGAATAATTTGTGTTCTTAACGGTTATTGTTCCCAGACCGAACAACCCTAGCTAGAAAATAAATGTATTTTTGCAACCGCTCGTGAGAGAGCTACAAGATTTATGGCACAATGGTTTAATGACGTACTATGTTTCGAAAAAATCAAGTTTTCGGATGCGAGCAGCTTTATTATGGACAGTAAGCGACTTTCCCGGATATAGCATGTTGTCAGGTTGGAGCACACACAGCAAAATGGCTTGTCCATATTGTATGAATTATACGGAAGTATTTCAACTTCCCCACGATAGGAAAACATCATGGTTAGACTGTCATCGTCGATTTTTGTCTCAAAACTCTAATCTTAGGAAAGACAAAAAAAGGTTTATGAGATGGAAAACAGTAATAAATGACGAACCTCCACTAATATGACCTGGTGAAGACATTTTGATGGAAATCGAGGCATTGGGATTAATGAAAGTGACGAAATCAGCGCTAATGCGAAAAATGTAGAGATTGCTAAGGATTCGAGATGGAGGAAACAGAGCATCTTCAGGGACTTGCCATATTGAAATACGAACTTAATCAGACACAACTTTGATGTAACGCACATAGAAAAAAATGAGTTCGACAACATATTCAACATTATTATGAGTGTGCTAGAAAGACTAAGGATAATGCGAAGTCAAGACAAGATGTTCGGGAACTTTGTCACCGACCTTCTCTATATATGGATGGAGTGTTAAAGAATTATCCGCTAGCATGCTACACTCTTGATAACCCTAAAAAACAAAAATTATGCGAGTGGATCTAATCTTTGCTTTTTCCTGACGGATATGCTTCTAATTTTGAGCGTTGCGTAGGCCAAAAGGGCCAAAAATTTTCGGGATGAAGAGTCACGATTGCCATGTTTTCATGTAAATACTAATTCCAATTGCATTTCGGGAACTTCTTCCAGATGCTGTTTGGGTCGCCATTAGCGAGCTTAGTCTATTTTTTCAATCACTGACGGTTAAAAGTGCAACTGTCTAGGATATGGCTCATTTAGAGTCTGAAATACCTTTGATAATTTGTAAAATGGAAAAAATATTTTGTCCAAGTTTCTTCAACTCAATGGATCACTTACCAATCCACTTGCCTTATGATGGTCAGCTTGCTGGCCCACTACAATTTCGTTGGATGTACCCATTTGAGAGGTAATTTTGCTCATTCTTAATTACAAATTGTCCGATTATGTCATTCGTCAATAATCAAACTATTGTTAATAATCAACATGAATTCCTTAGGTACCTTAAGCACTTGAAAAATAATGTGCAAAATAAAGCAAAGGTTGAAAGATCGATGTGCAATGCATATTTGGTGGAGGAAACAACCTCGTTTTGTTTTTATAATTTTGAAGACTACATTACCACCTTGCACAATCAAGGTCAACGCAATGGTGACGATGGTATCGGTCCTAATCCTCAATTTGTCGGTGACTTCTCCATTTTGACTCACCCAGGATGTACTGTTGGTACAGGAAAAGAAAGATTCCTAACAGAATAAGAGTACAATGTTGCTCACACTTACATCTTACTTAATTGTCCTGAAGTCGCACCATACATCTCGTAAGTCACTTTAACAAGTCAATTTCTTGATTATGCTCTTACTTTAACATATCTGGCCTTTTTTTTCTTCTAACAAACGAGTATGAAACATAGCATCTTCATCGACGAATTACATATGCTAGACGGCGATGAGACGAACGTCGATTATAATCTCGAGCAAAATCTCGCTAAGTGGTTTCAAACATATGTAAAGTTAAATTCTATTATCGTGAAAGTTTTTTTTTTATCTCATAACGTTATCTTATAATCGTTGTGTATTTGTAAGCAGGCACGACATAACATCACAGATGATACACTTCGTCATCTTAAAATTGGTCTTATACGATCTTGTGTCGTATACCCAGCATATGTTGTTAATGGATATAAATTTCACACCATGGTGTATGGTGCTAATAGAACGACACAGAATAATGGGGTTTGTGTGAAAGGCTCCAACTACGCTGATGTGTCCCACGATTTCTACGGAAGACTACAATAGGTTATCGATATTGAATACCGTGACTTTAAGCACACTGTGTTGTTCAAATGTGAATGGTTGACCCTACACAGCCTACGGGGGTAAGGACTCACCATTTACTTAAGTTGGTCGAGGTTCATCGAACTCGACGGTATAACAAATACTAGCCTTTCGTTTTGGCAATGCAAGCTTGTCAGGTCTTCTATCTTCCATACCCTACTATGAAGCATGAACGAAAAGAGTGGTAAGCTATTTGTTGTTGTTAACCAAAGTTCGCCGATGAGGGAAGCATATGACATTGTTTGTTCGACTGATATGTCATTCCAAGCGAACAAACCAACCACGTACATTGTCACTGACCCAAAAAATGATATTAGATTGATAGTTAATCTAACGAGTTCCAACATGATCAGTATACCAGAGGATAGTGACAATAACGAGGAAGATCAGTTGTCGGATTCTAGTAGTGAAAGTGAATTTGAAACAGACAATAACGAGTGACGTTTGTTTATTTACTTGTATTTTGACGTTAGTGATGTTTGTTTATTTACTTGTATTTAGACGTTTACGTTGATTCCTTTTTAACTCATATTATTTACGATTGTACGTGACATATTTTAGCAGACATGACACGAAGACCCCCAGACAAGATTCTGACAGACGCTGACCTTGACGGTCAACATTCGATAGGAGGTGATGGAGGATGTGCTCTTATAGCGCGAGGTAGAGGAACATCGAGAGGTCGAGGCCTATACGGAAGTGGTCGAGCTAGATCAAGAGATAGAGGGTCACTATGAGAGGGTCAGACGGGACCCATCGTTTCTGGTACACGATCGTCCGACCGAGGTCTCGACACTACTTCACCGTCATCGTCGACGAGGCCAACTTCGACGACACATTCTCCCACTATTTCACCAACGGGCCCATCATCATCCAATCACACCCCATTGTAACATTCTAATCATTTAGGTAGTTTGTCCCGACATGGCACTTCATCGCCTACTATATCGACTCCACCTTCCACTGCATCACCCGCACCATCTGGCGAGTCCCAAGAGGCCGTGGGAGCCCCCGATCGAGTGCCTCGAAGACGTGATGGAGCTCTTTCACAGCCTCCTCAGCAGGCCCCCTTCCGCCAGCTCCCTCAGCATCATCTCGGGAGGGAGGAGGAGCTATGCCCCATATTGTTAGATTTCCCATTATTATCGAGTCTGTCAGGTAAGTTATAATTCCGTTACAAATGACTAATTAATTATACGTACCCTAATTAGAAGTAGAGCAAGAAGAACATTTGACTAAGTTCATCAAGTCGAAAATTAACAAGGAAAACTGTTGGGTTTTACATCCTTCAGAAGTCTGTACTCGGAGGATGACCAAAATCTTCAAGTGGGGGATGATTGCTGAGGGGTATTATTGGAAGTCACTACCCGATCATTAAAAGGATACATATTGGGAAAGATGAAAAGTAAGTAACTGACACTAAATGATTGAATAAATGATTAAATATATTATTTGTATGAAAAATTAATAATTAACTATATTCATCTTTTTCAGGCATACTTGCGATGGGACCCATCGATTGATGAGGCAATCGTGAGAGCTGCCTATGATTTAAAGGCGTATGTTAGGTATGACGCGTTGATGCACGAGCTCCGCGCCTTTTGCGTGAGGCCGGACTTTGCCACTAATGAGGCATGGAATAGATATCGAGAGTATTGGACGACCGCAGATTTCAAGGCTAGGTCTAAGA